>CM042160.1:86500247-86645247 GCA_023376005.1 Doryteuthis pealeii
TGACTTGGCGGGGAGTTTGCTGAGCTTGTTAAAATAAAAAAAATCCAACTTGTCACCGTTGTAAAACAAAAAACCTAAAAGAAAGAAAAAAATGATCCGTCACCATCTCTGTAAGATGATATAATATCCTGTTGTTTTTTTCCCATTAAATTAATTCTAACAAAAAACAATTCCCTGTCAATTTTTATTCCCACATGTGACCTAAACTGCTATTTATCAATTTTTTTTTTTTAAATATACCCTGCTAATTTTTAATTTTTTTTTTTTTAATGTTACCCTCCTCCTTCCCGTCCACCGAATTATTTCACCCCCTCTCCCCACTTTTTTCTTTTGAGGAAGGAAAAAAACAACCCAATTGCTGTGTATGATGAATTCTTTATATACTGTATTGGCTATTGTGTATTATTATATGATTTATTTTCTACTTGCTGACTAGTGGATTGTTACCCCAGTTGACAGATCCCCAGTCAGTACCATCCAAAATATTTAGGATGCAGTTGAAAAGGCTTTTTTTTTTGTTAATGCAGGGGGGGGGATTAAGTCCTTTTTCTTCTGTGTCCTATCCACTACACTTAGTTTAAAAACAAAACAGATTTTTTTTAAACATATATATATTTGCATGCTGTTAAATTATATATAAAAAAAATTATAACTATAAAATAAATTTTCTCTTTTTTATTCTATTCTTTTTTTTTCTTTTTTTCCCTTTTCTTTTTTTTTTCTTTTTTTTTTTTTTTTTGTCGCGCTGATGCAGCAAGGACAGGTCGTACATCATGTCCTGTCTTAACTTCTCCATACAATCAATAAAAAAGGATATATATGGTCTATGCTTTTATCCTATATTCCTTTTTTCTTTTTATTTCATGTGTTGCTTGTATTTGACAATTTGAAGGGGAAACTTTAAATCTCTACATAAAAAGAAAGGTCAGTTTTGCTATAAAAGTACTACACTTTGTCTTGAACTTTATTATGCAATAATTCAAATTTGCGTTGAGGGGGGGGGTCAAATTTTGACCAATTTAGATGCCAACAAAAATATTTGATGCATTCTGTAAAGAGAAAATGCTGTCTTGAAGTATTATGCAAAACCAAATTATCACATTGTTACTTCAATAAAAAAAAAAGTTTTAAAAAATCAAATTGCGTCAATTAAACAAAATATTAAAGTCGACAATATCTTATTTGTCAGTGAACAGCAAAGAAGTCTATTCCTTTTTCAATAGTTGCTAAACCAGAGAGGGGTGGGTGCTTGCACTACCATCAGCCCCATTTTGCCACTTAGATCCAAATAATAAGCAACATTTAAGTCTTTGAATCCTTTGCATTTGCATTCGGAACACTTCTCATTAATTCCCAATAAATCCATGATTATTTTTATTATACTTTAGCAGGTTCAGTTTCTGAACATAAGAGTTTTAAATTTCTTCCCATAGGTCTTACTTTATTATATTGTTGCCACCTTCATATAATTTTCACTTTCACAATTGACCATAGATCAGCGGACTTGATGTTGACCATGAGTAAAGCTTAGATACATGTGAAGAGTATTGTTTCATGCATAATACCACACTTCACTTGAAACTGTGCAAGACTGCGGACTTGTATCGTGCAAAGAAAACCTTATCCATAAAATTGCAATATTATATCCCTGTTTAATTTAAACACCTTCACTTTGAATGCTTCCAATAATGAATGATGAAAATTCCAGTCCATATCATAGCACTACTGCCCCTTTGATTTCTTTAACCACAGTTATGTCTGAATTGGATTTTTAAAAAGAGAATCTCATTTGGCGCCCATCTATCAAGTCCAAATATCACTAGAGATTCATCGTGTAAAAATTTGTAACTTTTCAGAAAATTACTGTTGGGTCAAAAGTGGCTGCTTTGTCTATCTTAAGCGAGTTGTTAAATTCTTTTTTGAATTTAGTTCTATTGTTAACAGCTGCCTTCACATTCGATTTGTGCAAAGTTCCTTTTGTCTCTAATGTGGACATTTTTTCATTTAATAACTTTTTCTGCTTTTCAACTTAAAAAGGAAACAGCTTTTATTGTTTTTTTTTTTTTTTAGATTTCAAAGGTCTAAAGCTAAATAATAATAATGAAATTTATTGTGTACAGTGCTCAGCGTGCACCACAGCTCATCAAAGCTCATGTCTAGTACCAGAATAATGATTAGTGTTCAGGAAACATGAACATGAACAGCAAAATATACATGTTTGTGTGTGGATGGAGTATCAGATTATAGTGTGGCGAATTTACAGGAAGAAATTGAGAGATGCAGTGTTGGCAGCCCACACCGCGATGCAGGCAGCTTATAACTTATATTGATTAAACTGCAAATTAACTTGAGTCAGTCCTTTTGAAATTTAGTTTTCTAGTGAAATGAACGAGTTTAAATTTGACAAATATTGGTTACGCGTTTGATTTGATTTGCAAATAACTTCAGACAGACTTATGGATCTTTTTTTGATAAGTTTCATTATTATATTAATGCTTTTATTTAGGATGAAGTGAAGTATTTTAATTAGGCATTCTATAGTTAGCTGTTATATTGAAAATTTAAATGGTTAAAATGTTTAGGTTACCCCCCACAAAATTATCAGTTACAAATTTGAATGGTTTAAATGTTTAGCTCACTCCTAAATCTCACTATGATGTGTTGTTTTTGCTGGGTTGCAGATTATATATATCTCATTGTTTGTAAGTCCCTTAAATTAGTAGTTACCAAAGTTTTCACAAATTATCTTTCAATAAAGTTTGTTTTTTTTAATCAAAGTTTACGGGTCTTAGATGTTTTTAAACAAATTATTTCAATCAGGTCAGTTGTGTAAAATCAATTATCTGTTGATAGTTCTAGTTGTTTCTTTTTTTTTATATATACGATTTTATGTTGTGATTTTAGTGAGAGCACTTACAGTTGGGGATCCCTTGTGTTACTCAAAAGCTTAAAAAGTCGTTTGGTGTCAATTATCTGTTGATTAGAATTCTTTGGTTGAAGTAAGCCACCTCTTGTGTAGATTTAACATCTTTTGTCTTTAAAATGGTGGGTAATATATTCAACAAATGATTTATTGGCAAGGAATTGTCAATTTTCCATTAGTTCCCAACCAATTTCTACTGCCAGTTTTCTAAATTGGATATTTCAAAACAAACAAAAACAAAAACAAAACTTTGATATAGTTTTCCATGAGATATTAATATATTTTCAATTCATTACTTACGCTAAATTTGAAAGCTTGTTCATCATCTTTTAAAATAATGATAAAAAATGAATTCTTAAATATTGCTCAACCAATCCTATGATATGAGGCAAACTAAGAACTTTTTTTTCATATTTAGTCATATTTTGGCTTAGAGCGTTCGGCTAGAAACCACAAGTTCCTAGTTCGATACCAGTCCCCGCCAACTCAGCGTATGAGTGCACAGGGATCTGTGCCGTAAAGTAAGGAGCTGATGGTAGGTGTAGTGCTCCACCTCAGATGCTTAAAAAAACAATCTCCTTGGTCTAGCGGCTAGTGAAAAGGGATAGACTCCCTCGCTGACTGGTTGATACCGACTTGAGGCCGCCCCGACGACTTTTACCATATAAGGTGGTATTCAGTAACATTGAATTGTTAAGCAAACCCATTATTTCAATCTATGGAGATAGAATGTTCTTCTTTTTGTAGTCAATGTTAGAATATATATCAGTAATTTGTCCCATAGCATGGACTCACTGGCGGCTTTAACAATTAAAACCCTATAAGCACTAAGTAACTTAACCAATACTCTACTGCATCTAGTGGTGAGGTTCCAGTTCTGGAGAGTCAAGTGTAGCATAATACCCTTTCATTACCATACTCTCTCTCAGGTTTACTCAAACCTGAAGTGATTAGAACTGTTAGGGTTCAATTTGATCAGTTAAATAGATTTAAAACAAAATTGAATACCCATCATTAATGAATAAAACAAAGTCTTCGGCATGAAATAACCCAGCAAGTGTTGATATGCCATAAAACCTCTTATCCACAGGGTTGTTTCGTAAGGTAAACTAAAGAAAATGGCTATAAATGACTAAGATGAGGCATTAGTCTGAATAGATTAAATTGACAAAATCCAGTGATGCTCAGTTCATATCTTGTGAATGTGTTCATGACATAAAGTTTTAAATTTGTAGGGAAATAGACTTTGGTAAGTTGAAGTCTCTTTAGCCCTGTGTCGAGTAACCTTTCCAAAAGGAAATGTTTGATTTTAAAACCAATTACCAGACTTAACTGGTGAGGGCAACACCAGGATTTTAAAAATAAAAAAGGAAGAAAAAAAAAGATCTGTTAAAAGGTGAACGGAGTCTATTAACTTGTCAATTCTTAGTGTCTTGAGAGGCTAAACATGGCACAAACGAACTCCGCTTTGCATACGCTCTTAAATTCACATGCATATGTTATTGCTTTTCATTTATATTCTCCTGTATATGTAAACTCTGTATAATAATAATAATGAAATTTATTGTGTACAGTTATCAGGTGCACCACAACTCATCAAAGTCTCATATCTAATACATAGAATAATGTACTAATGTCAAGAACATGAATAGCGTACAGTAATAATATACATGTATGTGTACAGTGCTCAAGTGCACCACAACTCATCAAAGTCTCATGTCTAGTACATAGAATAATGTATTAGTGTCAGGAACATGAACAGTTTACAGTAGTAATATGCATGTATGTGTATAGTGCTCAGGTGCACTACAACTCATCAAAGTCTCGTGTCTAGTACATAGAATAATGCCTTACTAATGTCAGGAACATGAATAGCGTACAGTAATAATATACATGTATGTGTACACGTGCGTGACATATTACTAACTGTAAACTTGTTCATGGTTCCTGCACTAATAGCATTATTCTATGTACTAGGACTATGAGACTTTGATGAGTTGTGGTGCACTTGAGCACGTGGTACACATACATGTATATTATTACTGTACGCTATTCATGTTCTTGACATTAGTACATTATCTATGTATTAGATATGAGACTTGATGAGTTGTGTGCACCTGATAACTGTACACAATAAAATTTCATTATTATTATTATACAGAGTTTACATATACAGGAGAATATAAATGAAAAGCAATAACATATGCATGTGAATTTAAGAGCGTATGCAAAGCGGAGTTCGTTTGTGCCATGTTTAGCCTCTCAAGACACTAAGAATTGACAAGTTAATAGACTCCGTTAACCTTTAACAGATCTTTTTTTTCTTCCTTTTTTTATTTAAATCCTGGTGGTTGCCCTCACCAGTTAAGTCTGGTAATTGGTTTTAAAATCAAACATTTTCCTTTGGAAAGGTTACTCGACACCAGGGCTAAAGAGAGACTTCACTTACCAAGTCTATTTCCTACAAATTTAAACTTTATGTCATGAACACATTCACAAGATATGAACTGAGCAATCACTGGATTTTGTCAATTTAATCTATTCAGACTAATGCCCTTCATCTTAGTCATTATAGCCATTTTCTTTAGTTACCTTACGAAACAACCCTGTGGATAAGAGTTTTATGGCATATCAACACTTGCTGGGTTATTTCATGCCAAAGACTTTTGTTTTATTCATTAATGATGGGTATTCAATTTTGTTTTAAATCTATTTAACTGATCAATTGAACCCTAACAGTTACTAATCACTTCAGGTTAGAGTAAACCTGAGAGAGAGTAATGGTAATGAAAGGGTATTATGCTACACTTGACTCCTCCAGAACTGGAACCTCACCACTAGATGCAGTAGAGTATTGGTTAAGTTACTTAGTGCTTATAGGGTTTAATTGTTAAGCCAGCCAGTGAGTCATGCTATGGACAAATTAACTGATATATATTCTAACATTGACTACAAAAAGAGAACATTCTATCTCCATAGATTGAATAATGGGTTTGGCTTAAAATTCCAATGTTACTGAATACCACCTTATATGGTAAAAGTCGTCGGGGCGGCCTAAAGTCGGTATCAACCAGTCAGCGAGGGAGTCTATCCCCTTTTCACTAGCGCTAGACCAAGGAGATTGTTTTTTTAAGCATCTGAGGTGGAGCACTACACCTACCATCAGCTCCTTACTTTACCGCACAGATCCCTGTGCCACTCATACGCTGAGTTGGCGGGGACTGGTATCGAACTAGGAACCTTGTGGTTTCTAGCCGAACGCTCTAAGCCAAAATATGACTAAAATAATAAAAAAAAGTTCTTAGTTTGCCTCATATCATAGGATTGGTTGAGCAATATTTATAGAATTCATTTTTTATCATTATTTTAAAAGATGATGAACAAGCTTTCAAATTTAGCGTAAGTAATGAATTGAAAATATATTAATATCTCATGGAAAACTATATCAAAGTTTGTTTTTGTTTTTGTTTGTTTTTGAAATATCCAATTTAGAAAACTGCAGTAGAAATTGGTTGAACTAATGGAAATTGACAATTTCCTTGCAATAAATCATTTGTTGAATATATTCACCAATTTAAAGACAAAGATGTTAAATCTACACAAGAGGTGGCTTTACTTCAACCAAGAATTCTAATCAACAGATAATTGACACCAAACGACTTTTTAAGCTTTTGAGTAACACAAGGGATCCCCAACTGTAAAAGTGCTCTCACTAAAATCACAACATAAAATCGTAATATAAAAAAAAGAAACAACTAGAACTATCAACAGATAATTGATTTACACAACTGACCTGATTGAAATAATTTTGTTTAAAAACATCTAAGACCACGTAAACTTTGATTAAAAAAAACAAAACTTTATGAAAGATAATTTGTGAGAACTTTGGTAACTACTAATTTAAGGGACTTACAAACAATGAGATATATATAATCTGCAACCCAGCAAAAACAACACATCATAGTGAGATTTAGGAGTGAGCTAAACATTTAAACCATTCAAATTTGTAACTGAATAATTTTGTGGGGGTAACCTAAACATTTTAACCATTTAAATTTTCAATATAACAGCTAACTATAGAATGCTAATTAAAATACTTCACTTCATCCTAAATAAAAGCATTAATATAATAATGAAACTTATCAAAAAAAAGATCCATAAGTCTGTCTGAAGTTATTATGCAAATCAAATCAAACCGTAACCAATATTTGTCAAATTTAAACTCGTTCAATTTCCACTTAGAAAACTAAATTTTCAAAATGGACTGACTCAAGTTAATTTGCAGTTTAATCATATAAGTTATAAGCTGCCTGCATCCGGTGTGGGCTGCCAAAACACTGCATCTCTCAAAGCTTCCTGTAATTCGCCAACACTATATCTGATACTCCCATCCACACACAAACATGTATATTGTTGCTGTTCATGTTCATGTTCCTGACACTAATACATTATTCTGGGTACTAGACATGAGACTTTGATGAGCTGTGGTGCACCTGAGCACTGTACACAATAAATTTCATTATTATATTAGCTTTAGACCTTTGAAATCTAAAAAAAAAAAAAAAACAATAAAAGCTGTTTCCTTTTTAAGTTGAAAAGCAGAAAAAGTTATTAAATGAAAAAATGTCCACATTAGAGACAAAAGGAACTTTGCACAAATCGAATGTGAAAGGCAGCTGTTAACAATAGAACTAAATTCAAAAAAGAATTTAACAACTCGCTTAAGATAAGACAAAGCAGCCACTTTTGACCAAACAGTAATTTTCTGAAAAGTTACAAATTTTCACAGATGAATCTCTAGTGATATTTGGACTTGATAGATGGGCGGCCAAATGAGATTCTCTTTTTTAAAAATCCAATTCAGACATAACTGTGGTTAAAGAAATCAAAGGGGCAGTAGTGCTATGATATGGACTGGAATTTTCAATCAATTCATTATTGGAACATTCAAAGTTGAAGGTGTTAAATTAAACAGGGATAAATATTGCAATTTTATGGATAAGGTTTCTTTGCACGATACAAGTCCCAGTCTTGCACAGTTTCAAAGTGAAGTGTGTATTTATGCATGACAATACTCCTTCACATGTATCTAAGCTTACTCATGGTCAACATCAAGTCCTGATCTATGGTCAATTGTGAAGATGAAATTATATGAAGGTGGCAAACAATATAATAAAGTAGACCTATGGGAAGAAATTAAAACTCTTATGCCAGAAACTGAACCTGCTAAAGTATATAAAAATAATCAATGGATTATTGGGAATTAATGAGAAGTGTTCCGATATCAAAATGCAAAGGATTCAAAGACTTAAATGTGCATTATTTGGATCTGAGTGGCAAAATGGGGGGCTGATGGTAGGTGCAGCACTCCACCTCTCTCTGGTTTAGCACTATTGAAAAAGGAATAGACTTCTTTGCTGTTCAACTGACAATAAGATATTGTCGACTTTATATTTTGTTTAAATTGACCAATTTGATTTTTTAAAAACTTTTTTTTTTTATTGAAGTAAAATGTGATAATTTGGTTTTGCATAATAACTTCAGACAGCAGTTTTCTCTTTAAGAATGCATCAAATAATTCTTTGTTTTGGCATCTAAATTGTTCAAAATTTGACCCCCCCCCCTCAAACCAAATTTGAATTATTGCATAATAAGTTCAGACAAAGTGTAGTACTTTTATACAAATACTGACCTTTCTTTTTATGTAGAGATTTAAAGTTTCCCTTCAAATTGTCAATAACACAACACATGAAATAAAAAAGAAAAAGAATATAGGATAAAAGCATAGACCATTATATATCCCTTTTTTATTGATCTGTATGGAGAAGTTAAAGACAGGACATGATGTACGACTGTCTGCTGCATCAGCCGACAAAAAAAAAAAAAAAAAAAAGAAAAAAAAAAGAAAAGGGAAAAAAAAAAAAAAAAAAAAAGAAATAGAAAAAAAAGAAAATTTATTTATAGTTATATTTATATATATTTACACATGCAAATATATATGTTTAAAAAAATGTTTTTTTTAAACTTAAGTGTAGTGGATAGGACACAGAAGAAAAGGACTTAATCCCCCCCCCTCATTAAAAAAAAAAAAGCCTTTTCAACTGATCCTAAATATTTTGGATGGTACTGACTGAGGGATCTGTCAACTGGGGTAACAGATCAAACTAGTCAGCAAGTAGAAATAAAATCATAATAATATACACATAGCCATATACAGTATATAAAGAATTCATCATACACAGCATTGGGTGTTTTTTTTCCTTCCTCAAAAGAAAAAAAAAGTGGGGAGGGGGTGAAATAATTCGGTGGAAGGGAAGGAGGGAGGGTAACATTAAAAAAAAAAAAAAAATTAAAAAATGTAGCAGGGTATATTTAAAAAAAAAAAAAAAATTGTAAATAGCAGTTTAGGTCACATGTGGGAAAAAAAATTGGACAGGAATTGTTTTGTAGAATTATTATGGAAAAAAAAACAACAGGAATATTATATCATCTTACAGAAGATGGTGACGGATCATTTTTTTCTTTCTTTTAGGTTTTTTGTTTTACAACGGTGACAGTTGGAATTTTTTTTATTTTTAACACAAACTCCCCCAAGTTCATTTTTTGAAAAAAGTTGTTAAAATGCAAAGATTTGTATTTCCAAGAAAAGTTTTGATGGATTTACTACAAAGCAACTACTTTTATTAATATATTGATGCAAATATAGAAACATTTGATAGATTTTTTTTGGTTAAAAAGAAAGAAAATTAGAAAAAAAAAAAAAAAAAAAGAAGAAAAAAAAAAATCTTTTTAATTTAGCATTATTGCCTTCCCCCTCCCCTTCCCCCAACAGGACTTGATTCCATGTTATAAGCAACATTTGTAGAGATATGTAGTGGTAAAGTAGATAAAAAAGGTTGGGACTGCACAACACAATTGACAAAAGAACACCAGTGTTGATTGCCATTAGCAAAATGTGACATGCATGGGATGAGAGGGATGGCTGGAATGGAATAAAAGTGAATGTAAAGAGGAATAGAAAAAAAAAAGGGAGGAAAAAAAAAAAGAAAAAAAGGAGAAAAAAAGGGGGGTAAACAAAAAGTATGAAAGAGGGGGGGGGTAGTAAGCATAGTTAAGGAATACAGAAGCAATATTTAAGTGGAGGGAGGATGGGAGGTGGGTGTTTAAGAAAAAGAAAGATATAAGTAAAAGATATACAAAGTTGTTACAATATGATGTCCTTTTGGAGAAAGCTATCAAAATAGTGAAGAAATGTGAAGCATGTATTGCATCAGGCTGCAATAATCATTCCATTGATTTTGTGAATGGGGTTTTTTTTTTTTTGACTTAGTGCAGTGCAATATCAAAATTAAAAAAGGGCAGAAGAACCCTTAAATAATAATCTGCTTGGGGTTTTAACAAGCATCAGCTAATCTTGAAAAATTTAATAGAGTTTAGAAATGAGGAAAACATACTTGAACCCAATCTTCCTCTGGATGTGCGGAGGATATAATTTTTGTTTTTTATAAAAATCAAGAGGATCTTTAAAGAATCAATGAGCTGTTCAGTGAACTGGAACCAGCCACCCCAGTATGAGAAGTGGGTTAATTTACGGAGAGGAGAAGAGGAGGAGGGAAAAAGTGGAGCTTTAGTAGGGGTTTTTTCTTCTCTTTTCTTTATATAAAAAAAAAAAAAAAAAAAAAATTAAAAAAAAAATAAAATTGGATGTAAACATGAGAACAGAATGCTGAATTAGCAGAGAGCCGGATGACAAAAGCCGACAATGTCAGAAAAGTGTTGTCGTTAAGAGGTTCATCATTGTTGTCATCATCAAAGTGTTGGTTGTTGTAGAGTTACAGGAGCGAGTGACAGATTTGGCTAAAAAAGCTGGTTACTGTAGAAAGAGCACAAGTTTAGTGATAGAATATGTGGATGTGTGTGTGCAGCAGTGGCCCTGAAATGGAAGAGGCCCATCTCTTTCTTGTGGTTTGATTCTTTGTTGTGTAAGTGTTGAGAGAGAGAAGAGAGAGAGAGAGGAGAGAGAGAGAAGAAAGAGAGAGAGAGAGAGAAGAGAAATGATGATGATGACAATGAAGACGTTGACAAGGCTGCTGCTGCTGCTGACAAGCCGCTGCTTTTTGTTTGTTTTGTTTGTTTGGTGCTGCAAGAGGCTAGCACTAAAGTTTTTATATTATCACATGGGGAGTGTGAAGAGAGAATCCTCAATTAAATGAGTCAAAGAAGAGAGCCATCTGGAAAGAGTGGAAGGCAGCCATTATCAATATTCCTCTTCCACATTACCATCTGCACTATCAGCAAATCCATCATCATCTGGGGCAGCAAAACCATCCTGTCAAGTAAACAAAGATATCTATGAACACTTCAAGAAAAACAATATCTATTCATTTTTATTTATTTTAAATTAAAAAAAAATTGTTTAGCCTCTCCTAAAGAAAGAAAGTAAAAAGAAAAAAGAAAGAAAGAAAAAAGAAAAGAAAGAAAGTAAAAGAAAGAAAGAAAAAAAAGAAAGAAAGAAAGAAAGAAAGAAAAGAAAGTAAAAAAGAAAGAAAGAAAAAGAAAGAAAGAGTAAAAAGAAAGAAAAAGAAAGAAAGAAAGAAAGAAAAAGAAAGAAAAAAGAAGAAAAGAAAGAAAGAGTAAAAAAGAAAGAAAGAAGAAAGAAAAAGAAAGAAAGAAAGAAAAAAGAAAGAAAGAAAGAAAGAGTAAAAAGAAAGAAAGTAAAAAGAAAGAAAGAAAGAAGTAAAAGAAAAGAAAGAAAGAGTAAAAAAAAGAAAGAAAGAGTAAAAAGAAAGAAAGAAAGAAAGAAAGTAAAAAGAAAGAAAAACCGAATTTATGCAGAGAATAAGATTAACAGTGATATTACTTTGAATTATTAGATGAAGCATTGTCAAAATAATCTTTCATTTTAATTTTCATTCATTATAATAATTGTCACAAAATATCAAAGGGAAATAACTTTGAAACTGAAGAGTTATTTTCTGAATACTTGAATATGTTGATTAGGAAATCAACCTAAATTACTCCCACATTTTTCTAATTTAGATGAAATCAACCTGAAAATGAATAATCAACTACATATTTGTAAGGTGAATTGTTGATTAAACGTTAATGCACCTGTGACAAAATTTAAAGCTACTAAAAGCTTAATGAAAAGTAATTTGAGAGTGTTGGAGGATGAATAGTTGACTAAGGAAACAGCTGTTTATGTTTAAATATTCATGACCCAAGCAATGCTAAAAAGAAGACATTACATGATTAATTACTAACTCAGCCACCCCCCCCAAAAAAAACGAAGAAAAAACAAAAACAAAACAACATTTTGACAATTGCTCCAACACATCTATACCTTTAATAATAAATAAAATAAAATTTCTTTGGCCCAATAAAGATATCAGTTTTGTTTTCTTCCTTTCACATCAAGTTAATGCAAAGATATTTTTCATCTTGCAAATCATTTGGTCTAAAAAGACAAACCAAATTCCTTAGGATGGAAATGAGCCAATCATTTCTTTTTTTAAATCCAGATTTGCCTGGTATGAAAATGAAAGTAAAATGCAACAAAATCCTCAATTTGCTATAAAAGTCCAGAGTTATGGAAAACCACCCAGGAAAATGGGAAAGGAAAAGGAGTAGAGATAAAAAAATTAAAAAAATTAATGTATTTCTATTTTCAAAATTTTATTTGAATAGGGAAATTTGTTGTGATGTAATAAAATAACTACAAAAATACCAAAGATTTTAACCTAAGAACCAACTAATATATATATATATATATATATATATATATATATATATATATATATATATATATATATATATATGCCAAAAAGATCCTAGTATATTAAGAAAGAAAATCTTTTAAAATGAAAGCAAAGCTCCATCCTGTTAAAACATGCAGAGCACGACAAGCGAGCAATGAATTGTCATGCATCTTAATAACAAGTTGCACACCAAAAGAAAACTGAAGCCTTCAGAGTTAAATTTCATGCAAAAAATCGAAAAACTTTAAGGGAGAGTGTAGGATGAAATGGGGGTGGGGAAAGGAGGGAGAGAGGGAAAAAAAAAAAAAAAAACACACTGGGAAATAAGTCTTAACATTCACAACAATATCAAACAGGTAAATACTACCAACATAAAACTAGAAAAAGCAAAAAGGGATAAAAATAAAATAAAAGCCTAGTTGTAAAAGTGAAGTTTTAGTTCTAAACTTCATAAAATTAGAACTTAGAATAAAATTTCCATTTGGTTCAAATAAAAATCAATTCATCTATAGTTGAAAATGATGCAACAGTTCCTTCTTTGTAGCTTAACCATTATAAGGTTTTAAATTACAATTATTTATTGATTTATTCAGGGAGAAAGGAAAAAAACAAACAAAAAAAAGAACTTTAAGAGTGCATGCCAGGATTTGGTGCATTGCTTGATCACTAAAATGATTTTATCTGGTTGGTAAACTATAAAGAACCATATATATATATATATTATATATATATATTATATATATATATATATATGTGTGTGTGTGTGTGTAGATATCTATACGCACACATTTTTATATGCATTGAAAGTCTTGGAATTAAAAGTGAGCTGGAAAACTAGAATAATAATACTGAAGATTATTTTATCTCATTAATGGAATGGAATTTTTTTTAATCAAAACTGCAAAGTAGCTTTTAAATCAAATGTCAAAAGGGATAAGAAAATTTGTAATAATAATTTGAAACTTTGGTTCTGCCATTAAAATAAGGGGGGGGGGGGAACACTTTGCAACAATTTCACCTTATCTTTAGACAATGCCTTTTATGATTTTGATTCAGGTATCCAGAGAATGAACAATTTCCAATATAAAATTTAAAGCCAGTTAATTTTATAGTTTTAAATGCATTCAAGATAGAATGCCTATCGGAAAGATTTATCTCTGAGCAAGTAATCTGTTGTTACGTGCAAATTTTATAAATCAGATTCAAAACTGGACATTTCATGGTATTTGAAGGACTTATCAAATAAGTCAGATGAGAATGTTTTTTTTTTGTGTTGGGGAAAAGGGAAGGAGGGGAAAAAAATCCATTGTTTTTTTTTGTCATTCTATTAGAGGGAGGGGAGAGAAGATTAAAATGGTTGAGATTCCTGTAAGAAAAAAATCTACTAATAGTAAATAAAGCAGTTTTGGTAAAAATTTGTCGAGTAATCCAGTCATCAACATTATATATAAAAAAAAGAAAACAGCTCAAATATACTTTCATTTTGTCTCGATTTCAATGAAATCAAATACAAAACTGCAGATAGTTACCTGGAAATAAATAGGGAAGGGGATGAAATAGAGGAGGGGTACACTATACAAAAAAAAAAAAAAAAAAAAAGATGGAAAGAGATGTGGGTGATGATGAGGAGAATACAATCTTAATTCTAATAAGGAAGAGAAAATTCTGAAATGTGAAATTTAATAAATTAACCAAGATGTTTTTCTTTGTAATACTTTGGTCCATTTCTGAAAAACAATTCACCTGCAGAAAAGAAGGCAAGAAGAAAAAAAAAAAAAAAAAAAAAAAAAAAAAAAACTAATGTTTCTTAATGTCTTGTTAGAATCAAGAAAAGAGAAAGTAGCAAGATTCTCTTTCTGGTAGAAATCTATTACTGGTTATTGTTGGTCAAACTGTTATCAGTAGCATGGTAGTGTTAAAAGACATCAAAACAGTTTAACTAAATATCAGCCCTTAAAAATCTGTATGTAGCAGATAAAATCTTTGCTTTTAAATTGAACCAAATACAAAATTCTTGACAATACACCGAAACTGAAGTGCAGCAAATTTCAAATTTGGGCACAAGAATAATTTTGATAATATTAGCCAGATGGTTCAAAATAAAAGTCCTGATATAATTACATACCATCCAAATTTGTATCTCGCTATTTAAGACTTAATTAAAAAGATATCAAATAAACTGGTTAATTGCAGTCAGTTCCCTCATTTTTTAAACCATTCATAAAAAGTGGTTAACACGTCCAAGTCGTCTAGTACACAAATTGAAAGAATTTCATTCTGAAAAAGTTGGCAAACATTTTGACACTTCAAGGCTTTTTATATAATTAAGGCCTTCATTTTTTTTAAAGAGTAAAATAAGCAATGAATAAAAATTAAGATAAGAAAAAAAAAAAAAGAACGAATGAAAAATGGAATATTGGAAAACAAGAAAGCTAAAATATGATAAAGATTTATAAAAGGGTTATTGGTAGTTAAAATGACTAATGATAAAAATCATCACCTCAAACTCATTCATACTTAAAAGAAAAAAGAAGGGGGGTAGGGACAAAGTTTGGTTTTCTTTTCTACAAGAAATTAGTTCCTTTGTAGAAGGGACAAAATCTATGAATTGTTGATTCTTCCATTACTCAAAAGTTAATTATTGCTGAGTTACCAAGTAGAACTCAATCATAGCCACTTTCTTTAGAAAAAAAGAAAGAAAAAAGAGCAAACCTTAAAATTTCAGAAGAATTTTGCTAATCTGTGATTTCTTGACGAATCACTAAGCAAAACAACAAACAGAAATGGATGAACAATTTTTCACAAGAAACTTCATTCCCTAATTTTCAAAAATTAAATTTGGATATAACTGATGTTTTTCTAATACTATGTTACAATTCCAAACATTTTCTTTTGCTTAATAGAATTTCTGGCAAAAACACCAAATAAGCATTAAGACAATCATAAACCTGGAGATAAGACATTTTTTTATTATTTTAAATAAATTTAAAAAATAACCAAGCAATTTTTAGTTAGTTTTTATCTTTTTTAAGAACAAAAAAAGGTAATGAGCTAAGTGGGAATGGAGATTGCTGTAGATGACTGAAGTGATGGTAAGTAGTAGTAGTAGTAGTAAAGGTAGTATGGATATTACAACAGCAAACAACCACGTGCAGAATAAGCACGGGAAAGCATGAAATAGACAACATTAATGTTTAATGAAGAAAGAAAGAAAGCAAAAGTGGAGAAGACATTCTCAGGCATTCTCACAATCAAAACAATGATGAGAAAAAAAAATATAAAAAAATGCAATGATGAAAGCACACAATGAAGCCATACAAAAAAAGGAAATAAAAAGCAAAAAT
This sequence comes from Doryteuthis pealeii, assembly GCA_023376005.1. Classification (NCBI taxonomy): domain Eukaryota; kingdom Metazoa; phylum Mollusca; class Cephalopoda; order Myopsida; family Loliginidae; genus Doryteuthis; species Doryteuthis pealeii. Next base: position 86,516,273 of record CM042160.1, read on the forward strand.
TAGGGAAAATTGGGTGATAGATGTTCTTGAAAAAGGAAAATATAATTTGCTTACTTCTTTTTCTTTACAACTTTTACTCACAACTGGGTTCTTTGTCCACATCCTTTTAACAACTTCTAGAAAATATAGTATAGAGGAAGTGCGGATGAAACTAAGAAATTAGAGAATGTGTCTAACATAAAACTTAGTGTAATGGTAAGAAATCATGGCAATAAGATTATCACTAATGAAATTACTTATATACTGCCAAACAAAAACCCAATGACAACTGAAAGCAAATAACTATTAAAGAACCATGTTTCAATGTATTAAGTTCTTAAGATTCTTAGACTTTTTATAGAAAATTTTGCACAAAAATAGATGATGGAAACCATTCCCAGTTTAAATGCAAAATAATGCACAAGTCACATGAACGTGTCAACATTCGACAGGTTTCAGAAAAGCTTAAAATTATTTATATTTTTGATATGAAAAATATAAAATTGAAATCAAGATTAAACTTTTCTTTTTTGGCATTTTATCAATAAACCAGGAATTTTTTTTTTTCCTATTGATTCTGGTTATATTTTTTTTGAGCCAAAATTATTTTAAAAAATTATATAAGCATCCAACCCCCATTTGAATGTTTGATTTTCTTATATTTCAATGAGTACTTTACTAATGTGTAATAAGTTGTGAATGATCCAAACTATTTACCTTTTTTTAAAAAAAAAAGCCCAGAAACCATAGACAACATAAAAACAGGACTTACAATGAGTGAACCAAATAAAGCATCAGAAAGCATAATGAAGGGGACAGGGGGGGAATCTGACTAGTTTTATTGATAGATAAATCGGGATAACCGCCACCATTTGTTCCTAATTTATTGCATCCCTTGAATTGTGTAGACAGAGGCTAACTAATATGGTAATCATAAGGAACCCAAAGATGAACCATGCATTATTTAAAAGCAATTAAAAAAGTTATAAAATGGAGATGAAAGTGTTCAAACTAAAAGGAAATTAGATGAAATGATGGAAGGGGAGAAAAAAAAAAAAAAAAAGAAAAAAGATGATAGGAAGAGAGAAGAAAAAAAAAAAAAAAAAAAAAAAAAAAAAAAAAAAGATGAATAGAAGAGAAGAAGAAAAAAAAAAAAAAAAAAAAAAAAGATTGAAAAGCAAAAGAGAACATTTTGTATTGTAGGTATTTAACCAACCTGTTTGCCACAGGTAGGATGTGACACAAGGTTGAAAGTATGGAGCATCCAAAAAAAGAACATTTTGTATTGTAATCAATACTAATTGATTAAAGTTATCTGCAGCAATTACCAAAATGAAAAAAGTAAAATGCTTAATTAAACATTACTCAATTTTGGTCCCTATACATAAAGATAAGCTTTAAGTATTAAACGATGAAAGGTTTATCAACATCTTAAAAGACATTTGTAAATTTATTTGAATTTTCTTTAATGTAAGCATTTTTATCAACATTATGTCATCTCCAAAATCAAATTTGTATAAATTGCTCTCTTCATATGTGAACATAATTATTCAATGATGACTGCCAATTCAAGTATCACACATGAACACATTCAGAAAAAAAAAAAAAAAAAAAAAATTAAAAAATGGGTGCCTGCTGTAAGTAATAAGCAGGTTAATTTTTCAAGCGAGCTCATTCGTCACCCTACTATCGCAGTCATGTGCTATACTAGGCTTAACTACATTTAATATCCTCCCCCTATAATTTCAATTACATTTTTTTTCTTTCTTTTCCAGATTTTGTGATCAAATATTTCCAGAGTGTTTCAATGTGTTAACCTGAGGGAAGACATGAATTGCAGTTATCCCATTATTATGAGACTATTCTAATTAAAAGGGAAAGAAAAAAAAAAAAAAAAAGGAATTTTTTTTTTTTTTTTAAATGTCACACCGAAACACACTCCGGAGAAAATGTGGCATACTTATCAATTTGATTTTTGTCTTCATAACATCTTGGTCCATTTTACTCTGACATCTGGCAGGGATAAAAACAAAAAAAAAAAAAAAAAAAAGAGAAAAAAAAGTGAGTGGTAAAAACAATGTGAAAGAAATCTTTCATACATCATAGATGCCCTTCAGCCATTGGTGGAATAGATTCATTCTTTAAATAATAAACCCAAAAGGAGGGGGGAAGAGGTGAATGTTGTTATTAGAGATGGAAGAGGTTGTTGTATGGTTGAACAATGGGAGGGTTAAAAAAGGAAATGATATATCAAATCCATTGGAATGAATTAACCAAACAATGAAGCTATATATATGGTTGAAAATAGAGGAAAAAGTGGATATAACAACACACTAACTATATTCAATTGAAAATTTGCCTCGTATTTAGTGAGGCTTCTTCAGAATTTATTGTGAAGACAAATGCTTTTATACTGAAAAGGTACAACAACCCACTCTATGACAAACTAACCAATCCAGGAATAAGAGTCATACAAACTACCTCCAAAACAATTAGAAATCTCACCAGTTCCTCCACACTCACAAACACTCCTAACATCTCCAACGCAGGCATCTACACCATTCCAAGCAACGACTGTGACAAAAGCTAAATTGGTGAAAACCCAATGAAGCCTTGACAAACATGTCTATGAGCATAAAAGATCACTAAAGACAAATGACACCCAAAATGCCCTATTCATACACACACAAACTTTGGTCACACATTCAACTTCAGTCACGTGTCGCTGCTCAAACCCATACATAAGAGCCTGCATTGTCTATGCGAAGCGGCACTCGTTGCAAACTGCAGAGTGGTGAGGCAGAGGCCAGGGCTCTTCAACCTAGATACAGCTATTAAAAAAATCGTAGCTCAAGAGATCAAAATTGAATAAAAACGGATTCAAAAAATTCAAATTTAAAAAAAAAGTCTTCAAAATATGTTTAAACAAAAATATTCCAATCCTCCAGGTTTACAAACCTTCACTCACAGTAATCATCACACACTGACCTACATCCTGACTAACAAATTTCTTCAAAGGCAATAAACTGACCCCACAAATTAAACCCATCCCTCCTTTTTCACTCTATACCACATACCCAAACCCTCTTCTCTTACCTGCACTAAAAATGTACCTTTTCAGTATAAAAGCAGACAATAAATTCTGAGGAAACCTCACTAAATACTGAGGCAAAATATCAATTGAATTTAGTTGCTGTGTTGTTAAATCCACCTTTTCCTCCATATTTTGTCGGATTTACTAAATCCTTCACTCATATATGAATAAATTAAATAAATATAAAACCTAAACTAATGCAAACCTATTGAAATGGTCGTAATAACAGAATTAACTGACACTAAATTATACAAGTCACCCATATCAGTTTACATGGAAATTGATTTTTTTTAAATTTTTAACGATTGAAAGAAAAAGTGGAGGAAAAAAGATTTGTTATTGTGCACGGGATTTTTAGAATTTAGGGTCATTTGGGCACAAGTAAGATTTTAAAATACAAACAAAACAAATAGTCCAGGTTAACAGCACGGTTAACCCAAATTCAACTTTTATACTTTATTTTTCCAATGAAATCAGGAAAAACAAAAAGTTTTGACATTTTCCAAAACTTTTCTGGTTTCCCCGATGATACTTGCATCAGAAAAATAAGGGCTAAAAAGGTTTGGCTTTGGGCTATCCTTACTGTGCTTTTAACCTGAACTGTCCATAAAATCAAAGAGTATTTTTTTCATAAAACAAATAAATGATGAAAGTTAAAAAATTAAAAATGTTATAGATTCATAATATTTCATTGATTAAATTATTTACTGTCTGAATGACAAATTCCAATTCTCAAAATCACATTTTGCACTTAGATAAAATCAATCCAACATTTTTTAGTACATTAATGGGTGAAAGTAGCATTTATTTTGTATATTAAAAAAAAAAAACGTAAAACAACTTTTGCTACCCTTTATAGATTTGTATTATCTTCTTCCTCACATCTGCAAGGAACATGAAATTAATATATTAAAAATGAATATCAGAAAAAAAGTTAATTTAACAAACTAAAGGAGTAGTGTAATGGTTATCATAGAAAATTGAAATGACAAATGGTTTGAATTTTTGCATAAATTATATGCAGAGATGCTGATAGGTACATATCCTGCATCCCTGATGCACAAAAATCTAAAAGGATGTAGTAAAATCATATCCATGCATCCCAGTGTTTTCCTTTTTTATTCCCTCACCATTTCAAGCTAACTGTAAATACATTTCAATAGTTTCTTAGAAATGAATTACACAGGATAGGTTACAAGGTAGAAGTTAGACAGCTTTAGTTGAGACTCAAATTTTCCCCAGGAACCCATTCAAAGCAAATATGTACATCCCAGGATGCACTAAATCAAAAAGCTATCAGCATCACTGTATATGATCACGTAGCACTTGTTCTTAAGTGTATGAATTTCCTTTTGCAAGATACTATGATGGGGAAAAATAGGACTTGTTGTCGGCATACTATAGTGGGTAATAAAGATTACTGCTGAAGTAGTAGTAACATGAAAAGTGGATACATTTGTTAACCCTGAACTAGAAACAAAGGCTATTTTAGATTTTATCTTCAAAAATCACGCTTTATCATTATCAGATAAAGAAAATTAAATTCTAGACAAAAAGATGAAAATAAATCAAATATTGTGTGAGAGAAACACTTCAATACATGCACCTGCTCTTTCTGGAAGAGAGAGAAAAAACGACAAAAAAAACACTAATGAAATATCTACAATCTTCCTTATTTAATCATTGGAACAGACATTCTGTGATGCTAATATCTAGAGACAGGTAACCACTTTTATACAGTAATATCTTAAAGGAATAAATACATCTCTAGTAAAAGCTTTTAAGATGTTATATAAAAAATAACAAATGCAGAAGAAATTTAGTACTTATTGAAGAGATTGATGAAACCAAAATTAAGTATAATCTAACTAAAACCTATAAGGATGAAAATCTGCAAATGCTTTTAAAATTCTATTAATAAATCAAAGAGGAGTCATATGAACAATGATTGCCAAAAGGAAGACAGCTAAGATGACTTTAAAATAAAGTTATAGCATTATAAAATTAGCAGAAAAACAATTTGAAGTAAGATAAACTGGATAACTAAATGATGAATATTACAAATATCGTGAAGTGGTTGAAATAATCATATATTTCTAACCAGTGGTGGAGCACTAACAAAAAGGCCATGATATTGAATAATATTCAAGGCAACTTGGCAGCTGAAGAGAAAGTTTAAGAAACATAAGTCAACAATAATCTTTTAATCATAGCTAATTCAAATAGTTATTTAAATAAGAATTTAATATTAATTGATACTAAGTTTTGTATAATTGTTTTTTCTTTATACAAAGGTTTTTGTTTAATAAGCCCTCATAAAATAATATCCTACTCCAAAAATCTGAAACATTTAAACTACCTTAAAATACAAATTTATTTATATATATATATATATAAATAAGAAAGTGTTGGTCTTTCTGCCAGAATCTCCTATAAAGAAAAATAAATAAAGTTCAAATTAAGTTCTGTAAAAAAAAAAAAAAAAAAAAAAAAAAGGTGGAAATGGAATTGATCTGAAAGAGATTAAAAGAAAAACTGCCACATTAAGAAATGAATTATATCTACACAAATTCTAAGATGCATTCTCATGAATTACAATTGAGATTTCTAAATTCAGTAAAATAAATAAAATCCAAAATATATATTCATCTTGCATTTTCTTAAAACCAGACTTAAACCCATAAAACATTCCAACTCAGCAGTATCTACAAATTGTTTTTATACCATTTATTTTCAATTTACAGGTACATAAATGTAGTACTAAGTCTATTAAATGTATGTATACATTTATCAAGTATATGGAAAGAAAAATAATTGTGATTTAAATGAAATCTAGAAAACTCTTATAATAGAGGGACTTTGTTGCTAGGAATCTAATTGTAGCGTCAAAAACAGTTTTTATCAAGATTCTAATTTGTATCATTGTTTGGTCTTTATCATATTCTGAGAATTATTTCAGCTTCCTCAAAAGTGATGTTTGTGCTAGAAGTGTAAGGTTTATTCAGTTTTCTTTTTTCTATATTGGGTTTAACTAAACCTGCATAAAATTCTAAGTGTTTGATACTTCTGTCAAGTAGTCTTCATTCCAGCAATTTTAAACTAGCATTCTTATACAATGTTAAGATTTTTTTTATGTTTCTTTAGGATAATTCCAAAAGCAAATAAAATAATTTAAAAAGTTCCTAATGTATGCTTTTCTCAAGCATTAAATAAAACACAGCAGTTTATTTAGGCCAAGATTAATGATCAGTTATTAACCACAAGCCTTTTAAAGTGTGTCCTGTAAACCAAGGGTCTCAAATACTCAACCCATGACTGTCTATCCAGGTGATTCCTAAAATTTGGGCATTTAATAAAAAAATTCACCTTATTTGTTTTTTATTATTCCCATTTTTAGTAAAAAAAGTTTTCCCAATTTGCACTATCCTATTTTAGCTGTGGAACTGAGGGAAATTGTAGACGTCACTTTCTATATCACTGTTAGCTTAACTGCAAATCTTCCACATGACCATTTGTCCTTTTGTTATCCTTTAAAGATAACAATTTAGTCACTTTATATTGAAACTAAAGTGACTAACTGGTACTTTTAACTTCAAAGAAATTTTCATACTATGAACCTAGTACAAAAGATTAATATATTCCCTGTATCATTCAATATACAATCATATAACAAATGTATTGCCGGTCATTAATTATCCATTGTATAAGACCAATGAATAAAAATATGAAACAAGACCTTTCAATTAAACATTTTGTATATTATGATACAATGCAATTGCATACAAAACAGCTATAACATTCTTTCAAATAAGGGATGTAATTAAGTTTTTTTTTTTTTTTTTTAAATATCTACTACAAATTAGAAAAAAAAAAAAAAAAAAAAACATCAATTAGACTGTTCAAAATCTATCATTACCCTCTTTTAAGTTTTGATGTTTTATTTCAAACTTTTATCCTTAACTTATAAAAGCAAAATTGCTTTTAATACTCATAAATATTAATCCAAAAAACCCATAGTCAAGTAATTGCTTAAAAATTATCAAACTTAACCAAGTTGTTAAATAAATGAATAAAAGTTCCAAAAAATATTTAGGATGAGCTGGAAAAAAAAAAAAAAAAAAAAAAAAAAAAGAATCAACTAGAGGAAAAATTTGATAGCAATTTTAAACTGTAAGAATATTTTTCAATGAAGCTGTTGAGGGGAAAGAAGAAAAAAAGCAGTTGTGAAATTGCAAGTGATATATAAAGTCAAATGAAAGTGAAAAATGTGTTGAAGCTGAAGAAAAAAAATATAAAAAGCAGCAAAAAAAGTTTCATCTTTTAATGTGTCAATTTATGAGGGACAAAATTATGGGGGGGAAAAAAGAAAGAAAGAAAAAAAAAAAACAGTGACCGACTAAAATGAAATTAGAGATAAAATCTAGAAATTATTTTCAACAGTTGATTTGTTGATACAATAAAAATCTGAAATATAAGTAAACTTTCTTGAAAATAGGTGTAATTACACTAATTTTCTGGAAGAATGCTGAAAACTTACAAGTAAATCTATTTTAGGTTCAAAAATTCAAGTGAAAATTTAAGTGCAAGAGTGCGAGGGTGATGGGAGTGGGGGCAAGTGCTTAAAAAAGCTGCTAGGTGACAAATTTGAAAGCAGAAAGAAAAAAAAGTGAGCAAATCAAAAAATATGCCTGCAACTGTAAAGGATGAAAAACCATTTTTTTTAAAAAGAAAAAGATTTGTTGAAAATAAAATAATAAGCAACCAATTACCTCAGTTGCATATAATATATCCATTATTTCTTTCACCACAGCATTATCTTCATGTTCCTGGCACAGAATTTCAATTGTCCTTAATTTTCCGAAATAAAAGTCTCTCTCTTTCTCCAAACCATCAACTGTTATTTTCATTTCATCCACCTGCAATAAAACCAGAAAGTTTATATATATCTATATCTATATATATATCTACTTAATAAAGTTGCAATTTAGCATGAAAGAGCATTTTTACATCTATATTATTATTGTACCTTGAATTTAGAGGTAAGCCAAAATTGTCCTAGAAAAAAAGAAAAAAAAAAGGATTGGACCTGAGCGTAATACCACATTTGCCAGAATTACAAAATTGGAACCTCAGATGCAGTTTAACATCATACTCAAGACTTTAAATTGGTAGAATTTCAATTTTTCATTAACTTAAGTGTATTAATAAACTAGTGGATGTCCCTCAGCCACCACCTTTTAGCACCTATATGATAAAAAGAATTTGGTGTTTGCCATAACAGTAATTAGTAGAATACAAGTAGAACAATCATAGATGCTAAGGTGTCACTTGTTAATATCAACAGACAAGACAATATTTATAAATTCTGTCATATCTCTAAGTTATGACCCTAATAAATGAAAGTATATAAATTACCTTTCTATTAATGCTTAGAACAACATTTTTTTAAATATTTAAACTACCAGTTTTCTTTTTTTTTTTTTTTTTTAATGTTTAGGTGATATTTTTCATCAGCAAGATAAAGTATAAGATTATTTCACTAACAGATAGCAAAGGTTTAGGGTTTAGAAAAAGAATGAAAACATGGATCACTCACTTGTTTTCTAAGATCATCCACTTTTTGATTGTCTCCCATCTGGTTATTTACTGCCGGACGGGCCTGCTGACGGGCAGGCGTTTTAGAAGGAGGAGCAGCTAAAAAAATAAAAATATCAGAAATATTACAAAGTGAATATAAGAATGCATTTCAATCCATGTAAAGAAGAAACCAAAAGGATTCTTTTATTTAAACAAGATCATTGTTAGCATAAAAAAAAAAATTTTAAATTTGAAAACAAATTCAAAGACTTAAATGTTAAGACTTAGAAAGTTTACAAAATATGAATTTCATATATGCTGTTATTTTAAATAGCATGGGTACACATGATTATATACCCCACCCCATCAGATTTTGGGTGCGTATGTGTTTCAACTTACCTTGCCTAGTTGTTGTCTTAGTCATACTTGCAGTTGACTTGGGAGGGGGTGCAGCTTTATTGGTAGGAAGTGGCTTGGCTGAGGTTGTTGAAATCCCTGCCATTTGCCGGGCAGCCACAGCATCATATTCATGTCCGTCATAGTTGGCCTCAAAGAATTTTTTAAACCACTGGACGAATTCAAAATTATCCTGAAATTTACCCTTCACAAGTCTTTCTACTGGAACGACCTGTAAGAAAAACAGTAAATTATCAAACAAAAATGGGAAAAATTAAAATTGCAGATCAATGATTAAAAAATATTGATTTCTAAAAATTAATATATCATTTAATTTGTAAATTCTAGCACCTTGAAAATTATTTAACATTATCATATTGAATTAAACTTTATATTTTTTCTATTTTATAATTAGGAATAACAAACATTTGTAGCAATTATAAGTAAATTGCTAAGAAATATTCTGTTTTATTTCATAAGTTTGTTAATTTCTTTCAGCTACATTAAATATATATTCACAACTCCTCTGCAGGAGTAGGATGTGACACATGGTCAATTTCTTAAGTAAAGTTTAACAGGTTCGAATAAGTTTTCCTTCTAGACTAGTTGCCTAACAGCATAATCCAGGATTTGAACTCTGGTCCATTTCCTACAATGATAACCATTACACCATCTATATTAAATAAGAATCAATTATTGATTGTGAAAACTATCACAAAAAATACCATAATAATCTTAATTGTAGAGCTATAAAAAAAAAACCCAAAAAAACTTTATTTCTAAAATCATCTAATCCACTCAAAAATGGAATTACATTATTTTTTTTTTTTTAGAGTTCTAATAAATCCCCAAAGTCATTGAATAGGCGGTTGCCCATAATTTACAAGTTTTCCATGAATTAATCAAACATTACTTAAAAAAAAAAAAAAAAAAAAAAAAAACATTCTCATAACTCTTTCATTCTAATACATGTACATTTGTTTTCTTTTTTTTAAATGTCAAAAGCAAATTCTTCCAGTTGCTTGCAATCAAATACATAATATTCAGTAAACATAGTTTTAAGATCTTTTAGCATAAAACTAAGTTTCATAAAATCAGTAACATTTTTATATTGAATTTGATAACTTGGAAAATATTTACTGAAATGCAATACAACAGTTCAGAAGCATTTAAAAAAATAAAAAATCTTTTGAACAAATTCTATCAATAAAAATCAATAAGACATTGTTCATAATAGCAAATATTTCTAATAACTGAGCAGAAAAAAAAAAGTTGAATAGACTCACCTTATCAACACCCAACTTGGTAAAGCTTGCCTGAAGAAGTTTGAAGTTTTGTATATATTCATGCTCTAATCTAGTATTGAACTTTACTCTTTTTAATGGTATACAACCTGAAATAAAACATCAAGTGGTTAAACACTCATCAAAGTTCATTAAAAAAAATATATCATCACAACATCATTAGATAAAACTAAATTAAATGGATTTAATAAAGAATCAATATTTCATATGGCATTTCCTACACGGCCATTTAAGTCTGATATTTTAAGTGCCAGATATCCATTTGAAAACTTTATGCTATCTAGATAACTGTTCATAGAATTTTAAGCCTTATTCAAGGCTAAACTTTGCATAAGTCATTAAATCTAAATCCAGAATAAGATTTTAAATTATCTAAAAGTAAACGAGTTTCAAAATAATAATAAAGGCCTGGATATCAATTTAATACATTTTTCAGTTGACACTAATTATAAATTTTATAGCTGATGGTTTATCATTAGAATAGACATCTTTTTTTGCCTCGTCATATGAGGTCCAGTAAATATCAATACACTAGACTCTTACATCCTTTCAAACAGTGTTAAGCAGTTTGTTTTTTTTTTAGATTAGCCAACAAGATATTTTAGCTAACTTATTTGGAACTGAAAATTAGGAATAATGACTATTCCCCAATTTTCAGTGATTAATTCAAAATAAGCTATCTAAAATAATATATAATCTAAAAAAACTTTTGTCCAGATAATTATTTAAAATAATTTTTCAAAAATTAAAAAAAGGTGCTCGTAATTAAGAAATTCCAAGAGCCATAAAGGATTCATTTTTCCCCCCTAAAACCCTTGAATAAAAGCAAGTTTATTTTGCTAATTTACAAATACAATAAACAATCAAATGAGACAATGAAGTAGTGGATAAAATAAAGTAGAAATAAAAATTAAAAAAAACTAGAAATAATTGGTTTAAAAAAAAAAAAAAAAAAAAAAAAAGAATTTCAGAATGTGATTAACCATTAAAAATTTGTGATGAACAATCTGTTACATAAGCAGAACAAAAGAACCCCACCCCCACCCCAATACTATTTTGTAAAAGGTTTTAATTAGTCATAATAAAAATACTTATGAAAAAATAGTAATGACAGATTTTACCAGTCATAAATGCTGGTTTATATAATTATAGCTACATAAGTATAAAAAAACGTAGCCAATAATGATATCTTTGATTATATCTCAAGACTTGAACAAGAACATTGGTCAACATTTTTCTTTAAACTTTCAAAATAACCGTTCTGGGCTGAAACATTCTTTGAGGGATTCAAAATATTTTTGACAATTTAAAAGGGATTAAAAACCCAAGAAATATCAAACTACTTTTATTTATCACTATGGTTAACTTAACAGCAGAAAATATTCTACACTGAGAATGAATTTAATTTGTCTATCTTCATATACCATAGGAAAGAATGAGAACAAAGAGTAATTTTATTTACACTTAAGTTATAAGGTTTAACATCTATCCAACAAAACAACTGAAATAGTAAATAATATAACAATAAAGGTCATCAAAAGTATAAATTATCCTTTAGAAAGTGAATTCATTCAAATCTATTATGTTAAGAAATGATTTATTCAATAATTTGAGGTTCAAATCAAAAGTTTTTATTAAAAATCACAAAAATGACCAATTGAAAACAGCCCTTTCTAACTAATGAAATTTACCATCAAAATTTTTTTTTTATAAGATCAGATGTATCAAGAAAATTTAAGTTAAAACTTAGCTGATAAATATATAAGAAAATCTACTCCAACAAATGTGGGAATAATATGGCTAAATTGTCAGATTAATAACAGACAATTTATATTAGCTTAAGAAGATGTCAGTCTGCATTAAGATTTAAGATTACACATGGATAGCGGAACATTTTTTTCTGAGGTCTTGCCAGATCTCATCTTAAGTCTCGAGCCAATAGGATTTTATTGCCACTACTATCACATTTCATTTAGTAGTATAGAATAGTTAGAAAAAAAGAAAAGAAAAGAAAAAGCACTAACAAGAACATATTCTAAGAAATATAGATCGTATGTATGGCCAAATGTTTTGCCTCATTGGCATAAAAAAAAATTTAAAAAAAATGAAATATCAAATAGCTTACAATTTCAAAGAATAAACAATTGTATAGAAAAGAAAAAAAAAGAAATATTCAAAACAAAATGGTCCAATTAAAGTTTCAATGGCTTATTTTATAAGCAGCACAGGATTCTAACTTTAAAATATCTTCTAGTCCAACTAGGAACCTCAAGGTTCCTGGTTCGATATCGGCCCTCGCCAACTCAGTGTATGAGTAGCACAAGGATATGTGCGGTGAAGTGAGGAGCTGATGGTACGTGTGGCACTCTACCTCAGATGTCAAAACAATCTCCTTGATCTAGCGCTAGTGAAAAGGGGACAGCCGATACCGACTTTAGGCCACTCCAACGACTTACGAGACAACACACTAAAAGTATTTATGGAAAAAAAGAAAATGGATGCTATTAAGCCTCAAACTCTAATCATATTCAGTTTTAATAAATTCATTTTTAAAGTTGACTTACTACAAACTTTGCGCTTCTAGTTAGAAATGAAACAAGCGATTCTGAATGGAATTCTAGCCTACATCAAACACTAGTTTTGAATAAGCTTGATGACTAGACTTGGATTAATTTAACTTTGCAAGAAATCCCAAGGGTTGACAAAATATGTGATATAAACCCATGAAGAGAAAAGAAAATTTAGGCTTGTGATTCAGCACATTCCATAAGTTTTATTGACAGGGGCAAAACTAATGGATAGCAGTTGATTTTAATTGTTGGAAAGAAATCTAATTTGGGTAAAAGAAAATGATTGTAAGAAAGACCCTTAAAAGTTATAACCTTGGAGAAGAAGAAGAAAAAAAATCTACACATCACTGACAAATATACATTATAATATATCTAAAAAATCTTCCTTAGAGAATCAGAAGTAGTTATCAAGTAACAACTATCAAAAGACTAAAATGAAATCTTTTAGTAATTGACTAGAAGAAATCTACAAAACTTTTATATTTCAGTCCAAATAAAAAGATCATGTCAAGTAACATTTAAACAAAAAACAAAGAAAATTTAGAATAGGTATTTTTGAGTTGGTACAAAAAAGATACATTAGAAGTAAATAGGTTTATTTTATATCTAAAAGCATCAACGCTGAACTGCGAATTGTCCGTGCTTGAGAAGATATTTTTCATGCTATTTTTTTCCAAGTTATAGTCAGTTATATAAAAGCCCTTTGAAAAATTAAATTATGCCATGATGTTTATAAAAAGTAGCCATTATAAATATATAGAATTTATAGATATACCTTTAAATTAAATATAGTAGAAAATATGTTTACTATATGTCAATTCAAACATGAAATGAATATGGATTCAGCTTTCCTTTTCCATACATGATGAAAGCCCATTTAAATTTACAAGTATCTCATGTATTAGCTGAAGAATGCATGACAAATGACAAAACCTGGAAAAAGTATATTCTGATATCAAAAACACTATCATGTGACAAAAAATACTCATAAAATATGAAGTGTTATCAGATCTTCAACCAGAAAGTATTTTGTCATATATATATATATATATATATATATATATATATATATGCTGTCTAAAGCTTTTAATGACGAGTTACAAGATGCAGATTGCTTAATTTTGTTTAGTTTCTTTAATTACATGCAGGGCAATCAGAATTGCCAACTCTGATATTTTTATAAATATGTACAACCCATATTTAATGTTTACTTCAGAATTGAAACTGGTTTGGAAAACAGATTGGGGTTTCTTAGTAGTTCCAAAATATAAAACATTTTATATTAGTTGAAAACATGTATTTTTAAAATCTCTACTTCACTTACACAGCAAGTAATTTTCAAGAGCATCAATATTTATATCCTAACTTGAAATAACTTTTGTAAAAAAAAAAAAAAAAGAAAAAAGATAACTAGCACATGTGTGTGTGTGTGTGTGTGTGTATATATATATATATATATATATATACACACACACACACACACACACAACAAAAAAAAAAACAAAAAAAAAAAAACATTATGGTAAATTGTTTTCAGTTCATTATATTTAATTTTAAATAAACGTAACCTATTAACAATTAGGTTATTAACCACAGAATTCAAAGATTAAAATAGAAGCCATGAGAACCACCCATGATAAATACTCAAAACATACTAAAAGTTATTTTAACATTAAATAGTTAATGTTGCGATTATAAAAGATTAAATTAACGAAGTCGAGTTTTGTTAATTTTCAAATATTCATTAACATCCTGAAAATTTGGGGGATGATATGAACACTGAAACATTAAAATTACTATTTGTTAATCAAATATCAATTACCCACAAGGAGTATTTTTTTGCGAGGGAGGGAGCAATAATTTTATCATTCTAGTTTTAAACCTGATAAACAAGATTTTACTCTATGTGATAGTAACCGTCATTTCCACCAATGCAAGAGGATTAGATTATTTGATTGGTTAGAAAAAGCTTAACATTTAATAGAGAAATAAAATTATGTCCTTTATCAACACAGGAAATATGGGTGCTACATTCTAAACCTTATTCCTTCTTTAGAGGATATTAACATTCAACAAGTTGAATATATATAATAAAAAAAATTTTTTTTTTTTTTTTTTAAAATCTTACCTTGGAAGAGAATATCCATGAATTGAGTATAAGCGGCACCTAAAAATGAAAAATAAACATTTACAAAATTACAAAAACAATAACAAACATTAAAATATTTTAGTTGTAAATCAAAGGCATAAACAATTAAGATGGTAAATTGAAATGATTAATGAGTAAATACAATATATTTAATTTCTAGGAATTACTCTAAATATATTTCAGAAGATAGAAAATTTATTAACAGAAATCAAGTGGTCAGATGTTGAGTTTTGTGATTTTTAATAAAAACAAAAAAATTTTTTTTACTAAGTTTAGAAAATAAGTTCCCATTTGGTAATTTTTCAAAAGTTTTTTTTTTTTTTTTTTAAATTATGCACCTTTTCTTCAATGAACTATTAACGTGGATCTAACAGCTAATATATGAAGTTAAAAAAAGTCTTATACATGTAGATGTGGTCACTGAGAAGCAATAATCTACAGATTTCTAGAAAAAAGACCGGCAGATAATTGTTCATAATCATATTTCTATTTCTAATTATATGGAAGTTAAGACAAGAACAGTTCATTTTTACTTAGCACTAAAATTCCACAGAATTATCAAATGATACAAACTTAATTTTTCCATCAAGACAAAAATGAAGCATTTTAACAAGGTCACTCCTTAGTTAATATGTGATCAGTTTGCATCTTTTGTGGTTAATATTGATGGATGTCAAGTAATTATGACTTTCAGTAGTTTACCTAACAATTCAAACTGTCTTATAGGTTGCAAAATTTGGACTTTGCTTTAAGCCATTATACTATGAATCTGGTATAGTTGATATTCTAATGACAATTTCAGCACATTGACATTGCTCAAGTGTTAACACACTTAAGGGGAAACCGTAGCCCATTAGAGAAATATACACATTCATTACTGTCTTTATAAATTCTATTATCTTCATAGTAACATACTTGAGTTTAGTCTTATTTTCACGCCATTCTACACAAAGATTAAATAGATGAGTTTTACTTTCTACTAAAAATAAATTTTTAGTTTTAACTCAGTTCTAGTATATCTCAATAAACCATTTGATACACGCATTTTAAAATAGCAAAACTAAGAAAAGACAAAGACAATGTTTTAACCTAATTTTTGAAGTAACTTCAATATGAATTATTTAATGAATTAAGTAAACTCAATCGACATTGTTTCCAAAACTCCCAACAAATAACTGGTTGAAAGATCTACAAATCTGTATAAATTCCACAAGTTTTTATAACCAAAGACAAGAACACTTTGTTCATGAAAAAGCTTTTATGTTTAATACTTAAATTAAACTTTTAAATCAATGTTTCAAGAATAACACTTAACCTAACTAAATATTCACACTGGGAAGTATGAAAATCTTATTAGTATAAATAGTTTGATCTTACCCTAAATACAATAACTCTTTCAGGCTCAAATAAACTTCCTTATTGATTAAAATACAAACATGCACAACTGATTAATCCTGTTCAATTTTTTTATCACATTGTCATTTGGTTCAAGGCATAGATTAGCAATAGATTTGAATTATAGTTACTTTCACATTCAGTAATTCTTAAAACAAATATCATTTTATATATTTTAGTAATCATTAATTCAAACCATCAGAAATAAAATACAGAATCATTCAAATTAGAAATAAACTCAAAAGACCTAACATTTCAATTGTACAAATAATTTACTTTTTATCCAATAAATCTACAATAGAAACTTGATTGAAAGCACCCCCCCCCCAATATTTTAAATATTCAAGTGTAAAAAGTTATGAAAAAGAACTTAATTTCAAAAGATTTTGTTTTTAAAAATATTTAGAAAATAACTACAGTAATAGAAACTGTAAAATGTGTAAATATACATTTAATAATAAACTTTACTTAATCAAAGGTTAGGGAGTTATATACACATTAATTTTAGGTTATTAGTGATGAAGTTTCAAAAGGTTTCACCCAGATAATAATGGGTTTATACGAAAAACTGACAAAATTTTACATCATACAAATTTATTTTGAGTGAGTGAGAGTGAGAGTATCAAGTGAAAATGTTAGTTTACATCTTATAAAATAAAAAAGGTAAAGTTATACAAAAAATATAAAAATATCTAACTCTTATTAAAACTTTCCAAAAGTTAGTATTTAGAAAGAAGAAATAAAAAAAATAAAAGTAGAAATACACTTTTCTGGCTGCAATGTTTTATTCAAATGGGCTTATGTTGTGAAAAATTTCATACCAGCCTTTAAAATATTGTTAAAAATTTTTTTTTATCGACTGTATAAAAAAAGAACATGAATTTCATCAAGTTATTCCAACAGCACAGATCCCCATGTCTCTTCTTTGCCACCCGTCTATCAGCCATCATTCCTGGCAAGTTTGCTGCACAGCATCAGCAGAGCTGATTGTTTTGTTTTTTTTTACTGGCTAACCCACACTTGTATGCCAATGTGTAGGCACCCATAGAAGAACATCATTTAAGAACTTGTCCTTGCTGTGTCCATATTTTGTTAATCTTACCTGTCAGTTGATACAGTTGATCAAAACCTTGTACACATCAAACCCAGATAATAATTACCCAGGTAAGCAGACTCTTTAGCATTAAACTTTTTTTTTTTTTAAACTCACAAGATTTTAATATGATAGTTGTATACAAAAAAAACTTTGAATTTATATCAAGTAAATAAAGTGGATGAAGAAAACAAAAATGTAATGCCATTCCCCACCATATACACAAGTTATATCTATGTGACTAATTTAACTTTTGTGTATGGTGGGTAATAGTATTCATTTTTCTTTGCTTTCTTCATTATCGTTAAGAAAATTACAGACCAATGCAATAACAAAACAAAAAGTAAAATAGAAAAAAATTCTACTTTAAGCAGGTATTTACCCAACCCCTTCACCACGGGTAGGATGTAACAAGTTTGCAAAATATGGGGCATCTAGCAAGGACTGAACTTGATTTTCAGTAGTAATAGATCTGAGAGACAAACTTGCCAACCATTACACTATGACAAAATGCCCTTTTACCAATTAAAAAAAAAAAAAAACCCTAAGAGAAATGCAAGGTCAAGAACTAGAACACCGCTTTCTTTTAAATCTATCATTAGACATGTTAGAAATGTAAAAATAGTGAACTAATAATTAAGTTTTCTAAAACAATCTCGTCTTTACCACCTTTTACAAACCTAACAAAGCCACAAGTGTTATATTTTTTGATCACTTTAATAACCTGTGGATCATGATGTACTCATCAAAAATGACTTGTGGCAACAGAATATACCAATTAGTTTATGAAGAATACAAATAATGAATCTTACCTGAACATAGCTCTTCAATTTTTGTATAGTCCAGGGCCAAACTAGTATTCACCCAAGCAAGAATGTCATGTCTGCTGAGGTCTCCTGCAGTTGCATTTGTGCTGTACACGTTCACAGCCATCGTAATGGCCTGAAAAATAAAAAAATAAAAGATAGCAAACTAAAAGGAATTTATTTTTATAGTTCTTTATATTTCTATAAACAGATTATTAGTTTATAGATTATGGGCAGCTGAATTTGTTTACTCATTTACTAATACAGAAAAAGAGTTTCGATAATGTATATCCATAAACAATGTTGTTGGAAAGCAGAACAATTTAGAGCAATCGAATGTTTAAGAAAAATTCATTATTTACATTGGGTTACTTAAAATCTTCATGGAAAAAAAAGATGGTAGCACACGACAAAAGGGGAAATATGTTTGAGTAAACTAGAATTTTTACCTCAATCTGATTAATAGTTGTAATTAAAAAAATAAAATGGAAATTTTTTCTAATATTTACTGCTGAAATATCTAATATTTTCAAAAGTGGCATGTTTTCCATGCTAACAATTGAAATTGGAGTTTAATTTTATTAGCCACATCAATTTTTAAATATTAAAAATCTAATATCAAATTATAAGTATATAAAGAACACCCGTAAATATTTAATTATAGTCTAACATTCCAATCATAAATACAAGATTTACTCTTTCTTATGAGCTTCATTTTAGGTATTATATTTCTAAGCATTAAGATTTTCAAAATTTAAATAGGTATTTCAATTCAAATATAAAGGAGGCTCCAATTTATTTCCAGAGAATGCAACGGTCAGAAAAAGGTATAGCCAATTGTAGTAATTGGAAAATGTTTTTATAGCTGAAAACTTTCACTATCCAGTGTGTAATGGGTGGTGTTTGTGGAAATAAACATTACTTTTGAAAAAGCCCCTCATAACTTGTAATCAGCTACTGACTACCATGCTCTGTTAAGCATCTTATTCTAATAGAACAAGTTTAGATTAGCATAAAGAGACCACTATACAAACTTATAGGGAATTAAAATCTTACAGAACTAAAACACTTCAAAATTACTTTTATCATTTACAGGTTTTATTAAATTTTCCTTCCAAACCCATTAGGCTTTATCTTTGATAAATCTTAATTGAAACGCCTTAAAAAAGAAAAAAAAGAAAAAGAAAGAGTAAACTAAGTTTTTATTATTATTTCTGACCATATTAAAATATACTCCAAGTGCATATTTAAATTCAAAACATATACTATATATATATTTTTTAAAAATCCACTTTTAGAATTTAAAATTTATTCTACTTTTCAAATAAAGTTTGTTGATGTGTAATAAAACCCTTTCTGTCAGATTGAAAGAGGCTATTGTAATTGTATACAAATAAATGAGAAGTATACATTTTAAAATAATCACATGAAATTAATTCTCATATCTGACATTCCTTTTATCTGATAATTTGTAAACAAAATTTTATTTAATGTCAAAATAGAATGTCATGAATATAGAAAAAAGTCATTTTGGTTTTGCTATAACTGTTTACAAAATCTCAAATTTGTGGTTGGAAAAATTATGACTGAATTATGTCTATGTGATATCACTAAATCCTTATAGTTCTGCAAATAGCTCATCAAAGTAGATTTTTTTTAAAATCTTTTACTAAAGAAAAGTTTCATTCTATTCAAATTATTTTTTTTTTATTATTATTTTTAGGTGCATTTATTCTTATGTTACTAAAAAGAAATTAAAATTAATAATCAATACTAATCAGTAAATTAAATTCTCTGTATATATATATATATTTTTTTTTTTTTAAAGAGAAAAACTTTAAAATTATATATCTATAAAGTTTCATTTATATTCAAGGAACAAAGCATAGGGTTGTTAAATTTTACTTTAATATTAACGTATTGAACAAAAAGAAATTGTAGATCAACAGTTTAATATTTTATAAGTACAATTTAATTACAAAATGACTTATTTTTAGACAGCAAAAATAAATTGAATTCATGGATTAAATCTGTTTTAATTAATCTATTAGTATAAAAGTTAAATTATAATTTTTCTTATTTTGAATGGATTTTGTTGTATCATCAGATAAGATTAAAAATATGACCAGCTGAAATATTCAAGAATCAAAAGCCAAAATTTCTAATTTTATTCTAGTTTTTCAAATCCTATTAAAATCTTTAATACCCAATAATCTTTTCTGAAATCTTGGAGAGAAAAATGTTGAGTCACTATGAAATCATAATCAAAATAAACTAACAATGGTGCAATGTTTTTATACTAATTTCAATACTGCAGAATGCATCATAAATCATAAAAATTAGTCATGTAATTTTATTTCTTTCAAAAAGCAACACAGATAGTATACAGAAAAAAAAGTTATAATTTCTTGATAGTTGATTAAAGGGAGTAAAATACTAAGTATACTTTATTTAAAAATTATACAAAAATCTAAAATCTATACAAATCTTATTAAATTAAAGTAATTCTTGCACAATGTTTCAACCAAGTAGCGTTGTGACATTAGCCAGACTATACTGCCTCATTGCACCAAAAGAAATAAGGTGAGTGATATACTTTGATGTATATGCAGCAATGGCAGAATGAATTTGGCAAAGGCATCTGAAAGATGCACATCATCAGGTGAGTATGTGGTCTCCTTTACACTAAAAAAAATATAACTTGATATACATAGCTTGCTAATCATGTGCCTCTAACTTTTTAAAACCAATATCTTCATTCATAAATTAGTCAAAAGATTATATTATATTTTGTAACTATTTCAAATCTTAAACCATTTTTCCTTGCAAACCCACATAAAGACAAAGTAATGTACTTTTATATAAACTAATACAATTTAGTCAACAATTGACCTCAAGGTTACACACTGCTTATTCAAGGAGTTCTTGTAGATTTTATCTGCAACATGGAAAAATGTATTTATAAAGTTTTTTTGAAGCTTTATGTAAATTTATCAAATTATTTAACTAGCATTTTGACCTATTACAAACAAGGCAGACCTATAGATCTACAGACTAAGTTTAAATTCTCCAGTTTTTTGTTTATAATTCTATTCAATCTTTTGCTAATTTAGAGACTGAGAAAAATACTTAGGATTGAATAAAGGAAAAACAAAAAACAATAGTATCAAATATGACTTACATAAACAATTACCATTTAAATCTACTTTTAATATTGCTGTAACCCTTTTCAAACTTATATGGCAATATAACACATTTTTCTAACAAGGCAAATTTTGAAACAAAAACATTGCTTAAATCATTCCAACAAATGAAGAGACTTTTGTAAATTATATCTGTATTTTTGTTACTGATCAAAGTCACAAATCACAGACATCTTATAATGGAGATTGTGTGTTAATAACTGAAACTATATTACTACTAAAGTCACAATTCCATTAGTTATTTACATAACACTCTCCATGAATTTTTTTAATTTAAACCTCAATTATCAATAAAATTGTATTACAGTATTAATACTGTTGACCACATCTACAAATAACATGCAACAAGATAGTGGCTAACAGTGTGAACAGAAAGGCTAATTTGGATATTGATATTAATAATTTGATTTTTAATGAATATGTGCTTAGTATTATTGATTTCTAACTGTTTGGTTTTATCTTAATAAATATGAGCTAAAATCTGAGGAATAAATCTTAAAAGGAATCCAGTAACAAGAAATAATGGCAATTTCATTCTTTACTTCCTATTTTAACTAAATAGTTAAATTAGGAAAATTTAGCTATGAAAGACAGGAGTGATGGAAAAGTAAGTTTCAGTTCTATTTTTCGATTATATGACCCTTTGTTTCAAATCTTTTTATCTGCATTATTATTTAGTTTCATTAGCCTTTTTAATTTAATATATCTTATTACATTAAAACTTAAATACTTGTGCCTGGAGGGTGCTATATTTGCTAGTTCATATAATAAAAAAGAAAAGTTAGATCAGTTTATAAAAATAGACAAATCTGCTAACTGGAAAAGGACCTGAACTCCCACCAAAAGTTTATTTACAAAATTCATCCCCCAAATACAAATTGATTCAGAACAATCTGAGAAAGCCTTTTATCAATATGAATGTCTATCAAAGCACATAAGAGAAATTTGGTATTTTTCATTTACTATTTCTAATTATCAAGAGAAAAGTTTGTGAGACTAATTATACAGAAACACACTAATTATAGAATACAGAAAAGTTTAATTAGGAAATTGTTAACTTAATCTTTTAATGAATTGAACATAGAAAAGTTTAGCCAGTTCAATGACAGTTACCCCCCCTCCACTCCCAATAAGAAATTGCAATAAAATGAAATGTTTTCATCTGAAACAGTATCTTAAGACTTAAATACATAACCAATCCCCCTTATTTGAAAGTATTTTTATTATAAAGAACTTCTTTTAGATGTGCATGTGAGCATTCACCCATGTGGGTTAAGTCAGCTGTACACGTTGAATGGACAATATCTGTGGCCACCAAACTCCATGCTTGACAGCATCAACCTCTATGTTTACAGTTCCATTGACAAACACTATTCAAGAGGCAGGACTGACATGATTTCACCAGCCACAAGGAATTCAAGAAATAGCCTTGTTCTTATTTTGCATAATATTTTGAAATCCTAAGATTAAACTGATAAATATATCAAACAGCAAAAGCATTTAAAATAAGGAACAACACACATTTTAAGCACTTCATCACAAGAAGAAAAATTATATTAGTTTTATTAATAAGTTAAAAAATCATTTTTTTTTTTTTTTTTTTACATAAACCTTAAGCCATAATTGTTACAATTTTTGAAGTATATTTGGGAAATATAGTCTGAATCTATTCAAAATTCTCAATAAGCCTGAAAATTCCATTGATTTATTAGACAATTTATTAAGCTAGTTCTACAAGTTGTCCAATTTGGAAAGTGTTAAAAAAACAAGTTTTCCAAATTTGTTTACAAGTATCTGATAAATATTAGCAATTACCAAAACATTAAAATCGTAGCAAGTAGCCTTCTTTTCTATGTAATAAATCAATAAACAGCTTATACATAAGCTTTTAAACATGAAACCTTAAAGTAGAAAAGCCATTTGTAATACAATACTGCACTTTAAACTTTGACATTGCAATTAACATTTTGTTCAACTTTAAACTTATTTATGAAACCATTCTTTAATAAGTTTCTCATGACATAAGGAATATATCTAACCAAGTTTTTAAAAGATAATATATTAACTGAATATTAAGGTTTAGCTATATTATAATTTAATTTTTGTAGGTTTGTTACAGTAACACAGCAAAAACAGGACATCAGAGCACAATTTTCAGTAATGTAATACATTAAAATGTACTAACTTGGAAAATAAAGCAATTTACAGTTCAGTTGCCCAGTAATTCTTAGGTAAATTGACAAAAGTGCTCAAGGGAGATAACACCAAAATCATTAACTGCTAATTACAGAATAAATTAGCAAAGTTTTATAAGGATATAAGAGGAATAGGCAGAAAAGCATCCTTGGCCTATCTGTACTATTCTATTAGGCTTATAGTAAAACAATGACAATACTTTAATGATAAAGTACATGGATAATTAGCATTTATAATATAAATTTTATAAATACAAAGTGATTTGATATTGAGTGGAAACAATCAAAAGGTGGGTATTTAAGAGGTTATCAAAATCTTTCAGATTTGGAGTATTGGCTTCCATCATGGGTCTAAAATTCTATCAATTTTACAAAATGAATCTATAGTTTCAGGTTAAGCAGTTGATTGGTTTTGAAAGAGCTATATAATTTGTATACTTAAAAATAAAATAAGATAAAAATTGCAATCTAGCTCTAATCGACGAAAGAGTCCTTACATGCCTTTTGATTTGCAAGTCATTTTGAAATAACATTACATGTTAAAATCATTATCTGCAATAAATGTTACAAATAGGATTTCATTCATTTAAAATAGTAAAATTACAATTAAATAAAAGTAATGTAAGAAAAAGAAAAGGGGTTAAACCATTTAAAGAAAAAGAAAAGAATTAAGCGATTCAAAAAACAAATTTCCTTACTGCTGAGAGAGAGAGAGAGAGAGAGAGAGAGAGAGAGAGAGAGAGAGAGAGAGAGAGAGAGAGAGAGAGAGAGAGAGAGAGAGAGAGAGAGAGAGAGAGAGAGAGAGAGAGAGAGAGAGAGAGAGAGAGAGAGAGAGAGAGAGAGAGAGAGAGAGAGAGAGAGAGAGAGAGAGAGAGAGAGAGAGAGAGAGAGAGAGAGAGAGAGAGAGAGAGAGAGAGAGAGAGAGAGAGAGAGAGAGAGAGAGAGAGAGAGAGAGAGAGAGAGAGAGAGAGAGAGAGAGAGAGAGAGAGAGAGAGAGAGAGAGAGAGAGAGAGAGAGAGAGAGACAGAGAGAGAGAGAGAGAGAGAGAGAGAGAGAGAGAGAGAGAGAGAGAGAGAGAGAGAGAGAGAGAGAGAGAGAGAGAGAGAGAGAGAGAGAGAGAGAGAGAGAGAGAGAGAGAGAGAGAGAGAGAGAGAGAGAGACCTTATACTAAGGTGATGACCTTTAGTAATCAAGATTTAGAACTGTGGTGTTGCAACAAAAGCTGACTGATTTCAGGCCAAATCTAAATCTCTAATCACCAACCAAGGCTTCAATCATTCATTTGAGAGAGAGAGAGAAAGAAATTTATTTCATGCCTAACACAACACTTAGGATCAATTGTTGTCAAGTAAAAATAAGTCCAACCAAATTTAACTTTGTAAGAATTGGCAATTCACAAATAACAATAAGCAGATACAGACATTTTCTGAAAAACTATAAAACAGGAGTTACATAATTTAAGGCAAACCTTTATATGAAATATAAAGTGAGAGTGTAAGCAATTAATATCTTTTACATACTTGTGCACATACAAAATTTAGTTCATATAGTACATTAGTACATTTGAAACCATGTGAAATATTTCTACATGCCTGACCTAAATATTTACTGTTTTACTAACATCTAAGTCACCAAAAACTTCATTTCAACAAATATTTAAAAATTATTTTTCTAATTCTTACGAGTAAAACACAAAGAAAAAAAATATGAATACTCAAATTGATTAATTAGTAACACATAAATTTTGAAAATATCTTAAAATCATTATTGAATAAATAAATGAAAGACCCTTAATATTATTCTCTTGTAATCAATGACTAATCAAAAGTATAGATATCAATCCAATTTTTTGCTATAATAAAATTTAAACTAGTGAAAACATGATTTGTTCTTGAAATAGATTAGTCAATACAATTATGTCAAACAAACCACCAATGGTTGGAGATTAAACTGAAAAGAGAAAAGGCTTAATTATCTAATTTCTGCTATGAACACCTTTTAAAAAGTACTTTTCATTAGCATGAACAACTAGCAAACTTCTGCATCAGCAAACTGCAATAATTTTTTTAGGATATAACTCCTGTGCCCTTTTTAAAAGAAATAGTATGAAGATTACTATGGGATATGTGATATAGCTACTTGGAATAACAACAATTGAAACGGAATGTATCATTGTAACAGTTTACTTTAGGCTGCATTTTTTGTAAGCTCTTTGATAGTGTTCAAATCGGGGTAACATAAAACAACCTAATTCCTTAATGAAGACTGAATCATAGGAATTCTTCTTAAAGGTATTTGTGTACTAAACCACTGTAGGTCAGATTACAAGTTACTTGAAACAATATTATCAAAATACACATTAGGTTTGGTTTTATTTGTTTAACAACATATCAACTTCTGGGTTATTTAATACCAAAATTTGATTAGTAAATGTTTTGTATAATTATATTTTTAATGTTACTTTGCATTTTTTTAAAAAATGTGTCTAATCATATGCACACGGTTATATAAAGTATTTCTATCTAATACAAATAATTTCCACTGCTGTATGGTTACAACTATAAAATAATTTATACACAATATGGTTTTAAGTAATTGTTCTTACTAATAA
Organism: Doryteuthis pealeii; assembly: GCA_023376005.1. Taxonomy (NCBI): domain Eukaryota; kingdom Metazoa; phylum Mollusca; class Cephalopoda; order Myopsida; family Loliginidae; genus Doryteuthis; species Doryteuthis pealeii. The sequence continues at coordinate 86,542,645 of CM042160.1, forward strand.
TTTGCAAGCATTTACATCGTTTCAAGCAACTAATAAAATTAATATTTAGTAAACAATTATAGCTTTAAATATTCCCAATATAAAATGATTTAAAAAAGATCTATGACCCATAGATGGGACCCTAACAGGTACTATCAGTGTCAAAGTGGACCTGGGAGTAATGGCAACAAAGGGATACGCCACTCTTCCCAGAGCCTCATCACTGAATTCAAGTTTGTCATACTCAGGACACTGCAAATTAGGATGTGTATTGCAACACATTTTTTTTAAAATGTTAAAAGACCAACAAAATTCCAGACGAAAAAAAAAAAAAAGCTAGAAATAAATTGAATTGTATATTCAATAATCAATGGTTTGATTAGAAAAGCATATTTTGGAAGAAGTTTGCTTTATGGTTATTTTTGGATAATTTAAATATTAATATTCAATATGTACCATATGAATTAGCCAGTACATCATAAATATGACAGATGTGACAGAGGATAATGGCCCAATATTAAAGCTTAATTTGCTTTTACTTTTTGTAAAATTTAGTTACTTTCTCAACTGGTCACAAATTTCACTGAAAGAGTAGCTCCATAGACATAAAAAAAAAATTAAAATATCCCAAAGGAAGAAATCAGGACACAGAAAAAAAATCTCACTTCATTATTCATTGTGAATGCATTTACCAAAGTCAGAATGCTGCCCCCGCCACAATAAATGAATAATACAATTAATAAAACAATGACTTAAACTTATCTGCCCCAGAGAGGAATAAGAACGGTTAGGGTTCTCATGAGAGATGTTAAAGAAAATTAGGTCACTTCATTTGATTTTAGAAATGGAAGGGGACAGGGGGGGGGATTCTTCAATTGTTTTTCCACATTGAATGATGGATTCATAAAATGTCATGCATTCATTAAACAATTACTTTCACCTACAATTGTTACATAAAAATACAATTATTTCAACAGTGGTCATTTTTTAATGGCATGCTGCGACAAGAGAAAAAGTTCGAAACTAGATTTTTCTTTTCTTAAAAAGTTTAAAATAATCTTATATCAATCTTTAAATACTTGATTAGTTAATCCTAATATTTGTTGCAAAAGTATTTAGCAATCCTCAATTTGTAATTCAGAAAATTTATGAAGTTTGGATTGTCAAATGATCAAATTAGATTTAATATCTTTGGACCGATTTATATTTGTTTTAGGATTTGTGAAGTAGCAAGTAAATCACCTGAGATCTTGTCAACTCAATACAAACAACGAATAGAAAATAAAACTGCTATACCAATGTTAATGTTTACTTTTGCTGATTTTAATACATTGACAAGATTAGTAAAATATTGCAGTTACAATGAAACTTTTCTTTAACATCCTTGTTTTTATTAACGTAAATTGACAAATATGGCAAGCAAACTCCTAGTGTCGTATTAGCCATAAAAACAAATAGATCTTATTTTTTAAAATAATGACAATACTTAAAATATAAAGCAAAGACCCATCTAAAACTGTTTAAAAACTGAAAATTTTCGATTTGTAAAAATGTTTAAGATTATTTAATGGACGCAAAAATACGACGAAAACTCCCAATATATAGAAATGAATATTTCGTATAATAAATGTTAAGAAAAAAAATAGAGAGAGAGCAAACGAGCAGTTCTTGCTTCTCTTGTCTATGGTGACATTAAGAGGCTGTAGAGAAAGAAGGGGACATGGGTTTGAGACAATCACACTTGCTATTCAAATAAAAGGAAAGAGATTTAAGTACAGTAAGCAAATGTGATCACAAAATGAGGGGGCAAGGGGGGCATAGATGTTATGAAATAAAGGGATTAAAATAAGCGGGCGGGAGTAAAAGGTTCACCATGATATACTATGATGACGAATAACAGATTTAGATGTGACATTATGGTTTTAAAACGGTAGAGGAAAAGGAGTGTAAATAATAAAATGTAACGATAATCTATTATTGTTGAAAAAGAAAGATTCAAATAAAAATGACATTGGGCAGACGATGCATAATAAAATACAAAGGATAGGCCATCATTTTTATTAACGATGCTCCATATTGAGAAATGTGACCGAACCCCAAAAAAAGATTAAAAATACTTTAAATTTTAGAAGTCATTAAAAAAAGAAAGAAAGAAAAGAAAGATCTTTTAAAAGAATAAAAATAACTTTTGAAAATTATCCTGGGAAGTTTTTTCTTTCTCTATCTTATCTACATTATAAGGTGGTCAAAATGTTAAAAATCGCTTATAATCGACAATAATTTCAAGTACGTTCTACTGTAGATAGATTTTTTTAACAAACGAAATGGTTTTCTGTATATTTATATAAAAACTTGTTTTACTGGTTACTTTTCTATGAGTTTAAAAGTTGCAAATATTACTGTCATCCATAAAAGACATTGTTAAAAAATCACGGAAGGAAAGTATAAGTAAAGAATTGCACCTTTCTCGCAGCCACCGGACAGTCGACATGCAATGACAATAATCAAGAATCATCTTGAGTATTTTAAGCTATTATAAAAATATTTTCAAAGGGATGTATTTTAAATTTAAAAGGTATTATCTAGCAAATACCGAAAAATCCGAGGTCAAAAGAACTGACCCGACGAGTATGATTTTGAAACGCTACATGAAAAAGAAAAGATAAAAAAAAGATGGCCCCGAAAGGCTTGAAATAATATAAATCTTGCTTACTTCCTCCTAGTATGACAAATTCAAATAAAATGGAAAACGCAGAAGCTGTAAATAAAATAAAAGTTGGTTGTTAGTGCCAAAAGAATACTTTTACTTTTTTTATTTTATTAATACTTTTTTTTTACAATTTTTTTTTTTAATTTCAATAAAACGAATAATGCCGATTGAAATAGTGTTACAATCTAGAGTCTGATGCGTTGGCCCTCAGTACACAATTATTTTGTTTACCATAATTGCACAATTAAACATTTCTTACAAAATAAATTTACAATTTAAAAAAACAAACAAACAAAAAGCTAAAACTATGTATTATCGTTTGGAGGGAAAAGGAGTTATCTAGATTAGTCACCGGCCGATAAGAAAGAGCAATATTTAAATCAGCTCTAATAAACTATATTATTCAAGGACAAGAAACCTTTACAGAGTAAATTTGTTAATGTCATAGTTTTGTTTATTTCTATTGTAAAAATTTAATGGAAATTTACTTTTTTAAAAAGTAAATAATCCCACCAAGTCAGGAGATGGAGTTGAAATACTGAGAGAGAGAGAAAGAGCGTGATGGACGACAATTCTAATAAATTATTTTAAGGTGTGGTGAGCCACGCAGTAAGAACGAAAAACTGAAAAGTTAAAAGATTGAAATAAAAGGGACTGAAGGATTGTTTTAATTATTTTAACAGCAGTTACCGACAAAAGACTGACAAATGTCACCATTTTAGCTTATAAATGCTACTATAAAAAAAATCATAAAGATCGACAAGGACTGTCATTTTATTATTTGGGAGGCAATTGTCATAAAATGGTCGAAACCTTTAAATTCTCAAAAATAACTTTTTTTTTTAAATACACTGAATAAAAAAAAAAGATCTTAATGTCGATTTTATTTCTTTCGCTATTTTTTTTTTTTTTTTTTCTTAGAAGAACGTTCGAGAGCTTAAGCTTCCTATCTTAAAATTAGTAGTAGTATTCGTTTTATTAGTAAGTACCGCTCATAGTAGGAAACGTTCTGCTGGTTTTAGTTACTTATTTCAAAGAATTATCATCACGTTACACGTGGCACTCGATAAAAATTCATAAAAACGGATCAATTTGTCCATTTTAAACATCTACGGTTCACTTTATTAAAATCGTTTATTTTTCTTTGACTTAATTTTTTTTCTTTTCTCTGCTCGGTGAATAAAGATGCTGAAGTGCGCCAAAAATTCCTACGAAGGAAAAGGGACATTGATGAAGAAAAAAAAAGCAGCAAGGAGACGGAGTAGGAGCTAAGGTATAGAGAGAGGGGGCGACTAGTCACAAAGAAGTGAGAGATGGAGTTGATGAGAGAGTAGCAATGCTTCAAAACCGGGAGGAAAGTGAGGAGGAAAGAAAATCTTTATAGAGGAAGTGGGAGGAATGAAGGAGAAGCAAAAAGATAGTGGCAGAAACCGTCACAACCATGAAATATATTATCGAGTAGTATATACGTATATCGCATCGTTTAACATAAAACGTATTTCTGATAAAAAAAATTTTTTATAGGCCTAAAATAATGATTTATTTAATATAACTGTATATATGGCAGTGTGATTTACAGAGAAATACAACTGTAAATCCTGGCTGATTAAATATCGGCATGTGGTAATTTTAATGAATAATTTTTTTATAGACTTTTGAAAGAAAAAAAAAAAGACGTTGGTTTTGGCACATTTTTTTTTTTCTTTGAATATTAAATTTACAAAAAAAAAAAAAACTGGATCCGGAATGGTAACTAATCTAGGTGGGGTGATGGAAAAATTTAAGTGACAAGGCTAATATTAATTTTTTTTTTAATCCGTAATTTGAGGAATTTTCACTATTTCTTCAAAGAAATCAAATGCCGGCTGAAAAAAAAGACGTTTTAACCGAAGGCAAGAAAAATATGAACCACTTGTTTTCAGTTAAAAGAAGGGGGAAAACACGTCTACTTAGATTTAAAAAAAAAAAAAAATTCAAAAAGAAGCCATCAAAATTTTTTAAAATCAGAAATCAAAAAAATCGATCTCTTAAATCTAAAGTTTATAAGTAAAAGGATACTTATAAAACCTATATGAATCATAGTTAAGAAATAAAGGAGTGAATATCTCCGTCATTATTAGAGGGAGTGAAATATGATTAAATTTTACTTTCAGGGTTGTGAGTCATCGATGCTTAATGCGTCTGAAAAGACTCGATTCAGTTATTATTTGATGTTTCAATACAGGGAAAGGTTAAATCAGAAGGATATTATTGTTGTTTTTGGTGTAGAAAAGAGGTAAGATAAACTTACCAAAATAGTGTTAGCAGCAGCGCTCTGTCACCTAAACGTCTGTGCGTAGAGACTACTTCGCAAATGAGTTTCAAATCTTTGGTCACGTGCTACAAACCGGAACCCACTCCTTTTTTTTTACAAAATAAAAATATCATTTAAAACCAGTCAGCTGATGAATTTATATCAAAAATTCCTTTCTTTGATTTTCGAATTTTCTAGAGTGAAAATGGAAATTAATGTGCAAGAATTACTTTCAATTTATCTAAATTTTATTCACCGTAAGCGGATCTTACCGGTTTCCTTTGCTGCAGTACTACACCGGAAGTGTCGCAATTTGTGCTTGTTCATAGACTTTTTTTGAAAAAAAAAACAAAAAACGCTGTAAATAAGTTGAATTGAAATCCTTGATTTCTACGAACTATAAGGAAAGATAAGTAATTGCGTCCAACATCATTTTGTAAAAAAATGGAGTGCTTGATTGGAATTAAAGGCAAAGACTACGTTTTAGTCGCATCCGATACTATAGCTGCTCGATCTATCATTGCTTTGAAAAAAGGTAACAGTTTATTTCCATATTTTTTATTGTTTAAAAAAAAAGAAAAATATTACATTTTTTTTTCCCAGTAGTTTTTAACTTTTTCTGGACAATTTTGAAATTCCGATGAATAATTTATATACTTGGAAATAATCATATTGCTCCAAAACTCCCTTTTTGTGTTAATTCATTTTAAAATAAAAACTTGTTCATAAACTGAAATGTTTGTAGTTTATAATTTTTATCCTGTTTTAATAATAATAAAAAAAACCAACAATATTCTTAAAATTGGCGCAATATTTGCACAGTAAAGAACTGTATGTTTTTACACCAGTCAGTAAAACAAAAATCTATGTCGAAAAAGAAAGTTTTAATAAATTAAATAATCTGTAAAATATTTTCATTTTGTTATTGTACTCTTGTTTTATACATATTTTATTCAATACTGTAATTGTTGCTTAATCTTTATAGTCATTGTAAAAATGGAATTTTATAATTAGAATATAATTGTATTAAAATTCATTAAAAAAATTAACAATGATGAATATGCGAGATGCAGGTGTCTTATATATAAAAGGTGAACAATCCCCCAAAACTAGATAAAAGATTGAGATATTATTTTATGGCATATACCAAATAATTAATGTATAAAAAGTATTCATTTGATTTTTGTTTTCTTTTTGCATACAAATTTTAATTCAAACTCAAACATTCGGGTTTCAAACGTAGATAACATTTATTATAAAGATAGTTGAAACATTTACCAAAGAATTGCTCTCTTGTTCGTAATAAAGTACTAGACCCCATTGTTATTTTTATTTTTTTAAATTAATTTCATTTTGTTTTTAAAAATGATTTTTTTAAAAGACATTTTGATCAAAGTTCCTACAAAAGTACCCTATCATTCATTACATTCGTTCCTTTGCTGTATGTGAATAAAGTTATAGAATGACTTGCATATTGTGTCCCGCTGTTTTGTTATCCTAAAGGCGGGTTCATTTGTATATACACGTGCGTATTTCACTTTTATTGATAAGTACAATTATTTATTGTAAATTGTTAAATAATCTTTGACATTTATCTTAAGGATAAATACTAAGACTGTTGTGGCCGGAAAATATGTCCTTTTTCTGATCTTTAAAATAAACCCTAAATAATTGGCAATTTTTATTAATCTTACACAAAGTCCAAGGGCAGATAATTCAAGGGGGGATAAACAAGGCGCTTAAAAAACCGGAAGTACTTTTCTTTCTTTCTTCTTTTTTTCTTTTGGAGGTCGCTCCTTTCATTATTAACATACAATATTTTAAAATCATTCAATTTAGCCATTGTGCCAAGCCTAATTTAGTCACATTTCTTTCGCCGAAGAGTAGAAATTGACAGTTAATATTGACACCTGATATTTTTAAATCTAAAATATATGCTGTCATTTACTTGTAAAGTGATAATTACATTTTTAATGGCGTCAGAGAATTGATATTTCTTATTGCGGAATAAAACTTTTGATCAATCGGGAGAGAGAGAAATATATATTGGTTATCAAACAAAATGTAAACTATCAATACCGGCTTTTCTTGTATTGGTAATACTCACTAAAATACATTATTAGTATTCTTAATTTAATCTAAAATTGTGTCGATATATCTTGTAATTCCATAAGGATTTATTGTCCTTTTCAGTGATGATGGTTAGGGGGTGGTTCTTTGTTAACACGTTTTATGTTCTTGCACGAATCAAGAGTAATTAAATTTAGTCATGTTTTTACATTTTTGAAGTGAAAAAGTTAAAATATGGTTCATTATCCTCTCTATAAGAATATTTACTTTTTACTTTCATTTTCTGAGGTTGAATTAATCCTTTTGTCGAGATGACATTTTTTTTCCCTCATAGATGTCAACCATGCTTTTCCCAGATTCTTACCATTTTCAGCTTCCAAAAAGTTGGTATGAAATACACCCCACCCACCGTATTGTATATGGAAATAGTATATCTACCTATTTATTTTACGTGTATGGAGCCGATGGGTGGGTGGGGGATTAAGGATTTCATGAAGAAGTCGATAGTTTCGCGAGTTTGATCATTTATTTATTGATTTTAATCATTTCATCAGCCCTGTCGACGAGAATTAGAATATGACGACTATCTCCTACAGAGGGATAGGACTCTCCCCACAAAAAAAGGAGAGGGTGTGTTCTACGGATGACACTCTCAACTGCATCTGGTGGTGAGGCTATTATTCTGTAGCTCTGGAGAGTGTCTGGTACACTTTCTTTGCCATTACTCCCATGTTCACTCAGACCCCGAGTAATAGTACCAGTTAGGTTCCCGTCTATTATCAAAAAGATCTGTTTAAAATTTGATTAGATCGTGTGCAATAAAAAATCTTTCAAGAAACAACTACACAAAAAATATAAATATGAAGACAATTCTCTAACCTAGATGCTGTTAAAATCAATCATAATCTTTTCATGAAACTGTAATAATAATCTTCATTGATTTACATTCACATCACAGAGTCTATGTCTATTCTTTGAGCAAATGTTTCATATTTATTATGGTTTTTACAGTCTCCAAGAATTCAAGTTAAATCTTTAAACTTGAAAGGATATAACTCTGTGTCTTGGGTATGATTATTATAGGTATACCCAAACAATAAGCTGCTTTTCATATATTGCACCGATTTTATTTCAAACGGAGGCGGGTGGTAAATTTGTTTTGTAAAAACGTTTTTGTTTTTTTTTTTTTTTTTTTTTTTTTTTTTTTTTACAAATTGGGTATTTCTAATTATTATATTGCATCCGTTGATGAGACTCTAGTTCTGGAGGTAGTGGTAGTACCTGTTAGGGTCCGATCTATGGGTTAGATCTGTTTGAAAATTATTTGTATTGGATAGAAATATGTGAAACCATAGAAGTGTCCAAGTTATTTGTATTAAATAAGAATACTTCAAAGCATATAATTGTGCAAAAATTATAAACAAATAAAAACATGATTTTTTATTTTTTATTTTTTTATTTTTAAAAGATGAATTCAATGGAACATTGAAAATATAAATGGTTATGATTATAATCAAACATTTAGAAATGAATCAAATTTTGGCATTAAATAACCCATAAGGAGTTGATATGCCATTATATAGATAAACTGACCCTGAAAGAACATAAAGACACTTTATCTAAAATATTTTCATTAGATAAGTCTGAATAAGGATAAACTTGAACCAGACATTAATTATTTTATTTCAGCTTTTCTCTTAACCTTTATCTTGCCATACATGCAAACAATAATGCGATTATTATTTCTGTCATAGGTGTTATTAGAGTTGAGATAAATTTACTCTTGGAGAATTTTCACAATTCTGTCGTACCATTTTCAACTGACTCAAAGATTCTGCTACTTTTGTATTCTTTTTTTATTTAATTCCTAAACTTTCTACACCAAAATTTTCTTTTTTTTTTCACCACAATATTTTTAACAGTTTAAGCTTTTAAATTCTCAATACCAAGATATTAAGTTTTGTTCTAGAAATGAATAAAACTTTAATTAGTAAATACTTAATATAATTAGAGATAACACTATCAATGAAGAAGTTTACAGCTTCAGAAAATCGTGTTCCATATAAGGAGCAGTGGTAGGAAGAAAGTTAACAAGTTGAATAACAACCATCTTACAATTTTCCTATTTATCTTCTACCAAGATTGTTAGCCATCGCATTTTCCAGTTTTGTTCATGTGAATCAAATACAAAACAAGTTCACAACACCTGTCTTACAAAGAAATGTTTTGTTCTCTGGATAATAAACTATTTGTAGTTTCTCCAACAATACCACATTTTGTCTAAATTTCTAAAATGAAGAATTATCATAATATCACATTTATTAACAGCGATTGATAAATAGACTCTATATAAATCTGTTTACCTCTATTTATTTTTAGTTCTAACAGCACGGCTTAAAATGCAGTGACTGTGTCATCTGCAGAGGGATAAGACACCACCTACCCACCCAAAAATAGGGGTATCCTGAATATGACATTAATCTGCATTTGATGCAGTGTGGTTCCAGTTATGGAAAGTGTGGAGTACCCCTTCATTGCCATTACTCCCAGTTCCACTCTAGAGTAGTATCTATTAGGGTCTGTTTAAAAATTATTTGTATTCAATAGGGCTGTGTGCCAAAATAAACAAAAAACCTCTTATTTAGTCAGCTCCACTGCCACGAGCAGGATGTGACACATGTTCAATTTTTTAAGCAGAATACTGCTGGTTTGAATTCCGAGTTTACCTTCTAGACTAAAGAACTTGGTCTGTTTTACTATTTATCCATAGTTGGGTGGGTCAGGTGATGGATTCATGCCTTTCCCAAGGTCAAAGGGAAACGCAAACAACTTGAGGAGCATCTCCATATAATCTAAAATATAATCGTCATCAAGTCATGCTTGTAGAATAATCATACTAGTTCCAATTACCGTCGAATTGGTAAGACAAGGCAGCAAGTAGTCGTAACTGAATACGAACCTATCTTGCTGCAATACCACTGCAAAATGCCAGGTTATTTATGAAGCCTCATAACATCATAGAAACCAAGCAGCCAATCAGGACTCAAGGAATGGAATCGCTCAAATGCAAGAATGGACTGATGGCACAGATTCACACGTCTCTCTTTTGCTACTCATCCTTATCGCTCATCGCAAATCCTCAGCCCAGTATCTTTAAGTTTTTGCTGGTTCGCCAATGCTGGTCTGTCCATGTGTATGTGTTCACAGGAGAATGTCACTTTTTGAAGGATTCTTTGTTCTTATTATGAAGTCATAGTTTTAAAAATTACCAATCTGATAAAGACAAACAGGTTCACAAAAGAAATGGAAAATAAATAACTGAACTAATGACTTGTGTTGGAGTAGGGATGAATGAAACAATTTTAACAGTTTAGTTTCTCCTAAACTTAAAAAGATTATTTTATATAATTCATTTCTGGAGAAAGGGTTCCCTTTTTATTTTCTTTGAAATCCTATCTTTACAAGTGAAGTAACAATTTACATAAAGTCTTTTTTTCCTTTTTAATCTAATATTTTTCAAATATTGTAAGCTCTTGAAAAAGATTAATCTAACTCTTTGTGTGACTGCTCAAATGTAAATAAGCAAGTTGAAAAAAAAAGGGGTATCCTCTTACAACATAGGAAGATGTGTGCTAACTGCAATGGGTGATTCTTACAATACACATTATTGTATTTCTTGGCCAAATTTACTTAAGATTATTCTAAAATAACCAGTTTCCTAACCTTTTCTAAATGGATAGGCAATCTTTTGTTTTCAAGTTTTTTCAAATATTCAGCATTAAAGGAGGGGATTAGTTAATAAAAACATTTTATAATTTTGAAAGTGTTATTCTTGTATCAAAAAGTCTGTTGTTTTGTCTCCTGTTTTTCTTTTAATATTTATAAAGTGTTGTGTTTGTAATATCAAATATCTCCTATAAAGAGATCTGCTCTGAATTTTGCAATAGTATTAGTAGTAGTAGTAGTATTCATGTCCTTGTCAAGATTAGAGGCTCAAATCTGATTTGTTCACATCTCCTCTCTGTTAAAGATAAGTTTTGTCATGTCCTTATATGCAAAGTTTTAACACTTGCCAAACTGTTTTTGTGATATCAGGTGGATTTTCACAGTAGTTGCCTAATTACAATAGTTTGCTATACTGTGCCAGTGACCAGAACAAGCAAACATTTGAGATGCGAGCCTATATATATATATATATATATATATATATATATATATATATATATATATATGGGAAATAAAAGGAACTTAATGTGAATTTGATATATTGAAAAAAAAATGCAAATGTGGGCTCATCAGGAGAGAATGTGCAACCGTTTCGGGGCCTTCCTCTCACGGTTTTAAAAAGCAACATCAGCCCCCCCCCCCTCACTGATGTGAGGTCCCTCGGAATATCTGTATTGACCATATGTAGATCGGTCTTCAACAAAAATAAGATGGGATCAAATGACCGTTAGAAGAAAGAATGCGCAAACAGAACGCTGCTAGTGAAAAGTTGGAATTTTTCAAAAATATATATATATATAGTTTGCTATATTTATAAGTGAAGAGTGCTCAATAGCATTGATAGAGCATGTATATCTAAGTTAGGGTAGTGACAACATAAAGTCAATGGTGCTTGTTAACTGTCAGTTTCTCACCTATGTGACTTTGTTTGAAAATGACATGCACAAGAAACCAGCAATTACTAAGTGCCATTGACTTTATGTCTTTGCTACCCAAACTTTTGATATGGTTAAAAGAAATTCTGTTCTGAAGGGGTTCTACATAAATATTGAGGTCTTTTTCAATTTTTATTGTATTGCAACTCACTTAGTTTTCTTTTTCTTTTCTTTTTCCGACATATTGGGAAGTCCATATTGGGACACATTGTTTTTTTTTTTCTCATTCAAAAATGTAGAGCAAAATGTATTATCAATTCTAGAAAATGTAAGGTAAAAACTCATGACTCAGTTTCACAATTACAAGTGTCAGGGGAGCTGATAATCCTCATGTCTGGATTACCAGCGGTGAGGCTCAACTTCTGAAGCTCTAGTGAGTGTAGAGTACCTCTTCATTGCCATTACTCCCAAATCCATTTTAACCCAGAGTAGTAGAACCTATTAGCATCCCATCTATGGGTCAAATAGATCTTTTGAAAATTATTCATATTAGATGGGAATACTTGAAACTATGTGCAAACAAATTATGAAATAGGAACAGTTAATTGATACCATATAAGTGTGCAAATTATTTGTATTGGATAAGAGTATTTGATACCATATAACTGTATTCAATCAAATGATTACTATAGACAAATAATAATAAATAAAAAGTATGATTTAAAAAAAATATTGCAATGGAACATTGAAAATATAAATAGTTATGATTTATATGAAACATTTACAAATAAATAAAATTTCAGCATTAAATAACCCATAAGGAGTTGATATGCTGGTAAATAAACTTAACCAAACCAAATTCTCTCTATATAATGGAGATGACTATAAAATCTAGAATTTTTCAGCCCTTCCTAAATAGTTGTTTCTAGATCATAATGGACTGCTGTTGAAATTAGAGCCTAACAGGTTGATGGGTTTACATATAATATCTAAAGCATTTATGAAACTTGAATGATGAATTGGATGCATCCTTTTGAGTGCAAATTCATATTAAACAATGAAAAGATAATTTTGATTGCTTTTTAATTGTCAATATAAAAAGAATCCTACTTAATTCTAAGCTGTAAATCCTCTTATGTATATTCATATAAGTAAAAAGCTTGTGTTTGCTGAGAATAGCTCATCTCAGACATAGGAACACACATGTATAACAGTAGTAAAAGCAAATAAACCTGAATGTTTCATATAAAATCTGCTAAACTGAATACATAATGACAAAATGTTGTGTACAGTAGACCAATAAACCTTTTTGGTGGATACTCTATTCAAATAAATCTTTAGAAAGGTAAATTTTATTTTCAATTAATAGTTAATGATAAATTTATATATAGATATTTATGTTGAGGAATAATTGCTGTTTAACTGTAAAATGTATTAAGGTAAGTATTTACTCAACCTGTTGGCCACAGGTAGGAGTTGACATAAGGTCACAAGTATGGGGCATCCAGTGAGGATCAAACTCTTTATTTAGTAGTAATAGATCTGCAAGACTAGCTTGCTAAAAACTACACCACGATGAGACACCTCTAAAGTGTATTATGGTATATTGTTGGTTTTTGGGTTTTTTTTTTTTTTGTTTTGTTTTTTTTAGAAAAAGACTTAAGTTTTGAAAAAAATCTTTTAGATATATCAACAATTAAAAAAAAATTGTCAAAAAACTTTAAAATTTACTCATTCATGAATGTGAATATTGTCAAATATTTTAAAGGCCAGTTTTTTAAAATATTCCCATGAAAAATAAAATAAGCCTTTGTTCATAGTATATACTCCCCAGTATAAATGACTATTTAGTTTTTTTTATTGTTGAATGCTTTTAAAATCATTGACTATTATGACATTTGAAGATCTGTTCATTTTAATCACAAAGGCATTCTTCCATCTGGCCCACTTGCTACACACAACAAATGACCTTTTTTTTTTTTTTTTTTTTTTTTTTTCATTCTCAAAGAGATCATACAACTGTCGTGTTCTTTCTGGTATTTTTAAAAAGTTATTTATTATCAAAAATAGATCTGACTGCTACAATGACATCTTTTATACCTTCCTTCCATATCTACCAATTTCATATGCACAATTATAATTCCTACTTTCAACAAAATTTTATATGATGAGACTATTTTGTGTTACCTCAATATTTGTTATTGTTTCTAGGTTCAACTTTTTTCACATAAAATTAGGCAGATAATTGTGTTATTTCCTATAACTCAAACCTTAAAAAAAGGGGAACCACTCTGATTGACTGATAAATTTTATTATAAATGAATTTAATCTGTTAATTAATCTACTCATTATTTTCCCATTAAACTAACCCTAAACCCGTCTTCTTTTTTCTTAGTCAGAGTGGTTCCCCTTTTTTAGGTTGGAGTTATAGGAAATAACCGATAATTATATATAATTTTGTACATTTTTTTATCATGTTAACAGTTCTCAATGTGCATTTACGGAAATTAATCATTTTATTATAATTTGCAAGTTATGGTCTGTGAAATAAGTGTTACATAATGTATAGGCATAGCCTATCATTTTTAGTAGGTAGTGTAGTTTAATTGCAAAACAATGGAAAATCACTGAAAGTTTGATTGACAAAGTGTCACTACAGAGTTATCTGAATGGAGACACTCATTAGTTTAGAGGATTAGGTGATGCTGGGAAAGTAGAATTATAATTTTGTAGTCTTGAGGCCTGACATGTGTTTCCGTCTCTGCTACTTACTTCCCTCCACGCATGTGAGTTAAGAATGTATCAAAGTCAGAATAAAGAAAATGTGTACACAAGAAAATGTCTTAGTGTTGTTTCCTGATTAAAGAATACAAGTCAATCCAGGCAGAGACATCCTCCCAGCTGAAGAAAGCAGATACCTGGCCCAATCCACAAAGAAACCCCTGATACGTAGAACACAGATGCCCATTAGAGATATTAGAAGAATTTAAGAATAGGACCCCCCAACAAGTGGAGTGTTCTCTTCTTTTTCAAATTAACTGTAAATATTTAGTAACAAAATATAGAATAATTATAGCGTGTATTTTTTATTTTTTTATTTAAAAATTTTTTTATTTTTTTTATAGTAGAAAACGTCTGAAGTTAAAACTTTAAAAAATCTCATTGAATTCTTTTTTATAGAATACATTTTCACAACCTCCTTCTACTATTTAATCAGATTAGAACTGTATATAAAACAAGAAAATTATCTCCAAATCTTTGAATTCTCATTTGGGAAAGATATGAAACCATAACTGTCTTTCCTTCAAATCTAATTAATGTAAGTGTACAGATCAAATTTAGTTACAATAATAAAGACAACTGATAGTTTCTACCAAATTAGGTTTATCATAAATTTATAAAAATATCATAAAGCAATGTTAATTGCTAGTAACTGTATGATGCCAAGGACCCCCTCTTTTTTTCTTTATATATATATATATATATATGAAGAAAAAATAAAATCAGATACGGTACTAAGTGTTTGGTAAGTCTTTGAGAGCCCTATTTGACCTAGTTTTAAACTCTGATAACATTCTCTCCCCAATGGATTTGCATTAACTTTGCTTATCAACAGAAATAGAATCACATACATTATGGTACCTCACCCTGTTTGAACACTCATTTACCGTATGCTTCAAACTGATATATATATATATATATATATATATATATATATATATATATATATATATATATATATACTTAAATACTAGGTCCCTGTTCCCTATTTTAATAACTGACCTAATAGCCTACATTCTGATACACACATACACTCTTTAACACACATTCAGAGTTACCTGTGCATATCCTTGGGTGTGTTTATCCAAGCTGGTTACTAAGTTTAAATATATACTTAATGAAGTTGTCAGTCTAACTAATGGTTGTTAACTTTCTCTCTTAGCTCTTTTGTATTGTGCTTAAAAACTTGTGGTTGTTTTAAAATAGACTGGTTAACCATTTATCCAGATAACATTTCACTCGGTTCAATCTGTTACAAACTGATTGGATTGATAATATAACATTTATTGTATGACTATGCATATTTTGAATTTATATTATTAAGACTAGTATAAAATTAAAAAAACACCCTCCGGGCGATGTAAAAATAGATTTTTGAAACATATTGCCTGAGGGGTGGGAGTAAAAAATTCAATGTCAGCAAGTTTGTACCCTAAGTAAGTAAAATCATCAAATTCATTAAAGGATTAAAAAAATAAAACAATTTGAAATGTAAACTTTAAATGTGTATTAAAATAAAACAAACTATATATAGATATATAATACCAGTCATGTATTTATTAAAACTTGTTTTAAAAAAACAATGAGGACTGTCTAATGTTGCATGTTCAAATTTTGAGTGTATTTATTCTATGTTATGACAATTTTGGGTATAGTGACGTAAGCAGTGACATAATTTTTGTTACAGACAAAAACTGGAAGCGAATCTCCATTATTAATAGATGTTAATGACAAAGTTGTTTGCTGTTATGAATTTGGACAATTCTTCTAATTGTTAATATATTTCTTATTGATCCCAGGTTATAAGTCTATAAATTATGTTAAGACAAATTTTTGTAATAGCAGAGAAATCAGTTGGAGATGATGCAAATTCATTATTTGAACATTTATCATTTGAAATGATTTCAATCCAAAGTGTCCACATTTCTGGCATAGCCTATACATAAACAAAGGCTGTTAGTTAAGATAATAAAGTTTTTACTTAACATTGTTTACTATTTATAACACCTGTGCATATAATATGAACAAATATTATAAATAGTAAAGTTATTTAAAAACTTCATTATGTTCAAAAGAAATACGTAAGTTACATCAAGGTTTAGACTACATGGTTTATTTATGGTATTGCATTGATTTTGATTGTATTACATTAGTTTTGATAGTATAAATCTGTGTTTGAATGTTTCTCTTTATCTTATTGGAAGTTGAAGAAATATTTTTGTAGGCTAGCATCATCAAAAGTTAAGAGATCATTCAGTATAAACTAAAAACACTTTTTTGTGGCTAACAAATTAGCAACTGTTCATTACTCCAAAATTATTCATTACTATAATCTACTTGCAAATAAATTAGAACATTATGTGAATATTTTATCTACAACACTATTTTCTATTAATATTCACATTTTGAATGCATAAAGTAGGCAGTGAGGAAGTCTATCCTCTTTTTGCTAGAACTAGACCAAGGAGATTGTTTTTGCATCTGAGGTGGAGTGCCATACATACCATCAGCTCCCAAATTTAGTGCACATAAGCTGTGCTACTCAAATCTTGAGTTGGTGAGAGTTGGTATTGAACCAAGAACCTTGCGGTTCTGAGGTGAATGCTCTACTGACTAAGCTAAATTGTTTTTTTTTGGGGGGGGGGATTTCTGAGAAATAGAACAATTTAACCTTGAATTAATTTTTGTGTGAAATACAAATGAATTTGAGAATTTTTTGTTCTAGAAATTTAAAGTAGTTAGATATAGAAAATGTAATTATTAACAATAATTGCATTCAACTAATACTGTCTATATAATATTCTTTCTACATCAGTTCAGTAGACTGAATATGAGAGTTTGTCTTGAGACTTCTAACCTATGATGAAAACTTGGCAACTTAATCACAAAGGTGAAGAAATTACTTATTTCAAAACTGAGATAGCTAATTTCTCATTAACTAAAACTTGTAAATGCTAAGGGCAGACATTTTAGAATACAATTAGGAGACATAAGAGCCTCCTTATAAGGTAATCTATGTATTAGCTTCCCATTTGGGTTTGTTTTTTTAAAACAATAGAATAAATAAAAATGGTTATTCTTCCTCTTATTTTGTGATTTTGAAAAATGTCTATCATGAAATTGTTATAATTTGGATTGTTACTTTTTAGCATATTTTCTTCTCAGAAGAAATAAGGTTTTTAAAGAACGAGTTTCTTGTAATTACATAATCAGTAGTAACCTAATAATAATAATCTTTTGGTCTATGTCTTGTTTGTATACCTGGATCATTGAAACCAGGATTACCAGGAGTTGGAAGTTATAAGGTCCAACTCCAAGTATAGGATGCAGACTCCTAGGATTCTTATAATTCCAACTCTTTAAGATAATTAGAATTAAATTAGACTGTCAACAAAGGTAAAGTAGCTAACTAAAATAATTTTACTTAAAAATTTTTTTTTTTAATTCATTATTGTCTCTTGACAGATGCTCTACACTATCATGTGAGCCTGGCTCTATTTTTCACCATGTTAAATAAGATAAATTGGACCATATTACAGGCACCCCTTTTCAATTTTGTGTCATTAGGTTAATTTTTTTTTTTCATCTACACTGCCAATATCTGGTTGTTTGTTAGGGTTAGGGGTTATAACCCTAACCCCTAACAAACAACCGGATATTGACGGTGTAAATGAAAAAAAATGGCCTAATGGCACAAAATCGAAAAGGAGTACCTTAACGTAATATGGTCCGATAAATTTGTAAAATTATATATATTTTTCATAAATTTATATATCTGTAAATCTGAATAAATAAATAAATGTTAGATGTTTAATGTAAAGTTAAAAAAATAGTAATAAAATCTTAGTTTACAATAAAATTATAGTTAGTAAAAAAAAAACAAGGTTGCAGATTTGGAAGGTATAAGGTCCAACTCCTAGTATTCCTAGGATGCTGACTCCAACTCTATCCAAAACCTCCGATTCTGCAACCCTGGTTGTAAATGTGAACAATTTCCATCAAGTCTCCTCTGATTTTTGTTATCAAATCCAGTCTTTTCAGTTTTTATTTCTTGTTGAGTAGGTCTTAAAAAATCTTGCTCTTCATTAAAAAGATAAAAAAAGGTATTTGAAAATAAAATCAGTCTTCTACTCTTTGATATTCTATATTACCCAGTGTAACATTTTCACTCTCATTCATATTGTTCTTATCACCAAGTCTTTATGTATTTCCCTCTATATATCTCATCCTGCCATCTGTCAGAGCAGACTCTATAATACAAGAAGCCTTTCCTCATTATGATAATCTTGTTCTATTCTTAAAGTTTAGTTATATGGGGAACTGATAGAATCAGTTTTGGCTTTATTATTTAAGCTAGTACTTGCTACTTATATTTCTTTCTATTTCCCATATCCCCTCAACAACAACAAATTGTCTTACTATCAATATCATTCAGCATCATCATTTCATATATCAGTCATGTCAGCATCACTGATTCCTACTGAGATGGCATTCAGCAGCTGAACACATTTTGCCGGCAATATGCTTAATTTCTAGAAAATGTTTCTTTATCATCTGTTCTCTCTTTGATAAGTGGTTATAGAGTCTCTCTTGGCGACTCTATTTTTATGATGATTTTGCCAGGAGTTTATAAACTTACCATATTTGTGAATTGAGTAAAAGGCTTTAAGAAGGAAAAAAGAAAACTTTCATTAGTTGTAGAAAATATTAAATAATTTACTAAGCTTAGCTCAGTTTTGGCACAAGGCCAGTAGTACAGAGCACCCCATGAGAATTGAACTCTCTAGTGATTGTTTGCTAACTTAGTTCACTCCATTATACTACTTGATAAGGCACCCTTTAAAAAAAAAAAACTAAGTATAGCTTGAATTTGGACTTGCTACTCACGGTGCATGACACTATTGAGATTGGGGGAGTCTTAACCCCTTCCCCCATGGTATAGTGCTCGACTGCAACCTCTAATATGTAAGTTTGAATTCCAGTCACACTATTATGTTCACTTTAGAACAAATATTCTTATCCCCCCCCCCTCATCGCCCAGTTTTGCGTTGAATAGTACCACTGCTGTTCTTCTACAAGGATGGCTGTAGCATTTAATACCCCACAAAGGTTGATATGACATTAAACAAAGAAACCAAACCATTAAGACTGGGTTTTTTTGGTTTTTTAATGTTTTGAAGTTCTGGGAGATATAGATTTGAGTAGAGGGACAGAGAAATCTATCTTATGTGCAAAAAGATTTCAACAAGCTTTATTCAATGATATAATGGGTTTAAACTAGTTGTAAAAAGTTACTGAGTAAAACCCAAAATAGGCTTCAATAGTGTCATGGACTGTCAGTAGTAATTGATTTGTAGGGCCAGCTTGTTAACCATTACACCACAGCAAAATAACCAGATATTAAATTTCATGAACCAAATATGCAAAAATAATGAAAGA
Source organism: Doryteuthis pealeii (assembly GCA_023376005.1). Taxonomy (NCBI): domain Eukaryota; kingdom Metazoa; phylum Mollusca; class Cephalopoda; order Myopsida; family Loliginidae; genus Doryteuthis; species Doryteuthis pealeii. Next base: position 86,562,518 of record CM042160.1, read on the forward strand.
ATTTTGAATTGATTATTTACAATAGTCATTTCCATACTGGCATTTTATATATATATATATATATATATATATATATATATATATATATAATAACGTAAACAAATATGGCTATTTTTAGCCGACAATATTTGGGAGAATGTGCTTAACTGAAGTCAAACCTAATTTTTTTTTTTTTGAAAGTTAATTCATTAATGATTAATTAGGCGGGATTTAACTACTTAAATGTAGGGCTAAACAAATCGAGAAAAATCAATCTCTGTATGTACATTTCGGCCCATTAGGCCTCATCAGCAGAGCTATAGATACGAAGATCGCCTCATGCGTGATTCGAAACCTGTATGTCAGATCGACAAAGCAAGCCTCTTACCTTTACACCCTTGATTTTTCTCGATTTGTTTAGCCTTACATTTAAGTAGTTAAATCCCGCCTAATTAATCATTAATGAATTAACTTTCAAAAAAAAAAATTAGGTTTGACTTCAGTTAAGCACATATTCTCCATATATATATATATATATATATATATATATATATATATATATATATATTCCCCAATGTGGAGATGATTATTTGACAAGATTTGTTAGATTACTTTCAGTGTGATAAAGCTTAAGTTATTTTATAATCTTACTACTGTTTTATATAAAAGTATAGAAAATATGTAAAAACAAATATTCAGAGGATGTATTTATTTATTGATAAATAGTTCTGCCTATATTCAAATGTTTCTGTTTTTATCTATACATATTGTATATATTTACCATCATCAGGGCAATGTTAAGGAGTGACAGAGATGCTGATAGTTATGCGTCCTGCATCCCTGACAAATAAAAATCTTAAAGGGTGCAGGAAAATTGTATTCATGCTTCCCAGTGTTTTTCTTTTATTTTCGCTCACCATTTCAAGCTAACTGTAAATACATTTCAATAGTTTCTTAGAAACAAATGACACAGGATAGGTTACAAGGTAGTATTGAAGTCAGTCAGTATATTGTTAGTTTGAACAACAGCAACTGGCTAAGCACAACTTGACTATTGCCCAAGACAGCTGGTACTTATGGAATTCAAGAATATTCCATTCATGTATTTGGGTGGTTCCATTCCTTGAGTCCTGGTTGGCTGCTTGGTTTCTATGATGTTATGAGGTTTCATAAATACCCTGGCATTATGCAGTAGGATTGCAACAAGATTAGATCTGTATTCAGTTACAGCTACTTGTTGCTTTGTCTTACCAAATCGACGGTAATTGGAATGGTATGATTATTCTACAGGTAGCAGTTAGACAGCTTTAGTTGGGACCCATAAATTTTACCGGTGACTCGTTCAAAGCAAATATGTGCATCCCAGGATGCACTAAATCAAAAAGCTATCAACATTACTGGAGTGATATCATGAAGCTCCTTCAAAAATGTTATTTTCAAGTGAGATGAAACAAAAATTTTCCTTGTGTGTTGAAAAATGTCAATTTAAAAAAAATGTTTTTTATTTATTTAAAAATATGTATCATTCAAAGGTTACATTTGTAAATAAATATCCAGTTATTAACATTGACTTTATATGAAGCATTTACATTTAACAAAATTTTGCCTACTTGTCATCTTTGATTTTTAAACCATGAATATCTATCTCAATATTTTAACTTCCTCTACTCCCATCAGGAACTATCAGATGTATTTAAGATCAAAAATGTAACTGAATTCTTAATAATTTCTACTGATTTACAAGCTAACCATTTATATATAATGAAATTTATTGTGTACAGTGCTCAGGTGCACCACAACTCATCAAAGTCTCATGTCAAGTATACAAAATAATGTAGTGTCATGAACAGTTACAGTAGTAATATGCATGTATGTGTGCGCGCGTGTGCATATGTATGTGGAGAGTGGCATCAGGTATAGTGTCGGCGGACCACAGGAAGCATGTAGGCTTTGAAAAACTCAGTGCTTCGGCAGCCTACAACAGACGCGGGCAGTTTATTCCATGTCTCCGCAATTCTGAGCGTGAAAAAATGTTTCCGAAAGTCACGTGAACAGTGCTGTTTTCTGACTTTGTAGGATGCCCAGTGTGTGGAAAGATGGAGATCAAAAAGGTGCTCAAGGTTGCTGTTGTTAAGATGATTAATGACCTTATGAGCGTTTACCAGGTCAGTTGCCAGACGCCGAAGTTTCAGCGAATCCATTCCCAGGGCTGCGAGACGTTCAGAGTATGGTAGATGCCTGATGGAGGGTATCCGCCTGGTTGCACGTCTCTGTACAGTTTCTAGGGATTAATATTCTGAGCAAGATAGGGGTTCCAGACCGGTGATGCAAACTCCAAGTGTGGCGCACCATAGCTTTGTACAGCTTCAAATAGATAGCCGGTGAGCGGCTGACAAAGGTCTTGCTGAGTGACGCCAGGACACCCTCGGCCTTTTTGACAATTTTGGAGATGTGTTTCGTCCAACGTAAATCACTGCTGACAGTAATACCCAGATCACATTCACAAGAAGATTCCTTGATATTAGTGTTGTGGAGGGAGTATATGTATGATGGGTTTTTCCTCCCAAAATGCATGGTGGTGCATTTGTCCACAGCCAGCTTCAGCTGCCAGTCCATTGTTGCACTGTGTCCAGGTCTGATTGTAGTAAAGATCTGCAGCGTTCAGGATCTGTATTTGAAACAATAATCCGTTTTTGTTTTTGCTTTTTTTTCGTAGCAAATTTTAGTTTGCTGTTCTTTCCTTTCGGTAAAGAAATAAAGCAAATTCTTTTTTTATATCTGATAGTGTTTGTTTGATATATTGCAACTTTCAATGATTGAGATTTTGTCGGGGGCGGGGGGTAATAACCCTCTATCTTGATAAATTCAGTGACACTGATAGCTTTTGATTTAGTGTGTCCTGGGATGCACATATTTGATTTGAATGAGTCTCTGGGGAAATTTCATGGATCCCAACTATAGTTTCTTAATAAATTGTAGGGGTTTTATTATTATCTGGGAAAACAACTAAAGCCGTCTAACTCCTACCTTGTAACCTATCCTGTGGAATTAATTTCTAAGAAAATGTTGAAATGTATTTACAGTTAGCATGAAATGGTGAGGAAGGAAAAAGAAAAACATTGAAATACATGGATATGATTTTAGTGCATCCTTTTAGATTTTTATGCATCAGACGCAGGACTCATCCCTATCAGCATCTCTGTAAATTGTAAATGCTATTTATATTAAACTTATACTCTCCAAATATATATTTTAATTAACTTAATAGATTTTGATAACCAGTTTTAAAACCAAAAATATGAAGACGTATACTTTGAAAATTTCCAAGCACAAAAGTATAACAGATATATATATAATTTTGAGAATAAAGGTATTAGATATCTATATTAATGGTAAATCAATATGTATGCATGAATGTATAGAAACTTTTATGTATATTTCAAACAGTCATCTTTCTTGATGTTGGCTAACACATTTTATACTTTTTGGAGGGACTAAGACATAAGCATTTTATAAATCTACAAACATTGATTTATTTTTTAAATTAAACTGCGTAATATTTATTGTATAGCTTGTGTTATACAGTAAATAATTTTTTTTTTTTTAAATATCTTTACTCTGTATCTCTAAATTCAGTAGCGAGTTGAAACAAAGTTTTAGTTGTTGATCTTGATTTATTAATGGCATAACCAATGAACGAGAGGAAATATATATATATATATATATAAACCAATTAATAAATCTTATTTCTCCTCATTGGTTATAATTAGATCTACATTTTCAAGGCAGCAGGTATTTCTGACTTTGATCAATATCCGTTTGCTTCTATTTAGAGAAAAGAGTTTGAATTTTATGTCAAGTGTCTTTTCTCTCTCTCTCTCTCTCTCTCTCTCTCTCTCTCCCCCCTAGTTGTAGAGAAAATGAATAACGGAAACAAAACTGTCAGTTTTCTGATATTCCAGAAATTCTTTTATCATTGATTATTTAATTTTTTTGAAAAATTTTGTTTGGTGGGTACAGAATTTTCTGATGGCAATGAACAGACCATATTTATTCATTATGAAATTAAAAACTAAGAAGTGATGGTAAGCTAGCTCATCAGTTTCATCCTCGCACAACAGAGCTAAGACCGAGGAATAAATACACGATTAAGAAATATAAAATGGGGGTGGGTGGGCAAAGGTGAAATATTAGGAGCTAAATGGAGGTAATATTGAGTCTGAGCAAACATTCTGTCTATTTAGAGAGAGAAGGCTTGCTTAACAATATATAGAGGGTCTCCAATATTTTAAGATGAAGAGTCCAACTTTCTCTGATTGGAGAAAAAAGTCAACACTGAATTTCTCTGAATGTTTGAGATGAGGCTTGATGATTAGTATTATCTGCGTTATTCAGACTATTGTCCTCATCTTTATTGTTATTTGTACAACGTTTCAGGCCGATATACCTGATTACGACAAGAAAGTTCCCGAGTTCGAAAAGAAGGTTCCCGAGTCCGACAAGAAATACCTGAAGAAGGCCGGAGGGTATATCGGCCGAAACGTTGTACAAATAACAAATAACAAGGGAAAAAAAAACAGTTGTTTTTATTTGTAAGTCCATTGTCAAAGCTTTCGCTGAACATGCAAACTTGGGTTTCGGCTTTCTGAACATTTTTAAGGAGACGCTTGTGGCCTAACACTTATTATCATGGGAAGTGGACTCAGCTACCCAAGTTCAAATCCTGAACAAGTCTTTGCATTTTTCATAGAACTAATACCATCAAGAAAGGTATGAATTCAATTATTTTCTCTCTAGCTATGGCTAAATAGTAGGGCAGAATGGACTCTTGGTATGGCAACTGTCTAGAAGGAAAACTCTGAATTCAAACCAGTTGTAGACCTGGAGAAAGATGATCTTTGGCCAACTTATTCCTGTCCAAGACAAACGGTGGAATCCCTTGACGTAGTGGCTAATATGCTAGATTTATGATATTGTAAAAAGCAAATTCAAATTCCAGTTATGCTATTACATTCACTTTCAGACTAATACCCTCAGTAAAGGTATACCCCCACCCCAGCTATGGGTTAAATAGTACCATTAGTGGTCATCTACAAGTTTGACTTTGCCATTTAATAACCCATGAAGGTTTATATGCCATTAAACAAGCATATAAACTATGAAGGTTTATATGCCATTAAACAAGCATATAAACTATGAAGGTTTATATGCCATTAAACAAGCATATAAACCATGAAGGTTTATATGCCATTAAACAAGCATATAAACTATGAAGGTTTATATGCCATTAAACAAGCATATAAACTATGAAGGTTTATATGCCATTAAACAAAGAACCAAACCAAGAACAATACAGGAGTAGCACCACCACAACCAATTCAGTTTACTGGACGATCTTTAATGGTTCCATACAATAAATATTTTAATAATTGATATTTTTCTTGTAATTTATATCAGCTGTTTGTTACTGTTCTGTTTATTAACTTTTTAGATACTTAGTAAATTTAAAGTAGTCTAACTTAATATCTCAAATGTGGGGGTATCTGGTTTAAGATCTCACTACAACAGTAATGATCTTAGAGATTAACTTGCTAATTATTGCTTTATGCTAAAGAACCTAATTCTTCTTTTTGGATTGTAACTTGTTTCATTGGTACAAAGAATCTGTTCACAGACCTAATTATAAGCGTGAGAAATTCTAAAGGAAATGCAACAAGTGGGAAGGGGAGACATTTCCGTGAAACTATAAAATATCTCCATTTAAATACATTAATTCAGTTTTAATTATTTTTTTTTCTTCTCTGTCTATAACTGCATTATCATTTCATGAAATGTCAATAAAATTGGATTTCATTCGGTTGAATTATAATAATTATTGAGTTGGTTGGCATTACCTTTTAACATTAATATTTCATTTGGTCCCAAGAGAGAGAGAAAATTGTTTGCTAACTTTGCATCATCAGTTTATGTTGTTTTATTCAACTGTTATTAATGTAAGTTTAAAAGAAAATAACTATTTTCAATTTAAGACTTGTAGAAATGTGGAGAACAGTGTCTACTTAATTATGATATATAAGATTGTTGTCCTTATCTTTATTGTGTATAAACACAATGTTCAGGCCACTGCAACGTTGGGCTCTGTTTTAGGTGTTTTCTTTTTTTAATTATTTTAACCGCCCTGTCAGTGGGGCATTAGAATGCACCTCTGAAGAGGGGTAAGACTCCCCCAATGGGCCACCTGTTGGTCATGGGTGGCGACCTGTGATGCTTAAGGATAAACCCAGGTGGATGAGCAGTTCATGACTTGCAATAGTCCACTTTGGCCCTATCTTGGGCTAGACGGGCGGTTGGAGAGGCCCCCTCCGATCAATTGGTTGGTTACGTCAAGCCCCAACCCTTTTTATCATATAGGTGCTAGAAGGCGGTGGCTGCGGGTCTACATGTCCTGGGAATGACGTTAAGATCTATCTGATGGTGAGGTTCCAGTTTTGGAGGTTTGGGGAATGTGGAGCACCCCTTTATAACCATTGTTCCCTGGTCCACTCTGACCCTGAGTGGTAGTACCTGTTAGGGTCGCATATATGGGTTCAATAGAAAACATGAGTTTATAAACAAAATTGTATTATCCATTAAAAATGAAATTATTTCAAAACTTTGTCAGCATTAAACATTTTTTAATACCAAATTACCAATAGAAGTATTCGGCATAAAATAACCCAAGTGGTTGATATACCGTAAAACCCAACCAACCAAACCAAACTTAATTATTTTAATTACCTTTAAAATAAGTTATTCTCAGACTATGAATTCAATTGCAGTTTTGAAGCTCAATCATTACTGCTCATTCAAGAGTGCTCCAAGCAGCATAAATGCTACCAGACTTATTGACAAAATTGTGATTAGATATAGAAAACATTAAATGAAAGAAGTTATATATTAATTAAAAAAATGAAATGCATCATCAGTGATGTTCTTTAGTTCATTGGGGATTTTGGATCTTTTCAACATCATATCCTCCTCGCTAAAGTGATCCAGACCGAGATTGATCACAGCCTGCATCCAATGTTGTTGTTTATCATCACTTCCTGCATCACTCTCGACTGACATTGGGTTTCATTCTTTATACATGTGATCACGATATGATTTGACCAATGAGCAAATATTTCCAATCTTCCAAGTTGGTAACTTTCCCTATAGATATAATTTTTTTTTTTATAATGTTTTTTTAAATAGTCTTAAGCTTAATTTATCAATTTGTAATTTTTGTCTTTTGTATGATTATTATAATAATTTTTAACACAAGGATTGGGGCATTGTCATAAACTGTCTTTAAACTTGTCATTATCTGATCACTTATATTTCATAACTAGAGGCATGCGCAATAATTGTTATCATCATAAGAAATGAACACTGTGAATTGGGTTCAAATCCTGGACAAAGCTGTTTGCATTTCACATAGTGCTAATACCTTTGGAAAAGGTGTGAATCCAACTATTCCCTCTTCAGCTATAGATACATAGTAGGGTAGACTGGGTTTTTTTAAACCTTGGTATGCCAACCAGTCCAGGAGAAGGAAACTCTAAATTCAAACCCATTAAACTCTACTTAAAAATGACCTTTTGTCACACTTCACTTGTGCAGAGGGGTCTGGTTAATAAATATATTTAATAATTGGAAAAAATGATAGAAATAGTTAATTTTAAGAATTTTGACAAACATGATCAGCCTTGCCACCATGAGTCTTCTTCATTTTGCAATCCATTTTCTATTGAAATATATGTGGCATAGGAAAAATTGTTAGCATTACTCTTATCAAATTTTAAAAGAAATTAAAACAAAAACAAAACAAAAAAGCATCTGCTTTTTTTTTTTTTTTTTTTTTTTTTCTTATTTTGTTTTTGAGCAAAAAAAAAAAAAAAAAAAAAGCTGTAATCAGTAAACTCCAAATTCTTTTCTCCTTAATCAATATTTGACATCATTTGACTTCCTCCCCCTTTGACTTGAACTCCAATATCCTCTTATAAGGTGTCTATTTTCTTTCTTGTTTTTTTTGTAAAGAAAATTCCAGCTATGCAGATTGAAGGTTAGACTTTAGTTATCTGATTAAATAATTTTTGATATTGATTGGTTGAAATTGTTCCAAATTATTCCTTCAATAAATTTGATCCCCCCTTAATAGGCTGGTCCCCTCTTAAATAAATTATTCAGTATTTTCTAAATCTTTTATTATAAGTTATTATCATTTCTTTCTTTTCTATAATTCTCTAATTGCTTTTGTCAAAGATTTCAAAAGATATTTTGTTTTCAACTTCATTGATTTTTCACCATCTGTTTTAAAAGAATGTTAAATGTTTTAAAGAAATTTACACAGAAGTCTAGGAAGTAAGCAATTGTTTTCTTTTTACTCTTAAATATAACAACAAAAGTTTATTTATAAATAAATTTTCTAAATTTCTATTGAAATATTGTATCAAAGATTATTTTGATAAATTATATAAGAAGCTTTTGACAATAGGTAAAATTGCTCTATAATAATCCAATCATCTATCAAAAATGATTGCAGAAAGATTAAAAATGTCTTGTGTATTAAAAAACAAAAGATAGTGTTTTAATTTTTATCTTTTTTTTTTAAGATTTAAATGACAAATTTCTTAATTACTATGGTAAGTTGTTATTTTCATGTTATCAAGATAATGAGACGGATTAAAAAGTTCAAAATCCTTTTAGTATCTTTTTTACATTCCTTTCTCATTTTTTAAATCAGAACCTGTGACAGTACAAATGGTGAATTTCCATATCTGCCTTACTTGTTTCTAGACTTTTTTATAAAATATTTTAGTGGCTTTGCTACAGAAATCTCTGGGGCATTGATTTTAGTGTTAAATGATATAAATAAACATTATTTTTTTTTAAAAAATTAGAAATTGTATTGTACAATATGAATGAAATCAGAATCCCTAAGAGATTTTTTTTTTAATGTTATTGTCTTATTGTCAATAATTTATGCCATTTATAAATAGATAAATAATTATCTCAATTACAAATTTTAATGCATAAGTTACATAATGCAGTCTTTTATTCTGCTGCATATTCTGTATCATTATTTAATTTTGAAGGATTAATTTGGAACAATTTCAAGTAATCAATAGCAAAAATTATTTGATCAGATGACCAAAGTCTAACCTACACCCGCCCTGTCGGCTGGGGCATTAGAATGCACCTCTGCAGAGGGGTAAGACTCCCCCAATGGGGCCACGTGTTGGCCGTGGGTGGCGACCCATGATGCTTAAAGATAGAACCAAGGTGGCTGGGCAGTCCATGACTTGCAATATTCCACTTTAGGCTTTTCTTGGGCTAGACAGGCGGTCTGAGGGGCCCCCTCCGATCAATCAGCTGGCCACATCAAGCCCTAGCACCTATATGATTGTCCCAACCCTATTGCCCTTATGGCAAGCCCCAACCCCTTTTTATCATATGAGTGCTAGAAGGCGGTGGCTATACATGTCCTGGGAATTACGTTAAACTCTATCTGATGGTGATGTTCCAGTTCTGGAGGTTTGGGGAATGTAGAGCACCACTTCATCACCATTGTTCCCTGGTCCACTCTGACCCGGAGTGGTAGTACCTGTTAGGGTTCCATCTATGGGTTATATAGAAAAACATGAGTTTATAAACAAAATTGTATTATGCATTAAGAATGAATTTATTTCACAACTTTGTCGGCATTAAATGACCCACCGAGGTTGATATGTTGTAAAACAAAACCCAAACCTACAATCTGCATTGTTGGAATTCTTTTTATAACAAAAAAAAAAAAATCTGAAAGAAACTGACACCTTTTTTATAAAAAGGAAATTTGAGTTAAAATCAAAGGAGGAAGTCAAATGATGTCAAAGGAAAAAAAACAGAACATTACTGTACAAGATGTAAATCAATAACATTTGTGATTTAATAAACAAATTTAAAGTATGAGAAATTCTGTGTTAATATATTTTATGGTTTAATTTTGTATATGAAGTGTAAAGACTATTAAATACATTAGTGTATAAATTAAACCTTTTTTTTTTTTTTTTTTTTTTATAATATTCATTATTACAAATGAATGGATATGTGAAATAATGCTATAGAAAATTCCATAGAATAAATGCATAATAATTGCACAAATTTAAACTATAAATAACATCCTGGGATAAACCGTTGTTGATTTCTACTTGAAAATTTGGTGAATTAATAAAACGTAGACCTAACAAAAATAAAACATAACCTTACTTTAACAAATAAAGAGGCAAACTTTTAATGGAAAAATTGAAAATTCAATTTATAGTTGCTAATTTTTGTAAGTAAATGTTTTGTATTTTTGAAAAAAAAAAAAAAATTAGTTAACTAAGGTGAATGGTTTCAAATTTCAATAAGTCCTAAATTTCACATTTCCATTTCATGACAAAGTCAAGATTAATAACACTATTACAGCTGATAATAATTATAAAAGTTTTCAATAAAACAATCACTTATTTAAAAAGAAATCTGGCTATTAAAAATAAATTTGAAAATGTTACTCATTTTTTAATCACTTTTTTCTTCTTTTTTTTTAGCAAAATGTGAAAATTTAGGGCAAAATTTCTATTCAGAAAAATGTTGAAGTATGAAAAGCTGTTGTTTTTGGCAACATAATTATAAGTAGAACCCAGACACACAAGATAACAAACAGCAGTTATATATATATATAAGTTCTATTTTTTATTTATTTTTGTTAGTCCAACTTGTAACTTTCCTATACTTACATGACATATTGGCTGTAAGGCAATATTAGGACATGGAATGTTCTATTTTCTCTCTCTCCCCCCCCCCCTTTTTTTTTTTTTTTTTTTTTTAGCTCTTAAGTCATATCTGGTATGAATTTAAATGTATTATAGTATAAATAGTTATAGTCATGCAAGGTGCACGGACATGTATATATAAAGTAGATATTTGCCCAACCTGGTTGCCATGGGTAGGATGTGACACTGGGTCACAAGTATGGGGCATCCACAAGGATCGAAGTAATGGATCTGTGAGACTAGCTTGTTAACCATTACACAATGATGGAATGCCCTAAGTGTATTGTATATATAAAGTATACCCATTACATAAGTATATAAATATATTCAGCATTATTTCTTAATAAAGATAGATCATTTTGATCTGGTCATTTTAAAAGTAGCTCACAAGCTGAAAACATGTGGGCACTCCTGCTTTAAACTATCATTTTTCACCATTTATTCTGATTATAATTTATCTAAAATGATAAAGAAAATCTAAAGCTGTTCTGAAATGCAACAAAAAAATGAATGAATAAGAAATAATCATTGGAAATATTTTTTTCTTTCTGGTTTAGTAAATTTCAAGATTTAATCCTTTCAATCTTGATATTCTAAAACAAGTTTGGCCTTGATGGTTTGGCATTTTTATATGGTTTTTTTTTTTTTTTACTTTTTTTAAAACTTTTTTTTATACATATTTTTCTTTTTGAATATAGTTATTGATTTCTTTATGCTGAGTCATAGTAGAGACATACCCAACTCAAATGTCAATGGATTTTTATATTTTTCTCTTTTGAAGTTTACCTTTCTAATCAATTATTTTTAGGAGGAGTTAAAAGTCAGTTTAATGGAATTCAAATTTGAAAATATGTTAGATTATTGGAACTATTTGCTTCTATTTTCCAGACTTTCAACCAGAGCCCGATAATATTTTTCTCTTGCTCTTAAAATCTACTTATAGGAACATTACAAACTTTTATTTCAAGTAATAACAAGTGGTATTACCTGGAAAAGTTGGAGATGATTATGAAATTTTATAAATAAACCTAATGTCAGAATTTGTGCCAGATTTAGAAGTAATGATTAAAGAAGGCTTCAGTTATGTTATCAGTGCATATATATATATATATATATATATATATATATATATATATATATATATATATATATATATATATATATATATATATATGATCATTGCAGGTATCAATGTGAAAGAAAATTGATTTGTATTATACAATTCAATCTTCCTATAATAATGCACTGAAAAATTCCAGTGTCAAATATCATTGATTTATTGATTTTAATGGTATATTAATCCATCTAGGGTTATTTTATCCCTCAAGGTTAGGGAATCTCGTTCTTTGTACTTTCATATTTACATATATTTTTTGTATAGTTTAAGTGTTGTTGTTTTTTTGGGTTTTTTGTTTGTTTGTTTTTGTGGGGGTGGGGTGCACATGGTCCTGTTAAATATAAATAATTTTTAAACAAATTACAACCACTCCAGGTCAGAGTTGACCAGAGAGTAATGGCAATGAAGAAAAGCCTCAATATTAGATGCAGTTTTGTGTCTTACTCTGGACCCCTCTTGGGGAGGGTTTTATCCTTGTATAGGAGATACAATCGGCATATTCTAAGCTCTGCCAACAGGGCAGGTCAATCTATGATTTGATAAAAATGGGTTGATTATCCTTATTTGGATCATACTTGAATTAACAAGTTTATTTATTTTATTTATTTATTTATTTTTAGTTGTTTTAGAATAAATCTACAAAAGAGATAGCAAATATTTTTGAACTTAGTTGCATCCAAGATTCATCCTACCTCCCTCCCCTATTTTAGGGATCTACATAAGTCGGGTTGGCAGCTGTACCCAGGTGGGCCTCATGATGCCAACTCATTTCACTCTGAATTAAACAGGAAACAGAAAGAAAGAAATCCAGTTGGGTGTGGCTCTAATTGCAACACACTGCATTTATCCCAAAAACAGGCAACTAACAAAGTTCACCTTTTTATTCTTATTGTCTTCACAGAAGTTTTCTCTTTCTTTAAATACATTTTATCTAATGTATAATTTATTTATACATTTTATCTAATGTGTAAATTGTTTTAATTAAAGAAAATTTTGAAATGTATTAGTCAAACATTTATTTTAAAAAATGTAAAATATGTTAAATCATTTGTAATCATAAAAGATACTAACATTTTCTATCTGCATTTATGATATAAACAAATTTAAAGTTTTGTATTGTTAGATTAAATTTTCCTATACATTAGATAATACACCTGGGAAAGGTATGAATCCAACTAGTCTCTCTCCAGCTATGAGTAAATAGTAGGATAGACTGGGCTGTTAAAATGGCAACTAGTCTAGAAAAGGGATGGGTTCTGCCAGTCTATTATTGCCTAAAACATGTTATATGAGTACCCCCCCCCCACAACCAAATCAGGTTATGGGATAAGTCTTAAGTCTCTTATACATTAGAAATTGTATTATATAAAAATGATTTTTTATGAATATTTATGCATATACAAAAACACATTGTCAGTTGTGATTAGTTTTTTTTCTTTGACATAACATCATAGATCAGTCTTAATTTCTTTTCTTTCTCTCTCTCTCTCTCTTTCTCTGTTCTGCTACTTTCTTGTTCTTTTTTGGCAATTGTTAACGTTCTGGAATCTGCCTCTGTTAATGAGTGCTGTTAGATTAGAATGATTAAAAAGTTGGTTTTGTAATTTATGGAGAAAGAAAAAAAAACTGAAGCTGCAATTTTTTGCTAAAACTATTTATTACCTAAGTTATCAATGTAAGATTCAGAGATATTAATGAAACCAAAAGATAGTGGTTTATAAATCTTAAAACAAAAAATCTGTAAGAAATTTTTCTAAAGCACTTAGATAATTTTAGAAAGGTTGGTTTATTTTTAATGTTAAAATGTCGACATTTTTTTCTTTTTTGGCTCTGTTTTTCCTCTTAACCTTTTAGCTCTTGATCCTGAGTGTAATCACTCTTACAAATTGTAAAATCTGTAGTAAAGAAATCTATTGTATATTCCTTCAATGAAACTACTATTGTACTTATGATTTCAAGTACCATATTGTTATTAATATTCTGGCCTATAAAGGAGGTAAAAATTAATTCTAAAAATATCCAACTTTGAACAAAGGTTCTGATATATGCCTGTGTACACACACACACACCACATTCTTTCCGATGTTAGATCTTATCTTATCAATATTAATGTCACTGGTTTTATTCATATAAGTTTTGGTAAATTTTTGTTGATCATGACATGAAAAATAATGAGTCCATCCCTCTCCAGGTCTACAACTGGTCTGAATTCAGAGTTTTGTTTCTCCTTTACCAGTTGTCATACCAAGGTTAAAGAGCACAGTCTGCCTTACTATTCCCCATAGCTGGAGATAAAATTGTTGCATTCCCATACTCCTAAGGGTATTAGCATGATATCAATTCCAAACAGCCTCATCCAGAATTTGAACCCGGGTCGCTGTCCTACGATAACTTAGTTTTCTGATCAGTATAATATATATATATATATATATATATATATATATATATATATATATATGTATAGTATATATTAACTTACCGATAAGAACGATCGTTTTGTAAGTGATTAATTTAAAAGTAATCATTCGAGTAGGTTACTCATTTCCAAAGTAAATTAATAGATATTTAAAAAAAATGTCTTCATACTTAAAAGCATTATAATTTATCTATTCTATTTTTCCTAATTATTAATTCACTAGTTTAAATGCCATCCTATCAGGCACCAATTAAGCTAATTATTCCCAAATTTATTTCCAAGTTATAAAAATTGTTATTGTACAAAAATATTAATTGCAAAAAACAATTGGAATAATCAAAACTTGGGAATCCAAAATTTCAGGATTGTGGATTCTGATTCGGTCTGAATGTTCTTAATTTGCTCACGGAGTCGGCCTGATTCCAAAATGTTATATGCTGGGCTACAGTCAAATAAATGTGACACCCTGACATTCGCATTTATCATTAGAGATTATAGAATATTCAAATCAACTCTTTCATGCATAGCCATATTTTAACATTTGTATCATTTTTATCTGTTGTCCAAATCCAATGCATATAAGTCTTTTATAGACCAATGATGTAATTCTTAACTAAACACACACACACACACACACACAATCATGCTGTGTTATTTTCATATATAATTTAATTGTCTTCAGTTCTTGAATGGCCCTTAAATAACTTTCTTTTTTGTTTGTTAAGCTGATGTAGGTTTTTCTTTTCTCTCCTCCAGTCAACTTGAATCGAAGCAGATATTTTAAAAAGTGATTATGCTTGTCATCAACTGACTTAAATGCTGTTATTGTTCACTCGACTTTTTTACTACGTCTGATTGATGGCTTTGGCTTGTGGCCAACAATTAGCCACTTGGTCACTAAATCTTATAACATCACTTTACTCCACCTCTTGCTACTTCTTCATTCTATACATTAGTCATTTCAAAGTGAGGGAAACTGCACATTTTCATTACTGATCTATTTGAAGTAAATAAAGACATTGACTTTTATTAAAAGAGAAACAAAATGTTTATTTTCTAAATAACACATTTGATAACACACACACACACACACACACGCGCGCACATATATATTGTGTGTGTAAGTTAGTCAATAATTCCATAAAAAACTTATTTTACACATACTGATATAGTGTCTACAAAAAAAAGTCAAGTTTCAAAAATGTTATTTGTGTTGATACATTTCTAAGTGACAATCATCTAGAGGTTGCAGGTTCAATCCTGACTTCAGGTGAAAATAACATAGAATACTTAACATCGCTTAACACTTGTACCTGGTCTTAGTTAACACAATAACAATCTACCCCAATGAATTGAATAAACAGTTTGGTTCAAATTTTCATGAAGGCTCCCAATTATGACATGAAACACCTGAAGAAGGTCAGAGATCACATTGGCTGAAATGTTGTGTAATATAACAATAAAGATCAGGACAACAGTCCAAAAAATCTAAATAATAGAAAATTTCAAAAATGTATTTCAGAAATTTTTCTAAGATATTGACACTTACAATAGAGTTTTGTTAGAGAAATATTTAAGTTTATTATTAAAGAGGCCAAAAACTATAGCTGTTGAGAAGCCATTTTGTTTGCATGAATTAAGCAAAACATTTTATTACTGTCATGCAATGACATTTTAGAACCTATTTCAGGAAATCCCTACCAACTAGACAATCCTTTTACGATTGGTATAAGAAATTTGAAACAACAGGATGTTTATGTAAAGGTAAAACCTCCTCGGAAACAATAGAAGTTTGTTTGTGCTAGTTACCTATACAGCCCACAAGATGGGCAGGTCAGGAATTAGAAATTCCATCACCTTTCTTGATGAAACTACCCTTGTACCTTTTTACAGTTTCAACCCACACTGATGAGCCATGTTCAACATAACCAATCACAATGTAAAGTGTCAGGGGGGGGTCAGTAAAAGACTGTTTAAAAGGCCTGTAAGGATTAGTACACAGTTTCTAGATGAATTAGTACTAATTTTAAAATATGAAGCCAGTCTCAATCCTCTTGGTCAGCACTACTCAAAGTGGTGGTAGTGGTGGTGGTGGTACACAAGTCATTGACTTGTTGGTATGTGGCAAGTTTCTTGTTTAACATTATCATAACTAGCAAGAATATGCACCCTCCAGGCATAAGTATTTATGTTTTAATGTAATGAAATAGATTAGAAATACTAACTATATTAAATAAGACATCATATATAAGGGTTACACTTATTTTAATTGGTTTCTATATAAAATCATCCATATGATTGATATTAATATATTATTGCAGAATAAAACAATAGTATTAGAGATCAATAACACCTAGTACTTATTTATCAAACACAGTTTGTTAAAACCAGTATGCAAATTAACCACACCATATATTATGTAAACCTTTATTTCTTGGTGATATATGACACATTGCAGGATTTTAAATGCACTAATAATATGGGCTTTTTATGCAATTCTAACTCAGATTTTCATAGACATCATTAATAAATATGATTTATTCTATGTATTAATGATTTTAACTTAAATTGAATTCTCATTGATAAACTTGCACAATCCTTGAGGGTATTGTGATGAAAACAGTGACATAGTTTCAGTTGCAGATAGATACCGAATTTCCATTATAATAAGATATATATAACGTATTTAAAAATGCATGAAATCTTTCTGTATTGTTTAATATTCTTCTTTTGCTGTGATACAATGCAACAGATAGAAATAGTTGGAATTTGATCCTAAATCAAATAATAATAATAATAATAATAATAATAATATAGCTCAAATATGGTACCAGTCTGTGGCACATTTGAACAAATATCCTTCCAATACATCACATCAGATAATTTGAGAAGCCCTGCCCTGTCATAGGAACTTGTGTGTTTTGATATGTTTGAATTAAGATTTTATGTTGGCACCTTTTTTAATCAATCAAGGGAATGTGAATTAATAGATGTTTTATCAGATTTTGAGATGTTTGTGTGGGAAGAATAACATTTCAAATGAACTCTCTTAAAAATATTTGATAAAAATACGTTACATAATGAAAAATCAATTCTCCAAAGTTGTTTTTGTTTAGAGCAAAAGAAGAAGAAAAATTACAAACTGTAAAGACAAGGTTAATTAATTTTAATTTCATTTTTATTTTTAATATTCTGTTGTAGATATTTCTATGATCTGATAGAACATTATATTGATTTATATGATTAATGTTTGCCAAACTTGGTTATCTCCCCTGTTGTCAGGGCTTAGAATATATAGACTGTATCATCTGCTATGGGGCATTTGAGACATGACACTAAACTGCATCTGATGGTGAGGCTCCAGTTCTGGGGCGTGTGGAATACTCCTTCATTGCCATTTATACCAAGTTCACTCTGACTCAGAGTGGTGGTATCTGTTTGGGCCTTATCTTTGGGTCTAATAGATCTGTTTAAAAATTATTTGGATTCAATAGAACTGTGCAAAATAAATTTAAAAAAATTAAACAACTACACATAAAATGTGAGTAGGAATGTACAATGAATATGATTCCCTAACCTCTAGGCATAAAATAACCCTAAACCTGTTGACATGCTGTTAAAATCAATTATTTTTATAAGTTTGCTATTATGGATTATTCTAAACTTTTTAAGCAAAGCTAAAGAACTTTGTAAACTTTTGAGAGAGTTATCTTTAGCTAGAGTCACAGTTGAATAAAAGATAGTGTAGCTTTTTATATCTAATCTGATTATAATAACATCTTATTATAATGGAGATTGTGTGTTTGTCTGTCTGTAACCGAAACTATATTACTACTCAAGTCACAATTCCCTTTGTTATTGACATCACACTCTCAATGATTTTATTTTTATTTAAATCTCAATTATTAATAAAATTGTTTTACATTATTAATGCTGTTGACCATATCCACATATTAATAACGTGCAATTATATTTATATATACAACAAAATAACGGTTTACAGTGTGAACGGGAAGGCTAATTTGCATATTGATATTTAAAATGTGATTTTAATAAATATGTGTTTAGTACTATTGATTTCTAATTGTTTGGTTTTATTTTAATGAATATAAGCAAAAATCTCTTTAATAAATCTTAAATGAAATCCATTAACAAGAAGAAATAACTGTAATTTTATTCTTTACTTCCTCTTTTAACTAAATACTTAAATTAGAAAAAATAACAATGAAAGACGAGAGTGATGGAAGTGTAAGTTTCAGTTGTTCTATTTTTCGATTATACCACCCTGTTTCAAATCTTTTTATCTGCATTCTTATTTAGTTTCATTAGCCTTTCTAATTTAATACAATATTTTATTACATTAAAACTTAAATACTTGCACCCGGAGGGTGCATATATTTGCTAGTTAACATAATTAACATTAGATATCTAATCTGATTATAATAACATTAACATAATTCATCTGTGTTGATGGTGAGCTAGGAAGTCTTTGTTTTTTTTCTGTCAAATTATAGAAAACTGCTGAATACATAATCCTGAAAAATCCTAGTAGATACACTGATTGCAGTATAATGGTAAGCAAGCTAGTCTTGCACATCCATTACTACTGAATAGTGACTATGATCCTTACTGGATGCCATATACTTGTTGTTGAATCTGTGTTGTCAACTTCACTTGATCAATTTAAACTTTTTTTTTTTTTTTTTTTTTGTTACTGTATTGTTAGTCCCAACTAAGAAATAAATTTTATGTAATTATTTTACATCTCCACCTTGAATGGATTACCTATAAACCTAATTAGTAATGTTTAATTATGTGAATAATTATTTTAGTAAGACAATTGGATAAGAACCCCCTTTGCCTGTGAGGAACATTATTTTATTATATTTTACAAATTAAAAAATACTGGGTCCATACATACCAAATCTGGTAGCTCACATGAAACCATGTGACTGTCTAGAGAGAATACACAAATAAATTTCTCCCAATTAAGAGATCCTGATTATTGAAATGTAAACTGATGCTTGCCAAATTAATTTTATGGATGTACATCATGAAAATATTTTGATAAAAATAAAGTTATTCCTTATGATCTGATGTCACATTACAATTACCTTTCTTTTTCTTTTCTTTTTCAGATAATGACAAAATGTTCAAACTTAGTAAGAAGTTGGTGATGATGGTTACTGGAGAACCTGGAGACACAGTCCAGTTTGCAGAATATATTGCCAAGAATATTCAACTTTATAAAATGAGAAATGGTAAGTTCATATATTTGTTGCTATTTATTTATGAGAAGAAGAAAAAAAGACGCAATATGAATCAAGGTAAAAAATCATACATAAGTATCAAGGTAAATATTCTAAATAAAACAAAACATTAGGTTTCCAAAATTCACTCTGAATTGTCCAATTGGACACATGGCCTAGTGCATATAGTTAATACAGTTCTAATTGACAGTTATTTCTAGGATGCAGGTTTACTTTAGTCAAGGGTGACAATAACAGAATAATTAACACATTGTACCCAGTCATAGTTAACGGAATGACCCCCCCATGGATTGAATAAAGGGTTCAGTTTGAAGTTCCATGAAGGCTCCCAAGTTCGAGGAAGGGGTTCCTAATTCTGACAAGAAATACCTTTTGAGACTTTTTTTATTTATTTATGTTTTTTTTTATTACCACAAGGCTTTCATGTTATTGGGAAATGAATATAATTTTGGCAAATGAAGGGAGAGAAAAATGTATTTTATGTACAAAAGAAAGATTTCAATGATATAATGGGTTTAAACTAGCAGTAAAAACTTACTGAGTAAAACCCAAAATAAATATCAATGGTTTTGTAGAGAGTAAATAGAAATTGACAAATAAATCATGAAATAAAACAAATGGTTCTAATATTCTTGTAAATCTTGTTGAAATGAGAATAGGACTTTTCCTCGAATGGCTTTACTCTCCATATTCTGAAATGATGCATACAGTAGTACCAACACTTCTTCCTTGGCAATTGAAAAGAGGGACAAATATGTTTTATGTACAAAAGAAAGATTTCAAAAAGCTCTATTCAACAATATA
The DNA here is from genome assembly GCA_023376005.1 of Doryteuthis pealeii. Taxonomy (NCBI): domain Eukaryota; kingdom Metazoa; phylum Mollusca; class Cephalopoda; order Myopsida; family Loliginidae; genus Doryteuthis; species Doryteuthis pealeii. The sequence continues at coordinate 86,582,921 of CM042160.1, forward strand.
ATGGGTTTAAACTAGCAGTAAAAACTTACTGAGTAAAACCCAAAATAGGTGTCAATAGTGTTGTAGACTGTAAATCAACAAACTTGATCCCTCATTAAGCTCAAAATTCATCAATTCCTTTTATAATTTTGTGATGACTTGAATCTTTAAAATAATCTCTATATTAATCTTAATCAATTATCTGATGTGTGCAAAAGTTTACAGTGTTCCTTTATTAAAAAAAAAACACTATTTTTCTATAGTATATTCAGTTTGTAGTTTTCAAAAGGGATGCTGGGAATTTTTGCATATGCCTAATAACTTTGTTTAAATTAACTATTTCAGTAAAAATGATTATTATACTGCCCAAATTCTCTTTTCATGACTAAAAATATATTTTAACTCATTAAGCCTGTTATACCAGTGGTACTTTTATTCCCCCTCTCATACACACACACACACACACACACACACTGTAATACTGGTTTATTGGTGCAGATATCATGCTCAAATGGCAGAGGGTAAGTTTTGGTTCAGGTGTTCAGGGTTTCAAAACTTAATATTACCTCTTAAATATATGGTGGATTATTCTTACTGAGACAATTTTTACTACTTAAAAAAATGAAATGTATTTTATTAATCATAAGTTGATATTTGTCCTATTTCAGTAATTGACATTTTCCAAATAATATTAGTATTGATCATGGAGTGAATAAAAAAAAGCAGATGGCTGTTTTCTAAATTGGGGCATCTAGTTATTAAAAAATAGAATTAATTTTTAAAATAAAAAGTGACAGATCAAATCCAATTTCTATTCTTGTTTGTCAACTTAAAATAAACTTATATATCGTCTCCTAGCACCAATAGAAAAAAAAACAATTTTGATTGAACATTAACATAAAGGAGAAAACATTTTAGTCTGTAAAATGCAGAAAGAAGTTAACAACTTAGAAATCCATATCTTTAGATTTGAGATTTATGTATGATGGTCATTTAATAAATTATTTTCTTTTTTTTTTTTTTTTTTTTTTTTTTTTTTTTTTTTCCAATTTTCCTCCTCCCACAATTTTTTTGCATAAATATAAACTTTACATTGTTATAAATTGATTTATAGCAAAAATTGTTTTAATCTTGCAAAAATATTCAATATGGCAGCCAATCAATGTGCTTCAAGCTGTCTGCCATCAAATTGGTGGCTGAGAAGTGCAAACAATGTGAAATTTATACAGAGAAATGTATTTCAGGGTGGGGAGGATCTTTGCAAATGGGCTTATCATGAGTTTGATTCTACAAGCCAGTTGAAAAGAAAAAGAAAAAAAAAAACCACTGACTCACCAGTAAAGAAAAAGTTCCGGGTGCATTGGTCAGTAAAGAAGGTCATGCTGACAATTTTCTGGGACAAAAAAAAAGAACCCATCATTATTGATTTCCTATAAAAAAAAAGTTGCAATTATAATCATTGCTTCCTATTGCCAACTCTTTAGGCAAAATTCACCTTATTCATTGAATGACCCTTGTATTATGATATTGCTAAGTTTGCCTTAATGTTTCAGGATAAAACTTTCTTCTTTTTTTATATAATTTTATGGCCCATCATTTTATTTAAGTGGGATAGATGGAATGCTTTAAACATAAAGTCGTGGAGCTACTTAAACTTCAATTTTTTTGAAAATCACAAGAAAATTCCATGGAATGATTAACAGACTCTGAAAGCAGAGAAATCTGAAGACAAAAGCCATTTAGATATAAATATTAATGTTTTGACTGAAGACCAACACAATCCTACAAATCAGTTCCATGAAAAGACTGATATTGATCATGTAGTGACTTGTTAATGATAAATGACACAATAATGGGTTTTGGGATCCCATAAGCAAGACAGATAATATAATGGTTTCATTTTGGGCCCCCCCACACTAATTGTACTATTTAGTGAACTGTTACCTAGGTTATGTTTTATATCAGATATAATAATACATCTATTTTATTTGATGCTCTAAACAAGACATCATTAAATGAATAAAAGCTGCCTATTATAATTGTTTAATTATGTAGGAGATATCTTTTTGAAATTGACTGAAAATCATAACAATGCCTTGTTGGTGAGGCGTAGAATACACTGGTTGTATTCTTTTAGGAGGTATGTCCTCAGTATAAAATGTATCTGATTGTCTGACTCCAGTTCTGGGGTGTGCGGAGTACCCCCTTTGTTGCCATTACTCCCAGGTCAACTTTGACCCAGAGTCATGTTATGGGTTAAATATGTTTAAATATTTGATAGGACTGTGCAACCTTGCCCCCCCCCCCAAAAAAAAACCCTTGAGAAACAGGTACACAAAAAAATGTGGATATGAATGCAATTCTCTAACATCTAGGCATAAAATAACCTTAGACGGGTTGACCTGCTGTTAAAATGAATCAATAAAAATCATAGAAATTTTTTGTCAAAATTATAAACATCATTTTACACTTGTAAATTATAAACTTTATATAACAATTCCTACAGAGATGAGATGTTATTTGAACATCATTTATATCTCTTATACTTTCAGTAATTTAAAAAAATATTAATATCTTCATATTGGTTGTTAGTGTTACACAATGAATAGGTATAGCCTATCATTTTTGTAAGGAAGTGTAGTGTATATTTTGAAAACTGAAAAGGCAATGTCTAATCTAATGTAATTTTTTTTTTCAATTGATTTGAAAAGAAACAAGTCTTCTATTCCTTACTACATCATGTCTTTTTTATTTGAAACTCTATAAGTATTGAATTGTTCAATTAAGCAATTAGTTCCCAATTCCAGACCAAATTCAAGGGAATGGGTAAACATGTGGCATTATATATATATATATATATATATGAACACCTTGGCGTGTATGCTGCTTAAAAGTGGGACAATTTTTTTTCTCTGCATCAAGTTGCTGTATAGTAATTTACTTGTTAGAACATTGTTCAAATATTTATGATCCAATTTCCTATATCTAATTTTTAATGACTAAATATCAAATTTTCAATTAGAATTATAAAGGCTTATTCAGCAATAGATGGTAACAATCAAAAACTGCTGTTTTAGGATGTTTTACAAAAGCAAAAGGTTTTTTTTAGTATATTTTACTATGAATAATAATATAATTTTAAAGGTTCTATGCTTCACTGACTCCAAGAGAAATGCTTTCATAATGTATTTGGCCAATATTTGCATGAATACTCGACTTACAAGATTGTTTAGAATTCTTTGAACCATTTTTTTTTTTTTATTTTATTTTATTTTTTTAATGAATGTATATATATTTACCAACCCCTCCGCACGAGCAGGATGTGACACAAGGTCAATTTCTTAAGCGGAGTTTTACAGGTTTGAATTCAGAGTTTTCCTTCTCCTAGACTGGTTGCTTAGCCATGGTTAAAGAGCCCAGTCTACCCTGATATTTACCCATAGCGGGAGGGAGAATTGGATTCATACCTTTCCCAAGGGTATTAGCGCTATGTGAAATTCAAACAACTTCGTCCAGGAATTGAACTCGGGTCGGCAAGTCCATTTCCTATGACTCTAACCATTTGACCACTCATAGGCTTTCATAGGCAGAATTTTGGATAGAAATCTTGGATATACCATGGATTCAAGTTTGGAAAATTTTAATACAATTTGAAAAAATGTATTAAATCTTTTTAATTTTTGTAACAACAAATTCATTCAGAGATGTATATTTAAATATAGATATTAACTTTTTCTAATTCAGCACTCATCTCTTTATTATCCTATATTAAAATTTGATTGATTGATTTTAATGGCATATCACCCATCTAGGGTTATTTTATGCCCAGAGGTTAGGGAATCGTGTTACTCTCATATTTACATTATATGTGTAGCTCTTTCTTAAGACTTTTTTTTTTCACTGTCCTATCAAATATAAATAATTTCTAAACAGATCTATTTAGCCTTTAGATGGATCAGATTGGACCTGGGAATCATGATAATAAAGGGATGCTCCTACTTTACTATCAGATGCAGTTTAGTGTGATACCCAGAAAACACTCCTTTTTAGGGGGGGGTGACTTACCCTCTGCAGGGAATACAGTCAGCATATTCTAAGCCTTGCCTACAGAGCAGTATACTAAAAAAAAAATTTTTTTTTACCATAAGAAAAAGTTCCTATAATCATTTTAAAAAGTAATTTTTATTGTCGTTCCAAGATTATAAAATAAAACAGAAATTTGATGCATTAGCTTCAATTATTTATGGAATGTAAGCAAACTCTAACATTAGTCAACATAAAGATTTTAATTTCCTTCAACTGTTCCCTTCTAATAACATAAATTTTAATTACAATAATTACTGTGCACATATCATCTACATTCAATGAATGGATGAAACAAAATTACTTTGTAAAAATTGCAGGGACATTCATTTTATTTCAAAACTTACTGAAAATTTGCTAGAACTAACATGATCAGTGCCTCTTATGTTTCTCTCTATCACTAAAAACTTTATAATTATCTGTTAAACTAAGAAATGTTTAAATGCAAAAAGGGTTAAATTAATATTATTAAATAGTGCTAAGTTAAAGAGAAACTTAAATGAATTGTAGCAATGAAAACTGCTGTTTTGGTCTTATTGAATATTCCAAGGAAACGGATGTCAAAACCTGATAGGTTAAGAAAAATGAATGATTGTACTTGTTGTATATTTTGGTTTTAAAGGAAAATAGGTTGTATTTTCATGATTTTAATAAAAAAATATACAATTCTAACTTTTTGTCTTTTCATAATAAAGTATATAGGGCCAGTTTAGCTCAGTCGGGAATGTTTGGCAGAGAACCTCAAGGTTCCTGGTTCAATACTGGCCCTTGCCAATTCAGCGTGTGAGTAGCACAGGAATCTGTGCGGTAAAGTGGGGAGCTGATGGTAGGTGTGGCGCTCTTCCTCAGACACTTTTTAAAAAACACAATCTCCTTGGTCTAGCGTTAGTGAAAAGAGGATAGACTCCCTTTTGTCTGGCTGATACCGACTTTAGGCCACTACTTACTTTTTTATAATTGTGGTGATTTTTCTTTTTTCTTTTGAATTTCCTTTTAAAAATAAATCTGTCTAAAGAAACTTATTGGAGTTGTGTGGTGCAATGGTTACCATCATAGAAAATAGACAGTGAGACAAGTTCAAATCCTGGACTTGGCTGTTTGCATTTCACATAGTGCTAATACCTTTTGGGGAAGTTACAAATCCAATTATTCTCCCTCCAGCTATGGGTAAATAGGACTGACTGGGCTCTTTAACCTTGGTATGGCCACCAGCCTAGGAGAAACAAAACTCTGAATTCAAACCAAAGGGGCTCTCTTCTCGTTAGTCAAATCTCCTCCTTCCTTCCTTTCTCCTTATCTCAAACTAACAGGATTTATTTTAGATTAAATTATTCTTTCTACAGCATTCAGATGCACAGAAAAAAGTAATAAGAATACTTTAAGTATTGAAGATTTACTAAATTATTTATTTACTAGTTTAAAAGTTACCCTAACAAATAGCAATTAAGTCAGCTTTCTTTGTCTCACTGAAGCGTTGGCTCTTTTGATCGCAATCTGGTCTTCCTGTTGGCAGAGATTTCTTATTGTGAGGCATACTGCTGCCATATGCAATTGGCAACAATAAACTACTGAAGAACCCAAAATTGATCGCTGCATTTAAGCATTGCATTACCTTTTTTAAAGTTCAACGATAATTCTTCTGCTGCCACTTAATTTAACTCTTAACATCCTGTTGAGAATTCCAGAACCCCATTCCTATAAGGATTTATCAAAAAATGACTTTTTTCATTCAAAGTTACCCAATTTATTTCCCTTAAATCAAAGACTTCTAAATATATTTAATATTACATTTAAACAAAGGCCAATGTTTGGGGTGGATTAGGAAAACAAATGTGATTTCTGGCCAGGCGAAATGAGGTGGTATAGGACATTAAGAGTTAAAGACAATTTGATGTACATAGGTCTTTTTCAATTGATATCACAAGTAATTTTGATTATTTCCAAATTATAAAAATTATTGTACAAAAAAATTTACCAAAAACAATCGCAGTAATTAAAACTTGGGAATCCAAGATTGCAGGTTTAGATTTGACCAGGGATATTTTTAATTTGCTCACAGTTGGCCTGATTCCAAAATGGTATGATATATTGGGCTACAGACTCTAGGAGTAAAGTTGAAAAAATATGACACACTGGCATTCACATTATTATTAGAGATTAAAAGATGATATTTATACAAGAGAAAAATAAAACTAAAAATGATTGCATGATAATACTTAAGATTACTTATTCATTTTTCTTATTTAATTAGCATTTATAAATATATTGTAAATATAAACATTTGGTAAATACGGATTTTTATTATACATACTAAATACATAAAATCTATAATTAAAAGATAAAATTCTATTGACAAACTTCAATTTTAAATCCATTAATCTCATAAATTCAGAATGTTTAATCTTTCTGTAATATAAATCTGTTTGAATTAGAAATTATCATTAGTTGGGATTAAAGTTATTGCAACAAGTAAAAGCCTTGTTAGCAAGGCTTAGAATATGCTGACTGTATCCTTGTCCTGGGCATGACACTAAATGGTATCTGATGGTGACGCTCCAGTTCTGGATATCTGGGGGAGTGTGGAGTACCTATTCATTGCTGTTACTCCCAGGTCCACTCTGACCCCGAGTGGTAGTACCTGTTAGGGACCAATCTATGGGTCAGATAGATCTGTTTAAAAATTATTTGTATTCATTAGGGATATTTTTCATATAAATATGTGCAAAAATAACTCTTTAAGAAGCTACACAAAATTGTAATTATAAAAGTAAAATGAAAGCAATTCCCTAACCTCTAGGCATAAAATAACTCCAGACGGATTGACATGCCTTTAAATTCAATCAACAAGTAAAATCCCAGATGGTTAAACTTTGAAAGAGATTTCTGAAAGTAAAATTACTTGAAATAATTTTCTTTTGAAAATGTTTTAAAAAAACCTGAAATACAAGATTCATATTTAATTGTCTATATGGTTTACTTTATGTAATTTTATGTGATTTTTTTTTTTTTTTTTTTTTTTTTTTTTTACTGTTATTTGAAAGTATTGAAGCCTCCAATTCATTTTTCTGTTAAGCTATAACAGTATATAAAAACTAAAAATAAACTCATTCTTGTTCATTTGCACAGACTATCTTTCCCTCATCAAATATTCTCTTTATTTTCCCTCCTAGAAATACAGCAATTTATATTAATCTTAGTTAACTAAGAGTGAAGAGGGATAGTCTTGTTAACTATATTAATTTTTTGTTATTCTTATTTCTTGAAAGGCCATAAAGAGTGAGATAATCTCCAATTGTGAGTGACTGATTTCTTCCTTATTAGATAATAAAGAAAGAAATGATAATTGCTTTTAATACTTTTGTTTCAAGTAAGCGGCTTTCACAATTCACTGAAAGCACTGGTTCATAACTAGATCACTGAAGTTAAGCAATGATGAGCCTGTTCAATACTTAGATGACTGACATGTACTGTAAGCAACCAAATATAAAAATGACTTGATTCGGCATTAGATGACCCAAAAGGGTTGATATGCTGTAAAACAAAACGACCAACCCACCAACAATTTATTGGGGGAGAATCCCTATGGCATAGTTTTTTTATGTGCTGGACTGTAACATGGAGTTAAATAGTACCACTGCTGTTCTTCTACAAGGATAGCTTTGGAATTAAATAAACCATGATGGTTGATATGCCATTAAACAAAGAAACCAAACCAAATCACTGGTAGGTTTGCTTTGGATGTTCGATAAATGTAACTTTTTTCCAGACTTGGTTTAGAACCAATAAATTTTATTTATTTTATTCTTTTAGTATTTTTTTTTTTTTCAAACCATGGTATTGTGTCGTTCATATAGTTATTGAGATACCTGTCTATCATATTTACTTTGAATGGATAAAATTTTGTTTGTTGCTTATATTTTAGATTCTGATATAAATCATTTAAGAAAAATATGAAACTAAAAACTGAATTTTTAAATTTTTTTGTTATTCTTCTTCAGGTTATGAACTGAGTCCTACAGCTGCTGCACATTTTACCAGAAAGAATTTGGCAGATTATTTAAGGACATACGTAAGTAGAATTTGTTTTTATTTGCATTGAAGAACAATAAATATAAAGTAATTGTTGTAGATGAGAAGAAAATACTTATTATTCATTAACGTTTCTCAGATTTCTTTAAAAATTTTCTGCTCTCGGCAACTAATAGATTTTCATTTTATTCACTATACATTTTGATTTATCAACTTTTTGTTACTTGATTTTCTCTTCTTTTTCTTGACATATTTAATAGAATTTTTGGTATATATGTCTACTTGTATAACTCGGAAAAGAGATGTCATTGAGCATTGAAATCGTGCATTTACTTTAATATGTTTATAGTAAGGAAAAGTACAAAATTTAGTTTTTGTTTTTTACTGATTAAATGATATAATTCAATAATTGAAATTCAATCAATTTTTTCATTGGAACTCAATAAGCAATTAAGAACCGAATTTAAATTTTTGTCATGTCCCAAAAAGTTTTTGGGAAAATAGAATTGTTTAAAAAAAAAAAAACTCATGAGTAGGTTTCTATTTTAAAAAATATTTTAAATGTAAACAAAAGAAAACAATTCCTAAAATAAACATTGTAATTTGATAAGGAATTTGCTAAATTATTTTTCTCCTACCCTCTCTCTCTCTCACTCCTTTCTTTCACACTCCTTGGTGTACTTAAAATTCTTTTACTCTGGTCATGTGCTGGGTACTTCTGCTAGTTTATATACTGTGATGCTGATAGCTTTTTAATTCTGTGCATCTTGGGATGCATGGATTTGATTTAAATGAGTCCTCGAGAAATTTGATGGGTCCCAACTGAAGTTTTTTAATAAATTGTAGGGTTTTTATTTATGAACAACTAAAGCCGTTTAACCCCTACCTTGTACAGTTTAATTCGTTTCCAAGAAAATATTGAAATGTATTTACAGTTAGCTGGAAATAGTGAGGAGAAAAAAAATCACTGGGACGTATGGATACAATTTTTCTGCATCCTTTTAGATTTTTTTGCATCAGTGACGCAGGACACGTGTGTGTGTGTGTGTATATATATATATATATATATATATATATAAAAACAAGGGATTATATTGTATAGAAGAAACATGTACCTTTTAGATCCAGATTAGAATCAATTTTGTAACCATGCCCTTATCCCACTTATTGCCCAAGTAATTCTTGGTTACAATTCTTTTGATGAGTAATAACAAAAAGTCTTTAACTTGTTTTTGTTTCCCAAAATAAATCCAGTGATCATTCTACACCAACAAACTCCATTTATATAAGACTAGAAGCGGCTACCCGGCGTCGCCTGGGTAGAAGGTGGGGGTGCAAAAAAGTTAGTCTCACAGATCCATTATTACTGAATCATGAGTTAGATCCTCACAGGATACCCGATTAAAATCCCTACGTAAAAAGATTTTGCGTTGATCCAGACTGGTGGGGCATCAGAAAAAAAGGTACACAGACACCTGAAAAAAAAAACTTAATGTCTCCTATTTAAAATAGTCGATGCAAAAAAATGTCCATGCTGTTACTATTTAATTTTTATTCTCTAATTATCTTAATGAATATAAATCAAATCTTCATTAACAAAAAGCAAAATAGGGTGATAATATATTTGTTGTTAATTGTTTTATTTTCGTAGTTGCCTAGGTAAAGGGGAAAAAAAACGTAGTGTAATGTATTTGTTAATTGAGTTTCTGCTGTAGACTTCAAAGGTTAATAAAAAAAACCGTTTGGAGAGTTATTATTTTGAACTCATTTGAATTATCTGAAAGGAAATAGTTTTATTTACCAATGTGTTTTGTCTTTTTTCATTTCAGAGTCCATATTATGTGAATCTTTTATTGGCTGGTTATGATGAAAAACAAGGACCTTCTCTTTTCTATCTGGATTACTTAGCATCTCTCTCTGAAGTGCCATTCGCTGCTCATGGTTATGGTGCTTACTTTACACTCAGTATCATGGATCGCTATTACCACAAAGGTAACACAAATTTTGACTCTTTTTTTTTTTTTTTTTTTTTTTTATAAATTAGCATATTTTGTCAAATGATGTTTTGAGATTTATGCAGGTATTGTTAATGATTCACTATGAAATGTGACTTGAGTATATATTTTTATATTCATAATTAGGAATATGATATTGCTTAATCTTTATCAAACAGAAACACCCAGAATTTTTTTTTATTTTGCTGAAATCTCAAGATAGAAAGAAGCAACATAAATTGAAATACCTGCAACAACTAATGATTTGAAAGTGGTGAAAAAAGTGTGTGTGTGTGTGTGTGTTGTGTGTGTGTGTGTGTGTGTGGTGTGTATATATATATATATATATATATATATATATATACACACACACACACACACGTAAAATTGAAGGTGGTTTACCACCTACAAGTCCTTGGATTTGGTTTCATACCATCCAAGCAACCTTCAGACACCTGAAGATTGTCTGTATGTCATGAAACTTAACTCTGACTGGTAGGCGATAACCACTTTTAATTTTTATGTTTTACACTTTGCTCTGTAGTCTTACATCTATTTTGTTGTGCTGTAATTTTTTATATATATATATATATATATATATATATATATATATATATATATATATATATATATGAAAGGATAAATAAATAAAGGAAAGAATGTTGAATGGATAAATTTAATTTAATGAATTACCAACACATGTTTCGGCCAGGAATTTGTTCATGTACACATTATATTCTATTTATTATTATTGTAAATATGAAATAAAATAATAAATATTTTATAATTTTCTATCATTAAGTATACAAAGAAAAATGGCCTTCTTCAAATATTTAAATATTTTATAATTTTCTATTTTATTTCATATCTAAAATGATAATATATAGAATACAATGTGTACCTGAACAAACTCCTGGCCGAAACACATGTTGGTAATTCATTAAATTAAATTTATCCATTCAACATTTTGGTTCCTTTATTTATTTACCCTTTCAATATATTGTCAGATTCATTTGCATTTTTCAACTTACATGTGAGTGTGTATATATATATATATATATGTATATATATATGTATATATATATATGTATAATGTTTTATCTGTACTTTCTGATTCCCATCAGAAAACAAAATGCTGTTCTGGTTGCTTCATTCAGAAATCAATAAACTAGACAGAATTTCCTTTTGACTCTGTCTGTCTGTGTGTGTGTGTGTCTCTCTCAGTTGCTCAATTGGTCAGTTCACTCTAAGTACCTTTTCTTCCTGCTTAGCAATTACAGTCTCCTTTCATTTTAGCTATAATTGCATTCTGTTTCTATCCTACTACAGACACTGTTTAGTTGCAGACATTTAAATTGAAACATTTATTTATTTTTCTTTTTTTTTTTTTTTTCTTTGTAGTGCAGTACAGTTTTTAAAAGTTTTGTCCAGTAGTTTTCATTGACTTGTATGCTCAACAGCATCCTCAAGATAGCTAGAAAAAAATCTTTATACAGTATTATTGCGTAGTATTTTATACAACATGCTTTTTCATTGGATTATGTTCTAGGTGTACATAATACTATACAAATCCTTACATGGATCAATGTTATATAATATTACTGACTGCACTGTATTGGAAATTAAATATTGATATTAAAGCTTAGCATGGTTCTGTTTCCAATACACAGTTATGTGTATAGAATCGTAAATTATTTTGTTTTTTGGACTATTGATTCAATTTTTTATTCATTGACTTATATATACAGTCAGTCTTTGATTAAACTTATAAGTAGTTATTTACTAAGCTAGCTTAATTGTGGCACAAGGCCAGAAGTATGGAGTCACCCAGTGAGAATTGAACTCGATAACGTTCTGCTAATCCAGGTTGCTAACCATTACACCACATGAGGTACCCCCTCCATATATGACTATATCTGTAATATATATATATATATATATAATATAAAATGGCTGATTTAGCTCAGTCGGTAGAGCGTGTGCCTAGGAACCACAAAGTTCCTGGTTTGATATCAGCCCTCGCCGACTCAGCATATGAGTAGCACAGGGATATGTGCAGTAAAGTAAGGGGCTGATGGTAGGTGTGGCACTCCACCTCAAACGCAAAAACAATCCCCTTGGTCTAGCGCTATGGAAAGGGGGATAGACTCCCTCACTATCTGGCTGATACCGACTTTAGGCCACCCAACGACTGTGTATATGACGGCAGTCATCACACACTGACCTACATCCTGACTATCAAATTTCTTCAAAGGCAATTGAACCCATGAAAACACCATACCACAAATTAAATTCTTTTGTCACTTCCCCTCTCCATACCACACACCCAAACCCTCCCCTCTTTCGACGGAAAGACCCACACCAAAAATTACCTTTTCAGTATAAAAACAGACTGTAACAAAGCATTTGTCTCTACAATAAATTATACCAAGTTGAAATATTTGAATTTAATTGCGGTGTTGTTATTTCCTCTACTTTCAACCGCATATATGTATATGTAAAAAAAAAATATATATGTATATCTGTAAGTCTGCAGTCTAATTTAAAAAAAAAAAACATTTTTTCCCCAACATATTTCCACAACATCTCCTCTATTGTCAAGTGATGAATATTAATCACATTTACTGAATATTTATACAATGAAAATTTCTGAGTAATTGCATCAGGCTACTAACTTATTGATCCACCAATATATATGAAATTAAAAACAATGTTGGCTGAATTTCCTGTGACATCATAGTAAGAGAGTTCAAACTGTATTCACACTATTTACATTCACTTTTGGACTAATGCCCTTTGGAAAAGTATGAACCCCCTCCCCCACACCTCATCGCTCCCCAGCTATGGGTTAAATAGTACCACTACTGTTCTTCTAGATGGATTGGTTTTGGCATTAAATAACCTACAATGGTTGATATGCCATTAAAACAAAGAAACCAAACCTAAAAACCTGTTTGAAAAAAAATTGTGTAAAGACGGCCGCTCCGCCAGCTGTATGCACCAAGAATGTGACCCGGATTCTCTGGTCGGAAGGAGTGTCAGGTACTGAAATTCATCAGATGTTTTTATCATAATACAGGGACAGTGCACTACCGTGTAAAAGTGTGTATGAGTTGATAAAGAAGTTTAAAAGTGGCCAGACAATCTTGACGCCCTAAGAGTTTTTTTGTTTTTTTAATTAAGTTACATTAATTTCGTCCAAATATTCCATAAATGATGGGAACTAAGTTTCCATTTCAAATTGTTTTATTTTTTTTACTCCTTGAATAAATTTGATGATTTTGCTTACTTATACAAACCCTCTGACTTAAAATTCCCACTTAAGAGAATATGTTAGTATAATTCCAAACTTTGTATATCTCTTAGTGATGTATTCCTCTAATTTATTGGTGAAATTTACTAAGCATAAAAATATCCAAGAGTAATAAAAACTAATATAAAGAAGGAAGACAAAATTGTTCATTAAAACCTTTCCTCTTCTGATAAAAATGAATTACTGTGTGGTCCAAAAGTCTTGTCACTCCCTACTAAATTTATAACTCCTAATTAATCAACTATAATTAAATGAAATAAGCCACTGGAAATAGAGAATTATATCTATAGATTAATACTTGTGTTCCTTAAAAGTACAACTTTTTTTGCAACACCCTCTGGTTAATGATAATAATGATAATGAAATTTATTGTGTACAGTGCTCAGGTGCACCACAACTCATCAAAGTCTCATGTCAAGTCCACAGAATAATGTTGTCAGGAACATGAACAGTTTACAGTAGTAATATGCATGTACGTGTGTGTATGTGGAGAGTGGCATCAGGTATAGTGTTGGCGGACTACAGGAAGCATGGAGGCTTTGAAAGACTCAGTGCTTCAGCAGCCTACAACAGACGCGGGCAGTTTATTCCATGTCTCCGCAATTCTGAGCGTGAAAAAATGTTTCCGAAAGTCACGTGAACAGTGCTGTTTTCTGACTTTGTAGGCATGCCCGCGTGTATTGGAGAGATGGAGATCAAAAAGGTGCTCAAGGTTGCTGTTGTTAAGATGATTAATGACCTTATGAGCATTTACCAGGTCAGTTGCCAGACACCGAAGTTTCAACGAATCCATTTCCAGGGCTGCGAGACATTCAGAGTATGGCAGATTCCTGATGGAGGGTACTCGCTTGGTTGCACGTCTCTGTACAGTTTCTCGGAGGTTAATATTCTGAGAAAGATAGGGGTTCCAGACTGGTGATGCAAACTCCAAGTGTGGCCGTACCATAGCTTTGTACAGCTTCAAATAGATAGCCGGTGAGTGGCTGACAAAGGTCAAATGAGAACATCCAAATTATCCAGGATAAAATGCAAAGATGTAAATCCTGATTATCATTATTAATATAACTTTCTCTCATCCTGTACTGAATATGGTAAAGCCAGAAAAAAATAAGTTAATTGTATAATTCTTGTGTATAATACACACGGCTAACTTTTTGGGCTGAAAAATCTCGGAAACTAGTGTGTCTTATAGACAAAAAATGATGGTAAGAATATTGATTGAAAGAAGACACTTATGATTGCTTTAAGTTTTTCAACAAATGTCTAGATTTCTGCACCTTTTCCCAATATCGCATATTGATCTTTTTGTTTTTTTTTAATTATCATTAGAAAAAGAAAAAAAAATCTTCACAATGAGCAAAGAAGAAAATACTGATCTCATTTGCTTACAAAAATAGTTCTGATTTTAAATCTGTCTTTTTATTTGGAACATTATATTTGATAAAATATGAATTGGCCAAAACTCTGCAAGACTGTACACAATAAATTTCATTATTATTATTATTATAAATCTTGGGGCCCTGCAGTTTAACCCTACAATTTATTAAGGAAACGCTTAAAGTGCGGGCTGAGGAGCAGGCATAGGAACTTGTTTTTGTATTTTTTGTAAGATTAGTCTAAGATAGATAAATAAAATGATTTTTTTTTTTAATTTGAGAAGCATAAAAATTATTTTCATGTTCTTAATGTTTCTATTAATTTGGATTTTACCATATTAGTGATTTTTAAAAAAAAAAAAAAAAAAAAAAAGTTTCTACTTCAATTATTGCAAGCTAAAAAAAAATCCCATATACTTGAAGGTTTTTTTGTTTTTTGTTTTTTTTAAATTCTGCTAAATTATTACTCCGTATTAGATTGAACCTAAGAGCTGATAAGCCCATTGCTCTATCTTCTACTGTTGATTTTAATGGCATGTCAACCTGTCTAGGGTTATTTCATGCTTAGAGTTTTTAGAAAATCAAATTCATTGTTCATTCATATTTACATTTTTGTGTTGTTGCTTTTTTATAGGATTTTTTTTTCACTCAGACTATCAAATATAAATAATTTTTAGACAGGTCTGTTTAACCTGTAGATAGGACCCTAACAGGTCCCCTCCCACTCCAGGTCAATGGACCTGGGAATAATAGCAATGAAAGGGTACTCTGCATTCCCCAGATCTTTAAAACTGGAGCCGTTGTATCTGATGTTTAGTGTCCTACTCAAGATTCCCATTTTCTTTAGTGGGAATTGGGGGGGGACCCTTTTGCATGGGATAGTCAGCATATTCTAAATCTTGACTAATATTTTGAGGTAGCTCTTTTTTTTTTTTTTTTTTTTTTTAGTGTTAAACATATGACTGTGACAATACTAAGACACAAATCATTTTGGGTATTCACAGTATTTGGTGGCTTTGAACATGGCTTTGTAACTGCATTACATACAAGACTATTTCTTCTTTAACTCTTTGTCTACAAGCTGCTCAAAGTGGCTCTCTCACCAAACCATCCTACCATTATCCACTGGCTGTGGCTCTCTCACATGTCACTTGTTTACACTGAAAGATTACTATGTGAGCACTTCTGCCATCTTTTGTATTGTCTGTGATGAGTTCTGAGGTGAATAGATAGTAAACTTTGAAATAATCCATCATGCAAGTAAAAAATACCAAGGAAATTTGGTAGGCAAAGAGTTAAAACATTAAACAGTTTAATTCTAATTAATGCCAGCATCATAACTCTTTTAAAATCTTTTTTTTTAATATGGAATAAGTTTTTGTTCCTGACCTGACCCTAGATTTCACATGTCTCGTGCCTCGTGCTTATTTTAAAAACTTTGTCAACAAACTTAAGTATTGCAGCTGATTAGTGTCAAGTTCCAAATGTTGAAGCAAGAATGAACACCAGGTCAACAAGATGTCTGCTTTATTCGTTCACTCTATTACTTGTAGGATGTGACACAAGGTCACCTAAATGGGGCATCCAGTGAATATCAAACTCGCTTTTCAGTAGTAATAGATCTAGTGTGACTAGCTTGCTAACCATTACCCTATGATGGGACGCTCTTCTTATCCAACTCGTTCATTACTGGTAGGATATGACACAGGGTCATATATATATATATATATATATATATATATATATAGCATCCAGTAAGTATCGAACTAGCAATACTGACTTGTTAACCATTACACAATGATGGGATGCCCTTCTTACATCCTACCAGTGGCTAAGGGGTTGGGTATCACAAGTCTGAGGAATACAGCAAGTATTGAACTCACTGTTCAGTACTAATGGATCTAGTGAGACTAGCTTGCTAACCATTACATCGTGATCAGACACTTTAGTCTATTAATAATAATATCATAACCATAAGATCTGAATATCATTTAATCTTAAATCCGTCTTTTGGCCGGGATTTCAGTGGCTTTGGCCCTGGACTACAGAAGTTAACAAGGTTGATCCCAAGGGGGCAACCCCCCAGGCAACACCTGCCCCTCAATTTAAAATGGCCGGGCTGGGTTTAGTGCCTGGGGCACCTCCCTTAAGGGGGAATGCTGACTGGATGAACATATTTTTTGCACCCGCCTCCCATGAGCTTCAGTCCGTGGGTGGTCCCACATTAATAGGGCCTTGTGCCTGACCTGTATATGTTGGATATGTGGTAAATATCATCCAATCTTAAATAGTTGCTTTGATGTTAACATAAGTTGCACATTTCTAGGGTAATGTCAATAGCTTCTTTTTTTCTTTTCTTTCTTTCTTTCTTCTTTCTTTCTTCTATTTGTTCTTTACCATATTTGTATTGTTTGGATAACAGACTTTACTAGCTTACCATGTCCTGGATATTACATTAAACAGCATCTGATGGTGTGTCTCCAGTTCGTGGGGAGTGCAGTGTACCCCCTTTTTTGCCATTACTCCCAAGTCCACTCTGACCTGGAGTGGTTACCTGTTCAGGTCCCATCTATGGGTTAAATAGATCTGTTTGAAAACTATTCATTCCTTAGGAACATGTGTAAAAAAATTTAAAAAAAAAAAACACACAAATGTAAATATGAACACAATTCCTTAACCTCTGCATAAAGTAACCCTCCATGGGTCGACATGCCATTAATGTTATTTACTAGCTTAGCAATAAACTGACTTTGACAATTATGGATGGATACTTGAATTTATAGGTTCATGCCTTTTGTGACGTAATTGGAGGGGGGGGCTTAGCTATGAAAAAGAGAAAACAATTAAAAATGCTAATCTATATGATACAATAAGCAAACCCTTTTTTCTTTCCCCTGTAACAGTCCAGATGACATGGAAAATTCTATGAATGGATATGCCCCCCCCTTTTTTTTTCTTTTTTTTATATAACCCCTTTCAGCTAATGTTGAGTATGATACGTGTCCATAGATTGAAATTCCTTATTACAATCACAAGGAAATAAGCAATTTACTGACATCCCGGTTGCTTTTTCTTTTCTTTTTAACTTTGTCTAACATCTTTAATAATTATCCCCCCCCTCACGCCCCCCCCCCTTTTTGTTGTGTTTTTTTTTCTGCTGTGGGGAGGGGTGGGGGGCTGGTAGAATTGAAAGGACTTTGAATTGATATGAGCAGAAGTGCTGCTTGGCAGCAGGAATATTTTGCTGGGGACATGTTGAATCAGTTTTTAATTGCATGAGTCAGGAAACTCTCAAAGAGGAAAGACGTGGAGGAGGAGGAGGAGGGGGGGGAGATATGTAAAGAGACGGGGAAAAAGGGGAAGGGGGGGGACTGGAAAAATCTCTTGTTCTTCCTCCTCCCAACTGCGTGCGTGCGTGTGTGTGTGTGTAAATTTACTTGTGTGCACACTGCAGCAGCAACAGAAATGAAGTCTGATACTGAGAGAGAGGAGAGAGAGAGAGGGAAAGAGAGAGAGAGGGGGGGAAAGAGAAAGAAAGAAATGACTCAGCAAGAGACAACAACTGCTATATAACTCTTATTAATGCAGTTGCCATGGTTGGAAAGGTTTTGGAAATTTCTTGCCCAGAAGCAAGGATGAGTGACACACACTTTTATTCCTTGTGTGAGTGAGTGCGTTGGTCAGTTAGTCAGTCAGTCAGTCAATGTGCTCTCAAGCATAAAATACCAGACCAATAGTCTACCACTGTTTAGATATAACTTGTAGCCAAGTAAAAAAAAAAAAAAAAAATTATTACTAAATTTTTCCAGGTATTGTCAGACCAAAATAAATTCTTTGAATTTTCCTCTTTACTAACTTACCAGTAAACTAACTACTACAAGTATGAATGGATACTCAAATTATGTTTTGCCCTGGGTAGAACTCTAGCCTGCATTTGATAATGAAGCTTCAGTTCTGGAAGTGAGGAGTGTGGAGTACTGCCTTTTTTTTTTTTTTTTTTGCCATTACTCCCAGGTCCACTCTGACCTGGAGTGGTAGTACTTATTAGGGCCCCATTTATGGGTTAAATAGATCAGTTTAAGAATTATCTGTATTCTGTAGGACAGTATTAAAAAAACAACAACTTTTAAATAATTATGAAAAAGATGTAAATATGAAAGCAATTCCCTAACCTCTAGATATAAAATCCCTAGAAGGGTTGCCATGTAGTTAAAATCAATCTATTTTTTTTTTTTTCTTTTGGAAAAATGTATCGAACAAATAAAACTGTTCTTACTCTATTTAAAGGTGCAAAATAGATGGAAATAATTTTAGATATTTTGTTAGAATTTTGAAATGGCTTTGTTCCTAAAAACAATATATATATATATATATTTTCCTTCCTTAATTATACTAATCAAAAAATGTACTGTATCCTGGCCAAGACAAAACATTGGTTAAAAATCATTTATTTATTTATTTATTATTATTATTATTAGTTTTTTTTTTTTTTTTTTTTTATTATTATTATTTGAAAAATGTTCTGTATCCAGACCAAAACAAAATATTGGTTGTTGCATAGTCATATAAATTATTTTGTATTCTTTTTCCTAAAATGGTCATTCTATTCATTGTACAGTAATTGAATTAGTGTACATTTAACATGACAAAAACTTCTGATTACAACACCCTGAACGTGTTCCAATTCATTTAAGATTAAACGCACAGGTAATATAGTTGGACTACTGTAAATGATCACAAGTTTTAAACTAAGCAGTGTATCAACTGTAAACCCCATGCACATACCTGTATCCAGGTGAAAACCTCATCCTGTTGATGGACCTTAGAATACACTAACTGTATCTCCTGCAGAGGGGTAAGACCCCCCACCTCCAGGGGGGGGGGGCGTCCTTGATATAACACTAAACTGCATCTAGATCTGGGGTGGGGGTGGAATACCCCTTTATTGCCATTACTCCCAGGTGTAACTTATGGGTCAAATAAATATGTTTAAAAATTATATTTGATAGGACTATTTTTCTGAATGTTGCAATTTTATTTTCTATCAATATATTTTTAATTAAAATTGTGTTCAAATAATAATAAATGGGAATATGAAGATCATTCAATAAAGGGATTTTCTTTTTAAACCCCCCCCCCCTCGATTCTTCTTCATGAATGGAAACTCTGCATTGTTTCAAAAATGCAGAAAAATCAGGGCTCCAGGATTGAACAGAGGCCTGTCATTAAATTTTTGGTGGCTGAGAAGTACAAATCATGTGATATGTATGGAGAAGCATGTTTTAGTAAAAATAAAAAAAAAAAGGGAAAATGTTTACAAATTGTGCAATTATAAACTTTCTTCCTATTGGCAATTCTTTAAGCAAAAATTCTTCTTTTTTTAAATGACACAAATTAGGTCTTTCTTGTTTTTTAAAAAAAAATGTTGCTTGATTCATTTTAGCAATAAAGTTGGTTGTAGACCAAACATTGTAAGACTTATCAATACCATAAAAGGATTCTAAACCAACTCTCTTTATTTTAGACATTTTCATCCAAAATGTGAGGTGAACATTGGTATGTCAAATATTTAACTAGCTTTACAGGACATTGACTTGTCATCCTGTGCAAAGTGTTTGCATTAAACACTTGAAACAAAATTCTTTTTATATATATATCATCCACAGACACAGTGTTTCAACATTTCACATCTCTTCAGTGTGGCTAGACACAGCAACTACGTCCAACCAGAAGCAAAATCTGACTGATTTTTCATCAGCCCGATTCATTAACTTCTTGGCCATTTGACAGCTGTCATTAAGAACCAGTGTTTAAATTATTGAATAAATACATTTGTTTATATATTTTATGATCACCAGAGAGATCTAGTCTGTAAACAAGACGATCATTGCTTTATGTTAGCAGTGAAAGTTAATTTAAGCTGCCCCTAGAGAGCTCTACCGGGTTTTGGGAGCATATAATATTATATATATTACGACAGTTTTAAAGTTTTAATGGACTTTCCCCCTCCCCCACTCTTTTCTTGTAAATTTTCTTAATGTCTTTTATTTAAAAACTGAAGCAAGATCAAAATTTTATATATATCAAGAATTCATATTTATTTTAAAAGATTTTTTTGTTTTTAATTGTGTTGAGTGAGATGAGATGAGATTTGGTTATTCATTGTATGAAACCAATTTGAGCCGTGATTTGTGGAGCATCCTCTAAGGATCAAATATATTAGCCTATGTCAAGTTGACATACTAACACTCACTGCAGTAGCAGATGTCCATTTTTATTCATCATCATTTTTTTCCCCTCTCTTCTCTGTCTGACTCTGATTTCCTTCTCTATTTCAGATATGACTCAGTCTGAAGCTTATGATTTATTGTGCCAGTGTGTTGATGAGGTGAGCTTTTATGTTTTGTTTTGTTTTTTTTATATCAAAATGACCCTAATCTTATTTGCATTTGTTGGCTTCACATTTCTTATTGTATTCTTCATCTTTAAGGATGTGACTTTGCCATGAGGATAGATTCTTTAATTTGAATTATGCAAGTTAATGTTACATTTAAAAAAATGAAAAAAATGACTATAGTAAAATAATATTGAAACCTAATCTCACTGAGAGTAAGATAATTTACCACTAATTAAAACTGGGATATTTACCACATACCCATGTTGTACGGGTTAGGCACAAGGCCCTATTAATGTGGGACCACCCACAAACTGCTCATGGGTGGCAGGTGCAAAAAATGCATAGACCCCGTTGGCATTCCCCATCAAAGAGGGCACCTCAGGCACTGGGCAATAAACCCAGCCCTGTCCCTTTAAGTTAAGGGGGCAGGTTTTGCCTGAGGGGGTGGCCCCCTGGGATCAACGATGTTATCTTGTAAGGTCCAGCGGATGAAGCCACTGGATACCCCGGTTGTAACCGGAGTTAGATATGGACATATCTACTTACTAATTAATACCACTTATTAAAACTGTATCAAATATTAGAAATTTAATGTTGTCTATCCATACATATCTAAAGGGCAGTTGGTGTGTATGTATGTCCGGATGAAACTATGAAAATAAAACAATTAACAACAAAGTAAATATATATACACATTAAATATCATTGGTTCTTGCCTTTCTTGCAAAAATTATGAAGATTTGATTTATATTCGAAGATATTTAAATCAAAATATACATAGAAATAGCATTGAAATTCTACTTTAAAATGTCCAGCATTTGTAAATCTGAAAAGGAAACCAATCAATACACCAGAGTTTTTCTGATGGTGATACTGGGTAGCCACTTCTAGTTTATTAAAATAACTGTCATTGCAAATTATTTCTACTTGGGTTATTTTTTTTTCAAATAGTTGCTAAATCATGATGTTTTTGTTTTGTTGATTCATTCCTATTCAATTATTATTCAAGCCATTCTTTAAGCCATTCTTTATCCATTCAAAGTTGAATTCAGATAAAATTGGCTATTTTCCTTTTTTAATGAAAATATTTTTCAAGATTTATGTTCATTGAATATGTTTGTAAAACATCCATAATTTCCATATATAAAGATTCTCTTTGAAAAAAACCCTGTAAATTCAAAGTTGACTAAAATGTTCTTTTAAAACAATATGGTGATAGAGAATGAGGATTATTTCTTCAGTGTATGGATTTTTTTATAATTTTAAATAGATGAAGAGCATTTTAAAATAGCATAATTTAATCTAAATAGAATTAGTATAAAAATTTGGTTTCTCAATGAATCATTGTAGATGTCACTTTTGAGAGGAAATTGATTTGTCTCCATCTGTAGATTCTTTACTTTATAATATAAATCCATTTTGGTATCTTTTATTTAGATAAAGAATTTTTTATTTTTTTTATTTTTAGAATTGTCTAATTATTCGTACCAAACAAATTTGATTAAACAAAACAATCCTTATTATTTTCAAGTTTTTTATTCTTTCATTCTTCCTAAAAATTCTTTTAATGTTACAACCTTGATGTTCTTTTCCAAACCATTATCTACACTTATAAGATTCTAGCTTTATGTGCCAATATTTAAAAAAAAAAACATGATTGTCTTACTACAACATATAGAAATATTTTAGTTAATAATACAAAAATACTTCATACTGACAATAATATTAAAAAGAAATTTACCTTGAAGCTCTGTACATAAAATTTAGACAACCCAATATTAATAGAATTAACTTTGAAACTAGTGACAATATTCTAAAATTTTTAAAATAGATAAAGCCATTTATATTCTAAAATGCTTAAAATAGACAAAGAACAATTTTTATTCTAAATTATGTTTGCCTTGCTTGATAGAAATATTTTTTTTAAATAAACTGCTTATGTTGCTTGGTGTCACCTTTTAGTTAAACATTAAACAGTTTTTAATAATGATAGACAGATATACTCAACCTTGATAATGGTTAGGAAAAGAACTCAAAGTACTTGGTCTGCCAATAATGGCTCTTTTGGACAAATCATTAACACCTTTCAAGATTGTAACATCAAAAGAAGAAATGAAAACAACTTGAATAAGGATTCTTCTCTGTTTAATCAAATTTGTTTGAAACAAAAGATGCTGCCCAAATATACCTATTTCAATTTATTCATACTATTAGATCTTAAACATTTTCTTGATGAATAAAAAAAAAAAAAAAAAAAAAGATTCTTAGTTTTAAATGAAATTAATACTTTTATATTTTTAAGATTGTACAGATTGCTCCAGAAATACCTCCCACATTTTAAAACTGTCACTTATGATGCAAATGGCAATGATAGCTAGCTAATACCTTACTTTCTTTCTTTTTAATCCATGTTCTATTCAGAACAGCATCATTTGGACATAACATGAAATGAGCACAAATTGGTAGCACCAATTCAATCCATAATTTTTTTAAATTTTAATTTAAGATATTATGACATTAGCTAGATGGAGCTACAATTATCACTTGCCTAAGTTAACTTGCACAACACAACACCGATTACTGTTTAAAACATAGGAGGTATTTTTGCCGCACCCTGTACATTGAAGTGAAGTGATCTTTTTATGCTGAAGAATTTCCATAATCTTTGAATTAAAAAGAACCGATTGCTAATGAAAATAAAAACAAATCTTTCAATTGTTTAGAAAGTTCTTCTAAAGGGAAGTAATTCATGTTTACAAAGGGACAAAACTTGTTGATTCTCATTAAAAAAATAATCTGATTCCTTTGTGCCATTTTAATAGAATTTTCAAAACAATATTTGTCTTTTATTTTCATACATAATCTGTTAAATTTTTTTTTGTAAATTGCTGTGATATACAATATTTAAATTGAATTAAATTAATATAGAATATTTGAATTAAATGTTTTTGTTTTCTTGTTTCAGATTAAAAGGAGATTAATTGCTAATCTTCCCTCATTCCACGTTCGTGTCATTGACAAAGATGGTATTCGGGATTTGCCAACAATCCATTCAAATGTTATAGATAATTGATGAGCACTCATTTTCTGTATTTTCTATTCTCATTCAGAATAAATAAATTGTTCACCATATCAAAATTTTCTTATTTCTATTCATTAATAATTGAACAAGAAGCTGTTACATTTAAAGTTGTCAGTTTTATTCAGAAAGGAAATTTATGTAAATTCACCTTTTCATAGCTGTATCATATGTAAAGTCAGTAGCGTGACCTATTGATGGTATCAGCCAGATTGCAAGGTAGTTTAAACTCCTTTTCACTAGCACTAGACCAGAGAGATTGTTCTTGCATCTGAGATGGAGTGCCACATCTGTCATCAAGTTGTGTACTCATGCGCTGGGTTGGCGAGGGTCAGTATCAAACCTGAAACCTTGTGGTTCTTTGGATGAGAGCCTTTAATATTTTTAGATCATAAACCACACACACATACAGTTTATCTAATTTAACCATTAGTAACTATAGTAAGTCGTCTGGGGCGGCCTAAAGTCGGTATCAGCCAGTCAGCGAGGGAGTCTATCCCCTTTTCAATAGTGCTAGTTAGTAACCATAATTAGGAATATTATAATAGGGTCTTTTCTTCATTCATTCATTCATTCATTCATTTTTACATATTCAATGTTGAGTCTTTTTCACCCAAAGACTCTAAAATGTTATTTTATTATTTAACTCTTAACCGCCTCATTCTGCCTGGCCGGAAGTCACATTCATTTTCCTAATCTGCCCCAAACGATAGCCTTTGTTTAAATGTAATATTAAACATATTTAGAAGTCTTATATTAAAGGGAAATAACAGGTAACTTGAAATGAAGATGCCATTTTTTTATAAATTCTGATGAGAATTTTCTAAGTCCAGAGCCCCAATTCCTAACAGGATGTTAAGAGTTAAACAAAATTTTTAAATTTGTTCAAAGCCACTCAAAATTTTTAAATTAAAAAAAAACATTCAAAACTGAAATTATTTTACATAAATATCCCCCTTCCCACCAATTATCTTTTAAAGTTCAGGAGTTGTCATTCTTTAACTTTTTCCCCCTACCAAATTCCCCCCCTCCCCTCAACTCTACTTGGTATTTTGTTACGTGTATAATGGGATATTTCAAAGTTTACTATCTACTTCACTCAGAACTAATTCTATTCAAATAGTTTTATTATTATTTGTCCTCCTTCTGCTCAATTATAATGAACTATAGGTTGTTATACTTTGCTTGGGTGTGGTATGCGCAGTGGGGGGTAAGCGGCTTAAAGTACGCAAATAGTTAAAGAAAAGTTTGTTTTTTTTGTTTTTTTTAATTAAGTATTCATAAGATTTAATTAAACATATACAGATCTTTTTAATATAAATTTTTTCTATCAACAAAACTTAAGAATTATTTCCCTTGTGTCAGCAAAACTTGAACATTAAGTAAAAAAAAATTTGGTAATCTGAACATTAACTACATAAATGAGAGTAACCTCCCTTTGTTTGTTTCACTTTGAGGAGCCCTGTGTTTTGGTCAACCATTTTCATTTCACCGTAAATCTACACTGAAAATACAAATTTGTTCAAATCGATACAACTACATGTTTTAACACACAAATATCATAAAATGTGTTCTTAATTGTGCTTGCACATTATTTGAAATCATTTTATGATATTTTCATGTTAAAACATGCAGTTGTATCGATTCGAACAAATTCGTAATTTCAGTGTAGATTTACGCTGAAATGAAAATGGCTGACCAAAACAAACAAGGGGAGATTACTCATTTATATGACTAATGTTCAGAAATTTATATCAAGATATTCATTTTAAAAGGTAATGATGACTTAGTGTTGTGTATGTGTGTGTATATATATATATATAAACTGTATGTACTAGACCGTACCCAGGTTATATAGTATCCGACTAAATTAAAGCTTTATAAAAGTATAAGCTTTTAAATCTTATACTAAACCTCATTTACCAATAACATTTTATTATAATGGAGAATGTCTGTCACAGAAACTACATCACTGCTTACATCACAATACCCTCAGCAGTTGCATAAGTTCATCAATGAGTATTTTAATTTATTGTCAAAATCTTTAATACATAGAATAAAGAACAACCCTGTATTATATATACTCAGAAATTAAGTATGCAACATTAAACAGTTCACATTGTTTAAAATAAGTTTTAAATACATGCTCGGTATTATTGATTTATATAATGTTTTATTTTATTATATATTTAAAGTTATCTAACATAGTTTACGAGAAAATTATTTACAAACAAGAAATAGTCACAATCTTCTACATTAGATTTGAAGATATTTGTGTATTTAATTACATCCAGTTCAGGTTCACGCATGTCCGCTTTTCATTAAAAGTTTGAATTTGACATCAGTATGATCAATCATGTTTACTCCCTCTACTTAAAAATAAACTCTGTTACAAAAAATAAACTTACTTCCTCTAACGACAGTTTCATCAATCATGCTTAGCTTGCTTTTTTTTTTTTTTTATTCAATGACATAGGGGTTTTGTTTTGTTTTTTTTTAATAAAAAGATGTTCTGTAGTTGAATTTGATATTTTGCAATAAAATTATTAATTAATAATAAGATTATAATTTATATTTTATTATACAGTGAAAAAAATCGATTATCGTCTTATCAAAAAAAAAAAAAAAAACCTTTATTTTTGTTTGACTCTCACCCCCCCCCTCTACCCCCCTCAAGAAAAACCTTAAATATTATAATTAATTTGAATTTAACTTTTAGAAACTTGGATTTACTAGAAAGAAAACATTTATTTGAATTTTGACAGCAAAACTATAACTATTAAAAAAGAAATATTTCAAAGATCTGTTTACATTTTTATATAAAGAATGTGTTTTTTTTTTTGGAGGGTTTTTTTTTTGGGTTTTTTTTTTCTTTACTAGTAATAATACTTTTTGAAAGGAGTTGGGTCACATTATCAACAGTGTTATCAGTTATTCTGAATCACTTGGATAGAACTGAGCAGAGTACACTACATGCTCTTCTCGGGCTGCACCCTGATCACTACCAACATTTCCATTTACATCACTTTGGGCGCCTTATCGAGGTATATTTGTAAACAAAATTTCAACTTTGTAGTTGCTCAGTTGAGAATGTTATAGGTGGATATATAAACAAACATACAGACTGACAGACATATATCTATACATATATAAAAGGGCAGTTTGTGTCTGTTTATGTCTGGACAAAACTGAAAATAAAACAATTATTGAAAAAGTAAATGTATATACACATAACCAGGTGTTGCTTTTTGGACAAAAATAATAAAGGTTTGATTTATATTCGTGAAGAAAATTAAAATTTAAATGATAACAGCATGGATTTATTTTAGTATTTTAACTCTTAACATCTGTTGAAAAATTTTTTTAAGTCCAGAGACGACATTCCTATAAGGATTTATCAAAAAATGACTTTCATTTAAAGTTACCTTTTATTTCCCTTAAATCAAAGACTTCTAAATATGTTTAATATTACATTTAAACAAAGGCTATCATTTGGGGTAGATTAGGAAAACGAATGTGACTTTCAGCCAGGTGGTATAGGACGTTAAGAGTTAAATAGTAAACATAAATTTTTCTTTTCAAAGTGTCTGGATCAACGCAAGGTCTTTTTTACGTAGGGATTCTAATGGGGGCATCCTGCAAGGATCCAACTCGCAATTCTACAATGATGGATTTTCAAGACTACCTTTTTTTTTTTTTTACACCCCCTCTACCCAGGTGATGCCAGGTAGCCACTTCTAGTTTTATATAAATGGTGGGGTTGGGAGGTAATATATTTCTGAATTTCAATGAACATGTAAATAAACAATAAAAGAATAAAGCTTAAAAATTCAAAACAAATGGTTCCCATTTTGATAACATCAGGTTTCAAGGAATTCTAGTCACAAATGTTAACAATTCATATTAAACCATTGATGACATTTTTGTCGAGAAAAACATTGCCTTATGCTACACAGCTTACTACTAATAAATTAACATTTCATTTTTTAGTCATTTATTTTTATTTTTTCTTAAATGCCAAAATAGGGGATCTGAACAATAGCTACATAAATGAGAGTAACCTCCCCTTGTTTGTTTCACTTTGAGAAAGCCGTTAGGTTTTGGTTGGCCATTTTTATTTCACCATAAATCTACACTGAAAATACGAATTTGTTTGAATCAATACAACTGCATGTTTTAACAGGAAAATATCATAAAATGTGTTCTTAATAACAATTAAGTTCATTTCAAAAAATCCGCACGCAAATTAAGAACATATTTTATTATTTTTTTGTGTTAAAACATGCAGTTGTAGTGATTCAAACAAATTTGTATTTTCAGTGTAGATTTACAGTGAAATGAAAATAGCCGACCAAAACATAACAGCTTCCTCAAACTGAAACTACCAAGGGGAGGTTACTCTCATTTAGGTAACTTTTTTACCAGATAACCACATTCATAGCCCTCCCCATCAAGCTCAATGTATAGTCACATTCATAGAACTTATATTCTAATTAAATGCAAATAAAAGAAAATAGCTGATAATTAATATTTAACAGTTATCTCCCTTGATAACCTTAGTCATTAGGATTATAAATTGTAAATTGAGCCAAAAATCAATAAATAAATAAAAAAATAACTGATATTTCTAATTCTTTGAAATGAACTTAATTGTTATTAAGAACACATTTTATGATATTTTCATGTTAAAACATGCAGTTGTATTGATTTACAGTGAAACAAACAAGGGGAGGTTACTCTTATTTATGTAACTAATGTTCAGATTACCAAAAATTGTTTATTGGCATTCCTTGAAAATTTGAAGCCTAGTTGTTCAAATATATTTTAATGTATTTTTTAAAAAGATCATGATGTTTCTCAAATTGATGGGTGTGCAAAAACAATGATGTTATTATTTGAATGAATTCTTTTTAAATTCTTTAATACCTTGTTTGCTTAAACTATTCAAAATGATTTCCTTGGTTGAATCATTGCTATGCTCAAATGGACAAGGTACACCTACCTGAAGAAGACCAGAGGATACAACAGCCAAAATGTTTTTATGTTACATAATTATTGGATCCCTAATACATTTTTAAGGTATTGTAGAAATCATTATGGCGATCAGTACAGCTGATGGCCTTGAGAGTGAGTGACAGCGTTTGACCTCACTCTGACCTTGCGTTCTGGGGATAGACCATGAGAACCGGAACCCCCATAGAAAGCCCCCTTCCGGTTTAAGGAGTAAGCAACTCAGTTAGAACTTAGAAGCCGAGCTAGCAAACATGTAAGCCTCATCTGCGCAGATTGTCTGGGTTGGGGATCTGGAATAAAGTAACATCAACGTAAATCGAAGTCTTGTGTTTATTACCTAAAAACTAGCAATGACACAGGGATCACTACTTATCAGAAGCCCTAACAGAAACCAGACCCGGAATCCTCAATAGAAGACCAGACGAGACCTTAGAAGATATACCAGACCAAGATAGATGATAGACGATCAGAAGAATAGACGACCAGAGTAAGAAGTAAGAAAGGTATATAACGTTATATATAGATTTGGTACTGTGAAAAGACCAGTATATAACATTTACATACCACAATAAAGATGAGGACAACAGTCCAAAAAATCAAAATAATACATATCAAGCCTTCATCCAAAAAAATCTTGTTTTGTTTTTTAAGCCATAGGAATTATTGTTCCCATAAAAATGTTTGTACATTTCAGGCATTTTTTCTTTGATATATAAATGGCATTTTCTCTGTATCAAGTCTTAAAAGGTTGCTAAGCAACCTGACCAATTGATAAGGAACACTAAGGAAAGAGTGAGGGAGGGGGATAGAGCTAAACACTATTCCTTTTTCTCAGAATTTTTGAGATGAGGCTTGGAAATTACTATTATTTGTATTATTTGGACTATTATCCTCATCTTCATTGTTATCAGAATAATAATTAACACAGCTTAACACCTGTACCCCAGCTATGGTTAGCAGAATGAGAACAGGATACCCCCGTGGACTGAATAAAGGGTTTGGTTCAAAGTTCCATGATGGCTCCCGAGGGCACATTGGCCAAAACATTGTACAGATAACAATGAAGATGAGGACAATAGTCCGAATAATACTAATATTCCTTTTACTTATGTAGTTATTGGTATCGAACATTTGAGTCAACCCATTCCCAGATTTAACCCTTGGGGGCCCAGAGAATTTCTAGTTAGGGGCCCCCCAAGTTGCCTCAACATAGAAATTGAATTCGGTACATGAAAAATATTTTTTTAGATTAAAGTAAAATTAATTTATTAAAAGAAAAAATGTCTAATTTAGAAAATGTTTGGTTTGATTTTTCTCAAATCATATTGACTGTAAGAATAGCCTTTACTACATTTTTATGTTTGTATCATCTGACAAAGTGGTAGAATTCTTTACAGTTTGCAGCAAATCAACATTATTTTTTCAATAATAAAACTAATTTGGTACCATTATAGTATGTGGCTTTCCTTTTGAATGTGGCCTATGAAATCATGTCTCTCTTATAGTATGTGGCCTACCATAAAAAGCATATTATAAGGTTATAACTGCTAACCCTATTTTAGAAATAGACTCTGATTCATGTAAATTATGGATAAATTCTTTTTTAATTATTCTTAATTACTATATACAGCTTATGATTTGCATTTCAAGAAATGTAATTCATATATGTGAAAAATAATTAGTTTCCATAAATTGCCTACTACTTATATCTATAAATATACTCTGACTGAGGTAGGACACATTCAAACCGGGTAGGCCATATACTATAACAGAATCAAAAAGGTAGGCCACATACTATAAGGGCATCACTAATTTTATGATTATTCAAGGTTTTATAAAAGGAAGTCTGGCTGCCCCTCTGGCAAGGGGGCCAGGGCCCTCTCTGCTGTTATAAATCCGTCCCTGGGCATAGCTGTAAGAATTAGTGAATATGTGGGTCTCTCAACACATTCCCAACATGTTTGTTTGAGATACGCCTGTCCTATTAAATGGCACTGGTGGCGGTGTCAGTTATGTTATAAATGGTTCATTGGGTGGTTTCAGGTCTTTCAGCATAATACACCCCTCACCAGTTAGACCCCACTAGAGCTAATCAAACTCTAGTGCATCACCCATCATGTTAAATGATAGCAGATAAACTGGCTTTAAATAGAGTTTTGCCAATGCAGTCCTTGGCTTGTGCACATCTGGTTGGCCAATCAGCGTTCAGAGTAGGTGTTATAAACTGGTCACAAGGCACAGACACTTTTTTTTTACACTGAAAATACGAATTTGTTTGAATCAATACAACTGCATGTTTTAACACAAAAATATCATAAAATGTGTTCTTAATAAAAATTAAGTTCATTTCAAATAATACACAAGCACAATTAAGAAAACATTTTATGATATTTTGTATTAAAACATGCAGTTGTATTGATTCGAACAAATTCGTATTTTTAGTGTAGATTTATGGTGAAATGAAAATGGTCAGTGGTGTTTGGTGTTGGTCATGTATTGAAATAAAAATTACTTTTTCAGGTCAAATAGATTTGTAAATTACACTGGAGAACCCAATTTTTGTTGAGTTGGATCTGATGCTTGTTTTTGACTATTTTTCTACCACTAAATCCAAAAATGACCCCAGTCTTTCTATATCACGTCAACTTGATTTTTCTCAAAAACAGTAAAAATACAGCATCTAACAAATTTTTGCTTATTCTATGGAAGGTTTTAAAATGTATATATAATGGGAAATAATAAAACATTTCACATGGGCATCACAAATTTTGTTGAGCTAGATCTGAAACTTTTGACAAACCTTTGGACTTGAATCCAAAAATTTCCCATTTTTTTCTCTATTACATCAACTTTTTAAAAATTAGGATAGCCTTGCTTGGTTTCAAAACACAAAATACTGCATGTGACAAATTTGAGCTTATTTTATAGAATGCTTTAAAAATTTACAATGAAAATGATTAAAAAAATTGCTTGACTGTAATGTTTATACAAAGGATATTGTTACTGTAAGTCAAATTGTGTGAAAGTAGTTAAGTTAAAAAATTAGTTTTTTTTTTAGAGTGTTCAATATGTGGACAATTTCCCTTTATGCTCCATAGTCTGCCATCATATTTACATCCCATATATTTTAATAACATTCCTTCATGAATTTCAAATCTTGGTGGAATCATTCATCTTGCTCATAGCTGACCACATCAAGGTTTTTCAAGAAGTTAGCAAGATGGCTCTGCAGAAAATGGAACTTGATGCTCATGTTGCAATCAAGCATTTTGTGGACTATTCAATTACAGTGTAATTCATTGCTCATGCATTTCCAAGAAATTTCTTGACAAAGTAAAGAACTTGTCAAGAACCAAGCATTCTTTTCGAGTTCTGACATAATCCCAATGAAATGTTCATCTTTGATAACTTCGAGAATATGTAGACCATCAAACACACCGGCTTCATTTTTTTCAATTGACAGGCCAGGAGATACCAAAATGTGGTATTTGAAACACTAGCTTTCAATTGGCAATGCTTTAATGAATTGCTTCAAGAGACTAGTTTCATGTGCAAGGTGTGAACATAATTTTCAACAAATTACTCATGTAGAATGTTGGGATCAACAGGTTTGAGGTCAGATCTTGGAGGCCAATTCCTCTCCACTCAATGCTTCTTTCAAGCTCTACTGCCCCACACTGGGATTTCAGCTGAATGAGGCACTGGATGTATAGCTGGTGGTAGACAAGGATACTCAATATTACATTTGTTTTTCTTGTTATATGTGAAGTTTTCATTAAACAAACGTAACAGTCTGTGCAATATTTTGGCTCTCACCAAATCGTAGATATACCAAATGCCAACTTATCATGTTTTCCCTTGATCCACATCCGTAAATTCTCAACACACTATTTCACTATTGTAAGGGACCCAGGACTTGTTTTAATCAACATGTTTTAATTCAAAATATACAAAATAAACTAGCTTCACTAATGCATTGTCTTTTGACTGGAAATCAACTTTGTCACCAGATCTGAAGAATTCTCCTTCATTTGAAATAAAACAATCAACGCAATCAGTTGACCAGTCCTATTACTTACAGACAAACAATACAATTGTGCTTATTTTGGGAGTAAGCTGTAGAGAAAAAAAACTTGAACTGATAGAAGAAAACTGACTGAAGTTTTGAAATCAGCATGTCAATATTAGTCTAAATCAAATAGAAAAATCAAACTCAACAGAAATTATGTCCAAAATTGTTCTGCAGTGATTATTAATATCAGAATTTTTGGTGTCTTGCAAATCATTTGCTAGTGTTGTGATATCGATACCTACCAGATGCTCAATTACTGTGGCCCTGTGCCAGACTATGCTAAGCCTAATAAATAAAGGATGTCTATTGAAAGTCAATGGTTAGAAAGCTGGCCCCATATAGCATTTGATCCACATCCGTAAATTGCTGGCACATCTGGTGGGAGGCCCAAAACTTGTCTTAATCACCAAGTTTTAATTTAAAACATGCAAGATAGGCTAGCTTCACAAATGTGCTGATGTTTGTTCTTTGACTGGAAATCAACCTAGTCACCAGATCTGAAAAATTCTCCTTCATTTTCAACAAAATAATCAACACAGTCAGTTAACTAGTCCTATTACTTACAGACAAACAATACAATTGTGCTTATTTGGGGAGTAAACTGTTGAGAAAAAACTTGACGTGATAGAAGAAAACTGATTGTAGTTTTGAAATCAGCATGTCAATATTAGTCTTAATCAAATAAAAAAATCAAACACAACAGAAATTATATCCAAAATGTTCCCCAGTGTTATTAGTATTGGATAGGAATAAAACTGTAAAATGACTATTATTATAAAAGAATAGTTACTTAAAAACCGTATGAAAGTAACAAACAAATTATTTGAGATGGCGATATAGGACGGTCGGCTATTGCCATCTCAAACAAACTGTTTGCATACTTTCATACTGTCGTGCAGTAAGTCTCCAAAAATGTAGGATATATCAGTTTAAAAACAAACGAGAAATCTGGAAAAACCAGCTAGTGTAATGGTTAGAATCCCCGCCTGGCAGTTAGGGTTCGAATCAGACACAAAGCAGTTCCCTGTCTATAACTCTGCTGGTGAGGCATAATATGCCGAAATGTACATACAGAGATCGACTTGTTCTCGATTTGTTTAAGCCTTACATTTGAACAGATATGCACGCCTAATTCATTAATTATCAACTAATTAATTTTCAAATTAGGTATGACTTCAATTAAGCACATATTCACCCTTAAAACTATATATAAATTATCAGCATTAGTAGGAACACTTGAAACCGTAAAATGTGCAAACAAATGATTATCATTATCAACAACAAAAAATTGCGATGCAGAGAGGATATAAAAACAAAAGGGTAATCTGAACATTAGTTACATAAATGAGATTAACGTCCCCTTGTTTATTTCACTTTGAGGAAGCCGCCTGTTTTGGTCGACCATTTTCATTTCACCATAAATCTACACTGAAAATCCGAATTTGTTTGAATCAATACAACTGCATGTTTTAACACAAAAATATCATAAAATGTGTTCTTAATTGTGCTTGCGCATCATTTGAAATGAACTTAATTGTTAATTGCAGTTGTATTGATTTGAACAAATTCATATTTTCAGTGTAGATTTATGGTGAAATGAAAATGGCCAACCAAAACATATGGCTTCCTCAAAGTGAAATAAACAAGGGGAGGTTACTCTCATTTGTGTAGCTAATGTTCAGATTACCAACAAATGTTAGTTAAATTTATTCAAATATCAAAAATTTAAATCACCTTCATTTTCATCGACTTCAGCTCAACAAATCCAAGAAAAGATAAGATTGTTAGGATTCCGCATCCTGCATACTCTCCAAATTCAGCACCAACAGATTTTCATCTGTTTTGATTGCTAAAACAATTCACAAGTGACAGAACATTCAGAGAAATAAAAAAAGTTAAAAGACACTCTTTCAATCCCCACACCCCGGCAAATTGATTATTATCAAAGAAGAATAGTTACTTGAAATCGTATAAAGTAAAAGTAAAGTCATTGGGTGGCCTAAAGTCGGTATCAGCCAATCAGCGAGGGAGTCTATCCCTTTTCACTAGCGCTAGACCAAGGAGATTGTTTTTGCGCCTGAGACAAAGCACCACATCTACCATCAGCACCTTATGTTACCGCACAGATCCCTGTGCTCTACTGAGTTGGCGAGGGCCGGTATCAATCTAGGAACCTTGTGGTTTCTAGCCGAACGCTTTACCGACTGAGCTAACCCGAATTGAATATAAATTATTAATATTTGATAGGAACACTTGAAACCATATAACTGTGCAAACAAATTACTTATTTTTATAGACAAAATAAACATTCTATTATAATGGAGATTATGTATATCTATCTGTAACTGAAACTGTTTGTTTGGTTTGGGTTTTACGGCATGTCAACCCCTTGGGTTATTTTATGCCGAATACTTCTATTGGTAATTTGATATTCAAAAATGTTTAATGCCGACAAAGTTTTGAAATAATTTCATTTTTAATGGATAATACAATTTCGTTTATAAACTCATGTTTTCTATTTAACCCATAGATGGGACCCTAACAGGTACTACCACTCCAGGTCAGAGTGGACCAGGGAGCAATGGTGATAAAGGGGTGCTCCACATTCCCCAAACCTCCAGAACTGGAACCTCACCATCAGATAGAGTTTAACATCATTCCCAGGACATGTAGACCCACAGCCACCGCCTTCTAGCATCCATATGATAAAAAGGGATTGGGGCTTGCCATAAGGGCAATAGGGTTGGGAAAATCATATAGGTGCTAGGGCTTGACGTGACCAGCCGATTGATCTAGCCGAAGAAAGGGCCAAAGTGGAGTATTGCAAGTCATGAACTGCTCATCCACCAAGACACCATCCTTAAGCATCACGGGTTGCCACCCACGGCAAACAGGTGGCTCCATTGGGAGTCTTACCCCTCTGCAGAGGTACAATTGAGACAGGGCGGAATTGAAACTATGTCACCATCGATGTCACAATTCATTTAGATATTTACATTATATTCTCAATTAAATAATCTTTATGTAATTTTAATCAATATATCTATTAACGAGGTTTCCATTAAAGTCTAGCTCAAAACAGCACGTAGAAATAAAGATTTACACAATATAAGGTGTGGATAATTTTCATACTGGTTTTAAGAAAACCGTGTTTAATAAATAATCACTTGGTGTTATTGATTTCTAATATTAGTGTTTTATTCTCAAATGTATTAAAAGCTATTCTATGTATAATTTCTTATAGAAATTAGAATAAAACAAGAATAAGTGTCATTTTTAGATAGATAGATAGATAGATAGATATAGGTCGGTTTCCCAAGGCGAAAAAGATGACTTTTAACTTGTAAAAATATGCGGTGGGCATTATTTTTTAGAGAAATATGTATAAAATCATGAGAAACATATCTGTATCTTTTTGAGTTAATGTTAGTTAATAATAGATGCTAAAAATTTTAGTTAGCTCAACGAAGTAGCCAAAGAATACATATTGACTGCTGATAAAATTAACCAATCACGATCACCGTAGCATGAGTTATTCAACATAATTAGGGAAATGTATAATGCTTGTTTTTGGCTACGTTAAATTTCAATTGATTTTGAAAAAATGTAAACATTGTTTTTCGTTTATAATTTGCATTATTTTGTAAGCCTTTTTTTTTAAAAATCATTAGGAGTTTGTTTAATGCTTCTTCTTTCGACATCCACCTTTAATATGTGCAACATTTACGCATTAGTGTGATATTCAGGAGTCTATAAGCATTCATTTGGCCGCTTTTTTTCCCACCCTAAAAATTACAAATTAAATCAAAAACTAGAGCTTTTTGGCAGCCTAATAGATAGATTTTAATTTTGTCATTTCCTTCTGAAACTAAAAATATTAGATTAGATTCAATATTTCTGAACATTAGCTACATAAATGAGAGTAATCTTTGAGGAAGCCAGATTTTGGTTGGCCATTTTCATTTCCCCATAAATCTACACTAAAAATATGAGAAAGAA
This sequence comes from Doryteuthis pealeii, assembly GCA_023376005.1. Classification (NCBI taxonomy): domain Eukaryota; kingdom Metazoa; phylum Mollusca; class Cephalopoda; order Myopsida; family Loliginidae; genus Doryteuthis; species Doryteuthis pealeii. The sequence goes on from CM042160.1 coordinate 86,620,255, forward strand.
CTGCAAATGAATTTAATTGTTATTAAGAACACATTTTATGATATTTTTGTGATAAAACATGCAGTTGTATTGATTTGAAAAAATTTGTATTTTCAGTGTAGCTTTACGGTGAAATGAAAATGGCCGACCAAAACATAAGGCTTCCTCAAAGTGAAACATAAAGGGGAGGTTACTCTCATTTATGTAGCTAATGCTCAGATTACCATATTTTATTATATTAAAACTTAAATACTTGCACCCAGAGTATTATGTTGAATTAAAAACAAATTCTGATGCAGGGTCATCCACAAAGCGTTTCTTCACTGACTGCAGTTCGCGTAGGCCAACTACCTCACAGCGCTCCACTCACTTCAGTTATTTATGGGCATAGTCCCCCAACATCCAGGCACATCAGTTGAACCTCGCGCCTGTGTTACGCACAATTCTCGTGCATTCAGATGGACGCGTGTAAGCCCCCAACATACGGGCACCTGAATTGCACCTCATGTCCATCCAGCGCCTAAATCGTTATTTCTTTGCATTCGGGAGGGCGCAGGTTCATTTCCAAATGAGTACGGTGGTACTCGTTCTCTGTCACACAGAGGGAGCATGTTTTTGCTAGTATGAATAAAAACAAATATTTGTTAAAATTTATTAAATATTATCATCCCAAATGTAATCACCTTCCTTTTTAATAACTTCAGCTCATCAAATCGAAGAAAAGAAATAAAATCATTAAGATTGGAGATTCTTCCACATCCTCCATATTTACCAAATTCAGCGCCGACAGATTTCCGTTAGTTTCAATCGCTAAATCATTTCAGAAATGGCAGAATGTTCAGAAATAAAGAAAAAGTTGAAATGGATTTTCAAACGGTTTTTTTTTTTAAGGAAAATCCCAAGTTTCTTTAAATGTGGAATTGAAAATCTACCTTCCCATTAAGCTGCAATGGTTGAAAATGACAGTGATTACATTTTTTATGATAGAATCCTATTATATATATTTACCAACCCCTCCGCACGAGCAGGATGTGACACAAGGTCAATTTCTTAAGCGGAGTTCAACAGGTTTGAATTCAGAGTTTTCTTTCTCCTAGACCAGTTGCCTAATCAAGGTTAAAGAGCCCTGTCTGCCCTACTATTTATCCATAGCAGGAGGGAGAGTAGGATTCATACCTTTCCCAAGGATATTAGCGCTAAGTGAAATGTAATTACCACATCCAGGATTTGAACTCGGGGTGACGAGTCCATTTCCCATGACTTTAACCATTACACCACGCGCTTCCAATAGAATCCTATTATAATGGACATTCAGTGTTGGTCTGTAACCAAAATTATTACTGCTTACCTCTCAATACCCTCTGGAACTTTGGTATTCAGTAGTAATGGATATGCAAGACTAGCTTATTAACCATTACACCATGATGGGATGCCCTTATTGTAACAATAGTAATCACCCCCCCCCAAAAAAAACAAGAGCTAAGAGCGGATGAATTCTAGGGGAGCCAATGGCCATCCACATCGATAGTAGTAAGATTGGAGTACTTACTTTTCTAATAAATCCCCAAATGGGTTAGATGGAGCTCCTTAGCCCAGGTTGTCAACCCATCTAGGACAAGGAAAAATCTGTTATAAAACCACCGCTCCCTAGCAGTTCAACATCAATGGAACTTAAAATACAACAAAAATAGAAGAGAACAGGTTGTACTGATCCACCTTCACATAGGCCACACCTACATCCCCATCATCATTTACTAAAGGGTACAGAATCCCCAATATGCACTACATGCCAAGAGAGATTTACAGTGAAACATATACTGCTAGAGTGTGTAGACTTTGATCTTGTGCGAACAAAATATTACCAAGCAAGTAATTTGAAAAAGCTTTTCAAGAAAATAAGACCATTCAAGATTTTACGTTTCCTAAAAGAAGTGGGATTGGACTCAAAAATATGAGTAACTAAATAATAGTTAAAATCTATACATTTGTTTTCTACCAAACTATTGTTACAAATCCAAAACTTAGTCAGCATTAAATGACCCACTGAGGTTGATATGCCATAAAACAAACCAAACATCATCCTGAGGAAAGGTTAGAGGTAGGAGAGTAAACACAAAAAAAACCAACTCCTGCGACACTGCCGTTGCCAAACTGCATTGGTTTCTTACCTTTCCTTTGGACCACTGCGGCAGTGTGGAGAGGGGGGGATCTGCTGCTTGGGTAACAGCTCATCCTCCATACCAACCCATCCAGGCTACGTAGTTCCACAATAAATAAATAAATGAATTTTTTTTAAATTAAAAAGTTTGGACACCCCACAATCGTCTTTAGCAGATGGAAGGATGCTAACAATGACAAAATAGATTTTCAAATTTAGATTTTAAAAGTTACAAAGCCAAAAATGTTCAGCATCGGCCGAGAACTTTTCAAAGCTCTTATTGGCATTTCAGTCTTGGAAGACTATAAAATAGTTCTTGTGCCCCTGAAGTTACAGCGTCTCCTGTGACGTCCAATGTTTGAAAAACATTCTCAACCACAGATGTCGCGTGTGAAGGCTGTCCCTGAAGATGTTGATGTGCCGGTGCTTTGTGGCTGAAAACTTTTCAAAACACTTAGCCACATAATTATGGAATTAATTATTGGATTAATCAATTTTATAAGTAAATCGTGAATTAATTCCCGTGCTAATTTCAACACTTTAGTTTTTAACTTTCATCTTGTTCAAATCGAACTCCCCTCCCCCATAATTATTTACTAATCTTAGATTAATTGTGACACAAGGCCAAAAGTATTTAAGACACCCAGTGAGAATGTCTAGCTTTTCTCTCTTTCCTTCTTTTTCTCACTCTTTGATCTTTTCTTTTGTCTCTCTCTCTCTCTCTCTCTCTGATCTTCTCTTTTGATCTTCTCTTTTGTCTCTCTCTCTCTCTCTCTCCATATCCTTTTTTGTCTGTCTATCCATTCCTTTCTTCCCTGCATAAAAAAATCAAAACAAAACAGCAAAATAATGGCCATAAAATAACGAGTTTTTATTTGCAGAAAGAAATAGATTCACATAAATCTTTGTCCTCATAATTCATCTTAAAAAAAAATTAAAATAAAAAAAAAAATTAAAAATTGAAATTAAAAAAAAAAAAGTTGTTTCTTTTGGTAGTGTTTTTTGTTTTTTTTTAATAGGAAAAGAAAACCCAAATGACAAACAAAACAAAAAAAATATAAATTAAAAAAAAAAAAAATGGGAAAGCAAAAAAAAAAAAAAAAAAAAGAAAGAAAAAGAAAAAAAAGAGAAAAAAAAAGAAAAAAGTTAACAAGAAAAGAGGAGAATATATTTGAAATAATAATCAACCCCCAATCTGCTGACTTGAAAAAAAAAAAAAAAAATAAGAAATAAAAAAAATTTGAAAACAGGAAAAGAAAAAAAAAAAAACAACATTTGTCTATCATGAAATAAGGAATGTTTTGGTTTATTTTTTAAAAATCAGTGTCATAATTATTATTATCATTTTTTTTTTTTTTGCAACACACAACTTTTCTTCCTATATATTGTGTACGATTATGCACAAATTATATATATACACAAATCTCTCTTGTGTGGAAAAAAAAATGTCTTCTGCTTTGGAAGCCAAGCAAAAAGATTTGCCACAAAAAGAGATTCAAACTTCATGGCCAACAATAGATGGCTTAGATATCTAGACCAGCATGTTAACCCCTTCAGTCACCGCAGAGGATGATGGCTGTAAGTTAAGCTGGTGTTCTCTGCTACACAATTGTCAACATTCATTTTACCTAACTCCTCAACAGAGTAAGAAGAACTCTCACTCCATTGCAAGAGTCAAACTCAGATGTTCAGCATTCCAGACCACCTAAGAATTTTTCATCCCTAACAGTGACACGTAATATATGATGTGTGGGAATATGCACATCCTTTTTTCAAATCTTTTTTTCTTCTTTCTTTTTTTAAATTTTAAACTTACTTTTATACATTAAAAAAAAAAAATGGAAGCAAGATAGAAACTATCTATGCCTCTGTATATGTAAGGTGTGTATACTTACGCACGTGTGCGTGTATAAATTTATATAGCACACACATGCAAATATTTATAACACCTACACACCATTTCAATCTTTTTTTTTTTTATTAAGTTTTTTTTTTTTTTAAATAATCTTTTATGGTTCTTCTCTCCAGAAATATTACACACTAAAAATGGCTGACACCAAATAATGGAAAGACAAACAAAGGGCACATAACTCCTCCTCTATTTATCTAATTTTTTTTTAAAACCCCCTCCAGATAAAAAGTTTTAACTACATACAATTAGCTAAGACCAAACAATAAAGGAATAAAGATAAGGGGAGGAGATGATACCAACAATAATTTGCAATAAGAAAAGAGTTACTAATCTCAAACTAATTTTTTTCTAATAAAAAATAATTTGAAATGTCTTCAAGTGTTCGGTGGTTTCTAGATCTAAGAGGGGAAGTTTTGTTTATTTACAGCAGTGACAGAGAAAATAATTAGGGGAATGTGATTTTTTTAATAGGGTTTTTTTATAAAGTGTTGTCAGTATTTCTAGATTTACTAGACTTATCAGAGCATTGGAAACTGACACGTTCAAAAGAATCCCTTACAAAATCTTACACTTGTGATAAACACACAACTTTCTGAACCTAAAAAAAAAAAAAATTCCATCAATTACATTAACATCTTTTATCATAAGAATTCAGAAGCAGCCTCATATTTGCAACAATGGTCTTTTCATTTCATCTAAATCCATGTTGACTCAAAACAGAAATTTCTACAACTAATACCAGTAATATATATATATATATATATATATATATAGTATTATAAAGTGTACAGAAATAAATCCGCTCTACTTATGTATTGAGCACTTTATATTTGTTATAATGCTAACTTATCCGAGTAACACTTATACCAACTAAATATTGAGACCAACCCAATATTTTTTTACCGCTAAGTCATTCCCTTTACATTTATATATTATATATATATATATATATATATATATATATTATAGTGTACAATACATTTAAGGTGTTATTGTTAACATTGGTTTCAAAGCAGCATATTAGTGACTTTTCATCAAGACAACATGCCTGTAAAACTTAACAGGTGTGTTGTCTTGATGATAAGTGGCTAACATACTGCTTTGAAGCCAATGGTAAAAATTGCACCTTAAATGTATTGTACACAATAATGAATAAATAAAATAAATAAATAAATACAGTTCTTACACCCGTAATCAAGCACTTTATTTTCAATTCTCCAATACTAGATATTGGAGAATTGAAAATAAAGTGCTTGATTACGGGTGTAAGAACTGTATTTATTTATTCATTATTGTGTACAATACATTTAAGGTGCAATTGTTACCATTGGCTTCAAAGCAGTATGTTAGCCACTTATCATCAAGACAACACACCTGCATAAAAGAACATCTGCATAAGTAAAATTTGACATGTGGTCAATTTCTGAAGCAGAGTTTGATAGGTTTGAATTCAGTTTTCCTTCTCCTAGACTGGTTGCTTAACCAAAGTTAAAGTTTATATTTTCAGACTATCATTTGAATAATCATTTATTAATTTAGAATGTAAATGTAATTTTGATTTAAAAATCTGCTGGTTTAAGTTTTTATCTCATCGACAAAATGTAGATTAGGAATTTATGGCTTAAAGCAATTTTGAAAGATCTAAAATTTTTAATCTTGAAGATTAAAATTGTTTTTCCTATTGTTAATATGTATACACATTTTTTATTTTAGTACTACTATCAGGGTGTAAATATATTTGAAGAAAAAGAATTGCTTACAAAATCTTACACTGATGTTAGTCACAGAAATTTCTGTACCTAAAAAATACCATCATATGCATTAACTTCTTTTATTGTAAGAAGTTTGAAGCAGTTTCATATGTGTAGTATAAGGGCTTTTCTTTTTTTTCATGTATGTCCAAATACCATTGCTCTCATAGTGCCAACTTATTGAGTATATGTGTAAATAAACAGTATTTTTTAAATTCATTTGAACTGGTTGCTATACCTTTTCCCAACTCACACACACACATATTAAAATGGAGCGTTAACCACAACAACTTATAAAGAGAATAACTTTCCAACTGAAAATCATCAGAATGTTGGAATTAATAACAAAAAAGTTAATCGCAGATGATTTTTTTCTCCTCCAGAGGGGAAAAAAAAAAAGTGGACTTTAACTTTTTTTTTTCTTCTTTTTTTGTGTTTTTTTTTTTAATTTATTGGCAGTGAGTGACTATTAGGCTTGTAAAGTCCAAAAACAATATTAAAAAAAAAAAAAAAGAGAAAAGAAAAATATTTAAAATTTTTAACTTTTATGCAGAAAATTTGAGATAATGGAAAAAAATCTAAAAATATTTATTATATCAGAATGGATTTCTAAAATAAAATAAAAAAGTGTTGCCACTCGAATATGAATAGTGACATTGTTGACAACATTTAAAAGAAAGAAAAAAAAAGAAAAAGAAAAAAAAAAGTTTGATAATTTATATTATTAGATTGTCAACTACAAGGCAGCTTCCCCCCCACCTCTTGAAAAGAGCGCCAGTTTCTATAAATTTTGAGCAGTCAAACATTTGGGGGGTGGGCGATTCAGAGAAGGAGGGTGTGACTTGCCCTTAAAGAGGAGGAGTTCTGGTTTTAAGAAAAATGGAAAACAAGACATTTGAAGATTTTAAAAATATTTTCAATAAAATTTTTAAAAATTAAAAAAGATTTGTTTCAAAGCTTCAATTAAAAAACAAACAAAAAAAAAAAAAAAAAAAAAAACATTTTTTTGAAGTTTCAATTAAAAAAAAAAAAAAAAAAAAAAAAAAAAAATTTTTTTAAAGTTTCAGTTAAAAAAAGAAAAAACAATTTTTTTTTTAAAAGAAAAAAAAAGGGGATGGGTTTCAATTGAAAAAAGAAAAAAAAAGAACTTTTTCAATTAAAAAAAAAAAATTATTTTTTTAAAGTTTCAATAAAAAAAATAAAATAAAAACTTTTCTTTACAAGAAAAAAAAGTAGGTGGGTGAAATAAATAGTAAAATATAGATTTGATATATGTATTAACAAAGAACAGTTAACAAAAATACCAAAAAAAGAGAAAAAATAAGAAGAGACTTGAGGTATCCATCTTGAAAATTTACAGTAACAATAATAGCTGATTGTTAGGTTTTTGTCAAACCATTTGGGTGCCAGGTCAGCATCTTGGAGAGGGAGGAACAGTGCCATATTCCAGTGTTTTTTTTTTTGTTCTATTTTTTGTTATTGTTGTTTTATTTTTGGTGTAGGAAGAAAAGAATTTTAAAAATTAAAGAAAGATGGGGGGAGGGAAGAAAACACCGCTAGTACACAAGATGGCAGCCGTGGAGGAAAAAAATGTTTCTTTTCTTTATTTTAAAAAAATCAATTAGCCAATATACACTTGATTGAACGAGGCGTAGATTCATCATTCAGGTGAAGTGTTGTGTAACTAAAAAAGAAAGAAAAAAAAAATCAAGATATAAGATAAACAAAAACTGTTTTTCATTTTAATTTCAGAGATGAGGAATTATTATCATTATTATTATTAATTATTATTTTACCCTTTGGTAGAACATTATACAGTCAAAATAAATATCATCTATATATTAATACGTGTGTTCCTAAATCTTCCATCCGTTATCATCCTGCAACACCCTCTGGTTAAAAATCAGACCGTCCAAATCATCCAAGATGCAATGTAAAAATTTAAATCCAGATTATCTGGTGTCGATTAATCGTAGATTTCTTAATTGTCTGACTTTATTTCACCCAATTTTAAAAATGAAACATTCCAAATGGTGTTACATCGCTTAAATGCCCAACATAAAATTAAAATGAATTGAGAAAAAAAAAAAAAAAAAAAAAAAGGTTGTTGGTTTTATTTGTGACGATATTGAAATTGCAAAATCATTTCTGGCTTAAAAAGCCCCTCTTGATTTTTGTTTTGTTTTGTGGAAATTCCACAGGTCCTGCTAGTTATTATTAATAATAATGATCTTTTTATTGAATATTGTTTGAGATGTTAATCACATAAGTGAATGCTGCAAACTGGTACAGAAGAAATACAAGAATAAGCATGATCGGGTAGGAAAGGCGATCCACTGGGAATTATGCAAGTGATTAAAATTTAACTATGCTCACAATATCTCAGAAAATCAGAGTAAAGAATTAAACCCGATCTACTTGTCTAAAGATTATTTGTATTTAAAAAAAAAAAAAAACTTATTCAGGTCAGTAACACAAATAATTCAATTGCTTTTCATTTAAATCAGTGGTTCTCAACCAGGGTCCATGTGGACCCCCGGGTACCCTATAACATTAAATATATTTAACTATAAAAATACAATGGGATTTTTAAACATTGAATGGCTATGGGAGACCCTCCCATAGCCATTCAATGTTTAAAAATCCCATTGTATTTTTATAGTAAAAACCAGAGTAAAAAAAGGTTGAGAACCATTCATTTAAATAACAGAAGTTTACATGTACAAAAAAAAAAGAAAAAAAAAAAGATTTTATTAAGTGATTTGTTTTTACGGAACACACAGATGTCACATGACTTGAAATTAATAAGAAGGAAAATAGAAAAAAAACCAACAAAAAAAAACCCATCAGATCAACTTACCGAATTGCATTCATTAGTACTTCGACTTTCTCACTTTCTTGATCCTTAAGAAGTTTTAGGCAACGTTTTACCTAGAAAAAAAAAAAAGACAAAAAAAAAAATACGCAGGGTACAAAAAATTTTTAAAAAATAATAAAATAAGTGGGGTAAAAAAAAAGAAAAAGAAAAAAAAAAAAAAAAAAAAATGGGGTAAAAAAAGAAAAAAATTATAGGGGTAAAAAAAGAAGAAAAAAAAAAAAGAAAAAAAAGAAAAAAAAAAGAAAGAAAAAAAAGAAAAAAAAAAGAAAAAAAAAGAAAAAAAAAAAGAAAAAAAAAGAAAAAAATCAGGTAAAAAAAATTTTTTTTTAAATATAGGGGTAAAAAAAAAAAAAAAAAGGAAATACAGTGGTCCTTTACTTACAAGTGAGGCATTTGTGGTGTAATGACTAGAGGCGAAGGAAATGGACTCGTCCACAAAATCCTAGATGAGGCTGTCTACATTTCACATAGTGCTAATCCCTTGGGAAAGGTATGCATTCAACTACTCTCCCTCCAGCTATGGATAATAATCTTTAGCCATTAAAGAAATTTTTAGTAGGCTACACATGGCATCCATTTTGGATTTCCTTTCTAAATTATGGAGGCACCTGTGATGTAATGGTTATTATTATTAAAAAAAATGAACACTGACACGGTTCAAATCCTAGATGAGGCAGTTTGCATTTCACATAGAGCTAATACCCTTGGGAAAGGTATGCATCTAACTATTCTCCATACAGCAGGGCAGACTGGGCTCTTTAACTTTGGTTAGGCAACCAGTCTAGGAGAAGGAAAACTCTGAATTCAAACCTAAAAAATTGACCTTGTGTCACATCCTGCTCATGCAGAGAGGTTAGTAAATATGTCCAAGTGACCCAAGTTATGAGTTGCCACTCGTTAGAGTTTTTGCTTTTGTGTTGAAAAGCTCAAATTTGAGGTATGAGTGAACTTCATGCATGAAAGGGACTGGTTATTTCCTAGTTGAGTAACATGATATTACAGGGTGACCCAGAAAAAACAGAACCCAAATTATTTATTTTCCCATTAAACCCTAACCCCGCCCCCCAGTTGAGTAACATAATATTACAGTGTGACCCAGAAAAAACAGAACCCACAAATTTTGTAATAAAACTTTTTTTTCTTTTTTTTGAAAGTTTAAGTCCAACAAGGTTTAGGGTTAGTTTAATGGGAAAATAAATAATTTGGGTTCTGTTTTTTCTGGATCACTTATGTTACTCAACTAGGAAATAACCAAGGGACTTTTAAATTGCCAATAGGATCTAGAGAAAATACATTTTTAAAGACAAGTCATACAGTGATACCTTGACTTACGAGTGCCGCATGAGTAGCACGGCTTGGATCTGTGGGGTAAAGTGGGGAGCTGATGGTAGGTGTGGCGTTCCACGTGTTTTCGTCAGGAGTTTATCCATGTGTACATTATTCAAACTTATTTTTAAATAACCAAATGAAATGAAATAATAATAATAGAAAAAAATGTAGAAATATTCCGCACACAAAGAAGATTCGAACCTTCTTCAGAGTAAATCCTTATTTTTTGTGTGCAGAACATTTCTACATTTTTTCTATTATTATTATTTCATTTCATTTGATTATTTAAAAATAATAATAGTTTGAATAATGTACACATGGATAAACTCCTGACCGAAACACGTGTAAGTTAAATTAATTAAAATATCCTATTTTATCCATTCTATACTTTCTTTCCTTTATTTCTTTTTTCAACATACTGTCGGATTCACTTCCATTTTCATTTTACATATATGTGTGTGTGTGTGAGTGTAGTGATTGAATAAATGCCAAACAAAAAAGATTACTAAGACATCAGTCTGGGTTTGGGCCACACCTTTGACACGTGCCTGATGTATACCTTTAATGTTTATTGTGGATTGTGGAAAGAGAAAAATCCATGGGACACTTACATCAATTCCCGAGTTTTTAGCAAAGGCTCCCACTGGATGTACATGGTCATAAAGAATTATCACTCCGACCATCACCCGTAAGCAGAACCATTTTGTTTCCTCGTTCTTGAATCTTGAGCAGTAATTTCTAAGAAAGAGAAGAAAAAACAAATTTTAGTTACAAACAGATAAAATCAACAATAAATTTAAAAAATATAAAAAATAAAAACACTATAAACACCCAAAAATAGAAGAAAAAAAGAAGAAAAGAACAAAGAATAACTAAAAGAAAAAAAAACAAACAAAAAACAGGAAAATGATGAGACACCCTAATAAAAAAAGGGGAAAAAAGGAGAAAAAGGGGGGGAAAAAGGGAGACCCCCACCCCACCCTAAAAACCAAAGAAAAAAAGGAAGAAAAAGAAAGAATAACTTTAAAAATATATATAAATAAAAATAACTAAGCAAGTAAAAAAAAAAAAAAAAAGCAAAAATAAACAATTGAAAAATGGGGTAAAAGTAACTAAAAAAAATGGTTAAATTCACAAAAACCCTTTAAGCAAATTAAATAAATAATTAAAGAAAGGAGTGGTAGTACCTGTTAGGGTCCCATCTATGGGTTAAATAGAAAAATGTATTTATAAAAAAATTGTATTATCCATTAAGAATTGATTTATTTCAAAAACTTTATCGGCATTAAATGACCCACTGAGGTTGATATGCCATAAACAAAACAAACCAAATAAAATAAAAAGTAAAATATAAAAAGGAGGAATATTTTTGTTTGGATCAAAATAATTATCAATTGATTTTATCTGAAGATTTATTATTTTTTCTTCTTTTTTTTTCACTTTGTTTTATTTTCTTATCTCATTCTTTATTGTTTAAATGAACCCAACACTCTAATGTGCGTGTGCGTGCGTGCCAATAACAAAATGGCTGCCAATCTGCCCTTATTCACTTCTGACATTTCATAATCATTTCTCAGTTTAACCTTTTAACCAGGAAAATCTTCAGAGAAATTATTTGGCCAAGAAAATCTTGTCAGAGAAGGCAAAAAAAACTCTTATTCAGATTTTATGACTTTAGCCTTTTGACTCGTTGTTCTTTAGCAAAATTAAGATGTCTACAAATCAATTTGGGAATGGATAACATTTGGATTATTAAATTAAAAGGTACAAATCATTCACCATTTAGAGATGATTACCAACAACCATGCCTATGTTATTTTCTCTCTCTCTCTCATATATATATATATATATATCAATAAAGGAAGGAAGAACTCAATACAGTAATCCCATAATAAATTTATTTCGAAGAAAATTGGGGCCCATATAAATCTAAGTTGATTTAATACAGCTCCCCAAATTTTCGTCTCATCAGATGGGTCTCAATTCACTTATAAGTGAATTGAGACCCATCTGATGAGACGAAAATTTGGGGAGCCGGTTGAAATCAACTTAGATTTATATGGGCCCCAATTTTCGTCGAAATAAATTTATTATGGGATTACGGTGTTGAGTTCTTCCTTCCTTTATTGATAAATATTGCTCTGTATATAATCTAAAAGGTTATTTTACATTGAGCTCTCTTTAGTGATTCACTGTATTTATACATACTGGATCATCAATATTAGTACAGTGGATCTTAGAAATCACATATAGAATCATCCCTTACTACCAAGTTTTGGATAAATTTCTTATATATATATATATATATATATATATATATATATATATATATAATCCAAAAGTCCAGAGAAGAAATCTTCCTTACGACATAGGTTTTTTTTAAAAACAACTTGTCGCAGTTTGAGAGCTCAATGTGTGCTCTTATTGTTAGAGTCACAGAGCAAATTTATATTTAAATAAATAACAAAAGACTTAGAGATCCTGCATTATAGACTATTTCAGCGAGCTTAGACAAAAATGTCTAATTCTCCCGACTCATCAGATGCGAATGATGAATTCTTTATTTTTAAGGCATTTGAAAACAGATTTTTTTTTTTTTCCCTTCCTTTTAAAATTGTCCTATCCTGCTCAACTGTAGAGTAATAAAAATAGGAATAAAAATACAAATTGTATTTTTATTCCTATTTTTATTACTCTACAGCTGAGCAGGACAGGACAATTTTAAAAAGGAAGGGGAAAAAAAAAAAAAAATCTGTTTTCAAATGCCTTAAAAATAAAGAATTCATCATTCGCATCTGATGAGTCAGGAGAATTAGACATTTTTGTCTAAGCTCGCTGAAATAGTCTATAATGCAGGATCTCTAAGTCTTTTGTTATTTATTTAAATATATATATATATATATATATATATATAATCCACAGACACCGTGTTTCGACGCTTCACATCTCTTCAGTGTGGCTAGACATAACAACTACCTCTGACCGGGAGTGAAATCTGACTGATTTTTCATCAGCTCAATTCATTAACCTCTCGGTCATTTGACAGCTGCCGTAAAGGGGTGGTGTTTAAACTATTAAATACATACATTTGTTTATATATTTTATGATCACCAGAGAGATCCTGTCTGTAAACAGATGATCATTGCTTTATCCTGGCAGTGAAAGCTAATTTAAGTCATATATATATATATATATATGAACAGATGTACTTGCCACTTCTTATACATTTCTCTGCCTGGATTATTGTGGCTTGTCAAACAGAAAACTTTTTTTAAAACTTTCTAAAAACAATTTCTTCCTGACGATGACCTAAGGTCAAAAATAGTTGAGAACAATGAAAAAATAAATATTCCTGTTTGTCTTATCATATTTTGTATATATATATATATATATATATATAAGATTGACAATTAAAATAAATTTATTTCTGATAAATAAAGATTTCCATATATTTATCTATAAATACTCCATATATGTAAAAAATATGTACATACAATAATATTTATATGTATATATGCAAAATGTTTATATGTACAGTTGAGTTCTCAAATTGGGTTGAATCCTATCACAGACATACCATTTACACGATCGGACTAAAAGTATTTTAAGAACACCAAGTAGTGAGAGAGAAAGGGCGAAGAAAGGAGTAAAGAGAAATTTATTTTAACAATAAAAGTAGAATTTGCATATTATGATATTTGTCTATTTTATGAATTGTTATTTTGTTTACATTTAAAATATTATTTAAAAAATGTAACCCTAAAGTAGAAACAATTTTTTTTCTAAAGAATAATTTTTTGTATTTACTTATGAAGAACTTTGAAGAGTTCTACAAATTGATTAATTTTTAATTATTGAATTCTATCATTTAACTCTTAATGTCCTATACCACCTCATTCCACCCGGCAGGACATCACATTCATTTTCCTAATCTACCCCAAACAATAGCCTTTGTTTAAATGTAATATTAAACAAATTTAGAAGTTTTTGATATAAAGGAAATAACAGGTTACTTTAAATGAAAAGGATGTTTTTAGCATTTTTGATAGCTCCTTATAGGAATGGGGTTCTGGACTTAGAAAATTCTCAACAGGATGTTAAGAGTTAATCAGTAAAAATAAAAAAATAAATTGCATACTTTTCCTTATTAGAAACATATTAAGGTGTATGCACGATATTAATGCTCAATGACATCTCTTTTCCAGGTTAAAAGTCGACACGAATATCAAAACAATGGTGAATGGGTTGGGTAAACACCTACATAAATATATATCATATATTCAGATTAAAGAATTACCTAGAAACCAGGAAATTTCAATCCCTAATTACACTAGGAATAGTTCAAGACATATACACCATCATCCGAAAGTCTTGTCACTCCTAACAAAATCAAATTCCTAATTCGTTGATCGTCAGGGCGACCTAATGTTGGTATCAGCCAGACGGCGAGGGAGTCTATCCCCTTTTCACTAACGCTAGACCAAGGAGATTATTCTAGCATCTGAGGTGGAGCGCCACACCTACCATCAGTTCCTCACTTTACCGCACAGATCTCTGTGCTACTCATACGCTGAGTTGGCAAAGGCAGGTATCGAACAAAAAAAAAAAAAAAAAAAAAAAAAAAAGATAATGAAAGTCAAAACATTATGTAAGGGTGACAAGACTTTCGGTCCACTCTGTACTTTGGTTGAAAGAGCAGATAAAATCCCATCAGATTTAAGATTCCATGTTACCAGCACGATCACTGAACTGTTCTGTAGAACAATGATGTAGTGGATATAAGCATTGGTTAAAGTGTATATCATTACATAGTGGTCAAGGGTTCAATCCCAGGTTTGGGTAGTGCATAAAACATCATATACTCTGGTTCAGGGGAAGACAAGCGACATATCAGGGACGGATTATCCAACACAAAATATATTCAAGCATGGATGACGGAATAACGACAATGTATTGCGGTGCACCTTGAATAAATGATTCCGGATTGAAATAACCAGATTACCAAAATCCAAAGACAGTTGGAACTATAACTGCTGATTGTTAAATAAAAATCCTGACTAAAGGCAAAAGTACCCTGTCATGGTAAACGGAATGAGAAGACCGAAATGTTGTATATATAACAATAAAAGATGAAGACAACAGTCGGAATTATCAAGCCTCATCTCAAAAAGGTTTTTGAATCATTCTCACCAGCAGGAGAGGAGAGAAAGAAAAGAAAGAAAAGAAAAAATACTCACTGATTTTCAATCATCTCCCGACATATGTTAGCCATTGTACTAAGGCAGTCAGTTGTGATTTCCACAGGTAAGTCTTTGTGCTGAAATGAAAGATTTCAATTTAAGAAAATGTTTTTTTTAAATATATGAAAACATCAAAAGAAAAGTGTAAGTTGATGGATAAGTGGTGGATAAAAGAAATGAAATGAAATGAAATCTATCTAGAAAAGACCAGAAAAGTCTAATTGAGTGTAGAGACCAGAAAAGTATGGGGGGGGGGAATAGAGGGGAGAAAAGTCCAGAAAAGTATGGGTGAGTAGAGGGAGAAAAGGCCAGAAATGATGGGGAGCATAGAACGGGGGGAGTGTTAAAGGGGAAAAGGACCAGAAAATTGGGAAGTGGGGGGGGGGAAGAAAAGAGAGAAAAGTAAGGAAGATAACAGAGGGGGGGGTCAGAGAATGAAAGCGAACAGAGGGGGGGGGTCAGAGAATGAAAGCGAACAGAGAGGGGGGGTCAGAGAATGAAAGCGAACAGAGGGGGGGGTCAGAGAAATGAAAGCGAACAAAGGGGGGGGGGGTCAGAGAATGAAAGCGAACAGAGGGGGGGTCAGAGAATGAAAGCGAACAAGAGGGGGGGGGGGGGGGTCAGAGATGAAAGCGAACAAAGGGGGGGTCAGAGAAATGAAAGCGANACAGAGGGGGGTCAGAGAATGAAAGCGAACAGAGGGGGGGGGTCAGAGAATGAAAGCGAACAGAGGGGGGGTCAGAGAATGAAAGCGAACAGAGGGGGGGGTCAGAGAATGAAAGCGAACAGAGGGGGGGGTCAGAGAATGAAAGCGAACAGAGGAGGGGGGTCAGAGAATGAAAAGCGAACAGGGGGGGGGGGTCAGAGAATGAAAGCGAACAGGGGGGGGGGTCAGAGAATGAAAGCGAACAAGAGGGGGGGGGGTCAGAGAATGAAAGCGAACAGAGGGGGGGGTCAGAGAATGAAAGCGAACAGAGAGGGGGGGGGGTCAGAGAATGAAAGCGAACAGAGGGGGGGGGTCAGAGAATGAAAGCGAACAGAGGGGGGGGTCAGAGAATGAAAGCGAAACAGAGGGGGGGGGTCAGAGAATGAAGCGAACAGAGGGGGGGGTCAGAGAATGAAGCGAACAGAGGGGGGGTCAGAGAATGAAAGCGAACAGAGGGGGGGGGTCAGAGAATGAAAGCGAACAGAGGGGGGGGTCAGAGAATGAAAGGAACAGAGGGGGGGGTCAGAGAATGAAGGAGAACGGGGGGGGGTCAGAGAATGAAAGAACGGGGGGTCAGAAGAACGAGGGGGGGTCAGAGGAAATGAAAGAGAACGGGGGGTCAGAGAATGAAAGAGAACGGGGGGGGGTCAGAGAGATGAAAGAGGAACGGGGGGGGGGTCAGAGAATGAAAGAGAACGGGGGGGGTTCAGAGAATGAAAGAGAAGGGGGGGGTCAGAGGAATGAAAGAAGAGAGGGGGTCGAGAATGACGAGAGAGGGGTCAGAGATGAAAGAGAACACGGGGGGGTCAGAGAATGAAAGAGAAAAGTGGGGGGCAGGAATGAAAGAGAGGGGAGGTCAGAGAATGAAAGAGAGGGGGGTTAGAGGAATGAAAGAGAAAACAAGAATGAAAATACAAAATATTTTATTCTTGGACTATTTCAAAATTAGCAAAATTTAATTAAATAAAATCTGCACCAAAATGGATGCCATTAAATACTGTTGCTTTTATTCATAGAAATTCAAGTATTTTAGATTTGTAATCAAAATGAATGAATGTAGACATTAGACAATTCCTGATAAGAGACAGATTTGTGTATGTGTGTGTGTGCGTATGTCTGTGTGTATGTATGTGTGTGTGCGTATGTATGAGTGTGCGTATGTATGAGGTGTGCATGCACAAACAATTTGTTTCCTTTGTATTATTGATTTCTGAATGATATAGAAATCAGTTTAGATACAAATATTTAAACATTGGAGCTGAAAATTAAAACATTATTAATTCTCTTTTTAACAAATAAACAAAGCAAATATGTTAAATGGTAAAAAGGCAGAAAGTGACAGTTTTTAATTTAATTTTATACTCAACCATTGACCTTTTGGAACACTTTCTTTTTTTTTTTTCAAGAAAATGATTATTAATAATAATAATAACTTGTTTTCTACAGAATCAATTAAAATAAAATCATGCAGACATCTTAGTAAAAACCAGGTTAAATTTGTTAATAATTTTTTTTTAAAAAATGAAAAAAAAAAAAAAAAAAAAAAAAAAGAGGAGAGCATGAGGAAAAAAAAAAAGGTATATTATTTTTAATCTAAACTGCAAACAAAAACACACTGAATTATTTGTTGATAATAAAAAATTAAAAAATGAATGAAATAAAAAATTTAGAATTAGAAAAAAATAAAATAAAAATAAAAAAAATTTCTTTTTTTTAATTAAAATTTCCAAAACAAATTTTTAAATTAAAAAATAAATGAAAAAATAATTCTTTTCTTTTTTAATTAAAATTTTCAAAAAATAAAAGAATAAAAAAAACTTAATTTAAAGGACAATACAATATTGACATATTCTATTGTCCCAACATGTTAAAAAAAAGAAAAAAAAAAAAAAAAGAAAGACATTAATTAAAAAAAAATTACAAAGATATAAACCAAGATAAAGCTATTGTTGGTTTTTAGGGAAGGGGAAATTAAATTTGGGCATTTGGTTGCAAATCTTCTAACAAAACAAAAAGCATGCTTTTATTATAAGCAAGCAGATATTTGAATATTAAATTTTACTGAAAAACCTAAGTTAATTTCATATCCTTATTTTTATTTGGCAAGATATTTCAATTGGAATGTTGCTTGATCTTATTCAGAACATATACTTTTCACACAAATAAAAGGGTCAATTTCTAGCTTTAAAATAAGTAACTATTGTTCCTCTAACAATACCAATTTGTTAATACAAACATTTAATCTATATAACAATCAGTTTATGAAGATCAGTTAACATCCAAATTGAAACAAAGAATAATAACAAGGAACATATTTTTTTCCAACTGGATCCACCTCAAAAATTGAATAATACTTGACTATCAATTTAAAAAATGGGTGACCAGTTTAGCAGGTTATTAAAAATAAAAGTGATACCCCGCTTTATGTCAAAATATAGTGTTAGTTTGAAGGTTTCATTTCACAAATATTGAAGTAAAAAATATCAATTTTACTTAATCATAGAATCGTTGAAAAATAAATAAAAATAAATAAGCAAAATGAAATATTGAGACAAAGAAATTAAAAATATCCTCTGACCAGACCACCAACCAAAGTAAACAAAATTAAATATATAAATAAATAAAAGAAAACACCAAGGACAACTGAGCTGAAAGGAGGGAAAATAGAAAAAGATTAGAAAAGAAAAAAAAAAAAATTGCACCATTTTATCAGAAATAAAAAATAAAATACCCTTGTGATTGAAAATATCAGAGAAAGACCCTAAGTGGCGGCTAAAAGAAGAAGAAAAAAGGGAGAAAGAAACAAGAGACAATTATCAAAGATTTTAGTGTCAGGAAAAACAAAAAAAATTGTAGTATGAAAGTAAAGTCTTTTGAATGAAGATGAATTTGATGAAGTATTAAAGATACGCATAAATGAGAGCAAGAAATTAAGATTTTACTTTTCAACTAGATTTTCAAACTATTTTTTTTTTTTTTTAAATAGAAAGCATAATTAAAAAAATTTTTTTTTAATTTTTTTAAATCATGCTTTTTTTTTTTTTTTTTTTTTTTTAAATCTATTTTTAAAAAATTGTTTGAAAATCTAGTGAAAAGTAAATCTTAATTTTTTTTTTAATCAAAAAGAATTTTGAATTTAAAAAAAAGTAATGACTTTTTTCAGGTGACTAAATTATATCTTAGCAGAAAAAACAAGGATTCTTAGCAATATAGCAAAGATTCCTCCCCCAAAAAATAATCTTTACAAAAAAACAAACAAAAAAAAAAAAACAAGGGATTCTTAGCCATCACAGTACAGATTTAAAAAGAATGGGGCCAGATGGATTTTTCAGTAAAGACAATTTTGATGAAATTTGAGCGAAACACAATTTTCTTAGAATAAAGCATTAAAAAAAAGCAAGCTAAAATAGCAAAGCTTCCAACCAATGCAGATGATGTTTTTTTTTAGCCAATCGAAAACAGCTTTTATAATAAGCAATTCACACCAGCAATAGCAAAACAGTTTTCCTTCAATTCATAATAGATTAGTTCTAATGCAACTGGAAAAGTAAAGATTTTAAAAAAAAATGTATAGACAAGCGCACCAGAGAGATTTTAGTGAAATAAAAAAAAAAGAGTTAAAAGAAAGAAAAAGAAAGTTACAAATGAGCTGTTTAATTGACAAATTCATCTCCTGATAAACAACTACATAGCACACACTAGTCAATGAAGGTTCCCTATTGTGACCTGATTTAAAGGTGGATTAAAAATGTTTTTATTAATTTTACCAAAAAAGAGAGAGACTGAAGGCTTTTCCAAATTAGGAACCTCTCTTTAAAAAAATGTTTTTTCTTTTAAAAAGGGAAAAGATTTTTTCATTTAATTCACTTATTTTTTACTAATAATACATACTATATATATATATATATATATATATTTCTTTTTGCCAGGAGATAGCCGATAAGATGGTGGGGGGAGTGGTAAGGACGAGGAACTCTAAGTCATTTAAAACAGAATAAAAATGTATTTTCTTTTTAAACATATCCCTGTGAATAAAGTGTGTTAGAGTCAAAGATAAAACGCTAAATTAGCCTTTTCTATAAAGAAAGAAATATTAAAACAGCAACTTATCTGAAACAATTATTTGTGCTTGTTCACTTCACTTGTTGACTTTCTAATGTCTTTTATTTATCTATTTTTTTTCTTCTCTTTGGGGAGATAGCCGATAAGATGGTGGTGGGGGAGTGGTAGGGACGAGAAACTCTAAGTCATTTAAAACAGAATAAAAATATAGATAGATAGATACAACTAGTTTAAATTAATAACAAATTGAGTACCATAATGGAAACTAGAGAAGATAGGAAGATGTTTATATGATTAAATATGAATGACTTTTGTGTCAGTGAGTTTTCTTAAGTTATTTTGATGAAGTGTTATCACAATAAGACAGGATAATAAGAGTCGAAAATGACGGCCTGAGAAAGGGGAAGAAATCAACAAAATAGATTGGAAGTAATATCATTTTATATGAATATTAATTGAACTTGTACTGAGCGTTTTTGATTGAATTCTCCCCTTCCCACACTGATACATGGTAAATGATCAAGAAAAGAAGATAGAGAAAAAGACGCAGAGAGTTAAAGAGCAAAAAGCGAGAGACGAGATGAGAAAGAGATGATGAGAGACATCACTTTAAGAGATATGCACAGAAACAGCCTCATCGAGATTAAAAAGCAAAAGAGATAAGAAAAAAGAGAATTGGACAGACGCAACAAGCAAAAAGAAGAGAAGAGGAAAATGAGATAGAAAAAAATGGAGCGACGAGACAGACGATAAATAATGAAAACTATAATACACTTATTTATACTTGAAGCCAAAAGGTTGAGAATATATGCACGACGCACACATGCACACGTGCTGTCAATCTCAGGTAACACTATATACAGAATGTATCGTTATCTAGAATTACAACAGAGGGTGATCAGAGGATGTCGGTTGCGAAGATGCGCGCAGGGAGGTGGTGAGTAAGATCAGAGAAGACTCGCTATATGGAGGATCACTCGCAGAGGAATAATCATAGTGGAGCTGATCGACGTTAGAACTCACATCCACACTGTTTGGTTTTTACTCTCATTTCAGTATAGTTAGGTTTAAAAAGAAGAGTGGAATAGAAAAGACATAGGGCTCACGGGGGGGGGGGGGAAGAGTTTAAAAAGTTTTTTTTGAGGAAGACATTGGTTCCATAAAGGAGAGAGAGACAGAGAGAGAGAGAGAGAGAGAGAGAGAAAGTGGGAAAGAGAGAGAGAGAGAAAGTGGGGAGAGAGAGGGAGAGAAGTGGGGAAAGAGAGAAAGTGGGAAAGAGAGAGAGGGAGAGAAAGTGGGGAAAGAGAGAAAGTGAGAGAGAGAGAAAGAAAGAGAGAGAGAGAGTGGAAAGAGAGAGAGAGGAGAAGGGAAAGAGAGAGAGAAGAGAAGTGGGAAAGAGAGAGAGAGAAAGTGGGAAGAGAGAGAGAGAGAAGTGGGAAGAGAGGAGAGAGAGGGAGAGAGAGAGAGAGAGAAAGTGGGAGAGAGAGAGAGAGAAGTGGGAGAGAGAGAGAGAAAGTGGGAGAGCGGAAGAGAGAGAGAAGAGAGAAAGTGGGAGAGCGAGAAGAAAGTGGGAGAGTGAGAGAGAGAGGAGAGAGAGAGAGAGGAGAGGAGAGAGGAGAGAGGGAGAGAGAGAGGGAGAGAGAGTGGGAGAGAGAGTGGAGGAAGAGAAAGAGAGTGGGGGAGAGAGAGAGAGAGAGTGGGAGAAAGAGAGAGAGAAGAGAGTGGGAGAAGAGAGAGAAAGAAGAGAGAGAGAGAGAGAGAGAGAAAGAGAGAGAGAGAGAGAGAGAGAGAGAGAGAGTGGGACAGAGAGAGAGGGGGGGGGGGATAAATACAAGAGCAGAAATATCAAGAAATAGTAATATCCAAAATATCACATGTTGCCTGATTCATGAGAGTGTGGGGGAGGAGGGTTGTCAGGTCAATAATATCCAAATAAAGGTCATACATCAGATATTTATGTACTGGATGGTACGAAAATCTTGTTTAACCCTTTCATAGTTTTTTTTAAGAGGTAAAATAATTACATAATACAACCCAAAATTCTAGAAATTAATTTTGGAAGATTTTTTTTTTACTAGTAAAACAATTACATAACTCATACATTATATTATTAAAACAAAAATAATGAAAGTTAAAACAATATTTAGGGGGTGACAAATGCTTCAGACTACCAAGCACGCTACTTGCACATGTGTAAACGCTGTGATTGATTGATTTTAATGGCATGTCAACCTATCTAGGGTTATTTTATGCTTAGAGGTTAGAGAATCCTGTTCATATTTACATTTTTTATGTAATTTTAAGTTTTTTGTTTTTTTGTACACAATCCTATCGAATATGGATAATTTTGAAAGATCTATTTGACCCAGGTAAAAAAAAAAAAAAAAATCCAGGTCAGAGTGGACCTGGGAGTAATGCCAACAAAGGGGTACTCCACAGATCTAAAAAAAAAATCAGTTGGCAGAGATGCTGATGTGTCCTGCATCCCTGACGCACAAAAATCTAAAAGGACGCAGTAAAATCGTATGTGTCCCAGTGTTTTTCTTTTTTCTTCCCTCACTATTTCAAGCTAACTGTAAATAGCTTTTAATAGTTTCTTAGAAACGAATTACACAGGATAGGTTACATTTGAAAATTCCATAGACTAACAGTGATGCTGATAGCTTTTTGATTCAGTGCATCTTGGGACGCACATATTTGCTTTGAATGAGTCCCTGGGGAAAATTTCCCAACTAAAGTTTCTTAATAGATTGTAGGGGTTTTATTCATGATTTGGAGAAACAGCTCAAGCCATCTAACTCCCACCTTGTAATCTATCCTGTGTAATTCATTTCTAAGAAACTTTAGTGATGCTGATTGCTATTTGATTTAGTACATCCTGGGACGCACATATTTGCTTTGAATGAGTCCTGTTAGATGGCTTTAATTGGGACCCATAAATTTTCAGAGGACTCATAGCAATTAGCATCACTGAGTAGGTGTGTGCGTGTATATATAACCATAGGAGGCGCCCGTGGTATAATGGTTAGAGTCATGTGAAATGGACTCGTAGACCAGAGTTCAATTGCATTTCACATGGCGCTAATACCCTTGGGAAAGTATGAATCCAATTCTTCCCTCCAGCTATGGATAAATAGCAGGGCAGACTGGACTCTTTAACCATGGCTAGGTAACCAGTCAAGGAGAACGAAAACTCTGAATTCAAACCTGTTAAACTCTGCTTAAGAAATTGACCATGTGTTGCACCCTGCCAGTGCAGAGGGGTTGGTGTGTGTGTGTGTGTGTGTGTATATATATATATATCTCAGTCGGTAGAGTGTTCGGCTGGGAACCTCAAGGTTCCTGGTTTGATACCGGCCCTCGCCAACTCAGCATATGAGTAGCACAGGGATCTGTGTGGTAAAATGAGGAGCTGACGGCAGGTGTGGCACTCCACCTCAGACGCTAAAAAACAATCTCCTTGGTCTAGCGCTACTGAAAAGGGGATAGACTCCCTCGCTGTCAGGCTGATACTGACTTTAGGCCACCCGATGACATATATATATATATATATATATATAGGAAGATAGAATACGATTAAAGCATATTAATTTATGTTTAAGCAATTTTGTGAAATAGTGTTTATATGTGTATTAGTTGGGGTTTGGTGCCAGAAATAATAAACTCAGTCCCCCACCCGACACCTAAATGACTCCACCCCCGCCCCACAATGACTCCAGCCCCACCTCCTACCCCGATATATGGATCAAATCTTGCTGGCAGCAGTTTCCTTCTACACCTATCAAAAAGGAATTTTTATTTCTTTTTAAACTATCTGGTAAAACAAAAGGCAGACAAAGAAAATTAAGTTGACACACATCTGGTCATTTTTTTTTTAATAAGCTAATTAAAACTACACATCTTTATGAAGTCAGCTAAGAAATATTTCAATAAATTGGTGTGTTTGGGAAAAGCAGGGGGGGAGAGAGGGAGCGAGCAAGAGAGGGGAGAGGGAGCGAGCAAGAGAGAGGGGGCTAGAGAGGGGAGAGGGGCGAGCTAGAGAGGGGAGAGGGGCTAGAGAGGGGAGTAGAGAGGGGAGAGAGGGGAGAGGGGGAGAGGAGGAGCAAAGGAGGGAGAGGAGGAGCAAAGGAGGGGAGCCAGGAGAGGGAGGGAGCCAGGGAGAGGGAGGAGGAGCAGGGAAAGAGAAAGAAGAGAGCAAGGGAGAGAGAGAGAAAAAAGAGAGAGGAGAGAGAGAGAAAAAAAAGAGAGGAAGAGAGAGAGAGAGAGAGAGAAAGAGAGGAGAGAAGAGAAGAAAGAGGTTAAGAGAGAGAAGAAAAGAAAGAAGAGAAAGAAGAAAGAGAGAGAAGAGAGAGAAAGAGAAGAAGAAAAGAGAGAAAGAGAAAGAAGGAAGAGAAGAGAGAGAAAGAGAAAGAAGAGAAAGAAAGAGAGAGAGAGAGAGAGAGAGAGAGAGAGAGAGAGAGAGAGAGAGAGAGAGAGAGAGAGAGAGAGAGAGAGAGAGAGAGAGAGAGAGTATCTATATGTAGATTGGATGTACTGAGCAGAGAGTGGCATTCACCAAGCAGAAGAGAATCCCATTCAAAAGAAGAAGAAAAAAAATAGCCAAGGCCAATTTGATTCAACAGAAATCATTAGAGATAAGAAATAAGTTTTTCGTTTCTATAAAAATACAAACAGATGAACGGGGCAAAAATATTGATGGCTCATAGAAAAAGAGGATCAAGTCAAACACAAGAAAAAAACTTTGAGACTTGAGTTTTAATGTTTTGCTGAGATTAAAATGAAAGTGAAATTGAGAAAAATACTCAAAAATGAGTTTCAGTCATTTACAGTGCTGCAGATGTGTATGCATGGGTATACGGGACCCGAGGCGTACTACCCCTGAATCCCCTCACCAACCTGAAAGGGTGGATTTCATATATTCTATATGAATGTTCCATTAAGAACCACAAGTTTCCAGGTTTAATACCAGCCCTCGCAT
>CM042160.1:86650247-86691940 GCA_023376005.1 Doryteuthis pealeii
GGCTGGAGCCAATCGAATTTTTGGACAGCTAAGTGACGGACAGGAAAAAATGAAAAAGGTTTTAACATATCAAAAAATCAAACAGAACACAAGCTGGAGAAGACACAATGGGAAAGACAAAAATTGGTGGATTTAGTCGGGGTTTTTTTTACTTTTTTTTTTCTTTTCAAAAAAAAAAAAAAAAAAAAAATCCACCAAGGTCAGTGTGTAGAAGATGCTCCACCCCTGAAACCTTAGGGTTAGATCAACGTCAATTTCTACACATATAGGAGTAGAAAATTAATTAAAAAAAAACAATTTCCAATTTGGTAGTTTTTACTTAAATTCAAAAATGGAAAAAAAATTTTTTTTTTAAATATATATATAGTGTAGGTAAATATTTTTGTTTGGTTTGGTATTTATAAACAGGTAGAAATAATTTTCATTAACTTCATGGGTATTAATAAACTGGTAGAAATAATTTTTGTCTAATCTTTTTTATGTGTATTGATAAATTAGAAAAATAACTGTGTGTATTAACTCTTAATGTCCTATTCCGCCCGCCTGGAAGTCACATTCGTTTTCCTAATCCGCTCCAAACGATAGCCTTTGTTTAAATGTAATATTAAACAGATTTAGAAGTCTTTATTTTTAGGGAAATAACAGGTAACTTTAAATGAAAAGGAAATTCTTAACCATTTTTTTTAAATCCTTAGAGTAATGGGGCTCTGGACCTAAAAAATTCTCAACAGGATGTTAAGAGTTAATAATTAGTGGTTGACCCAATTTTTAATTTTAAAAAAAAAAAAAGTCATAATGAGTTTATGTTTTACTGTTATTGTAACAACAAAATAACACATTATAACAAGATTTTTGCTAGAGCAATAGGGTTAAAAAGAGTTCAATTTAGAGAATAAAGCTCTCTCCAATTCAATTTGCAGCTTAATAATGTGTCGGTTCAGCATTTACGCTCACCCTGGTTATTATAATTTATAGAGAGAAATTTATTTATTAAAAACTAATTATAGAAATTATAAAGTACTTTTCCTTATTACATGCAGTTAATAATTATAAATTTTATAAACAGGATGTGACCATATTGTATTTTCTGGCCTTGAAAGTGGCCTAGATGGTAGTATATAACCGCTCACACCTCCCCCTTTTCTTCTCTCAATAAAAATGAATTTGAATTGTTTTCTGGTGCACCGAACACACAATATAATGAATGTTTGAGATACGCTGACTAAACAGCGCTGGGTAGCGTCGTCAGTTATATTATTATTAACTGGTTCATTGGGGGGGGGGGTCATCTAACATAATACCTCCCTCGCCAGTTAGACCCATTAGAGATGATCAAACTAATGCACCACCCGTGTCTTGTCCAACACTAGCAGAAAAATATATTTGTTTGTTAAATATGTATAAGAGGATTTACTTAATTTTATTGGCTTTAATTAAAATAAATAAACAAAAAAACAAAACAAGCTCAATACCTTAAATAGATCAGGCATGATCAACCTCTTTTGAGAAGTAGGCCACATGTGATACGGTTCATCATTAATGTAATTCTACATTTACATTAATAGGAGGGAGGAGGAGGAGCTCTCAAAGTAGTTTTGACTAACAAGAAGAGAACCCCTTTGGTTTGAATTCAGAGTTTTCCTTCTCCTAAACTGGTTGCCATACCAAGGTCAAAGAGCCCACTCTGCCCTACTATTTACCTATAACTGGAGGGAGAATAGTTGTATCTGCACCTTTACCAAGGGTATTCACACTATATGAAATACAAACAGTCACATTCAGGATTTGAACTAGTCTCACTAGTGTCCATCTCCCACAACTATAACCATTACACAACGTGCCTCCAACATTGAAGGTGTAGAATAATCATACTAAGTTTCAATTACCGTTGAATTGGTAAGACAAGGCAACAAGTAGCCGTAACTGAATACAGATCTAATCTTGTTGCAATCCTACTGCAAATTACCAGGGTATTTATGAAACCTCATAACATCATAGAAACCAAGCAGCCAATTAAGGAATGGAATCACCCAAATACATGAATGGACTATTCTTGAGTTTCATAAGTACCAGCTGTCTTGGGCACTGGTTCAGTTGTGCTTAGCCAGTTTCTGTTGTCCAAACTGACAGTATACTGACTGATTGACTGGCTGGTTCAGTTGTGCTTAGCCAGTTTCTGTTGTCCAAACTGACAGTATACTGGCTGGTTCAGTTGTGCTTAGCCAGTTTCTGTTGTCCAAACTGACAGTATACTGACTGATTGACCTCAATAGAAGGTACTTGAATCATTTTCACTACACAATTCCATACGTGTAAGCATCTGCATTAAAAATAGGAAAAAAATGATTTTTATTTTTTCCTCTTTGGTAAAAAAATCATTTCTATAATAAAAAAATTAAAGTCTTAGGTGAGCCATTCAGAATTCACAGTGGGCTGTGTTCGATTTGGTGCAAATATATGATAAAACGGGCCTGGGTTTCTCATAAGGGCAATAGGGTCGAGAAAATCCTATAGGTGCTAGGACTTTACATGACCAGCCGATTGATCGGAGGGAGCCTCTTCAACCAACCGCCTAGACTAAGTAAGGGCCAAAGTGGAGTATTGCAAGTCATGAACTGCTCATCCACTTGGGTTCTATCTTTAAGTATCACAGGTCACTACCCACGGCCAACAGGTGGCCCCATTGGGGGAGTCTTACCCCCTCTTCAACAAACCGCCTAGACTACGTAAGGGCCAAAGGGATGTGTTCGGGGCACCATGACTGAAATAAATCATAAAAGTTTTAATTCAGAATGTGATTTTCTAATTTTTCAGATTAAGTTTCATATTGATTAAGCAATCCTGTGTATAAAATAACCTAGGTTTATGGGAAGAGAGAAGAAAAAAAAAGTTTTGATAATCAATGAATTTTCTGTCTTAAATTTTGAGATGAGACATAATAATTTGTATCATTTTTCGGACTGTTGCCCTCGTCTTTATTGTTATATACACAATGTTTTGGCTAGTGTGACCTACAGCCTTTTTCAGTTGTTTCTTGTTGAAATCTGGAACCTTCTTGTCAGAATTAGGAGCCATCATGAAACTTCAAACCGAACCCTTTATTTAATCCATTGGGGCAAATTGTTCTTATTCCATTAACCATGACCGGGTACAAGTGTTAAGATATGTTAAGTATTCTATGTTATTTTCACTTGTAATCAGGATTGAACCTGCAACCTTCAAATTGTAACTTAAAACTTTATTAACTCAACCCTTATATGCCGTGTATTCTACTGGTCAATCTACTCCAATGGATTCAATAAAGGGTTTGGATTGAAGTTCCGCAAAGGCTCCCAAATCAGAGATAAAGGTTCCCAAGTTCCACAAGAAACATCTGAAGAAGGCTGGAGAGCACATCAGCTGAAAAGTTATAACAAAAATCTAAATAATACAAATGATTTTCTTGTAAACAGAATTGCCTTTTGTATTTATTCATTTTTGAATCTGTGTAATAATATCAATGGTCTAACAGAATTTCTATAGAAGTGATATATTTTTGTAATAATATCAGCAGGTCATCGAATGGGAAGTGATCTTTTTTTTTTTTGCAGTTATGTCAATAATATTAGAGAAACACAATTGGGTTTTTGTTATGGTTGAGAGAGCTGTTGCTTTATTTTAGGATGGAGATTGGATATGGAAGGGAGAGAGAGAAAAGGAGGTCAAACAAGTGGGAGGGGGGGAGGAAGGATTCTTTATTTCACTTCATCCAGGTTGAACAAGGAAACAAGGTTTATTAACTTGCTCTGAATATATTATAAAAAAAAAAAACAGCAAAAAAAAAAAAAAGAAAAAAAAAAAAAAAAGGGTTGGACCCAGGAAAGAATGACTTGACCATGGATCCAAATGTACTTGCTTTCAGTTGGTCAAAGAACTAATTTCAATCGGGCCATGTTACCAAAATGACCTTTGGTCAAACCATGTTGCATTACAATTGATTGTATAAAGTTTAATCCATATGATCATTATCTGTGACTTAAGTAGACTAATAATAAAGAGACTATATTACAATAATATACCCGTGTATCATGTGACCTTCTGAGACCTGAATTTGATATTATTAGAGTGTCACATATTAATATTAGAGGGTCACACCATAAAGGAGATACAAACTTTGTGTGTAAAAATAGTTGTTTTAGTTTGTATTTCATGTATGGCATGACACCCTAATATTAAGTTAAAATTTAGGCCTCATAAAGTCACATGATATATGAGTATATATATATATGTGTTAGGAAAACCTAACAAAAATAGAGTTGCTACCCTTTGATCAGTAGGGGACTGATGGGAACCCGGAATGTTACTTTTGGATTGGGTTTCTTACAGAGTGGACGCAGCTTACCATGTGCACAACACGGTGTAACTAGTTAAGTCGGTAGAACTAGTTAACTAGGGTAGAAGCATTTCCCTACCCTGTGTTAAATAAAACCTTGTTAATTTTCAAACAACCTGGTCTTGTATTATCATTCAGTCTTCCGTATTTTATCTGTATTACAATATGGAAAATTTTGTATTATTTCTTTTTTAAATCTTTCAGACAGTGACCAGATTTGATCGACCAAAAAAGGAGTTTATTTACAATTGGATCTAAGACCAATTAGAAGACTATGAATTATAAAATTTTGTTTAAGATTTATTTTGAAATTAAAATTTGAGTTTCTTTTGAACTAGAAAATCATTATTTTAAATAAGTATTTTACTGACCTCCCACCAGGCCAGATTGACACAAGGACTTTTTAACATGGGGGAGCTACACACAAACCAAAGCTCATCCAAAAAGTGCGCGAATCCCTTCAGCGTTACCTTTTTGTGGCACCTCAGCCACTGAGCAATAAACCCAGCCCTGTCTCTTTTTTACAAAGGGGCCAGGTGCTGCCCGGGGGGGGGGGGCTCCTGGGAGCACATATTTTAATTTTATATCTTTCTAGTCCAGAAACTGAAGCTCTTGGATACAGGGTACAAAGCCAAATAAGGGTTTTATTTAAAAAGTATTGGTGGAAATTAATAATTTTTAACATTAGGTTTCAGACTAATTTGACCAAATTCATATTAGCACAATGTACACTAAGTGGGTCACATGATTCCATGAGAGTGCACCAAATTGGTCACAGGACTAAATCCTGGTATAGCTACCAGGTAGATTGATTGGATTTTATGCTATGTCAACCCTTGTTGGGTTATTTCATGCTAAAGACATTTTGTTTTATTCATTCTTATTGAGTATTCAATTTAAAAAAAAAACATTTCTTTCAATACTCATTTTTTTAAAATCTATTTGACCCACAAATGGGACCTTAAGAGGTACTAATGCACTGAGTCAGGGTGGACCTGGGAGTAATGGCAATAAAGGGGTACTCCACATTTTTCCAGAATCGGAACTTCACCACTAGATGCAGTTTAACATCATACCGAGGACACTACAGCTAACTGAATCCTGGGTAATACTTGGAGTTGCTTTCAATTGGTGACCCAAATACCTGTTGGTCACATGACTAATTTCAATTAGGTCATTTTACCAAAATGACCTTTGGTCAAACCATGTTGCATTACAATAAAAAAGAAAAAGTGACTTTTATTTTTTGTATTCTTACACTATGCCTTTTTTTCTGTATTCTTACAGTCTTTTTTTTTTTAGGTTTTGGGATTATCTGTTTATAGAAAATTTTGGAAATCATTTTCTTTACTCCTTAATATGTAGAAAATTATTCTCAAACAACAAAACCAAATGTGACGCTTCCCCAATGCAAAACTTCTCTTATTTTCTTGGCAGGTGCATTAAAATAAAAGGAAGACATTTTAAAAAGTGGTAAGATACTTCTAATATGGCGGTGTATATGTGTAAATATGTGTGTGTGTAGACAGACAAGTGAATAAATAGAATTACTACAACATTGAAGTGCAAGGAGCAATGAATTGGAATAAAAAAAGGGTAAGGAGTGCAGACTAGGGTCATTTAGTGCTGACTTGTGTTCTTTAAAACAGCTAAGGAGGAAATAAAAATACAAAAATTTATCACTGTGCTTGTGAAATGCAAACATTCTCATAATTGCTGTCAGCAGTTTAAGTTTTTTCTTTCAAATGATTTACACCTGCGTGAGTGTGTATATATATATATATATACATACATACATACACACACATACATAGTACATAACATCCAACTCAATTTCTCATTTATTTCACACTTTACTTATGCTTCACACTAAATCCCCAAAAATATATATCATAGACACACACACATTCTTTTTTCGAACACTTCAAAATTCTCTGTATTTTAACCATTTTAACTAAATATCAAACATTTTACCCTGAAGAAGTCTGTTTTTCTTTGTATACTTAAATATTTTATATTTGAAATAATAATGAATAGAATATAATGTGTACATGAACAAACTCCTGGCCGAAACATGTGTTGGTAATTCATTAAATTAATTTTATCCATTCAACATTTTCTCTCCTTTATTTATCCTTTCAACATATATATATATATCGGGTTAGCTCAGTCGGTAGAGCATTCGGCTAGAAACCACAAGGTTCCTAGTTCAATACCGGTCCTCACCAACTCAGTGTATGAGTAGCACAGGGATCTGTGAGGTAAAGTAAGGAGCTGATGGTAGGTGTGGCGCTCCACCTCAGATGCTAAAAAACAATCTCCTTGGTCTAGCGCTATTGAAAAGGGGATAGACTCCCTCGCTGACTGGCTAATACCAACTTTAGGCCGCCCCGTCGACCTTACTTTACTTACTTATATATAAAGTTAGGGTAGTGTGGACATGAAGCCAACAGCGCTTGGTAACTTTCAGATCAAATGGTCGACTTCATGTCCATGCTTCCTTAATTTAGATATACATGCTCTATCCATGATATTGAACACTCTTTACTTATAAATATACCAGCCATAGTTTGCTATATTTATAAGTAAAGAGTGCTCAATATCGTCAATAGAGCATGTATATCTAAGTTTGGGAAGCGAAGACATGAAGTCAATGGCGCTTGATAACTGTCAGTTTCTTGCTTATATGATCCAGAATTGGTGTGAAAATTACACTGACAGTTACCAAGCACTATTGACTTTATGTCTTCACTACCCTAACCTTTTTTTTTTTGTGTGTGTGTGTGTGGTGTGTGTTCAGACATTCCCAAAAGCATATTAAAACAATTAAATATATCCTTTTATAATTAGAGTCTAAATATAAGTAAATTGTACTTAGATGACAAGAGGATGTTTCAATTAAAGGATTTATGTTGGTTTAATTAATACATGAACATTTTTTTAAAGAATTCCTGTAAAAATGAGATTGCTAAAAAAATATAACATCCCCCCCCCTTCTCAAGAGTCAGGAGAACTCTCTCTCTCTCTCTCTCTCTCTGCAAGTTTTCAATTTATTAATCTACAAAATACATTATTTTTTTTAAAAATACCAAGCCCACTTGTTCAGATGTTTTTTATCTTGTTCTAGGAAAATATTTTTAACATTTTTGCCACTAGTGGTTTCCCCCCCTCCATCCACTAACCCACCTCAAAATGACAATTATCATATCATATTATTACATTTTTATATCATACTATTATCATATTATTACATTTTTATATCATACTATTATCATATTATTACATACATTATTATCATATTATTACATTTTATATCATACTATTATCATATTATTACATTTTTATATCATTATGTAGGTGTGGCGCTCCACCTCAGACACTAAAATAATCTCCTTGGTCTAGCACTAGTGAAAAGAGAATAGACTCCCTCACTGTCTGGCTGATACCGACATATCATTATTATATAATATTATCATATATTAATAATTTGAAGGCAATACAATGCGTATAAAAAATAAAAACAAAAAGATGTTGTTTTTTTGTCTTATTGATTTCAAAGAACACTTTATCTTCAGAGACAAAAATCAGATTTTCGTCTCTGAAGATAAAGTGTTCTTTGAAATCGATAAGACAAAAAAACATCTTTTTGTCTTTATTTTTTATACGCATTGTATTGCCTTCAAATTATTATTATAACATACTTAACAATGCTTCAAGCAAATTACCAATTACTTATATAATATTATCATATTATTATTACATAAAATATATAATATTATATTATTATTATCATTACTATTATTATATTATTCATATAATATATTCATTGTAAATTGTCATAACTTGGTATCACTACTAAGAAATGAGAAATCTTATTGGTCAATAGTGAATGTGACATTTGTTACTATCAAAACAAAATTTCTTATTACTCAATGGTAAGACCAGGTCACTAATAAATTGAAAAAAAAAAAAAAAAAATTTCTGTTTAAAAAAAATTACAGAATTTGAAGCAGAGATTAATATTAATACAACTACAAGAACAGGACAAACTTTATTTCAATATCTATTTGTTTTTTTTTTCTGTTTGTTGTATTATTGTTCTTGGGTCCAAATTTAACCAGTTTTAAGATTCATGTAGATATTAAAATAATCACAAAATCTAATATTGAATAAAACATTAAATAAAAGATTAGAATTAGTGTCTAAGTGCAGACATAAAAACAATTTTTTTTGTTTGCCATTGGATATATATTTAAGTCAGGCAACAGCACTTTTCTAACTCTAAGAGAAAAATCTGTACTATATACCTAAGGTTCTTCTACAAGGATGGCTTTGGCATTTAATAACCCAAGAAGGTTGATACGCCATTAAAAATCTTTTTTTTCTTTTTCAAGACTTACAAAAATTCTTTGACAGAATTCTTATCTGTAAAACTGGTAGAAATACAAACTTTCTGCAGGACAACAAATATGAGAATGCTTGCTTGTGGAAAGCAGTGAATAGTAAACATATATAGCTATATATCAACCAATACAAAGTGATTTCAAGTGAACATTGACACACAAAGGGGCAGTGACCAACGAGTTGAGAAAAATAGGATGATGAAAATTGACAATACAATGAAAACATTTATTAGTCACCTCTATCCCCCTTTATATACGGATTTGGACAAAAAAGAAACATGAAGGTACACAAAAAAAAGGGGGAAAAAACAACTTTGCAATTGTGTGAAATGATTTGTGAGATTTTTGTTTGAACAAAGGAATATTTGAAAATAATTATGTTGGAGGTGATGATGTAGAACCAGTGGAGATGTTGATAAATTTCCGGTTGTGAAGAAGATTTTGATTAAAATGAAAGATTTTCAATCTGTAATTCATGTATTCAGTTTATTTACAATACAAACAAAAAGGAGGAAGAATTTTTTTTTTTTTTTTTATTTCAAAGATTTTTTTTTTTTAAATTTCTAAAATATTTTGTAAAAAGAAAAAGAAAAAAAAACTAAAAATTTATAAAATATTAAAAAAATCTAAAAATTCTAAAATATTACAAAAAGAAAAATCTAAAAAATTCTAAAATATTACAAAAAGAAAAAAAATCAAAGATTTTTTTTTTAATTCTAAAAAATCTTTTTTTAAATTTCTAAGAAATTTAAGAAAAAAATTTTTTTAAAGATTTAAAAAAAAAAAAGAAAAAAAAAAAAGAATTTAAAAAATTCTAAGATATTTACAAAAATAAAATAAAAATTCTAAAATATAAAAAATCTTTTTTTTTTAATATCTTTTTAAAAAATTGAATAGTAAGGAAGGGGCTTCTCAGTTTATAACAAATTGGGACTTTATAAAAATCAACAGTCTTAAAAAAAAAAAAAAGTAAACCATTTAAACCTTTTTTAAGAAGGTTTAATCAAAAATTTAGAAATTTTAAGATTTAAAAAAAAAAAAGTCAACAGCTATCAAATAGTTTTTTTTTTTTTTTTTCAGGTTTTGCATATGACATTTTAAGGGTTGAAATGAAAAATGAAATTCGATTGGGACACTTGTCCCAGTGGAAGTAAAAGCATTAATGACAAAGTTTTTTTGTTTTTTTTGCCTGATGCTTTAAGTGTCATAAACAATTATAACTTTGATATAAAGGTATTGAATAGTTCTCAAACAATTATAATAACTTTGATATAAATGTATTGAATAGTTCTCAGCCATACCAAGAAGTCATGAACTGATACATGTTATTTCACATATTCATCCTATAAATTCAATACAAAAAGTTTCTTAAATTTCTTTAACCACTTAAAAAAAATCTTGGTTGGGTCAAGAAGTTTTCAGCCCCCCCCCCATCTTTTATTTATTTTTTTAAAATGTGTCTCCTCAATTAAATTTGTTTCAATGAATTTGTTTGGTATGGATCTTAATGCATTTAAGTAATGTTATAAACTATCTAAATATTTGTTTGTTTGTTTTTCAATTTGTTGTATTACTGTTCTTGGGTTCAAATTTCACCAACTTGAAACTTTATGTATACGTTAAAATAATCACAATATTCAATATGAAATTTAAAAAATTAGAATTAGTATCTAAGCGCAGACATGAAAACAAACTTTTGTTTGCCTATGGAAATATTCAACACAGATTACATCACTTTTATACTGCTAAGAGAAAAGTGTGCACTATATAACTAATATTCTTGGTTGGGCCAATAAATTTTCAGCACTCCTATTTTAATTTATATATATAGGTGTGATCAATTAAATTTGTATTTGCATATATTTATGAGATGAGGCAATTGAATTTGTTTCCTTGTTATAGATCTTTTAAATGCAGTTAAGTAATGTTATAAACTATCTCAAATTATGAACAAGTGTAAAAACTTTTTATTTCCCTTTATACAATGTTAATCTATGAAGCCAATTACAAAGGAGAAAAAAAAAACCAGAAAACAATGCTCAGTCTTACCAAACCTCCAAACATAAGATCTAGATAAACTTCAAAAATCAAACCTGAGGGTGGAGAAAAAAAATCTTGCATAAGTAGACAACTTTTTTTTGTCTATAATGTTAGGAAATTTGTTGAAATTTAAGCAGGATTTAGGATTTAGTAAAAAGCACATTTTTTAGTGTTAGGAGAAGCTTCAAATGTTAAAGTTGAATGGAAAAAAAAAAGCAGTGAGAAGCCAAGTGATTCAATTTAGAAATTCAAATACATAAAAAGCTGATTTATAAGGAAAAAGTTTTGAAGCTTTTAAAGTCACTATTTCTTTGTTCAATTCTGAAGACATAATTGAAGATATTTTGAACAAGAGGATGAAATTTAAGAGAAATTCTTATATATATATATATATATATATATATATATATATATATATTTTAAGCAGGTATTGTTAAAGTCCATAGAATATTTCTTCTTTATGATTTTCAGGTGTAAACATTCAAGTCTTCTAGTTGTTTCTCAGACATTGGGATCTAAATAATAAAGAAAATGTCCCATATTTTTTTCCCAACACTTTCAACCATTTTGCTGGTTTGTCCTCAGGAGGATTTTTTTTTTTTTGTGGTGGGGCTTTTTTAAAATTTTATTTTTGTGGTTCATTCATTTAGTAGAGTATTGTAGGAGAGTTGCTAAAAAGATATGGGACATTTTCTTTACCATCTAGATCCATTGTCCAAAAAACAACTAGAAGACTTGAACGTCTACACCTGGAAATCAAAGAAACATTTCATGGTCTTTAAAATACTTATTCAAATAATTATATATATATATATATATATATAATTATGTATGTTATGTTCTTGTGAACGTTGTTTATTTGGTCTTTTGAAGCATTGGAAAAAAGAACAAAAACAAGAAAAACAGAACAAAAATCAGAATTTTTATATATTCAACCATTGCTCTGTTCCTGGTTTAATCTTTCCCGATATTTCGGGTGAACATTCACCCTTTTTCAAGGTATATCAGATGGTCTGGAGAAAATGAAATGTTGTATATATATATATTGCTTCAGAAATGGAATGTACATTTTCCTGAAATTAATGTGATGATAATGACAAATGATTAAATTTTTTTTTTTTTTTTTTTTTTGAGGAATATAATTCAGGGTGTTTCAGAAAAATTGATATAATTTTGTAATCAAATAACTTGAACAATTCTAGTTCAAATGATCTCAAATTTTAACAGCATGTGTAAAAACAATTTAAGATCCCATGTTTAATGCGTTTTTTTTTCTTCTTTTTCTTTTCAGGTTTAGAAATGCTACTCACTGAAAATGAAAAGCATGGAACAAACTACCTGCATCAGTTGTTAGCTGCTGAGACACCACATCCTTCAAAAAATTCCATTAAATCCTGAAATTCATCAAACAAATACTTGATGACCCTCCCTCCCATACACAAACATATATATATATCACAACTAATACACTGTTCATTTTCCAAAAAATTGTACATTATTTTATGTACTATACATGCACCTTTGATAAGTTGTAGTGCACCTGAGCCATCTGAGCACTATAATTAAACATAGAATTTTGAATTGTTTCTACACATACTGTTACTTGAATGAGAATTGGTAAAGTTATTAGATTATGAAATTATAATATCAATTTTTCTGAAACACACTACATCTCAAATAATATCAGATTTTTTTGAACATCAAGTAATTATTTATTAAATTTGGCTTTGTTAAAACTAGTATGCAAATTAACCATACCATATATTATGTAAGCCTTTATTTCTTAGTGATATACAAGACATTGCAGGATTTTAAATGCATTAATAACATGGGCTGTTTTGAGGCAAATCTAACTCAGATTTTTATAGAGACATTGTTATTAAATAAGATTTATTCTCTGCATTAATGGTTTTGACTATGAATTAAATACGCATTGACAAACTTAGGCAATTGCTGAGGGTATTGTGACATAGTTTCCGTTACTGACAGACACTAAATCTCCATTATAATAAGACTTTGTATTTTCTCTATAATCATCTTTACATTGTCAAAATGGAGGCTTGAAAGTTTTTCTAACAAAAAATGATTCAAACTTAGAAGCTAAACTAGGAAAACCTATACATAGGCCGAAATGTGTAATCTGAACATTAGCTACATAAATGAGAGTAACTTCCCCTTGTTATTTTCACTTTGAGGAAGCCATTTGTTTTGGTCGGCCATTTTTATTTCACCGTAAATCGACACTGAAAATATGAATTTGTTCAAATCAATACAACTGCATGAAAAATATCATAAAATGTGTTCTTATTAACAATTAAGTTAATTTCAAATAATGCGCAAGCACAATTAAGAACACATTTTATGATATTTTCGTGTTAAAACATGCAGTTGTATTGATTCGAACAAATTCATATTTTCAGTATAGATTTATGGTGAAATGAAATGGGGGGGCTCTTTGCATAAATACGGCCTGGCCTCCTGCTAAAACGCTAAGCAGTACCAGTCCAAAAAATAACCCACATTATGATCGAAGTCCCTATCTGAAGCGGTGCCTGCTGATGAACCAACCCACGCTTAAGGCGTTTTTACCCCAGTCTTTTCTCGACAAGTAAATGTAAATATTTTGACTCTCCCCCTCTTTAAAATATTTCTTTTATTGGTTTGAAGGCATTTTTATCGATAAATTACTTTTTTTAGAGGTTTGAAGGCGTTAGAAGTAAGCCACCACCCAGGTTTTTTATCGATAAGTAAATGTAAATATTTACCCTTACCCTTAAAAAAAAATTGGTTTTTTTTTTTGTATTTTCATTTTATTTTAATTCAAGACAAGTTTTGAAAATAAAAACAATCAATACATTATTAAACTAAACAACAATAATTACAACAGAGTTTTGAAAATAAAAACACAAAAAAAAAAAAAAATGTATTTTCATTTTATTTTAATTCAAAAAACTGTCACATATTTGTTAAATAAATATGACCGAGTTTCGAAAATTAAAAACCCTAACCCCAAAAAACAATATTATAAATAAAAACACCTTCAAACAGTTAGGGACTTAAATAGTAGCATGGGTGGTTTTTCAGCAGGCACCACTTCAGCTAGGGAGTTCAATCGTAGCACGGGTTGTTTTTTTCAGCAGGCAATGCCTAGTGGATTTTAGGGCAAGAGGCCAGGATACATTTATGCAAAATACCCAAAAACAAGTTTCAAATTAGAATTGATATTGAGTTCTAAAAAAATCAGAAAATTATTGTAAGAAAAGACATAATATGTAACTTGGAAGTCAAGAAAGACAAATAATTTTTACAATTCATTCTTTAATTTCATTAAAAAAGCTAAACGTTCCTGAATCCAAGTCTGTGAAGTCAGAATTGGTAAAACTATACCAACAACACAGACCCAGTTGAATTTATACTTTATATATGGCCCTAATTTAGTCTATAAAGTTATACAGTGCACACTCCTTATAAATAGATTTAAAAAAATCATGGTTTTATATTTATTTGTAGGCCATAATCAATTACTCAAAGAGGAGTCGGAGTTGGAGGTGTTAAAAATAGAAGAGTCAGAGTCAAAGGTTTTGTGTTCTGACTCCATAACCCTGCGTGAATCCGATTATGTTTTTGTACACCCAGGTAAAAAATGCTTTCCAAATCTCCAGGGTAATGGCATCCCTAAATTGGGTCACATTGGAGTAATGTCAAAAAAGGATTCCTTCACACAAGTTCTTAGGAAGTTTATTTGTTCAACAATTGATTACTGTTGAAATTGTTTTTTCTTTCTGTAAAACTTTCTTTTTTTTAAAATTGAATTAAAACAAATTTAAGTTTAATTCTAGGAAATAGAACAATTATAATTAATCAAAATTGAATTTTCCAACCCCCTATCTGAAAAAAAAAAAGTTTTAAAAAGTAAAAGAAAAAGATAAAAACTTGTTGCAATAATGTTGGAAAAAAAAAAAAAAAAAGAATTCTATATAATTGAAGATCAAAAGATGACAATTACTTACAAAAAAAAAGTGTTTGTTGAGAACGAAAAAAAAATCCAACGAGAGACAATCCTTTAATTTTCATCTCATGGAATTTTAAAAGAAAATTAAAAAAAAAAAAATCTTAGACTATTTTCAAAAGATGTACTTGAATCAAATAGAAGTTCCCTTATTTCTTTTTTTTTTTTTTCAATTGACAAACAATTGCAGTTCAGATAAAAGGTGGTTTGAATACAACCAAGTCTACCATTAACACTTTAAATCCATTAACACTTTAAATCCATAGGCCTGATATTTCAGACTGAGCAATATTCTACTACATACTATAGTCCCAATATTCCAGGTTCAGGGAGATTATGTCAGATACTACTACTAATAAAAATCATCATCACGTCACGCTGTTAGCATGGATTCCCATGACTTTCCTTCGGCAAACATCCCTGTTGGTCTTTGCTCCTGGTAGGTCCTCCTAATGGAATCCAGATTCCATACAGAGCTGATTAATATAGGGTTTTGCTTTTATCTAATAATAATAATAAAAGGATTAATATATCAACCATTATGGCATATCAAGCTTTGATCAGGTCTTCTAATGCCGTATCAAGTCATTTTGATAAACAAAGGAATCAAGTTGCTTACAGTATCTGCTGTTGCTTAAATGGTCATTAATATAAATATTGAACAGATTCATCGCTACTTAACTTCGGCGATCCAGCGGAAACCAGTGCTTTCAGCATGACTTGACACAAGTGTGTGTGTGTGTGTGTATATATAATATATATATATATTATATATATATGAGGTAGGTAAAGGATAGTGAACAGAAATGATAACTCAAAACAAATCTAAGAGTTGAAATATTTTGTCCGATTTATAAGGACATCTCAGTCAAAAAAAAAAAAAAAAAAAAAAAAAAAAAAGATATCCTTATAAATCGGACGAAATATTTCAACTCTTAGATTTGTTTATCATTTCTTGTTCACTATCCTTTTACCTACTCATACTGCCGATTCTACTACATCCGTCCTATCTTCATATATATATATATATATATATATATATATATATAATATATATATATATATATAAAAAATATATGGAAATTAATCCGACAGTATGAAATATAACATTTTGAAAAAAATATGATGTTTCTCATGTGATTGCTGACAACAGTCTTTTTAACGGATATTTTCTTCTCGTCTATGTCGCTCTTTGATGAAGACCAACTTATCGTTTTGGTCGAAACAGGCCTGTCAGCAATCACATAACAAACATCATATGTTTTTTCAAAATGTTATATTTCATATATATATATATATATATATATATATATATATATATATATATATATATATATATATATATATATACACACACAGACATTATATATTTATTGTTTGCCAGGGAATTTGTACCTTAGTATTATCAGGAACTACAATGCCGAAGTCATTTATATAAATATGCAAATATTTTGTCTTCAAATACTAAAATTTTATAGCCTTTATAATACTTATTAATCAATACCTCTATGATAAGGTGTATTGTAAGCCCTGCCAACAGGATGATGTAATTATTTTTGTGGTATTATTTAATTAAAAATAAAGATTAAAAAGTATTGTGGTTTATTTGTTCAAATGTTAGTTTTTATTCAATAATGCTTGTTTTCTCAATTTTTATTCGATAATGTCTGTTTTCTTTCACCTATTATGACTGGTAATCAATTAGTGACCATACCCACCCTGTAGTTCTCTTATGGTTGGCTTTCTTAGACGCTAACACCCGCATTGTCAAGGGAGACTACTCTATTTCCTTTTAGAGGACAGATAAATAGACTTATTATCTCAGAAGAAGAAAGGAAAAAAAAAGATTAATTTAGAACTATATTTCTGCTAACAGTTTTCCCCATTAATCAATTGTTCAGATAAAACAATTCAAATAAATATGGCTTCGTTGGTACATTTAGTCTGTGAAATTTATATGTGAATGTAATGTCCATTATGGGACAGAGGTAATAATTCATGGCTGAATCTGTCCCATAATAATTAGTACATTTAGTGTATGAAATTTACATGTGAATGTAATATGCATTATGGGATCATCTTTAGAATATAAAATAAATATATTTAATAAATATAAAGTATAATAATATAAAATAAAGAATATTTACTCAGTAGTGTCATCTTCAAACCTTTTTAGTGTCATCTTTAAAATGACTTGCACTGAATAGTTAACATCTCAAAAATAATTTTTCTTTTTTTTTTTTTTTTTTTTTTTTTAAATAGTGTGCACTATTTTTGTGATCAACAAGTCCATCGTGATAGACATATTGGGTGTTCTTCCCTAGATCATCCAAAATTGATTTTTTTTACAAAAAAAAAAAAGGTAGACTGGAGTGCAAATTGAAATTAAAAATAATTTTTAACAATAACCAATAAATAAAATTTGACATTTAAGGAAACATTTTCTTTTAAGAGAAATACAATAAAAGAATTCTTACTAATTGTAAATTTTATAACAGATTCATTAACAAAAAACAAAAAAAAAAAAACAGAACAAAACAACCATTCATAAAATTCACAATTTTCCTAAGTGAAGCTTTAAGAGATTTGTACCCTGAAGTAGGAAGTATAACTTGTTGGCAATAAAAAATACTGTTAAGAAATCTGTTCACAAAAAAAAAAAAAAGAATGGGGGTCGGGGCAGAGTTGTGACTGACCTGTGTAACAAATTTTGTAGTTGTGTCACTTAAAGTCTTCAGCATGGGCGTGGCATGTGCATAAAATAAAGACATCCGATTCGCCATTTCATTCGACACTTCAGTTTCTCCTTCTTTGCTGTCCTGAAAGATAATAATAATAATAATAATAATAATAATAAGTTTTTATGGTTAATCTATAAGCCCAATATTTCAGGCTGAGTACTATTTTACTATACACTGTAAGGCCAGAATTTTGGACTGAGCATTATTCTACTTTACACTATTTAATAGTCGGGATATAGTGACTTGGTTCCTTCTGAAAGCTGGTTAAACATTAAAAATTAAAATTAGAGAAATAGATCACTAATTAGGACTGAACATATTCTAGTAGGTCACTACCTCAACTGAAGATTAACAGGTTTGAATTCAGAGTTTTCCTTCTCCTAGACTGGTTGCCTAACCAAGATTAAAGAGCCCAGTCTGCCCTACTATTTACCCATAGCTGGTGGGAAAGTAGTTTGATTCATACCTTTCCGAAAGGTATTAGCGCTATGTGAAATGTAGCTTCGTCCAGGATTTGAACTCTGGTCGACAAGTCCATTTCTTACGACACTAATAATTATACCACAGCCTCCAACTAAAAAGTCCAGAAAGAACCAAGTCACTAAATCCCGATTGGACATTGGTCAAACAAGACTTATGCACACCTTCTATACCAATTCTACAGAGACGAGTTTATTATTGAAGTGAGATTTTCTTTAATCCCTTATTTTAAAACTAGAAGTGGCTACCCAGCGTCACCTGGGTAGAGGGGGATTTTTTTAAGTTAGTCCCGCAGATCCATTATTACTGAATAGTGAGTTGAATCCCCGTGTAATGCCCCATTTAAATCCCTATGTAAAAAAAATAGACCTTGCATTGATCCAGCTACTCTGAAAAGAAATGTTAATGTCTACTATCTAAAATATTAAATGAAAAAAAAATCCATGCTGTTATCATTTAAATTTTATTTTTTAATTAACTTAACGAATATAAATCAAATCTATTATTTTTGCTCAAAAACCAAACCCTGGTGTTATTTAATGTATATATATGTATTTACTTTGTCATTAATTTTTTTTTTAAGTTTCCTACGGACATACATGTACACCCAACTGCCCTTTATATATGTATAGAAGGAACTAACTGTACAGTTATGGACTAATCTTGGTATTAGTTGCCAATCATATTTGTTTTAAAGTTAAGTTATTATTTACAAAGTTCATTAAGAAATATTTATTGGAAAATGCCTAAAAAAATTTATTGTAAAAAAAAAAAA
Organism: Doryteuthis pealeii; assembly: GCA_023376005.1. Taxonomy (NCBI): domain Eukaryota; kingdom Metazoa; phylum Mollusca; class Cephalopoda; order Myopsida; family Loliginidae; genus Doryteuthis; species Doryteuthis pealeii. Next base: position 86,669,068 of record CM042160.1, read on the forward strand.
AAAAAAAAATGTTATTTTTGCTTACTATTCTTTTCATAGAAAAAAGGTTAGAGTTTTCTTTTAAATAAAGAAAAAAACATTAAAATTAATGTAGAATAAGAAAATATCGAATCTTGTCAAAAATTTTATTTTTTAAAATCATTCTATATTAGATTTAAAAATTTTTTTTAATATTCTAGATTAGATTTTAAAATTTTTAAAAATATTCTAGATTAGATTTAAAAATTTTTAAAAATTAAACTAAATTATTTAAGAATTCAAACAAAAAAGGGCCAGGTTAGCTTAGTCGGTAGAGCGTTCGGCTAGAAACCATAAGGTTCCTAGTTCGATACCGGTCCTCGCCAACACAGTGTATGAGTAGCAAAGGGATCTGTGTGGTAAAGTAAGGAGCTGATGGTAGGTGTGGCGCTCCACCTCAGATGCTAACACAATCTCCTTGGTCTAGCGCTATTGAAAAGAGTTTAGACTCCCTTGCTGACTGGCTGATACCGACTTTAGGCCGCCCCGTCGACTTTACTTACATATAACAAGTGCTACTCATACGCTGAGTTGGCGAGGGCTGGTATCGAACCAGGAACCTTGTGATTCTTAGCGGAATGCTCTTTTCTATATTTTTCAATTTTATCAAAATATCAGGATTTAAAAAATAAAATGAAATTTTTAAAAATCCATTTGAATGTGACATTTTATCAGCCTTTCTCTCAAATTTCATCCAAGTCAAATGAAAATGAACGAATTAACTCCCTTTGATTTTTATAGCAATTCAAGAGAAACTGATTTTTAATGGCATATAAACCCATCAAGGGTTATTTTATCCCCATTGATTTTTTATTTGTGTAATTCCAAAATTCTTGTTTTCTTTTTCTCACAGTTATATGATATATTACTATCTAATACAAATAATTTGCACACAGTTGTATAGCTTCAAGTAACTAATAATAATCCTTAATAAACAATTAGTAACTACTAATAAAAATAATCTAGTAATGGGATATCAAGTATTCCTATCTAATATCAATAATTTTTAAACAGATCTATTTGTTCTATAAATGGGACGCTAACAGGTACTGGGTCAGAGTGGACCTGGGAGTAATGGTAATGAAGACACATCTTGGGACGGGTGGGGGCTTACTCCTCTGCAGGGAATACAATCAGTATATTCCCAGCTCCACTTGTAACTGCCACTAAACTGACCAATTAATTATATCTTATTTTTATATAGTTATTTTTGTTTATAAAAATTAACTACAACCACAGTATCCAATTTAGAGTAGTTTAATGGGTTTATTAATACCATTTTGTGCCGAGCATTAGTTTCTGCTGTTTATCAACCCTAACCGGAAAAGGGGAAGACATACAAAACCCTTTTAGTTTACGCCACTGGTCGAGATAGGCAACAACGGTAAGTGCTTTCACATTTCTTTGAGGATTTCCTCTTTCTTTTTAAAAGTATTCGCTGTTATCCGTTATTAAATGTTATTTGTTTTTTCTTTGTAAGTTTCACGGTGTTTATTAAATAAACAATGACATCAGTAAAGAATCGTCGGGCCATCCTTTCTTCGAGACCAGTAGGCAGTAAACTGCAACAGGGTAGGAGTAACAAGGGGATTAAATGTGTAATATGTTAGATGGGACATTAACAGGTACTACCATTCCAGGTCAGAGTGGACCTGGGAGTAATGTCAATGAAAGGCTGACTACACACTCACCAGAACTAGAACCTCTCCATCAGATGTAGTTTAAGGTTATACCAGAAGATTCCTTATGGGAGGCGGGGGGGGGGGTCTTATCCCTCTGCAGGGGAATACACGGCGTATTCTCAGCCCCACTTATAGGGTAGGAGAAACATTGAGCTAAAAGATTAAATGTGAAAATACTAACTAGCTTAAAAGCCGCCCTATCAAGCCGACATGAACAACGTTCTCCATTCTCTGCAAGAGGTGCCTAGCTTGGACATGTCAGAAGAATGGAAAATGGCCATATCCCAAAAGATCTTTTGTACAGCGAATTAGTAAAAGGCTCCTGATCAGTTGGTAGACCACGCCTACGATTTAAAGATGTCTGCAGGAGAGATATGAGGATAGGCCATATTGAAACAAACACATGGGAGGTAGATGCAAAAAATAGAACGACCTGGAGCCTTAACGTTAGGCAAGGCAGGGAGAGGGATGAGGCAGAAAGGAGAGTAGCCTTGACAACAAAGAGAGGGAGAAAAGTCAGCAGCCCCAGAAAGCGTCACACTTTGTGTGCATTCAGTGCACCAAAGACTGTCACTCAAGAATTGGCCTGCAGAGTCACTTGTGCAGATGCAGATAAATTCTTTTTTTGGGGGGGACACTACACCATCGCCCTTAATGGACGGTAAGGTGCCAACAACAACAAGTGGCAATTAGGCTAGCTTAAAAGCCGCCCTATCAAGTGGCAATTAGGCTAGCTCCTGCTGATGAAAGAATAAAAAAATGAAAACAATAAAAAATTGAATCTTACTTCATTCGCCATTCTTTTTCGACTGACAGTTCGTCTGTAATAACTAAAGTCATTTTGGATTGCAGGGGTCGTCATCTAGAAGAAAGAAAAGAAAAAGACAAAGATTAAATACAATTTAGAATCAAATCAACCAGAAATCCTTTATTACTGTTTGAAAATTAAAAATCCCTTGGTGACTATAACACCAACTATCACCATTGGTCCACACACATGCTACTAGGAATCCCAGCTACGCTAGCTTCTAGGATGAGGAATCATAACCTGTCCAAGATCACATGGTACAGTGAACTCTCTACTTGCCATCATGACAGAGGGGCACAAAAAGAAGTGAAATAAGGACTGCTTGAAAAAATCCTTTGGTGCCTGTGTTGGGTCAGTAAAATGGTGATTCCTGTATATAGAGTGAGTGAGGGAGAGGCTCTCTGTGATTGGATATACCAATCACATAATGAGCCCAGAAGTTTAGGTGCAATATCCCAAATCCTAGCAGATAGATTCCACCAGCGGTTCCATGAGGCAGCGATTTGAAGGGCTCCAAGAAATTACCCTAAGATACCAGATATCTTCTCCAACGCGCCGGTAAGTCCCTTAAACTCAGCTTTATATACAGGAAGGACTTTATATTGTTATTTGTTGTTTCATGTGCTGTCCAATAAATTGTTTGAATTAAAGGAAGTATTAATTCCTTTCTTGTTGTTGTTAAGTCTTAGAATTGAATGCTATACTAACACAATACCTGTTACATCAACTATCAACATTGGTCCACCCTAGCTGAGATCTGTGACACCTGGTATATTACAACTAACTATGCTGTCACCTCATAATTATAAAAAGTTACAAGATACCACTATTTCGATTGGTTAGTTTTCACTAAAAGATAAAAGATTTGATGGTCAAATTGTAAACAATTGTCAAAAAACCCCTTTAAAAAAACAAAAAGCTCTCACCTTGAGATCATCAAATTTTAATACAAAATCCAGAATTTCAGCAAACTGCTTGAAGAGTGCCTGCTGCGTCTCAAGATGTTGTCGTGATGTCAGATTGGAAGAGCATAATTCCCGAAGCAACACCGGAATCACATTTTCTGAAAACACAAAAAACAAAATGTTATTTGTCGGAATTTTTGTCATGAGGTTTGATTTTGTTGTTTTTTCTTTTTTTATTACTGTTGTCCTCATCTTTATCGTGATATATAGAAACACAACTTTCAAATTTTTGTACTCTCCGGCCTTCTTTAGGTGTGCCTTGTCCGTCCGAACATACCGATGATTCAACCTGGGAAATCATTTTGAATAGTTAGTCTGTTAAGCAAACACAGCTTTGGATAATTTACGAACATCTCATCCTCGTGATGATTCTCAGATTGATGGGTGTTTGCACACCCACTGACATTATTATTTGAATGAGATCTTCATAATTTATTCAACACCTTGTTTCCCAGGTTAATCATCGCTATACTTGGATGGACAAGGTACACCTGAAGAAGGTCGGAGAGTAAAATGGCCGAAATGTATTTCTGCCAGGTTTCCCAAAAAATAAGACAGGGCTTAAATTTATTTTCACTATTGGTCACACAAGATTAACGCACTCCTATATACTCAAACAAGAACAACAACCACAGTGTGAAACATGTCAAACAACTTTGACTGTTAAACACTTATTCATGGAATGCAGGTTTTTTGCTCACATCAGAAACCGTTATTTTAAAGCAAACCATATGAAAGATCTGTTTGAAAATGTCAACATGGAGGACATTCTGTCCTTTTTGAGGGAAATAAAATTATACCATAGAATATAGACATGAACTTAATCAATACCATAAAACAATGGTGCTAACATTGTTAAAACCAATTACTACAAAAGTATAAATATAAATACACAACATATACTACTGCCTAACCATTGGGCATGACATAACCCCAGATGGGTTGATATGCCAATTAGTATTAATAATAATGACTCAAAGGGTTTTTCATACATGTTCCCATTGTTGGACGATATGACTTTTAGGCACCCCTTTTGCGATCTTGATTTATAAAGACATGATTTTCATTTACACGTCAAAATCCGGTTGTTGGTTAGGGTTAGGGTTTAGGAGTTAGTTTTATAATTAAAAAAAAAAAAAAAAAATAAAAAAATTCTCTGTTAACAAACAACCAGATTTTGACAGTGTAAATGAAAATCATGTCTTTATGAAAAACGTGCTTATTAATCGAGATCGCAAAAGGGGTGCCTAAAGGTCATATGGTCCCCATTGTTCATAGAATATAGACATGAACCTAATCAATACCATACAACATGATCCCCAATGATGCTAACACATTGTTAAAACCAATTACTACAAAAGTATAAATACAAATACACAACATATACTACTGCCTAACCGTTACGCATCTATGAAATTTCTTTATGAAAATCTTGACCACAGAAAAACTTACAAGTTATTTTTTATTTCATTTATAAGATGTTTTTCATTGTATAATGTGTAAGATAGTGATTAAAAAAAGAAACAGACAATATCCTGTGGAAACTATTACTGATGAAATCTACATGGATGATCTAGCACTTCTTACAAATACAATCTCAAGCTGAATGTCTGGTAGTGTTGGGAAGTGATCAATCCAATTGTGGGACAGATAATAAAAAGTCTGAGGCAATGATATTGGAGGATTTATGTTTTATTGGAATATGTGGCCAAATGAAAATGAAAAGCAGGTTGAGGGGAGAGAGAGAATGTGTATGTGGGAAGAAGAAAAGAAAAGAGAAGAAAAGAAAAAAGGAAAAAGAAGAAAAAAGGAAAAAAGAGAGAAAAAAGAGAAAAAAAGAGGGGGAAAAAAACAGAAAAAAAAGAGAGAAAAAGAGAAAAAGAGGGGGAAAAAAACAAAAAAAGAGAGAAAAAAAAGAGAGAAAAAGAGAGAAAAAAAGAGAAAAAAGAGAGAGAAAAAAGAGAGAGAAAAAAGAAGAGAAAAAAAGAGAAAAGGAGAAAAAAGAGAAAAAAAAGAAAAAAAAAGAGAAAAAAAAGAGAAAAAAAGAGAGAAAAAAAGAGAAAAAAGAGAGAAAAAAGAGAAAAAAGAGAGAAAAAGAGAGAAAAAGAGAAAAAGAGAGAAAAAAAGAGAGAAAAAGAGAAAAAAGAGAAAAAAGGAGGAAAAAAAAAAAAAAAGAGAGAAAAATGAGAAAAAAAGAGAGAAAAATGAGAAAAAAAGAGAAAAAAGAGAGAAAAAAAGAGAAAAAAGAGAAAAAAAAGAGAAAAAAAGAGAAAAAAAGAGAAAAAAAAGAGAAAAAAAAGAGAAAAAAAGAGAAAAAAAAGAGAAAAAAAAAGAGAAAAAAGAAAAAAAAAAGAGAAAAAAAGAGAAAAAAGAGAGAAAAAAAGAGAGAAAAAGAGAGAAAAAGAGAAAAAAGAGAAAAGAGAGAAAAAGAGAAAAAGAGAGAAAAAAGAGGGAAAAAAAAAAAAAGAGAGAAAAATGAGAAAAAAAGAGAGAAAAAATGAGAAAAAGAGAAAAAAGAGAAAAAAAGAAAAAGAGGGGGAAAAAACAAAAAAAGAGAGAAAAATGAGAAAAAAAGAGAAAAATGAGAAAAAAAAGAGAGAAAAAAGAGAAAAAAAGAGAGAAAAAGAGAAAAAAGAGAGAAAAAAGAGAAAAAGAGAGAAAAAAAACAAAAAAGAGAGAAAAAAGAGAGAAAAGAGAGAAAAAAAAGAGAGAAAAAGAGAGAAAAAAAAGAGAGAAAAAAAGAGAAAAAAAAAGAGAGAAAAAAGAGAAAAAAAGAGAAAAAAAGAGAGAAAAAAAAGAGAGAAAAAAAAGAGAGAAAAAAAAGAGAGAAAAAAGAGAGAAAAAAAGAGAAAAAAAGAGAAAAAAAGAGAAGAAAAAAAGAGAAAAAGAGAGAGAAAAAAGAGAGAGAAAAAAGAGAGAAAAAAGAGAGAAGAAAAAGAAGAGAAAAAAAGAGAAAAAAAAGAGAGAAAAAAAGAGAGAAAAAAAAGAGAGAAAAAAAAGAGAGAAAAAAAAGAGAGAAAAAAGAGAGAAAAAAAGAGAGAAAAAAGAGAGAAAAAAATGAAAAAAGAGGAAAAAAGTGAAAAAGAAGAGAAGAAAAAGAGAGAAAATGAGAAAAAAAAGAGGAAAAAGAGAGAAAAAAGAGAGAGAAAAAAAGAGAGAGAAAAAGAGAGAGAAAAAAGAGAAAAAAAAGAGGGGGAAAAAACAAAAAGAGAGAAAAAAGAGAGAGAAAGAGAAGAGAAAAAAGAGAGAGAAAAAAGAGAGAGAAAAAAAGGGAGAAAAAAGAGAGAGAAAAAGAGAGAGAAAAAAAGAGAGAAAAAGAGAGAGAAAACAGAGAGAGAAAAAGAAGAGAAAAAGAGAAAAAAAGAGAAAAAAAAAAGAGAGAGAAAAAAGAAGAAAAATAGAAAAAAAAGAGAAAAAATGAGAAAAAAAAGAGAGAAAAAAGAGAAAAAGAGAGAAAAAAGGAAAAAAAGAGAGAAAAAGAGAAAAAAGGAGAAAAAAAGGAAAAAAAGAGAAAAAAGAGAAAAAAGAAGAAAAGAAAAAAAGAAAAAAAAAGAAAAAAAAAGAGAAAGAAAAAAAAAAGAAAAAGAAAAGAGAAAAAAGAAAAAACAGAAAAAAAAAGAAAGAAAAAAGAGAAAAAGAAGAAAGAAAAAGAAAGAAAAAGAAGAAAAAAAAAGAAAGAAAAAGAAGAAAAAAAGAAAAAGAAAGAAAGAAAAAGAAAAAGAAGAAAGAAAAAGAAAAAAGAAAGAAAGAAAAAAAGAAAAAAGAAAGAAAAAAGGGAATGTAGGAAGAGTCCAACTGTGAAGCTGTGGGGGTTGAGATTGCACATGAACTGGCAGGATATCAAACTCTTAACTTAATATAGAAAATGGTCGTTTTCTGATTCTGGCAATAAACACAATGAAAATGGCATCACACTTGAAGAGCAACAATTGGAACCGATCATGGTTGGCGGCATTTTTTGAATAGGGGAGAAAGGCGATATTTGTAAGGTGGGTGAGGAGACAGGTGAGATCAGAAGAATTTGCCTCACCCCCTCCCATCACCCCCCCATCCAGTTTCCTTTCTTCATCTCTCTTTTGTGTTTGAGATTAATTCTAAGAGGGGGCAGGGGAATGTTGGGAGGAAGTTTTTTGTGTGGCAATCATACATGCAATCACTAAAAGTGTTAATTAGAAATTGGGGGTGGGTGAGGACGGGGTATCAAAGTAAAGAAAGAGATAGGGGTGGAGGTGTGGGGGTAGGTAGGAGTCTTAATTATTTTGGCTTTGATTGAACGAGATTTGTTTCCTCCTTTTATATCAAAAGAGGCAAACATTTCCATTTTATTTGTTGAAAGGAAAACATCAATATGGGGAGGGGGAGGGGGTGGGAGGATAAAGAGAACGTGCTAAATAATGAGAGGGAGGGAGAAAGAAAGAGAGGGAGAAAGAGAGAAAAAGAAAGAGAGAGAGAAAAGAGAAAAAGAGAAAAAGAGAAAAAGAGAGAAGAAAGAGAAAAAAGAGAGAAAAAGAGAGAAAAAAGAGAGAAGAGAAAAAGAGAGAAAAAGAGAAAGAGAAAAAAAGAAAGAGAAAAGAAAAGAGGAGAAAAAAGAGAAGAGAAAAGAGAGGAGAAAGAGAAAATAAAGAAAGAGAAAGAGAGAAAGAGAAGAGAAAGAGAAAGAGAAAGAGAGAAAGAGAGAGAGAAAGAGAAAGAGAGAAGAGAAAGAGAGAAAGAGAAGAGAGAAGAGAGAGAAGAAAAGAAAGAGAAAGAGAAGAAAAGAGAGGGAGAAAAGACAAGGAAGCAAGGAGAGAAAGAGACACAATTAAGAAGTGAAGAGAGAGAAAAATAAAAAATACAAAATAAAATCATTTACCACTATCTCACCCCCAACTCCTCTTTGTTAGCCTCAGTATAAAGGGGGGGGAGAAGGTGATTGTGGGGTGGGGGTTCCTAATCAAGTTAGGAAAAATTGAAATTATTAAAACTTTAATACTGTCTGTATCCGTGCCCTCAATCACCACCAGACTGTTCCACAGGACACACACAGCAAAGTGGATAATAGGGTTTAAAATGTAGATAGCTACCTGGTAGTCAAGGGTTCAATCCCTGTCAGTGCAAAAGTCTTGTTCAGTGGAAGAGACAAAAGCAACAATATAAGAAAAAATTAACTTGTATTATTTAGATATTTCAGACTGTTGTCCTCCTCTTTATTGTTGTATACACAACGTTTCTGCCGATGTGCCCTCCGGCCTTCTTCAGGTGTTTTCTTGTTGAACTTGGGAACCTTCATATAATTTTTTTAACACTTGCACTTGGTCATGGTTAATGGAATGATAACAAGCAACCCCCCCCCACCAAATAGATTAAATAAAGGGTTCAGTTTGACAAGAAACACCTGAAGATGGCTAACTCAGAAGTCAAACAAAAAAATTGAGTACAAAATGCCTCAGTTGTCGAACAAATTTTCAAACTTCAAACATACAAGTGAAAAACGGAAGTCACACAACTGACTGCTAAGGCAAACCGAAAATGACTGAATGGTTTGTTGAATCTACCCAAGCAGCATCAGTTAGCATCAGTCGCTATCTTGAACGATTGTCTGATATTGTTTATGTGCAAATTCTTTGCTTCAATTGTGTTTATTCTTTAGTTTACGGCTACTTTAACCCTTATTCATGGATCCTTAAAAAAAGGCAGCAGTGATACAACCGGAAAGGGAAATAGGAAAGTTGTTGAGGTCTGATGGTCAAGAATGTATAAATCCACTTTACACTATTTCTTATGGGAAATATTGTTTCAGTTTTCAAACAAATCGGTTCTCGAACATAATTTTGTAAGAAATTATGTTCAAGAATCAAGGTTCCACTGTCAGTCATTTTAATTGGATTTTGGTAAAATTATTTAAAAGAAGAGAATGAGAAGAGAATAATTTAGCATTTCAATTCTTAAAGAATTAAGAAGCAAAAGAATTAAAAAGACCAACTTACCTAAACTGATAGAAAATTCATAGAATTCTTTGAGTTTTAGTACCATTGGATAGACAGCCGACCAAGCATTTTCCTGGTGTTCTTCATTCTGAGGGAAAGAAATGGCCTGGAACAAGAGAAAAGAATCAGAATAAGAATCTATATCTATATATCTATATATCTCTCTATATATATATCTCACACACACACACACACACACACACACAAACTTAAGAGAACATTTTGTGTCATCTTCAGAACCGTTTGTCTCTGTGTTTCATAATTTCAAACAATCTATGAACGCTAGTTTTTCACTCAGTATTTTTAGGTGGATTGATCAACAAAAGACTCTCACAATCTTCTTTATTATCTGTGATAAATTTATTTTCATTAAAACAAAAGCCCTGAAGAAGATCTACTAAACAGATTGAAACACTGCAGCGTTGGCTGAATAAACATCACTCATTTTATGAACCTGTGTTTTTTTCAATTTTTCACTATTTTACATATCATATATATATATATATAATATATATATATATATATATATATATATATATATATATCTTTAATACATATACATGAATATTTATTTTTAATTTAGAAAAAATTAAAAATTTAAAAAATATCACAAATATACCTTTATGAAAACAATATAATTTTCAATCTTTTAATCATTAGAAAGAATTAATGATATCCCAATATATCCTTATGAAAAAATTTTTTAAATTCTTTAAACAAAAAAAAAAAATTAATTAAAAAAAAAATTAAAAATCAAAAGATTAAAAAATATTGCAAAAATACATTGTTATAAAAAACATGCATATATGATACAAGGGCCCCCCATCCTACTGAATATACAACCACCCACCCAACACCTCTCAAAAAAGTTGTGTTCCTATATAAAACAATTTTAAAATCAAAATGAGATAAAGTATCGGAGGAATTATCATTGATTTAAACAGGGAAAATTTTTTGAGTTTCCTCATGACCCCACCTCCCTGCTAAAATTTGCATGCTATCATCACACCTTCAAGATTGAAAGATCTGGCCTCCAAACAGATAGGGTTGGCGAGACGCCTGCCGCACAGGAGCAAAGCAGCTCAACATTGAGATAAACATACTGCAGAGTGACAACATCTTCGTTGTCATGAACAACCAAATGTAGATGGGAATTTTCCCTGCAATGTGTGTGACCGCATCTGCAAGTCCAGAATTGGACTAATGAGCCACCAGAGGGTTCACAACTGAAGATATTGAGTGACATCATTGTCATCTGCGACGGACTTACAAAAAGAAAAGCTTATATATATATATATATATATATATATATATATATGTGTGTGTGTGTGTGTGATTTTTTCAAGTTTTCTGGCTAACTTTTTAATATTTGGGTGGAATTCGTGGATTAGTCCACCAAAATTTATATTCTGAGCAAAACTGGAACACATCACCCTGATGATGGCACTTCGAAGTGCCAAAAGTACTCAGGACATGAACTTTGGTGGACTAATCCACGAATTCACCCAAATATTAAAAAGTTAGCCAGAAAATTGAATGTAAATAAATACTAACTATTTGAGTTCAAATTTTATTACAATGTTGCAGTAGAGGCGCGTTGTCTAATGGTTAGAGTCATAGTAAATGGACTCGTCAACCAGAGTTCAATTCCTGGACAAAGCTGTTTTGCATTTTCATATAGCGGCTAATACCCTCGGGAAAGGTATGAATACAATTTTCCATCCAGCTATGGGCAAAAAGCAGAGTGGACTGGCTCTTTAACCATGACTAGGGTAACCATCTAGAAGGAAAACTCTAAATTAAAACCTGTTAAACTCTGCTAGAGAATTGACCTTGTGTCACATCCTGCTCGTTGGTAAATATATATTACTAATGTTTTGCAGTCAAACACATTAACCACTACGCCACTGGACCCCCCCTGACTAAAGAATTGGAGAAGACCTGTTAAAACAGCTGCTGAGAGTAAGCACAAGAAAAGATACACTCACATAATATCTCCGAGTCAATCATGTGCAAATTATAAAATGAAACGCACATAATATGCACAGTGATGAGTAGACGGCGTTGAAAGAGGAACAATTTTGATATACCACTTGCATGATTATTATTATATATAATATATATATATATATATATATATGGGGGGGGGTTTATACTCTTTCCACGTCATAAGGAAAGCTGCCAAAAGCACTGTGGAATGCAGGATACCTGTAGAGGTGATCACGGTAAAGGTGCAGGGGGTTTTGGAGAGATGTTGATAGAATATCACAGGAAAAGCACATGTGTTAAAAATCAACCTAATTATTTTGGTCAAACAGCAAATAAATGCAGAGAATATATATATATATATATATATATATATATATATATATATATCAGAACAATGCCGAAGTAATTGTTAATGGACGTATAAAATATTCAGGTGTAACTAAGAACTGACAGGTGGGAAAGCATCAAGACGAATATAAAAAAATAAAAAATATATATAATATATATATATATATATATATATATATATATCCTCAAGTTTACATTTACAAATATCAAATAACATGTTTATTGCAAAGAAAATAAAAAAAAATAAAGAAGCACTTGAACATTTTTTAGGAATCATACCCCCCCCCTTCACTTGACAAAGATCTGTATTACTTAATCTTTATGCATTAAAAGGTTTCATTTTTGGTGGAGGCGCTTATAATGCAACTAGCAGCGGCTACCCGGCGCGTCGGCCTGGGTAGAGGGGATTTTTTAAAGTTTAGTCCCACGATCCATCTTTAAACTGAATAGTGATTTTAAGAAGTTAAAACAAAACAAACTCAAAAAATCACTTTAATAGTTTCATTTCTCTGAATTTTTTAGAATATTGTATTATCGGACTATTGTCTCTCCCCTTAATTGTTATCTATTTAATTACATCGTGTGGTTAGCCATTTATTGATAATCCTTATTAGGAATTGGGCTCTGGATTAGAAATTTTCACAGGCATGTTAAGAGTTAATCCGCTTCCTTGTGAACTTACCCATACAGTGCAAAATATCACATTTAAAAAGATTTCAGATTTTGGCTAAGAAATTCCTTAGACTCTGTGGTTCTTCTAATCTTGGTCTATCTGATTACAAATCTTATTTCAGGGTTGCTTCTCCGCCACTCCCCACCGAAAACTACCTTTGCAAAGATTTATTTTCCTCCAATACCAAAAAGAGGGAAGAGTTCCTGTGGCATAGGCCGGATAAAGCACTTGATTGTGACATCATATAAAGTAAGTGAGTTCAAAACTCCAGTCATGCTATTACTTTCAGATAGGTAATAGTCTGAGACTTGAGAAAAGTATGAACAACCTTCATCTTACCGAGCTATGGGCTAAATATGCAACCAACTAGACTGTTCTTCTATCAAGGAGGCTTTGGCATCAAATACCCACAAAGGTTGATATGCCATTAAACAATGAGAAACCAAACCAAACATGGATCATTGAAAAAGATTATTGATAAAGGATAAAGCCTATGTCACTTAAGTTTTAGATAATTTTAACGATCTTTATCAGTTTGTTCTCATACCAGGGTCCACAGGACCCCCTAGACATTTTGTTTGATTCATTCTGTGGTGATTCAAAATTATTTTTTTAAACCCATTTTTTTTTTTGTATCATTGACTTGTCTTCATTCTTATTGTTATTCTGTACATACGTTTCGGGCTGATGTGCCCTCGCCGGTCCTTTCTTCAGTATTTTTATCCATCGGAAGTCCATACAGAACTTGAACCCACCTTATATTTTCAATTTTTTTTTTTTTAACCCATAGATGTGGACCCTAACTACGTATACCACTCGGGTCATAGTAGAGCTGCAAGTAATTGAAATAAAAGTGGTACTTGTTAATCTCGCCAGAGTCCAGAAATGGGAACTATCATCACAAGATTCAGTTTTAGTAATCCTACCACAGGAATTAGCAGAATTATTTAATAATATGCAAGATCACAATCTTTTCACTTTATATTTCATCAACTAAAAAGAAAAAAAAAAAAAAAAAGTCTTAAAGGTCGATAAATCCGTACAAACAAACTTATATTCTGCTTTGAGCCGGAAATTGATTAGGACGAATCCAGTCTCTTTTCAATACCCCAAAGTAAATAATTAATCATTGGACTCCCCTCCTCCTAGCATCCTCCTTTTGTACTCCCTCCTACCGTATCTTTGCAAAATCAAGTCCAACCTATTTGCTGAAGACTGACGCTGATGTATGCGGAAAACGTTCTGATTCCCTAATAAAAAAAATTTAAAATGTTGTTATGGGTGCCAAAATTATAAAAGAGTATTCTTGAAGTCAATCTTTCTGGCATGATTGGTTGGTTGGATTTTATGGCAATGTGAAGCCCTTGTTTGGGTTATTTTATGCTGAAAGTTTGTTTTATTCATTCTTGTTGGGTGGTTTGGTTGCTTTATGGCTTACACCCTCTTCAGGGCATTTAATGCTTGAATCAGGGTCATTTTTGATATCTAGGTTTGATTTTACAATGACCTGTTAATTGCCTTTAATATGGTCACCCATATAAGTACATTTCGGTGTTGGGTATTTGCAAATTTGTTTCAAAAACACATTTTTTAAGATATTTTAACCTATAGAGATGTGGATAAACAGGTACTTCTCAGGTCAGAGTTGCTAAGGAGTAATGGCCAAGGTACTTAAACATTGCATAAAATAACGGTTTCTGATGTGTAGCAAAAAAACCTGCATTCCATGATAGTGTTTAACAGTCAAAAGTCTTGAAGAAACTGCCAATTTGCAATCCTGTTGGTGCCAGGTGGTCTATAGGATTGGGTAGGCGAGGTTTTTCGAGCAATTAGTCTTTAGAGGTCTGTATGCTGATGGACAGCAAAACCAGTCTATAACAGAGAGGTGTGTGGGTGATAAGGCAGAACACTAAGTAATCATTGCTCCAAGGCCATAGAAGAAAAATCGGCAAGTAGAATCAAGAAGTATTGTGAGACGACCTGTTTTGCGTTCTGTCACAATGTCTAAGACCACCAAACGTTTTGAATATTCCGTCTGTGCTGGCCGATTTGAAGGGCGGCAAGTCAGAGACAGGTTCACAAAGATTAAAACAAACAACAACTACAAAGTTTGTAAACAGACGCGATGGAAGAAGGGGTCTGTGATACTTTAGAAATCTATCTCAACTGGCTGGCTACTGACTTCACTTTGTGGATTCTGGGCTAACTACTGCTATACCGACGGTTAACACCTCTAGGGCCGGGGTTGACTGCTAAGTGCTGGAGTTTATCTGTAATTTATATAGGAATTCTCCTCCACATCCCCCTGCTTCCGGAACCACACTGTATGGCGTACTTAAATTCAATTCGCTCAGCGACTTCCTAGATGTCATTTACCCTTAATTAAGTAATTAAATCTTTTATCCAGGCGTAGTGTGTCTTCATAATGTCGAACCATTAATTTTTTCAAAAGAGATTTCTAATAAAATCCTTTGCTTTTAGTACCTTAGAGCCTAAGATATTAGTCACCAGGGGTCTTTCACGGTGGTCGTTATAAGCTAGCTCTCTCAAATTTACGCCTAATATTTTGTGTTCGTAAAAAAAAAGACAAACGCCACCATTTACTTAATGCCTGGCTTTAACAGATTCTATATTTTTTTTATTCATTTATTTTATTTATTTTTATTCCTGAAATAATAAAACAAGAACATCTTCAGCTAAAAATAAACCCAACAAGATTGACATGCTCATATCAACCCAACCAACCAATCGCAACAATCAACTAACCCCATCTAAGAATTGAATAAAACAAAAAACATCTCATGCATAAAATAACCAAAAAGAGTTGACAATGCCCATAAAACCAACAACCAATCAACTAACCCAATCAAGAATGAATAAAACAAAAACATCTTCAGCATAAAATGACCCAATAAGTTGACATGCCATAAAAACCAACAACCAGCCAGCCAGGGTTTGAATTGGAGACCAGTAATATTTAAAGAATTTTGTGCTGTGCATCACTCATAAATTATATGCAATAGGACATCTTGAATATCCTCCAGCAAGCCAATAGATGTGGATCCCAAGAAGTGCCTAAGCACCTAAACCAAGGATTGCATCAATTGTCTTCTGCTGGGTTAAATCGAAATCTTAACGAACAAATTCACAAATCGATGTCACCCCCGCTGAAAAAAAAAAATAAACGCCAAAAAATCAGGGAATTAACTGAATTTTAATGAAATTTTCCTCCTTCATTATAGAATCAGAGTATCAGGTCGAGCCTTCAGCATCTCTCACAGTATGGTGGTTCGTCACCAAAAGTATCTGGAGCTGGTGAATTGTGGCTCACATTACAGAAATACTGCAACATTTGACTCACAATTACACACTTGTCTTGAAGATGACCCGAGACGGTTGATGTCCCAACTGCAAAGATCGTGACAGACTTTTTCTGTTAAACAGGAGGAAGTGGTACCCACTGGTACGTTACCCTGATGTACAATCTTCTCCGAACTGCGATCGACCATGCAACAGTTCATCAACATGTCACACATGAGTTGGCTACCTCACAAAAGTCCAGAGTAACCGCTTGCTACTCTTTTTCATACGAGGATATGTCAGGAGAAGGTATTCGTGCCACTACGGACCCCTACCCATACACTTCCCGTTAATTTAGACGATCTGAAATCTCTTACAGATGTTGCTAGTGTTTCGAAGAATATGTTAACATTGTTTGGCAAGAATTTGACTACACTGAGATTGCCAATGTGACTAGGCACCTCGTGTGGTGTAATGGTTAGCAAAAAGCCTAGAGTTGCAGACCACTGTTAGGGAGTTTGATTCTCATTGGCTACCCCATATTTCCTGGCCTTGGTGCCACTCTAAGCTAAACTTAGATACTATATGCTATGGGTCTAAGAGTTCCTCTAAATATTGTTCATCATGAAAATCATATCTTAGATTGTTTTTGGTTTAATAAAATTTTTCAAAAAACTACTCTAATAATTTGTGTTGTGTTGTGTGGTATTTGCCCAACCCTCCACAAGGCAGGATTTGGTTTGGTTTGGTTTGGTTTTGTTTTACGGGTTATCAACCTCGGTGGTCCCATTTATGCCTGATAAAGTTTTGAAAATAAATCAATTGCTTAATGGATAATCAATTTTTTATCAGCTCATGTTTTTCTATTTAACCCATAGATGGGACCCCTAACAGGTACACCGACTTTCCGGTCAGAGTGGACAGGGAGCAATGGTGATGAGGGGTGTCCACATTCCCCAACCTCCAGAACTGGACTCACAACCATTGCTCCTGGTCCCACTCGACTGGAGTGCGTAGTACCTGTTAGGGTCCCATCTATGGGTGTAAATAGAAAAACATGAGCTGAATAAAAAATTGTATTATCCATTAAGAATTGATTTATTTCAAAAATTGTATCGGCAATTAAATGAACCCACCGAGGTGATAACCTCGTAAAATACAAACAAACCAAAACCAAACCAAATCTGCTGTGGAGGGGTTTGGGCCAAATACACACACAACACACAAATTATTAAGAGTAGTTTGAAAATTGTTATTAGAAACCAAAACCATCTAAGATATTGATTGTTCATGAATGAACAATATTTTTTAGAGGAATCTTAGCCCCATAGCATATAGTTATTAGTTTAGCTTAGATGTGGCACAAAGGCCAGAGAATATGGGGTAGCCAATGAGAATCAAACTCCCTAACAGTGGTATCTGCAAAATCTAGCTTTGCTAACCATTCACCACAGGGGGGGGGGGTGGGGGGGGGGGGCGAGGTGCCTAGTCAGCATGGCAATATTATCGTCAGGTGGTAGTCAAATTCTTGCCAACATATGTTAGACATATCTTCGACACTAGCAACATCTGTTTAAGATGATTTCAGATCGTCTTAAATTAACGGGAAGTGTTGGGGGTAGGGGTCCGTAGTTGGACGAATACCTTCTCCGCCTGACAATATCCTCGGTATAAAAAGAGTAGCAAGCGGTTACATCTGGACTTTGTGGTGGCCAACTCATGTGTGGCATGTTGATGACTGGTGCATGGTCGATCGATTCGGTAGAGATAGATTTACATCAGGGTAACGTACCAGTGGGATACCACTCCTTCCTGTTAAAGAAAATGTTGTCACGATCTTTGCAGTTGAGACATCACCGTCTCGGTGTCATCTCAGAATAGTGTGTAATTGGGTGAGTCAAAATGTTTTTGGCAGTATTCTGTAATGGAGGCACAATTCACCCAGCTCCAGATACTTTTGTGACGATACTCACAATGGACTGTGAGATGCTGAGCTCGCCTGATACTCTGATTCTATTAGATGGAAGGAGAAAATTTCATTTATTAAATTCAGTTTATTCCCTGATTTTTTGGGTTGTTTTTTTTTTTTCAACCCGCGGGTGACATACGATTTGGAATTTATGGGTTCTTAAGTTCGATTACCCAGTCAGAAAGACAATTTGGATGCATCCGTTGTTTAGGTGTAGGCACTTCTTTGATCACATTTGGCTTGCTGGATGGTATTCAAGATGTCCAGTGCATATAATATTATGAGTGTGCACGCACAATGTCTTATTAAATATTGACTGGCTCCATTCAAACCTGCTGGCTGGTTGGGTTGGTTTTTGGCCATATGTTCATACTTATTAGGGTCATTTTTA
The DNA here is from genome assembly GCA_023376005.1 of Doryteuthis pealeii. NCBI lineage: Eukaryota > Metazoa > Mollusca > Cephalopoda > Myopsida > Loliginidae > Doryteuthis > Doryteuthis pealeii. The sequence goes on from CM042160.1 coordinate 86,687,177, forward strand.
TGCTGAAGATGTTCTTTTGTTTTATTCATTCTTGTTGGTTGTTGGTATTTGGTTTGGTTGATTTTATGGCATGTCATTAACTCTTTTTTGGGATTATTTTATGCTGAAGATGTTTTTGTTTATTCATTCTTGTTGGTTAGTTGTATTGGTTGGTTGGATCTGGTTGGTTCTTTATGGATTCCTCTTGTTTGGGTTATTTTATGCTAAGATGTTTTTGTTTTATTATATCATTGAATAATATAAAAAAAATGGGAATTAAAAATTAATAGAAAATCTTTTGTTTAAGCCGCCCCCCAGGCTATTAATAAAATGGTGGTCTGGTTTTGTCTTTTTTTTAAACGAACACAAAAGATAGAAGGCGTAAGAGTTGGTGAGATGAGTCTAGCCTATATATTTCGAGCTACCGTGAAATGAGGAACCCCTGGTGATAATTCTTAGGCATTCTAGCGTACTAAAAGCAAAAATAGGATTTTATATTAGAAAATTCTTTGTTTGAATAAATTAATGGTCGACATATTGAAAGACACTACCGCCTGGAAAAAGATTTATTACTTTATTATGTTTTAAGGGTTAATGCATCTAGAAAGTCGGCGATTGAATTTAACCGTACTGGCATCAGTGTGGTCCGGAAGAGGGGGATGGTGGAGGAGAATTCTATAAATAAATTTTCAGATAAACTCCAGCCACTTAGGCACTCCAACCCCGGGCCCTAAGAGTAGTTAACTCCCGTCGGTAGAGTAGTTTAGCGCCAGAATCCATTCAACAAGTGAAGTCAGTAGCCAGCAGTTGAAGATAGATTTCTAAAGTATCCAGACCCCCTGGTCTTCCATCCGCGTTTGTTTACAACTTTGTTAGTATGTTGTTGTTTTTAATCTTGATGAACCTGTCTCTGACTTGCGCGTTCAAATCGGCCAGCACAAGAATTATCACAACGTTTGGGGGTCTAGACATTGGTGCAGAACTGCAGAACAGGTCGTCTCACAATACTCTTGGATTCTACTTGCCCGATTTTCTTCTATGGCTTGGAGCATGATTTAGTGTTTTGCCTTCATCACCACACACTCTCTGTTTAAGACTGTTTGCTGTCTCCATCAAGATTACAGACCTCTAAAGACTAATTGCCTTAAACCTGACTAAACCAAATCCTTAGACCACCTGGGCACCCACCATATGAATTGGCAGTTCTTCAAGACTTTTTGACCTGTTAAACACTTATTCATGGAATGCAAGGTTTTTTTTGCTCAAACATCAGAAACCGTATATTTTAATGCAATGTGAATACCTTGCCATTACTCCTTAGTCACTCTGGACCTGGAAGGGTAGTACCTGTTATATTTCACATCTATAGGTTAAAAATAATATCTTAAAAAAATGTGTTTTTGAAACAAATTTGAATACCCAACAGAATGTACTTATATGGGTGACCATTTAAGCAATACAGGTATGTAATCAACCCTGAATAATCAAATGACTTGATTCGGCATTAAATGCCTCTGAAGAGGGTTTGATATCCATAAGCAACCACCCACCCAACAAGAATGAAATAAAAACAAACTTCAGCATAAAATAACCCAACAAGGGTTCACCAGCCATAAAAGTCCAACCAACCAAATAACATGCCCAACAGAAAGATTGATTTCATAGAATAACCTTTAATATTTTGGCACCCATAAAAATTTAAATTTTTTATTAAGGGAATCAGAACGTTTTTCGATAATCAGCCGTCAGTCTTCCGCGCAATAGGTTGGACTTGATTGCAAAGATTTGGTAGGAGGGAGTACAAAAGGATGGTAGGAGGAGGAGGGAGTCCAAGATTGATGAATTATTTTACTTTGGGTATTGGAAAATTGAGACGGGTCCGTCCTAATCAATTCCGGCAAGCAGAATAAAGTTGATTTGTACGGATTTTATCGACCTTTTTAAGACTTTTTTTTTTTTTTTTTTTTTAGTTTTGATGAAATATAAAGTGAAAAGATGTGATGCATATTAATTAAATAATTCTGCTAATGTCCTGTGTAGGATACCTAAACCTGAATCTTGTGATGAAGTTCAATTCTGAGCTCTGGCGAGTATACAATACACTTTAATTAGCCATTACTTGCAGCTCTACATGACCCAGAGTGGGCAGTAGAAGTGTTAGGTCCCATCTATGGGTTAAAAAAAAAAATTGAATTAAGGTTGGGTGCAAGTTTCTGTATGGCTTCCGATGTAAGAAATACCTGAAGAGGCGTGAGGCAAATCAGCCGCACGTTTGTTACAGGGGATAACAATAAAGATGAAGGAGACAATAGGTCCAAGATGATACAAAAAAGGAAATGGGTTAAAAAAATAATTTTGAATACCTCAATCAAGAAATGAATCGAATTTATCAAACAAAAATGTCTAGGGGTCCATGTGGACCCTTGGTGAGAACAACATGAAATTAAGACGTAAAATTATTCTAAAACTTAGGTGGCTATAAGGCTCTATCTTTATCATAATCTTTTTTTTCATGATCAGTTGGTTTTGGTTTCTTTTGTTTAATGGCATGATCAACCTTTTGTGGGTTATATTGATGCCAAAGACATCCTTGTAGAAGAATTTCAGTAGTGGTGCTATTTAGCCCATAGCTGGTTTAAGATAAGGGTTGTTCATATTTCTCAAGTCTCAGACCATTACTATCTGAAAGTAATAGCATGACTGGAGTTTGAACTCACTCTACTAATGATGTCACAAATAAGTGCTTTTTCGCTATGTCCACAGGAACCTCCTCTGGTTTTGGTTTGGAGGAAAATAATCTTGCAAAAGGTAGTTCGGTGGGGGGGTATGGCGGAGATAGCAAACCCTGAAAATAGATGTGTAATCAAGGATAGACCAAGTTGGAGAAGATAACCAAGAGTCTAAGGAATTTTATCTTAGCCAAAATCGTGAAATCTTTTTTAAATGTGATATTTTGCCTGTAATGGGGTTAGTTTCACAAGGAAGCGGATTAACTCTTAAATCCTGTTGAAAATTTTCTAAGTCCATGAGCCAATTCCTATTAAGGATTTATCAGTAAATGGCTTAACAGATAATAATTTAAATAGATAACAATAAAGGAGAGACAATAGTCCGAAAAATAATAAAAAAACAATATTAATCCTTTTAAAAAAATTCAAGAGAATGAAAAATATTAAAGTGATTTTTGAGTTTGTTTTGTTTTAACTTCTTAAATCACTATTCAGTAAATATGGATCTGTGGGACTACTTTAAAAAATCCCCTACCCCAGGCGACGCCGGGTAGCCGCTGCTCAGTTTGCATTATAAGCGCCTACCACGTCCAAAAAGAAACTTTTAAATGCATAAAGAATTAAGTAATACAGATCTTATGTCAAGTGAAGTTGGGAGGGGTATGATTCTAAAAAATGTGTCAAGTGTCCTTTCTTATTTTTTTTATTTCTTTGCAATAACATGTTATTTGATATTTGTATGTAAACTTGAGGGATATATATATTATATATATAATATATATATATATATCATATATTATTTATATTTTTGGATATTCGTTTGATTTTTCCAGCGTGTCCAGTGGGTTAGTTCACCTGAAATTTTATAAGGCGTCCCATTAACAATTACTTCGGCATGTCTTGAATACTATATATATATATATAATATATATATATTTATATATATATATATTATATATTATATTCTCTGCATTTATTGCTGTTTGACCAAAATAAATTAGGTTGATTTTAACAACATGTGCTTTCCTGTGATATTCTATCACATCTCTCCAAAACCCCCTGCACTTAATCTGATCACCTCTACAGTATCTTCTTGCATTCCACAGATGCCTTTTTGGCAGTTCCTAATGCGTGGAAAGGTATTAAACCCCCCCCCCATACTATAGTATATTAATATTTATATATATATTATATAATATATATATACTATATAATGCAAGTGGTATATCAAAGTTGCTTCCTCTCAAACGCCTTTCTTTCATCACTGTGTGCATTTATCGGTGCGTTTCATCTTTAATTTTATATTGCACATAGATTGACTTCGGAAGATATTGATTAATGTGAGTTGTATCTTTCTTTGGGTGGCGTTACTCTCAGCAGCTGTTTTTAGACAGGTTTCCTAAAATTCTTTAAGTCCGAGCGGGGGGGTCATGGCGTAGTGGTTAATGTTTTGACTGCAAAACAAGTAATATATATTTACCAAACGAGCCAGGGATGTGGACACAAGGTCAATTTCTCTGCACGAGTTCTAACAGGTTTGAATCTAGAGTTATTCCTTCTAGAACTGAGTTACTAGTTTCATGGTTAAAGGAAGACCATCCACCCTGCTCTTTTGCCCATACAGCTTGGATGGAAATTGGATTTCTTACCTTTCCCAAGGGTATTAGCGCTATATGAAATGTTTAATAGCTTTGTCCAGGAATTGAACTCTGGTCGATGAGTCGCATTTCCTATGACTCTAACCATTAAGACAACGCGCCTCTACAATGCTCACAGTTAGGGTAATAAGAAATTTGAACTCTAAGTGTATTTATGATCATTCAAGTTTTCTGGCTAACTTTTTAATATTATGGGTGGAATTCGTGGATTAAGGTCCATCCAAAGTTCGAGTGTCCTGAGGTATCTCTTTGGCACTGTCGATAGTCATCCTCAAGGGGTGACTGTGTTACCAAGTTTTTTGCTCCAGGATATATAATTATTGCGTGGTTTTGGTTCCTTGGGAGCGGGGGCGGGAAACCACCTTTAATTCAGCCATGTGGCCCCTGTTGGTATTATA
>CM042160.1:86692040-86714540 GCA_023376005.1 Doryteuthis pealeii
GGAGAGAAGATCCATTGATCTTTTATTTATTTATTTTTTTTTTTTTTGTGTCTCCTCAATCAAATTTGTTTGGTATGGATCTTAATGCATTTAAGTAATGTTATAAACTATCTAAATATTTGTTTGTTTGTTTTTCAATTTGTTGTATTACTGTTCTTGGGTTCAAATTTCACCAACTTGAAACTTTATGTATACATTAAAATAATCACAATATTCAATATGAAATAAAAAAATTAGAATTAGTATCTAAGCGCAGACATGAAAACAAACTTTTGTTTGCCTATGGAAATATTCAACACAGATTACATCACTTTTATACTGCTAAGAGAAAAGTGTGCACTATATAACTAATATTCTTGGTTGGGCCAATAAATTTTCAGCACTCCTATTTTAATTTATATATATATAGGTGTGATCAATTAAATTTGTATTTGCATATATTTATGAGATGAGGCAATTGAATTTGTTTCCTTGTTATAGATCTTTTAAATGCAGTTAAGTAATGTTATAAACTATCTCAAATTATGAACAAGTGTAAAAACTTTTAAATTTTTTATTTCCCTTTATACAATGTTAATCTATGAAGCCAATTACAAAGGAGAAAAAAAAAACCCAGAAAACAATGCTCAGTCTTACCAAACCTCCAAACATAAGATCTAGATAAACTTCAAAAATCAAACCTGAGGGTGGAGAAAAAAATATTGCATAAGTAGACAACTTTTTTTTTGTCTATAATGTTAGGAAATTTGTTGAAATTTAAGCAGGATTTAGGATTTAGTAAAAAGCACATTTTTTAGTGTTAGGAGAAGCTTCAAATGTTAAAGTTGAATGGAAAAAAAAAGCAGTGAGAAGCCAAGTGATTCAATTTAGAAATTCAAATACATAAAAAGCTGATTTAGAAGGAAAAAGTCTTGAAGCTTTTAAAGTCACTATTTCTTTGTTCAATTCTGAAGACATAATTGAAGATATTTTGAACAAGAGGATGAAATTAAGAGAAATTCTTTATATATATATATATATATATATATATATATATATATATATATTATTTAAACAGGTATTGTTAAAGTCCATAGAATATTTCTTCTTTATGATTTTCAGGTGTAAACATTCAAGTCTTCTAGTTGTTTCTCAGACATCGGGATCTAAATGATAAAGAAAATGTCCCATATTTTTTTCCCCAAACGCTTTCAACCATTTTGCTGGTTTGTCCTCAGGAGGATTATTGGTTGTAGTGAGTGATTGTTTGGTGCAAGTTTTATAGTTTGTTTTTTCTTTTTTTTTTTTTTTTTTTAGGTGGTGGGGCTTTTTAAAAAATTTATTTTTGTGGTTCATTCATTTAGTAGAGTATTGTAGGAGAGTTGCTAAAAAAAGATATGGGACATTTTCTTTAACCATCTAGATCCATTGTCCAAAAAACAACTAGAAGACTTGAACGTCTACACCTGGAAATCATAAAGAAACATTTCATGGTCTTTAAAATACTTATTCAAAAAAATTATATATATATATATATATATATATATATATATATATATATATATATATATAATTATGTATGTTATGTTCTTGTGAACGTTGTTTGTTTGGTCTTTTGAAGCATTGGAAAAAACAAGAAAAACAGAACAAAAATCAGAATTTTTATATATTCAACCATTGCTCTGTTCCTGGTTTAATCTTTTCCGATATTTCGGGTGAACCTTTACCCTTTTTCAAGGTATATCAGATGGTCTGGAGAAAATGAAATGTTGTATATATATATTGCTTCAGAAATGGAATGTACATTTTCCTGAAATTAATGTGATGATAATGACAAATGATTAATTTTTTTTTTTTTTTTTTTTTTTGAGGAATATAATTCAGGGTGTTTCAGAAAAATTGATATAATTTTGTAATCAAATAACTTGAACAATTCTTGTTCGAATGATCTCAAATTTTAACAGCATGTGTAAAAACAATTTAAGATCCCATGTTTAATGCGTTTTTTTTTTTCTTCTTTTTCTTTTCAGGTTTAGAAATGCTACTCACTGAAAATGAAAAGCATGGAACAAACTACCTGCATCAGTTGTTAGCTGCTGAGACACGACATCCTTCAAAAACTCCATTAAATCCTGAAATTCATCAACACAATACTTGATGACCCTCCCCTCCATACACAAACATATATATATATCACGACTAATACACTGTTCATTTTCCAAAAAACTGTACATTATTTTATGTACTATACATGCACCTTTGATAAGTTGTAGTGCACCTGAGCCATCTGAGCACTATAATTAAACATAGAATTTTGAATTGTTTCTACACATACTGTTACTTGAATGAGAATTGGTAAAGTTATTAGATTATGAAATTATAATATCAATTTTTCTGAAACACACTACATCTCAAATAATATCAGATTTTTTGAACATCAAGTAATTATTTATTAAATTTGGCTTTGTTAAAACTAGTATGCAAATTAACCATACCATATATTATGTAAGCCTTTATTTCTTAGTGATATACAAGACATTGCAGGATTTTAAATGCATTAATAACATGGGCTGTTTTGGGGCAAATCTAACTTTTTATAGAGACATCATTAATAAATAAGACTAATTCTCTGCATTAATGGTTTTGACTATGAATTAAATACGCATTGACAAACTTAGGCAATTGCTGAGGGTATTGTGACATAGTTTCGGTTACAAACAGACACTAAATCTCCATTATAATAAGACTTTGTATTTTCTCCATAATCATCTTTACATTGTCAAAATGGAGGCTTGAAAGTTTTTGTAACAAAAAAATGATTCAAACTTAGAACCTAAACTAGGAAAACCTATACATAGGCCGAAATGTGTAATCTGAACATTAGCTACATAAATGAGAGTAACTTCCCCTTGTTATTTTCACTTTGAGGAAGCCATTTGTTTTGGTTGGCCATTTTTATTTCACCATAAATCGACACTGAAAATATGAATTTGTTCGAATCAATACAACTGCATGAAAAATATCATAAAATGTGTTCTTATTAACAATTAAGTTAATTTCAAATAATGCGCAAACACAATTAAGAACACATTTTATGATATTTTCGTGTTAAAACATGCAGTTGTATTGATTCGAACAAATTCATATTTTCAGTGTAGATTTATGGTGAAGTGAAATGGGGGAGGGGGCTCTTTGCATAAATACAGCCTGGCCTCCTGCCCTAAAAAAAAAATGCTAAGCAGTACCAGTCCAAAAAATAACCCACATTACGATCAAAGTCCCTATCTGAAGCGGTGCCTGCTGAAGAACCAACCTGCGCTTAAGGCATTTTTACCCCAGTCTTTTCTCGATAAGTAAATGTAAATATTCTGACTCTCCCCCTCTTTAAAATATTTCTTTTATTGGTTTGAAGGCATTTTTTATTGATAAATTACTTTTTTTAGAGGTTTGAAGGCGTTAGAAGTAAGCCACTAACCAGGTTTTTTATCGACAAGTAAATGTAAATATTTACCCCTACCCTTAAAAAAAAAATGTTTTTTTTGTATTTTCATTTTATTTTAATTCAAGACAAGTTTTGAAAATAAAAACAATCAATACATTATTAAACTAAACAACTGTCCTGAATTTCTAAATAATTACAACAGAGTTTTGAAATAAAAACACAAAAAAAAAATGTATTTTCATTTTATTTTAATTAAAAAAACTGTCACATATTTTTAAAATAAATATGACCGAGTTTCGAAAATTAAAAACCCTAACCCCAAAAAACAATATTATAAATAAAAACACCTTCAAACAGTTAGGGACTTAAATAGTAGCACGGATGGTTTTTCAGCAGACACCACTTCAGCTAGGGAGTTCAATCGTAGCACGGGTTGTTTTTTCAGCAGGCAATGCCTAGTGGATTTTAGGGCAAGAGGCCAGGATGCATTTATGCAAAATACCCAAAAACAAGTTTCAAATTAGAATTGATATTGAGTTCTAAAAAAATCAGAAAATTATTGTAAGAAAAGACATATGTAACTTGGAAGTCAAGAAAGACAAATAATTTTTACAATTCATTCTTTAATTTCATTAAAAAAGCTAAACGTTCCTGAATCCAAGGCTGTGAAGTCAGAATTGGTAAAACTATACCAACAACACAGACTCCAGTTAAATTTATACTTTATATGGCCCTAATTTAGTCTATAAAGTTATACAGTGCACACTCCTTATAAATAGATTTTAAAAATCATGGTTTTACATTTATTTGTAGGCCATAATCAATTACTCAAAGAGGAGTCGGAGTTGGAGGTGTCAAAAATAGAAGAGTCAGAGTCAAAGGTTTTGTGTTCTGACTCCATAACTCTGCGTGAATCCGATTATGTTTTTGTACACCCAGGTAAAAAATGCTTTCCAAATCTCCAGGGTAATGGCATCCCTAAATTGGGTCACATTGGAGTAATGTCAAAAAAGGATTCCTTCACACAAGTTCTTAGAAAGTTTATTTGTTTGAATTTCAACAATTGATTACTGTTGAAATTGTTTTTTCTTTCTGTAAAACTTTCTTTTTTTAAAAATTGAATTAAAACAAATTTAAGTTTAATTCTAGGAAATAGAACAATTATAATTAATCAAAATTGAATTTTCCAACCCCCTATCTGAAAAAAAAAAAAGTTTTAAAAAAGTAAAAAGAAAAAGGTAAAAACTTGTTGCAATAATGTTGGAGAAAAAAAAAGAAAAGAATTCTATATAATTGAAGATCAAATGATGACAATTACTTACAAAAAAAAAAAAAAAATGTTTTGTTGAGAATGAGAAAAAAATCAAACGAGAGACAATCCTTTAATTTTCATCTCATGGAATTTTAAAAGAAATTTAAAACAAAAAATTTTTTTTTAAAATTAAAAAAAAAAAAAAAAAAAAAAAAAAAAAACTTGTTAAGACTATTTTTCAAATGATGTACTTGAATCAAATAGAAGTTCCCTTATTTCTTTTTTTTTTTTTTTTTTCAATTGACAAACAATCTAGGTGCAGTTCAGATAAAAGGTGGTTTGAATACAACCAAGTCTACCATTAACATTTTAAATCCATTGGCCTGATATTTCAGACTGAGCAATATTCTACTACATACTATAGTCCCAATATTTCAGGTTCAGGGAGATTATGTCAGATACTACTACTAATAAAAATCATCATCACGTCACGCTGTTAGCATGGATTCCCATGACTTTCCTTCAGCAAACATCCCTGTTGGTCTTTGCTCCTGGTAGGTCCTCCTAATGGAATCCAGATTCCATACAGAGCTGATTAATATAGGGTTTTGTTTTTATCTAATAATAATAATAATAATAATAAAAGGACTAATATATCAACCATTATGGCATATCAACCCTTTTCAGGTCTTCTAATGCCGTATCAAGTCATTTTGATAAACAAAAGAATCAAGTTGCTTACAGTATCTGCTGTTGCTTAAATGGTCACTAATATAAATATTGAACAGATTCATCGCTATTTAACTTCGGTGATCCAGCGGGAACCAGTGCTTTCAGCATGACTTGACCACAAGTGTGTGTGTGTGTGTGTATGTATGTGTGTGTATGTAATATATATTATATATATATAATATATATGTGAGGTAGCTAAAAGGATAGTGAACAAGAAATGATAACTCAAAACAAATCTAAGAGTTGAAATATTTCGTCCGATTTATAAGGACATCTTATTTTAAAAAAAAAAAAAAAAAAAAAAAATGTCCTTATAAATTGGACGAAATATTTCAACTCTTAGATTTGTTTTGAGTTATCATTTCTTGTTCACTATCCTTTTACCTACCTCATACTGTCGGATTCTACTACATCCATCCTATATATATATATATATATATATATATATATATACATACATACATACACACAGACATTATATATTTATTGTTTGCCAGGGAATTTGTACCTTAGTATTATCAGGAACTACTATGCCGAAGTCATTTATATAAATATGCAAATATTTTGTCTTCAAATATTAAAATTTTATAGCCTTTATAATACTTATTAATCAATACCTCTATGTAGGGTATAAGGTGTATTGTAAGCCCTGCCGACAGGACAGTGTAATTATTTTTGTGGTATTATTTAATTAAAAATAAAGATTAAAAAGTGTTGTGGTTTATTTGTTCAAATGTTAGTTTTTATTTGATAATGCCTGTTTTCTCAATTCTTATTTGATAATGCCTGTTTTCTCAATTCTTATTTGATAATGCCTGTTTTCTCAATTCTTATTTGATAATGCCTGTTTTTCTCAATTCTTATTTGATAATGCCTGTTTCTCAATTCTTATTTGATAATGCCTGTTTCTCAATTCTTTTTGATAATGCCTGTTTTCTCAATTCTTATTTGATAATGCCTGTTTTCTCAATTCTTATTTGATAATGCCTGTTTCTCATTCTTATTTGATAATCCTGTTTTCTCAATTCTTATTTGATAATGCCTGTTTTCTCAATTCTTATTTGATAATGCTGTTTTCTCAATTCTTATTGATAATGCCTGTTTTCTCAATTCTTATTCGATAATGCCTGTTTTCTTTCACCTATTACGACTGGTAATCAATTAGTGACCATACCCACCCTGTAGTTATCTTATGGTTGGCTTTCTTAGACGCTAACACCCGCATTGTCAAGGGAGACTACTCTATTTCCTTTTAGAGGACAGATAAATAGACTCATTATCTCAGAAGAAGAAAGAAAAAAGGAAAAAAAAAAAAAAAAAAAAAAAAAAAAAAAAAAAGCAGATTAATTTAGAACTATATTTCTGCTAACAGTTTTCCCCATTAATCAATTGTTCAGATAAAATGATTCAAATAAATATGGCTTCTGTCCCTTAATAGTTGGTACATTTAGTATGTGAAATTTATATGTGAAAGTAATTTCTATTATGGGACAGAGGTAATAATTCATGGCTGAATCTGTCCCATAATAATTGGTACATTTAGTGTATGAAATTTACATGTGAATGTAATATGCATTATGGGATCATCTTTAGAATATAAAATAAATATATTTAATAAATATAAAGTATAATAATATAAAATAAAGAATATTTACTCAGTAGTGTCATCTTCAAATCTTTTTAGTGTCATCTTTAAAATGACTTGCACTGAATAGTTAACATCTCAAAAATAATTTTTTTTTTTTTTTTTTTTTTTTTTTTTTTTTTTTTAATAGTGTGCACTATTTTTGTGATCAACAAGTCCATCGTGATAGACATATTGGGTGCTCCTTCCATAGATCATCCAAAATTGATTTTTTTTACAAAAAAAAAAAAAAGGTAGACCCTGGAGTGCAAATTGAAATTAAAAATAATTTTTAACAATAACCAATAAATAAAATTTGACATTTAAGGAAACATTTTCTTTTAAGAGAAATACAATAAAAGAATTCTTACCTAATTGTAAATTTTATAACAGATTCATTAACAAAAAAACAAAAAAAACAAAACAACCCATTCATAAAATTCACAATTTTCCTAAGTGAAGCTTTAAGAGATTTGTACCCTGAAGTAGGAAGTATAACTTGTTGGCAATAAAAAATACTGTTAAGAAATCTGTTCACAAAAAAAAAAAGAATGGGGGTCGGGGCAGAGTTGTGACTGACCTGTGTAACAAATTTTGTAGTTGTGTCACTTAAAGTCTTCAGCATGGGCGTGGCATGTGCATAAAATAAAGACATCCGATTCGCCATTTCATTCGACACTTCAGTTTCTCCTTCTTTGCTGTCCTGAAAGATAATAATAATAAGTTTTTATGGTTAATCTATAAGCCCAATATTTCAGGCTGAGTACTATTTTACTATACACTGTAAGGCCAGAATTTTGGACTGAGCATTATTCTACTTTACACTATTTAATAGTCAGGATATAGTGACTTGGTTCTTTCTGAAAGCTGGTTTACATTAAAAATTAAAATTAGTGAAATAGATCACTAATTAGGACTGAACCTATTCTAGTAGGTCACTACCTCAACTGGAGATTAACAGGTTTGAATTCAGAGTTTTCCTTCTCCTAGACTGGTTGCCTAACCAAGATTAAAGAGCCCAGTCTGCCCTACTATTTACCCATAGCTGGTGGGAAAGTAGTTGGATTCATACCTTTCCCAAAGGTATTAGCGCTATGTGAAATGTAGCTTCGTCCAGGATTTGAACTCTGGTCGACAAGGCCATTTCCTACGACACTAATAATTATACCACAGCCTCCAACTAAAAAGTCCAGAAAGAACCAAGTCACTAAATCCCGATTGGACATTGGTCAAACAAGACTTATGCACACATTCTATACCAATTCTACAGAGACAAGTTTATTATTGAAGTGAGATTTTCTTTAATCCCTTATTTTAAAACTAGAAGTCGCTACCCAGCATCACCCGGGTAGAGGGGGATTTTTTTAAGTTAGTCCCGCAGATCCATTATTACTGAATCAGGAGTTGAATCCTCATGGGATGCCCCATTTAAATCCCTATGTAAAAAAAATAGACCTTGCATTGATCCAGCTACTCTGAAAAGAAATGTTAATGTCTACTATCTAAAATATTAAATGAAAAAAAAAATCCATGCTGTTATCATTTAAATTTTATTTTTTAATTAACTTAACGAATATAAATCAAATCTATTATTTTTGCTCAAAAACCAAACCCTGGTGTTATTTAATGTATATATATGTATTTACTTTGTCATTAATTTTTTTTTAAAGTTTCCTACGGACATACATGTACACCCAACTGCCCTTTATATATGTATAGAAGGAACTAACTGTACAGTTATGGACTAATCTTGGTATTAGTCGCCATTCATATTTTTTTTAAAGTTAATTTATCATTTACAAAGTTCATTAAGAAATATTTATTGGAAAATGCCTAAAATAATTTATTGTAAAAAAAAAAATGTTGTTTTTTCTTACTATTCTTTTCATAGAAAAAAGGTTAGAGTTTTCTTTTAAATAAAGAAAAGAACATTAAAATTAATGTAGAATAAGAAAATATTGAATCTTGTCAAAAATTTTTTTTTTTTTTTTAAATCATTTTATATTAGATTTTAAAATCTTTAATAATATTCTAGATTAGATTTTAACATTTTTAAAAATTAAACTAAATCATTTAAGAATTCAAACAAAAAACAAGTCTATATTCTAAGTCTATATATAACAAGTGCTACTCATACGCTGAGTTGGCGAGGGCCGGTATCGAACTAGGAACCTTGTGATTCTTAGCGGAATGCTCTTTCCTATATTTTTCAATTCTATCAAAATATCAGGATTTTAAAAAATAAAATGAAATTTTTAAAAATCCTTCTGAATGTGACATTTTATCAGCCTTTCTCTCAACTTAAATTTCATCCAAGTTGAATCTTTTAAGTCAAATGAAAATCAACGAATTAACTCCCTTTGATTTTTATAGCAATTCAAGAGAAACAATGATTTTTAATGGCATATAAACCCATCAAGGGTTATTTTATCTCCATTGATTTTTTTATTTGTGTAATTCCAAAATTCCTGTTTTCTTTTTCTCAGTTATATGATATATTATTATCTAATACAAATAATTTGCACACAGTTGTATAGCTTCAAGTAACTAATAATAATCCTTGATAAACAATTAGTAACTACTAATAAAAATAATCTAGTAATAGGATATCAAGTATTCCTATCTAATATCAATAATTTTTAAACAGATCTATTTGTTCTATAAATGGGACGCTAACAGGTACTGGGTCAGAGTGGACCTGGGAGTAATGGTAATGAAGACACATCTTGGGACGGGTGGGGGCTTACTCCGCTGCAGGGAATACAATCAGTATATTCCCAGCTCCACTTGTAACTGCCACTAAACTGACCAATTAATTATATCTTAGTTTTATATAGTTATTTTTGTTTATAAAAATTAACTACAACCACAGTATCCAATTTAGAGTAGTTTAATGGGTTTATTAATACCATTTTGTGCCGAGCATTAGTTTCTGCTGTTTATCAACCCTAACCGGAAAAGGGGAAGACATACAAAACCCTTTTAGTTTACGCCACTGGTCCGGATAGGCAACAACGGTAAGTGCTTTCACATTTCTTTGAGGATTTCCTCTTTCTTTTTAAAAGTATTCGCTGTTATCCGTTATTAAATGTTATTTGTTTTTCTTTGTACAGTTTCACGGTGTTTATTAAATAAACTTAATGACATCAGTAAAGAATCGTCAGGCCATCCCTTTCTTCGAGACCAGTAGGCAGTAAAACTGCCAACAGGGTAGGAGTAACAAGGGGATTAAATGTGTAATATGTTAGATGGGACATTAACAGGTACTACCATTCCAGGTCAGAGTGGACCTGGGAGTAATGTCAATGAAAGGCTGACTACACACTTACCAGAACTAGAACCTCACCATCAGATGTAGTTTAATGTTATACCCAGTACATTCTTTATGGGAGGGGGTGGGTCTTATCCCTCTGCAGGGGAATTACAGTCAGCGTATTCTCAGCCCCACTTGTAGGGTAGGAGAAACATTGAGCTAAAAGATTAAATGTGAAATACTAACTAGCTTAAAAGCCGCCCTATCAAGCCGACATGAACAACGTTCTCCATTCTCTGCGAGAGGTGCCTAGCTTGGACATGTCAGAAGAATGGAAAATGGCCATATCCCAAAAGATCTTTTGTACAGCGAATTAGTAAAAGGCTCCTGATCAGTTGGTAGACCACACCTACGATTTAAAGATGTCTGCAGGAGAGATATGAGGATAGGCCATATTGAAACAAACACATGGGAGGTAGATGCAAAAAATATAGCGACCTGGAGCCTTAACCTTAGGCAAGGCAGGGAGAGGGATGAGGCAGAAAGGAGAGTAGTCTTGACAACAAAGAGAGGGAGAAAAGTCAGCAGCCCAGAAAGCGTCACAGGTTGTGTGCATTCAGTGCACCAAAGACTGTCACTCAAGAATTGGCCTGCAGAGTCACTTGCGCAGATGCAGATAAATTCTTTTTTTTTGGACACTACACCATCGCCCTTAATGGATGGTAAGGTGACAACAACAACAAGTGGCAATTAGGCTAGCTTAAAAGCCGCCTTATCAAGTGGCAATTAGGCTAGCACCTGCTGATGAAAGAATAAAAAATGAAAACAATAAAAAATTGAATCTTACTTCATTCGCCATTCTTTTTCGACTGACAGTTCGTCTGTAATAACTAAAGTCATTTTGGATTGCAGGGGTCGTCATCTAGAAGAAAGAAAAGAAAAAGACAAAGATTAAATACAATTTAGAATCAAATCAACCAGAAATCTTTTATTACTGTTTGAAAAATAAAAATCCCTTGGTGACTATAACACCAACTATCAAACATTGGTCCACACACATACTACTAGGAGTCCTAGCGACGCTGGCTTTTAGGATAAGGAATCATAGCCTGTCCAAGATCACACGGTACAGTGAACTTTTTACTGGCCATCATGACAGAGGGGCACCAAAAAAGAAATGAAATAAGGACTGCTTGAAAAAACCCTTTGGTGCCTGTGTTGGGTCAGTAAAATGGTGATTCCTGTATATAGAGTGAGTGAGGGAGAGGCTCTCTGTGATTGGATATACCAATCACGTAATGAGCCCAGAAGTTTAGGCGCAATATCCAAAATCCTAGCAGATAGATTCCACCAGCGGTTCCATGAGGCAGCGATTTGAAGGGCTCCAAGAAATTACCCTAAGATACCAGATATCTTCTCCAATGCACCGGTAAGTCCCTTAAACTCAGCTTTATATACAGGAAGGACTTTATATTGTTATTTGTTGTTTCATGTGCTGTCCAATAAATTGTTTGAATTAAAGGAAATATTAATTCCTTTCTTGTTGTTAGCCTTAGAATTAAATGGTATACTAACACAATACCTGTTACATCAACTATCAACATTGGTCCACCCTAGCTGAGATCTGTGACACCTGGTATATTACCACTAACTATGCTGTCACCTCATAATTATAAAAAGTTACAAGATACCACTATTTCGATTGGTTAGTTTTCAACTAAAAGATAAAAGATTTGATGGTCAAGTTGTAAACAATTGTCAAAAAAAAAAAAAAACCTTTAAAAAAAAGTTTTTTTAAAAATAAAAAAAAACCCCCAAAAAACCCTAAAAGCTCTCACCTTGAGATCATCAAATTTTAATACAAAATCCAGAATTTCAGCAAACTGCTTGAAGAGTGCCTGCTGCGTCTCAAGATGTTGTCGTGATGTCAGATTGGAAGAGCATAATTCCCGAAGCAACACCGGAATCACATTTTCTGAAAACACAAAAAACAAAATGTTATTTGTCGGAATTTTTGTCATGAGGTTTGATTTTGTTGTTTTTTCTTTTTTTATTACTGTTGTCCTCATCTTTATTGTGATATATAGAAACACAACTTTCAAATTTTTGTACTCTCCGGCCTTCTTTAGGTGTGCCTTGTCCGTCTGAACATACTGATGATTCAACCTGGGAAATCATTTTGAATAGTTAGTCTGTTAAGCAAACACGGCTTTGGATAATTTACGAACATCTCATCCTCGTGATGATTCTCAGATTGATGGGTGTTTGCACAACCAACGGACATTATTATTTGAAAATTCATAATTTATTCAACACCTTGTTTCCCAGGTTAATCATCGCTATGCTTGGATGGACAAGGAACACCTGAAGAAGGTTGGAGAGTACAATGGCCGAAATGTATTTCTGCCAGGTTTCCCAAAAAATAAGACAGGGCTTAAATTTATTTTTACTCTATTGATGACACAAGATTAACGCACTCCTATATACTCAAACAAGAACAACAACCACAGTGTGAAACATGTCAAACAACTTTGACTGTTAAACACTTATTCATGGAATTCCGGTTTTTTCTCACATAAAAAACTTATTTCAATGCAAACAATATGAAAGATCTATTTGAAAATGTCAACATGGAGGACATTCTGTCCTTTTTGAGGGAAATAAAATTATACCATAGAATACAGACATGAACTTAATCAATACCATACAACAATGGTGCTAACATTGTTAAAACCAAATACTACAAAAGTATAAATATAAATACACAACATATACTACTGCTTAACCATTTGGGCATGACTTTACCCCAGATGGGTTGATATGCCAATTAGTATTAATAATAATGACTCAAAGGGTTTTTCATACATGTTCCCATTGTTGGACCATATGACCTTTAGGCACCCCTTTTGCGATCTTGATTTATAAAGACATGATTTTCATTTACACCGTCAAAATCCGGTTGTTTGTTAGGGTTTAGGGTTAGGAGTTAGTTTTATAATTAAAAATAAAAAAAAACCTCTAAAAATCGTCTGTTAACAAACTACCGAATTTTGACGGTGTAAATGAAAAACATGTGCTTATTAATCGAGATCGCGAAAGGGGTGCCTAAAGGTCATATGGTCCCCATTGTTTATAGAATATAGACATGAACCTAATCAATACCATACAAGATGATCCCCAATGATGCTAACACATTGTTAAAACCAATTACTAAAAAAGTATAAATATAAATACACAACATATACTACTGCCTAACCATTGGGCATGACATCCCAGTGCATCTATGAAATTTCTTTATGAAAATCTTGACCACAGAAAAACAAGTTATTTTTTATTTTATTTATAAAATGTTTTTCATTGTATAATGTGTAAGATAATGATTAAAAAAAGAAACAGACAATATCCTGTGGAAACTATTACTGATGAAATCTACATGGATGATCTAGCACTTCTTACAAATACAATCTCAAGCTGAATGTCTGGTAGTGTTGGGAAGTGATCAATCCAATTGTGGGATAGATAATAAAAAGTCTGAGGCAATGATATTGGAGGATTCTGTTTTATTGGAGCAAGAGTTATTTTTTGGAATATGTGGCCAAATGAAAATGAAAAGCAGGTTGAGGAGAGAGAGAGTGTATAGAGGGGTGGGAAGAAGAAGAAAGAAAAAAAGAGAAGGAAAATGAAGAAAAAAAGAGAAAATGAAGAAAAAAGAAAAAAAGAAAAAGAAAAAAAAGAAAAAAAAAAAAAAAAGAAAAAATGAAGAAAAAAGAAAAAAATGAAGAAAAAAAGAAAAAAAATGAAGAAAAAAAGAGAAAAAATGAAGAAAAAAGAGAAAATGAAGAAAAAGAGAAAATGAAAGAAAAAGAGAAAATGAAGAAAGAGAAAATGAAGAAAAAAGAGAAAATGAAGAAAAAAAGGGAAGAAAAAAAGGGAAGAAAAAAGGGAAAAAAGGGAAGAAAAAAGGGAAGGAAAAAAAGGGAAGAAAATGAAGAAAAAAAGAAATGAAAAAAGAAAATGAAGAAAAAAGAATGAAGAAAAAAGAAAAAAAGAAAAAAAAAAAAAAAAAGAAAAAAGAAAAAAAGAAAAAAAGAAAAAAGATAAAGAAGAAAAAAGAAAGAAAAAAAAAGAAAAAAGAAAAAAAGAGAAAAAAAAAGAAAAAAGATAAAAAAGAAAAAGAGAAGAAAAAAAGAAAAAGAAGAAAAAGAAAAAAGAGAAGAAAAAAAAAGAAAAGAAAAAAGGGAATGTAGGGAGAGTCCAACTGTGAAGCTGTGGGGGTTGAGATTGCACATGAACTGGCAGGATATCAAACTCTTAACTTAATATAGAAAATGGTCGTTTTCTGATTCTGGCAATAAACACAATGAAAATGGCATCACACTTGAAGAGCAACAATTGGAACCGATCATGGTTGGCGGCATTTTTTGAATAGGGGAGAAAGGCGATATTTGTAAGGTGGGTGAGGAGACAGGTGAGATCAGAAGAATTTGCCTCACCCCCTCCCATCACCCACCCCCCCAGTTTCCTTTCTTCATCTCTCTTTTGTGTTTGAGATTAATTCTAAGAGGGGGCAGGGGAATGTTGGGGGGAAGTTTTTTGTGTGGCAATCATACATGCAATCACTAAAAGTGTTAATTAGAAATTGGGGGTGGGTGAGGAGGGGGTATCAAAGTAAAGAACGAGATAGGGGTGGAGGTGTGGGGGTAGGTAGGAGTCTTAATTATTTTGGCTTTGATTGAACGAGATTTGTTTCCCTCCTTTTATATCAAAAGAGGCAACATTTCCATTTTTTTGTTGAAAGGAAAACATCAATATGGGGGAGGGAGGGGGGGTGGGAGGATAAAGAGAAAGTGCTAATAAGTGAGAGGGGAGGAGAAAGAAAGAGAGGGAGAAAGAGAGAAAAAGAAAGAGAAGAGGAGAAAGAGAAAAAGAGAAAAGAGAGAAAAGAGAGAAAAAGAGAGAAAAAGAGAGAAAAGAGAGAAAAGAGAGAGAAAAAGAGAGAAAAGAGAGAAAAGAGAAAAAATAAAGAGAAAGAGAAAAATAAAGAGAAAGAGAAAAATAAAAGAGAAAGAGAAAAAATAAAGAGAAAGAGAAAAATAAAGAGAAAGAGAAAGAGAGAAGAGAGAAAGAGAAAGAGAGAAAGAGAAAAGAGAAAGAGAAGAGAGAAGAGAGAAGAGAAAGAGAAAAGAGAAAGAGAGAGAAAGAGAAAAGAGAAAAAGAAAGAGAAAAAAAGAGAGGAAAAGAGAGGGAGAAAGAGGGAGAAAGAGAGGGAGAAAGAGAGGAGAAAAAGAAAGAGAGACAAGGAGAGAGAAAGAGACAAGGAGAGAGAAAGAGACAAGGAGAGAGAAAGAGACAAGGAGAGAGAAAGAGACAAGGAGAGAGAAAGAGAGACAAGGAGAGAGAAAGAGAGACAAGAGAGAAAGAGAGACAAGGAGAGAGAAAGAGAGACAAGGAGAGAGAAAGAGAGAGAGAGAGGAAGAGAGAGAGAGAGGAAGAGAGAGAAAGAAAGAAAGAGAGAGAGAGAAGGAAGAAAGAAACAATTAAGAAGTGAAGAGAGAGAAAATAAAAATACAAAATAAAATCATTTACCACTATCTCACCCCCCCAACTCCTCTTTGTTAGCCTCAGTATAAAGGGGGGGAGAAGGTGATTGTGGGGTGGGGGGTTCCTAATCAAGTTAGGAAAAATTGAAATTATTAAAACTTTAATACTGTCTGTATCCGTGCCCTCAATCACCACCAGACTGTTCCACAGGACACACACAGCAAAGTGGATAATAGGGCTTAAAATGTAGCTAGCTACCTGGTAGTCAAGGGTTCAATCCCTGATAGTGCAAAAGTCTTGTTCAGTGGAAGAGACAAAAGCAACAATATAAGAAAAAATTAACTTGTATTATTTAGATATTTCAGACTGTTGTCCTCCTCTTTATTGTTATATACACAACGTTTCTGCCGATGTGCCCTCCGGCCTTCTTCAGGTGTTTCTCGGTGAACTTGGGTGCCTTCATATAGTTTTTTTAACACTTGCACTTGGTCATGGTTAATGGAATGAGAACAAGCAACCCCCCCCCACCACCAAATAGATTAAATAAAGGGTTCAGTTTGACAAGAAACACCTGAAGATGGCCAACTCAGAAGTCAAACAAAAAAATTGAGTACAAAATGCCTCAGTTGTCGAACAAATTTTCAAACTTCAAACATACAAGTGAAAAACGGAAGTCACACAACTGACTGCTAAGGCAAACCGAAGATGACCGAATAGCTGGTCGAATCTACCCAAGCAGCATCAGTTAGCGTCAGTCGCTATCTTGAACGATTGTCTGATATTGTTTATGTGCAAATTCTTTGCTTCATTTGTGTTTATTCTCTATTTTACGTCTACTTTAACCCTTATTCATGGATCCTAAAAAAAAGGCAGCAGTGATACAACCGGAAAGGGAAATAGGAAAGTTGTTGAGGTCTGATGGTCAAAAATGCATAAATCCACTTTACACTATTTCTTATGGGGAAATAGTTTCAGTTTTCAAACAAATCAGTTCTAGAACATAATTTTGTAATGAATCATGTTCAAGAATCAAGGTTCCACTGTCAGTCATTTTAACTGAATTTTGGTAAAATTATTTAAAAGAAGAGAATGAGAAGAGAATAATTTAGCATTTCAATTCTTAAAGAATTAAGAAGCAAAAGAATTAAAAAGACCAACTTACCTAAACTGATAGAAAATTCATAGAATTCTTTGAGTTTTAGTACCATTGGATAGACAGCCGACCAAGCATTTTCCTGGTGTTCTTCATTCTGAGGGAAAGAAATGGCCTGGAACAAGAGAAAAGAATCAGAATAAGAATCTATATCTCTATATCTCTCTCTATATATATATATATATCACACACGCACACAACTTAAGAGAATGTTTTGTGTCAGCTTCAGAACCGTTTGTCTTTGCGTTTCATAATTTCGAACAATCTAAGAACACTAGTTTTTCACTCAGCATTTTTAGGTGGATTGATCAACAAAAGACTCTCACAATGTTCTTATTATCTGTGATAAATTTTTTTTCCTTAAAACAAAAGCCCTGAAGAAGATCTACTAAACAGATTGAAACACTGCAGCATTGGCTGAATAAACATCACTCATTTTATGAACCTGTGTTTTTTCAATTTTTCACTATTTTACATATCATATATATATATATATATATATATATATATATATATATATATATATATATATATATCTTTACATACATATACATGAATATTTATTTTTTAATTTAGAAAAAATTAAAAATTAAAAAATATCACAAATATACCTTTATGAAAACAATATAATTTTCAATCTTTTAATCATTAGAAAGAATTAATGATATCCCAATATATACTTATGAAAAAATTTTTTTAAATTCTTTTAAACAAAAAAAAAAAATTAATTAAAAAAAAAAAAATTAAAAATCAAAAGATTAAAAAATATTGCAAAAATACATTGTTATAAAAAAACATGCATATATGATACAAGGGCCCCCCATCCTACTGAATATACAAGCCACCCACCCCCACACCTCTCAAAAAAGTTGTGTTCCTATATAAAACAATTTTAAAATCAAAATGAGATAAAGTATCGGAGGAATTATCATTGATTTAAACAGGGAAATATTTTTGAGTTTCCTCATGACCCCACCTCCCTGCTAAAATTTGCATGATATCATCACACCTTCAAGATTGAAAGATCTGGCCTCCAAACAGATAGGGTTGGCGAGACGCCTGCCGCACAGGAGCAAAGCAGCTCAACATTGAGATAAACAGTACTGCAGAGTGACAACATCTTCGTTGTCATGAACAACCAAATGTAGATGGGAATTTTCCCTGCAATGTGTGTGACCGCATCTGCAAGTCCAGAATTGGACTAATGAGCCACCAGAGGGTTCACAACTGAAGATATTGAGTGACGTCATTGTCGTCTGCGACGGACTTACAAAAGAAAGAAAAGCTTTATATATATATATATATATATATATATATATATGTGTGTGTGTGTGTGTGATTTTTTCAAGTTTTCTGGCTAACTTTTTAATATTTGGGTGGAATTCGTGGATTAGTCCACCAAAATTTATATCCTGAGCAAAACTGGAACACATCACCCCTGAGGATGGCACTTCGAAGTGCCAAAAGTACTCAGGACATGAACTTTGGTGGACTAATCCACGAATTCCACCCAAATATTAAAAAGTTAGCCAGAAAACTTGAATGTAATAATACTACTAGAGTTCAAATTCTTATTACAATGTTGCAGTAGAGGCGCGTTGTCTAATGGTTAGAGTCATAGGAAATGGACTCATCGACCAGAGTTCAATTCCTGGACAAAGCTATTAACATTTCATATAGCGCTAATACCCTTGGGAAAGGTAAGAATCCAATTTTCCATCCAGCTATGGGCAAAAAGCAGGGTGGACTGGGCTCTTTAACCATGACTAGGTAACCAGTCTAGAAGGAAAACTCTAAATTCAAACCTGTTAAACTCTGCTAGAGAAATTGACCTTGTGTCACATCCTGCTCGTTGGTAAATATATATTACTATGTTTTGCAGTCAAACACATTAACCACTACGCCACTGGACCCCCCCCTCGACTAAAGAATTTGGAGAAGACCTGTTAAAACAGCTGCTGAGAGTAAGCACCAAGAAAGATACACTCACATAATATCTCCGAGTCAATCATGTGCAAATTATAAAATGAAACGCAGATAAATGCACACAGTGATGAGTAGACGGCGTTGAAGAGGAACAATTTTGATATACCACTTGCATGATTATATATATATATATATATATATATATATATATATATATATATGGGGGGGGGGTTTATACCTTTCCACGTCATAGGAAAGCTGCCAAAAGCACTGTGGAATGCAAGGATACCTGTAGAGGTGATCACGGTAAGGTGCAGGGGGGTTTTGGAGAGATGTTGATAGAATATCACAGGAAAGCACATGTGTTAAAAATCAACCTAATTATTTTGGTCAAACAGCAAATAAATGCAGAGAATATATATATATATATATATATTATATATATATATATATATATATATATATATATATCAAGACATGCCGAAGTAATTGTTAATGGACGTATAAAATATTCAGGTGTAACTAAGAACTGACAGGTGGGAAAGCATCAACGAATATCAAAAAATATATATATATATATATATATATATATATATATATATATATATATATATCCTCAAGTTTACATACAAATATCAAATAACATGTTTATTGCAAAGAAATAAAAAAAAATAAAGAAACACTTGAACATTTTTTAGAATCATACCCCCCCACTTCACTTGACAAAGATCTGTATTACTTAATTCTTTATGCATTAAAAGGTTTCATTTTTGGAGTGGAGGCGCTTATAATGCAACTAGCAGCGGCTACCCGGCGTCGCCTGGGTAGAGGGGATTTTTTAAAGTTAGTCCCACAGATCCATTATTACTGAATAGTGATTTAAGAGTTAAAACAAAACAAACTCAAAAATCACTTTAATAGTTTCATTTCTCTGAATTTTTTAGATAATTTGTATTATTCGGACTATTGTCCTCATCTTTATTGTTATCTATTTAATTTATTATCTGTTAGCCATTTATTGATAAATCCTTATAGGAATTGGGCTCTGGACTTAGAAAATTTTCAACAGGATGTTAAGAGTTAATCCGCTTCCTTGTGAAACTTAACCCCATACAGCAAATATCACATTTAAAAAGATTTCAGATTTTGGCTAAGAAAAAATTCCTTAGACTCTTGGTTCTTCTAATCTTGGTCTATCTGATTACAATCTATTTCAGGGTTTGCTTCTCCGCCACCCCCCCCCGAAACTACCTTTGCAAGATTATTTTCCTCCAAACCAAAAGAGGGAGAGTTCCTGTGGCATAGCGGATAAAGCACTTGATTGTGACATCATAGTAAGTGAGTTCAAACTCCAGTCATGCTATTACTTTCAGATAGTAATAGTCTGAAGACTTGAGAAAAGTATGAACAACCTTCATCTTACCAGCTATGGGCTAAATAGCACCACTACTGTTCTTCTACAAGGATGGCTTTGGCATCAAATAACCCACAAAGGTTGATATGCCATTAAACAAAGAAACCAAACCAACATGGATCATTGAAAAAAGATTATTGATAAAGATAGAGCCTATGTCACTAAGTTTTAGAATAATTTTTACGATCTTATATTTCAGTTGTTCTCAACCAGGGTCCACATGGACCCCCTAGACATTTTTGTTTGATTCATTCTTGTTGGGTATTCAAAATTATTTTTTTAACCCATTTTTTTTGTATCATTTGGACTATTGTCTTCATCTTTATTGTTATCTGTACAACGTTTCGGCTGATGTGCCCTCCGGCCTTCTTCAGGTATTTCTTATCATCGGAAGCCATACAGAACTTTGAACCCAACCTTAATTTCAATTTTTTTTTTTTTAACCCATAGATGGGACCCTAACACGTACTACCACTCTGGGTCATAGTAGAGCTGCAAGTAATGGCAATAAAGTGGTACTGTATACTCGCCAGAGCTCCAGAATTGGAACTTCATCACAAGATTCAGTTTAGTATCCTACACAGGACATTAGCAGAATTATTTAATAATATGCAAATCACATGCTTTTCACTTTATATTTTCATCAAAACTAAAAAAAAAAAAAAAAAAGTCTTAAAAGGTCGATAAATCCGTACAAACAACTTTATTCTGCTTGACCGGAATTGATTAGGACGACCAGTCTCTTTTCAATACCCAAAGTAAATAATTAATCAATTTGGACTCCCTCCTCCTCCTACCATCCTTTTGTACTCCCTCCTACCATCTTTGCAATCAAGTCCAACCTATTTGCTGGAAGACTGACGCTGATTATCGAAAAACGTTCTGATTCCCTTAATAAAAAATTTAAAATGTTGTTATGGTGCCAAAATTATAAAAGAGTTATTCTATGAATCAATCTTTCTGGCATGATTGGTTGGTTGGATTTTATGGCATGTGAACCCTTGTTGGGTTATTTTATGCTGAAGTTTGTTTTATTCATTCTTGTTGGGTGGGTTGGTTGCTTTATGGCATATCAACCCTCTTCAGGGCATTTAATGCCGAATCAAGTCATTTTGATATCAGGTTGATTACAATACCTGTTATTGCTTAAATGGTCACCCATATAAGTACATTCTTGTTGGGTATTCAAATTTGTTTCAAAAACACATTTTTTAAGATATATTTAACCTATAGATGTGAAATATAACAGGTACTACCCTTCCAGGTCAGAGTTGACTAAGGAGTAATGGCCAAGGTACTTCACATTGCATTAAAATAACGGTTTCTGATGTGAGCAAAAAAACCTGCATTCCATGAATAAGTGTTTAACAGTCAAAAAGTCTTGAAGAAACTGCCAATTCAATCATGTGGGTGCCAGGTGGTCTAAGGATTGGTAGCAGGTTTCGAGCAATTAGTCTTAGAGGTCTGTATCTTGATGGACAGCAACAGTCTAAACAGGTGTGTGGGTGATGAAGGCAGAACACTAAGATCATGCTCCAAGCCATAGAAGAAAATCGGGCAAGTAGAATCAAGAGTATTGTGAGACGACCTGTTCTGCGTTCTGCACAATGTCTAGACCCCAAAACGTTGTGATATTCTGTGCTGGCCGATTTGAAGGGCGCAAGTCAGAGACAGGTTCACAAAGATTAAAACAAACAACAACTACAAAGTTTGTAAACAAGACGCGGATGGAAGAAGGGGGTCTGTGATACTTTAGAAATCTATCTCAACTGGCTGGCTACTGACTTCACTTGTTGTGGATTCTGGGCTAACTACTGCTACCGACGTTAACACCTCTAGGGCCCGGGGTTGACTGCCTAAGTGCTGGAGTTTATCTGAATTTATATAGAATTCTCCTCCACCATCCCCCTGCTCCGGACCACACTGATGGCCAGTACTTAAATTCAATTGCCGACTTCTAGATGTCATTAACCCTTAAAATTAAAGTAATTAAATCTTTTTCCAGGCGTAGTGTCTTCAATATGTCGACCATTAATTTTTTCAAAAGAGATTTTCTAATAAAAATCCTTTTTGCTTTTAGTACCTAGATGCCTAAGATATTATCACCAAGGGGTCCCATTTCACGGTGGTCGTATAGCTCTCTCAAACTTTACGGCCTAATCTTTTGTGTTCGTAAAAAAAAGA
>CM042160.1:86722040-86758407 GCA_023376005.1 Doryteuthis pealeii
GTTGGTATCAGCCAGACACCGAGGGAGTCTATCACTTTTTCACTAGTGCTAGACCAGGGAGATTGTTGGGTTTTTTTTCTGATGTAGAGCACCACACCTACCATGAGTTTGTGTCTCACTGGGGGCCCTGTATACCAGGCCTTGTGCCACAACTAAGTAAAGCTTAATAAATGACTAAAACCTACAAGTGCTGAAGGTTGAACCATAAACTTTTTGGTACAGTTTGAAGATTAGAAAATTTAATTTAAACTAATAAAAGTAAAGTTGCCAGGGTGGCCTAAAGTGGTATCAGCCAATTAGCAAGGGAGTCTATCCCCTTTTCAATAGCGCTAGAACAAGGAGATTGTTTTCTGCATCAGAGGTGAAGTGCCACACCTACCATCAGCTCCTTACTTTACCACACAGATCCCTGTGCTACTCATAACGCTGAGTTGACAAGAGATGGTATTGAACCCAGAATCTTGTGATTCCTATTCATAGTAATTGACCTTAGAAAACTTTACTAAATCTTTTTTTAGTTCAACAATAAGTAAGTAGTCTTGGTGGCCTAAAGTCAGTATCAGCCAATCAGAGATGGAGTCTATCCCCTTTTCACAAGCACTAGACCAAGGAGATTGTTTTTAGCATCTTGGAGCACCACACCTACCATCAGCTCCTTACTTTACCATACAGATCCCTGTGCTACTCATACGCTGAGTTGGCGAGGGTCGGTATCGAACTAGGAACCTTGTGGTTTCTAGCCGAATGCTCTAC
This sequence comes from Doryteuthis pealeii, assembly GCA_023376005.1. Classification (NCBI taxonomy): domain Eukaryota; kingdom Metazoa; phylum Mollusca; class Cephalopoda; order Myopsida; family Loliginidae; genus Doryteuthis; species Doryteuthis pealeii. Next base: position 86,722,794 of record CM042160.1, read on the forward strand.
CGACTGAGCTAACCCATAACTACAAATGAATTAGTAATACTCCAAGGAGTCAATAAAATAAAGTGAATTTTGCCTAAGAAGTTGGCAATAGGAAACGCTGTTTACAGTTGCACATTTTTCAAGGAAATCGATAGTGATGGGTCATTTCATGTCACAGAAAGTCAGCATTGCTGCATAATTGATAGGTAAACTATCAATTATGTACGATAGTGTAGTTAATTCAAATTAACAGTTTTGTGGAAAAACACCAGGAATTTGAAGAACATTTTAACTCTGTGTTTGACCTTTTCTCTGATTCCCCATTGAGAAAATTAGTTTAGAAAAGTCTGATTTTGGCTAGGCGGCTGAACTGTTTGTCGAAAAACCCAAAATCTGTGCATTTGATTGATCTGGATTTTATAAGATGAAACATGAGCTCTAAGAAATAACAAAGTCTTGTGTTCATTACTAAGAAACCAAAATCTATGTGTTTGATTGATCTGGATTTTATAAGAGGAAACATGAGCTCTAAGAAACAACAAAGTCTTGTGTTCATTACTAAGAACAAATAAGAGACAAAGTCACAAGAAAAACCAGTCCAAAGCAGCCTCAAATCGATAGATAGCAGAATTAACAGACAGATCCAATTATGTAGAAAAGATAATATCTACTCAGATCTATAGGAGAAGCTAAGTATATCTCTAAGTATGGTATGCAACAAGCATGACCTTCTTTACTGGCAGCTGCACTCTGAAATCTTTCTTAACTAAAGAGTCAATGTGTTTCTCTCTTTTCAACTCAGGCTCATAGTGGCAAACCCATGTTTAGCCCATTTGTGAACACTTGTTTTCCTAAAAAGAATAAAAAAAAAATTTTTAAATTAAAAAAAGCTTCTCTGTATATATCACACATTGTTTTGTAAATTTCACATAGTTTGCACTTCTCAGTCACCAAAAGTTTGATGACAGACCTCTGTTCAAGCTTGGAGCACTCAGATTTGCCACTATTTTGAATAACCTCAAAACAAATATTTTTACAAGATTAAGATAATTTGGGCTATAAACCAATCCTAACAATGGGAAAAATTCTAAAATGGAATTTAGAAAAAAATAAATATATAAACCATTTTTTTTTTTTTTTTTTTTTTACTTCTTATTTCCCCTATTTTCTAAAATTGAATTTTTTTTTTTTTTGGTAAAAAGCAAAAATTCCCCCCACACACCGAACTTTTGACCCTCCATTTAAAGTGACATAAAAGGTACAGTTTTATAACCAGTTGAACAACTTTAAAAATGAATTCAAATGACAGTCCTAAAATTTGAGTCACATGGAAAATCCAATTGACTGTTACCATGGTGACACAATTAGTAGATAAAACACTCCCAGGTAAGTAAGAGAGAATCAAAAAAGCTGACATTGTACACCCAACTTCTAGGGTGTCTCAAAACTTTTTGTAATATTTCAATCTACCAGACTGAGTCAAAAGTTATTTTTGCAGATTTTTCATTAATGATTTTTGGCAAATTGTATCTCCATGTTTAATCATTGATACAATTTATTGTTCAATTGTTGCTAAATTGGTTATTATTTATTGTCATATATAACAAATATGTGAGTAAAATATGGAAATAAATCCAACAATGTATATATATATTGATAATGGAGATTTGGTCTGCATTTATCTGTAACCGAAACTACATCACTGCTCAAGTAACAATGCCTAAAATTGTCAATACATAGAATAAAGAACAACATTGCTTGAATTAATTTGATTCTGTTAAACTCCGCCTAAAAATCTGAACTTGTGTCACATCCTGCTCGTGCAGAGGGGGTTGGTAAATATGTATTCTAATTCGGTAACTTGTGCTTTACGAATTCAAACTGGGCCATATTTCAGTATCTTAGTTAAATTTCAAGCAAGCACCAGCATCTTCAGCAACAAGTCAGCACACGAGAGAGAAGGAAAAAAAAGGGGGGGGGGTATGCATCCACTTGCTTTCCCTCCAGCTATGGGTAAATAGCAGGGCATATTGGACTCTTTACCCTGGGTTAGGCAACCAGTCTAGGAGAAGGAAAACTTTGATTTCAAAACCTGTTAAACTCCATCTAAAAAAAATGACCTTGTGTCACATCCTGCTCGTGCAGAGAGGGGTTGGTAAATATGTATTCTAATGTGGTAACTTGTGCTTTACAAATTCAAACTGGGCCATATTTCAGTATCTTAGTTAAATTTCAAGCAAGCACCAGCATCTTCAGCAACAAGTCAGCACACGAGAGACAAAAAAAACAAAAAAAAAAAAAAAAAAAGAAACAACCTTTCCCACGTATATGCATAAGCAAAAGAAAAAACCCAACTCAGCATTTATGAAAAATCGTTATGACAACAGATGTAAATGAAGCATTCTAGAGAACAAGTTACTAATCATCATCTGTAAATAATAAACATACTAATTACTAACAGAGTTTGGTACCTTTTTGATTACTTAGATGACTAACTACAAAGAAATTAGAAACACAAGTTTCAGGGCCGACAGGAACAGTTGAGATTAACTTTTTTTTTTCTTTCTAAAAATACCCTATTCAGCTTTCTATGCCTTGGGCAAGGCTTTTAGTTGGTTAAACATATTTTATGGGGGGGAGAGTGGCTTAATAATCTACCAGTCAGGTGGAAGGTGATAAGAAATGGTTCATAGATAATTTAAACAAAATTTTAAATTTAGATTTAAATTTTAAAGAAATAACAAAAAAGCTTACAACACCTATTTTCTCAAATTTATTATATTTAAACTAAGATTTATCTACTGTGTTGATTAGAAAATTTCACTTCCTAATTTGGTTATCAAGTATGCCCTTCATTTTTGGGGTTATTTATCTTTTCATTTTTTTATTTTTAAATTAAAAAGCAGTCATAAAATATTTAAAATCTACTAACAATTTTTTTCTTAGTCAATTTCAGTTATAATTTCTTCATTTAGTTTCAATTTTGATGAAATAAAATGACAACATTCCTTGCTTTAAATGCTAAATTATAAGATTTTCTGATATTTTTTTTGCTAAATGTTGCAGAACTGAGGATTTTTCAATGTTTTTGTCCACGATCTTTGATGCTATTTCCTCAAAAATTGGTCCAATATCTAATTTTTGGTATCAGTACTTAATACAATCAAATACAAATACACAAATATTGATGCTTCATTTAATTTGATATTTTAATAGTGGGAAACATCAAGCGTAATGGTGTTTCTATATTTTTTCAATTGATGTGGGGAAAAAAAAAAATCTATCTATGACAGAAAATACAGTTTTTGTTTTGTGTGTCCAAACTTAAGGGGTGAGTACCAGAAAAAAAAAAAAAAAAAAAAAAAACACCCAACTCCTTGGAGGCCAAGAATGAATGTTGGTTGTTCCTACGGCATGGGTATATTTCATGCTGAAGATGTTTTATTCATTCTTTTGGATGTGCAATATGTAAAAAAAAAAAATGTCCAAAAATAGACATTTAAAAAAAAAAAAAAAAAAAAAAAAAAAAAAAATGCCAAAATTGTATAATTTACCAATTCCAACTCCAGTGACCCTTTATTTCATGACTCCACCACCTGATTGTATCTTTAGCACTCTTTCTTTTGAAATGATTTCTTTGAATTTAAATCATCACTTTTGGTCATTCTTATTTTTAACTAGATCATCCTATAAGCGATGTCAAAATATAAGGTCATAAAAAGATTTTTTTTTTTTAAATTTCATGTTTAAAATTAAAACATAGTAACAGAGGTGCCGCACAAAGCTGGTAGATATATTTATCTACTAAGCTTAGCTTAGATGTAACCTTTTTATTTACTAAACTTTGCTTTATCTGGCACAAATTCTGGATGAGGCCATTTTACACAGAGCTGATACTCTTGGAAAAGGTATGAATCCAAGTATGTAATTGCCAAACACTCTGCGTGACACGGTTAATTTATTAAGCAGAGTTTAACAGGTTTTAATTCAATTTTCCTTCTCCTAGACTGGTTGCCATACCAATGTTAAAGAGTTTAGTCTGCTCTTCTTTCTTTCTATCTATCTATCTATCTATCGGCCAGCCTAAGTCTGTTCATCTCTATCTATCTTTTCATCAATTTATCTATTTGGGTCTGTTCAAATCTATCTAGCCATCTCTATCCCTCCTCCTCTCTCTCTCCACACACATATATATGTGTGTGTGTATGTATGTATGTGTGTGTGTAGCATTTGGTTCATATCCATACATCTGGCTATCCATCACAGTCGATTCATATCTATCTATCTATCTATATGTGTTTGTTTATATCTCTCAATACATCTCAGAATAATCTCTCTCTATATATATATATATATATATATATATATATATATATATATATATATATATATATATATATATAACTTGGCTCTACTTAGGTATCGAGCACTTTTTACAAATTAGCTTCTCCTAGCGGTATATGAATATATATATATATCTCTTATATACATATATATACATATAAATTGTTTTTCTTGGCCAAATACTATACAATAGATTATTTTTTGTTGGTACGAATATCTTGGTCTTTTCTTTTTTTCTTCTTCTGGTTGAGGTTTGGTAGTATATTTTTACAATCAAACTCTCTGCCGGGTTTTTTCTTTCCGCAAGGATCTACCAACACGCTTGGTATATTAAATTATATTATATATATATATATATATATATATATATATATATATATATTATATTAGATACTGCCAAACTTGACGTCACAGCTGTATTTTTACAAAATAAATTTACCCCTCCTGATTGAAAAAAAAAATTACCAAAAATCAGGGAAATAGTTGGATGCATATGTATTAAGCAGAGTTTAACAAATTCAATTTTCCTTCTCCTAGACTGGTTGCCATACCAATGTTAAAGAGTTTAGTCTGCTCTTCTATTTACCCATAGCTGGGGGGAGAATAGTTGGATGCATACTTTTCCCAATGGTATTAGCCAGCCTCATCCTGGATTTGAACTTCTACTCATATATTTGTATTGACTAATCAAAATCCATGATTTTCATGAAACCTTTATTTCATGTTTCTGTTCTCATAACTTTGCTGAGGTGACACCTGCCACAATAGTAGAAATGTCAATCATTAAGCTAGTATGAAAATGTAACACTGTATACCAAGTTACACCTTTCTATAATCTCATTTTTACTTTAACTCGTATCTGTTGAAATTCTAGGGTTTTAATTAGTATGACCCAAGTAATAAAAGTATACACTCATAGGTATGGATCAGGTTTCACTTAGTTTTACATATCCATATACCCCACCACCCCCCAATCAGCTTATCTTGACACATGCCAAATCTCAACAACGAGGGTCGAGGGGTCGGTAGTTACAACATTTCACATCCGGGATGATTCAATGTTTTAATCTTTAGACTGTACCAGAAAGCTTATGGTTCAACCTTCAGTACTTGTAGGTTTTAGTCATTTATTAAGCTTTACTTAGTTGTGGCATAAGGCTTGGTATACAGGGCACCCAGTGAGACTCAAACTCATGGTAGGTGTGGCGCTCCACCTCAGACGCTAAAAAACAATCTCCTTGGTCTAGCGCTTGTGAAAAGGGGATAGACTCCCTCTCTGATTGGCTGATACTGACTTTAGGCCACCAAGACTACTTACTTATTGTTGAACTAAAATAAAGTTTTCTAAGGTCAATTACTATGAATAGGAATCACAAGATTCTCGGTTTGATACCATCCCCTGTCAACTCAGTGTTATGAGTAGCACAGGATCTGTGTGGTAAAGTAAGGAGCTGATGGTAGGTGTGGCACTTCACCTCTGATGCAGAAAACAATCTGCTTGTTCTAGCGATATTGAAAAGGGGATAGACTCCCTTGCTGATTGGCTGATACCGACTTTAGGCCACCCTGGCAACTTTACTTTTATTAGTTTAAATTAAATTTTCTAATCTTCAGACTGTACCAAAAAGTTTATGGTTCAACCTTCAGCACTTGTAGGTTTTAGTCATTTATTAAGCTTTACTTAGTTGTGGCACAAGGCCTGATATACTGGGCATCCAGTGAGACACAAACTCACTAATAATGGTTTCTGAAAAGTTTTTTTTCTAAGAGCTAGTTTAGCTCAGTCAGTAGAACTTCCGACTAGGAACTACAAAGTTCCTTGTTTGATACTGGCCCTCGCCAACTCAGCATATGGGTAGCACAGGGATCTGTGCAATAAAGTAATGATGGTAGGTGTGGAGCTTCACACTTTTTTTTGATACTTTTGTTTACTCCTCACAATGAGCACAGACATTGAAAACAAGTCAGTGGAGGTGCCCTAGCAATATAGTGGGTTAAGGGATCCGGTACCAATGGGGATATTTATAGACAAGAAAGCATTGATGAAAAAAAGGCGACAGGTAAATACCTCCTTGCTTCACCTCATCAACTGCTAACAGCCCATCAAAAGCCGCATCATTCACATGTAAACACCAGCACATACCACAGAGGATTACTTACTTGCTATAGCAAGGTTTGTTCAGGTAGTTTTTCTTTCTTTCTTTCCTTTCTTCCTCTTCTTCCTCCAACCCCGAGTAGTAGTGGTGGTGGTGGTGGGGGGGTCATAAAAGAGTTAGGCAATCTAGGACTCCAGCTTGCTCAACCCCTCAAGGCTCAAATTCTTAGGTAGGTGTGTGTGTGTGTCGAGTGATCAACCTTTAAAAGGTGCTGAACATTTCAAGGTGCTTAGATAAAAGATAGGAATTGCAAAGTGAACGGGGGCCCCTCTTTTCTGTTGATGGTTTTTCAAGTAAAGTGAGAGTTGGATCGGCCCTAAAAATGACAAACTCATACTAACATATATCAATGTTGGTGTGTAGGGGGGGGGGGCAGTAAACAAAGTTACAGTAATCTATCTATACATATATAAAAAGGCATTTTGTATGTACGTAAGTAATTTAAGTAATTAAATTTTCAAAATAAATTTTTGAATTTTCAAATTTAATATTAATAAGAATAAATAAATAAATTTAGATTTTTAAATCTTTAAAGTTATTTAAGTAATATTGATGATTATTATCGAATACGCAAGGGTTTACCATTAAGTTGTGTGTGTGTGTGTATGTATATATATACACACATACATACATACATACATACATACACACACATTAAATATCAACAGTTCTTGTATTTTGAGCAAAAATTATGAAGATTTGATTTATATTCAAAGATATCTAAAAATTAAAATATACATAGAAATAGCATTGAAATTCCCGATGCTGGATAAATAAAAATAAATAAGATAATCTACAATTTATCACTACCTGTCCTCCATAATAGTTGTTGCATTTACTTTCGGTTATTTAATGGCATATCAATTCCTTAGAGGTTATTTAATGCCAAAAAATTATTTGCAAATGGGTTGTGTTTCTTCTTTGTGGGTTATTTAATGCCAAAGTCATCCTCATAGAAGAATAGTAGAGGTACTAATTAACCCATAGCTGTGGAGGGGAATGAAGGGGTTCCTACATTTCCCAAGGGTATTAGTTCGATTGTATCATACAATATATGGTGATTTTTTTATCAAAAAGGTCAGCCTTATTATATATTTATCCACCATTAGAGAAAGAAGAAAGTTTCTCTAGTCTTTTTTTAGTATGGTAACTCAAATAGGAGAAGGAAAACTCTGAATTCAAATCTGAAAATTCTGCTTAGAAATTGACCTTGTGTCACATCCTGCTTGAATGGAGGGGCTGGGGGCTTGATAAATACATAAATCAGGGGAAAAAAAGCTTCAACATCCTCCCCCTCCAAATTACAATTTAATCACACCTAAGCAGGTGGGCAGTGAATTTCAATTAAGACAATTAACAAATCAATTCTAAAACAAAAAGGTAAACACAAGAAGAAGAAGCAGCAGCAGCAGTTTCAAAAAGCCAAACCTGATTTTTTATTTCCTACCCCCCCCCCACAACACACACACTTTCATTAAAAAAAAAAAAAAAAAAAAAAAAAAACAATTTGGAAATTAAATTTCAAATTAACTCAAGAGTGATTTTCATCAATCAATTTTTTGTTCGTATTGAACATCTCTCAGCAATGGAAAAGTTGAAGTGGATTAGAAAACTGACTTTAAAAGATGGGGTGAAGTATTTGTGATTGATTGAAATGAAGATAAAACGAGAGAGAGAGAGGAAGAGTAAGGAGAAGAGAGAGAGGTGGAGAGAGAGTAAGGGAGAGGAAGAGAAAGAGTAAGGGGGAGGAAGAGAAAGAGTAAGGGAGGAAGAGAAAGAGTAAGGGGGAGGAAGAGAAGAGTAAAAGGAGAAGAGGAAGAGAAAGAGTAAGGGGAAGAGAAAGAGTAAGGGGGGAAGAGGAAGAGAAAGAGAAGGGGGAAGAGGAAGAGAAAGAGTAAGGGGAAGAGGAAGAGAAAGGGGGAGGAAGAGAAGAAGAAGGGGGAAGAGGAAGAGAAGGGGGGAAGAGAAAGGGGGAAGAGGAGAGGAGAGGAAAGGGAGAGGAGAGAGAGGAAAGGGAGAGGAGAGGAAGGAAGGAAGGGGGAGGGGAGGAGGGAGGGAAAGGGAGAGGAGAGGAAAGGGAGGGAAGGGAGGGAAGGGAAAGGGAAGGGAGGGAGGGAGAGGGAGGGGAGGGAGAGGAGGAAAGGGAGAGGAAGGAGGGAAAGAGTGAGGGAGAGAAGAGTGAGGGAGAGGAGAGTGAGGGAGAGGAAGAGTGAGGGAGAGGAAGGGAGAGGAAGAGTGAGGAAGAGTGAGGAGGGAGAGGTTAGAAGAGAGAGGAGAGAGGGAGAGGAGGGAAGAGGAAGAGGAGAGGAGGAGGAGAGAGAGGAGAGAGGAGAGAGAGAGAGAGGTGAAGGCACAAAAGAATTGCAACGGTTTCTTTATTGCTTTTTCTTGTTTCTTTTCTTTTTATCACACAATATCTTAACATTGTCAGCCATTTTTTCTTTTTTAACCATCATAAAAAAAAAGAAATGATCAATGGTGGAATTAATGTTAATCTTATAATCAGTTTCATTATCATTTCCACCGAAAATGTCGATTCTTCATACTTCTATTATTCTAAGTGCAATCTACATCAAACACAATGTACACACACACATATATATATATATATATATATATATTATATATATATATATATACACACATTATGCATACACAGATTAATCTTGGAATAGAAAATATTAATCAAGTAAAAATCTACGTTCATATAAAATGTGTGTGTGTGTGTGTGTGTGTGTGTTATATGCATATATAGACACAACGCTGTGAAAGGTTCCATTTGATAGTTTACAAGGCCACAGGTTCTCACCCGTGGATGTGCAAAATTATATAAAACATTATCTTACAGAACCATTCTATTATATACATAAAACATTATTTCATGCAACTAACGGTGGGAATCGTTGGCCTTCTAAACAATCAAATGCAACTTTCTACTGCCTTGTGTTATATATATATATATATATATATGGTTTTTGTGGAAAAGGTGACTTACCGGTGAATCAGGTCACAATGGTTTGTTAATGCAAGATTCACAATGATAAGACAGCGATATAACAAATATAAAGTGCTCAATATGTTGGTAGAGCAAATTTATTATGATAATGGTACACGGTAATAACCTACTCGAGTTTCACCATAAGGATCTTCAGGGATAAATCCACTGGATTAATCAAGATATTGATTAATTGCAGTTGATTGCACGCAAAAAAAAAATACACATGCAATCGACTGCAATTAATCAATATCTTAATCCAGTGGATTTAACCCTGAAGATTCTTATGGTGAAACTCGAGTAGGTTATTACCGTGTACCATCATAATATATATATATATATATATATATATATAAGTAGATAATATGGGTAGCATATTTTTTTTAAGTAAAGAGTGCTCAATATCATTGGTGGAGCATTTGTATTTGAGTTAAGGTAGTGTGGACATGGAGTCCACACCTGTTTACTGACATTTTCTCACCTATGTGATCTTCAGACCAAACCTAAGAGAAGGTAAACTCTGAATTCAAACTTGTTAAACTCCACTAAATAAAAAAAATAAAAAAAATAAAAACAAAAATTTTTTAAATCTATCTTTTGTTATATCCTGGTTGTGTGGATGGGTTGGGTAAATACATACACAAAGATTCAACATTTTTACTTCAATAACATGCAAACAATGACACTATAACAAGAATAAGAAAAAGAAGAAAAAAAGAAAAAAAAAAAAAAGAAAAAAAAAAGAAAAAAGAAAAAAAAGAAAAGAAAAAGAAAGAAAAAGAAAGAAAAAGAAAAAAGAAAAAGAAAAAAAAAGAAAAAAGAAGAAAAAGAAAAAAAAAAAGAAAGAAAAGAAAAAAAAGAAAAAAAAAAAAGAAAAAGAAAGAAAAAGAAAAGAAAAAAAAAAAAGAAAAAGAAAAAAGAAAAAGAAAGAAAAAAAAGAAAAAAGAAAAAAAGAAAAAAAAAGAAAGTAAAGAGAAAAGAGAAAAAAAAAGAAAAAAAAAAAAAAAAAAAAAAAAGGAGAAAAGAAAAAAAAGAAAAATATAATAAATCAAAAAAAAAAAAAGGAAAAAAAATCCACTCCCTCCTTGACATTCACGGATGAAGATGTTTTCACTTTTATTCCATGTCAGGTGGGAGGGAAAAAAAAAAAAGAGAAAGATAAAAAGGTATGCATCAAAAGTTGCCATGTTTACTCTTCCTTATCCAAAACATGTCTGCCATGTTCTTCATGTAGTATCAAATTATTATCAAAACCTATCCTTTCATCCGATACGCCTTAATATTAAAAGCCTCTGACTCTTGGAGAAAACAGATACACCATTTTGGTGGATCAGGAATCATCATGTGCGGAAACAGATATCCATCCTACAACCCCAAAATATTAAAAATCCACCCTCCAACCCAGAAGGTTTCAATCATTTAAATTTCTATATACAAAAACTCCCTCCCCACCCACACACACTTTGTTATCTCATTAAGTTAATTAAAGAATTACCCCCTAATTAGCTATGGCGATAGAAGTAGTGCATTTATTTTTGACATTCAAGATAAACATGGTGATTAGTAAGAAAAACAAATAAAAGAACAATATCCATTTTGACAAGATATAAATGTCTTAAGACAGATTTTTCTTAACATCTTAACTGAGATTTTAATATCATCTCGTACAAGGGTGGGGAACCTGTGCCCTTCTAAAATATCAAATGCAACCTTCCACAGCGTTGTTATAAAGACCAATTAGAACTGGATATCTTCAATTTAGAATCCGATATCCAAATGTAATTCCAAAAAAGTATTAAATAGCTTAGTAAAGTTTTTAATTTCTTTTAAGTTAATTGATATTAATGGGAGTTTTTGCTGGTTGGTCAACACTGAGTCCATATGTTTTGGGTTTTCCCCCATTTTTAAAAAAAAAGTTATATATATATTAATTAAAAAAAAATAAATAAATACACACACACGCAAACTGTAGAGGCCTTGTTGTAGAGGTTCGCAAAGAATATTAAATGACGAATAAAAATATGACACAGTTTAGGTAGAAAATACGGAGAAATGATAAAACAAATGCATATAATTATAAAATAACAAATTAATTTATTCAGAGAATAAATTTGCAATAATATGTGAAATGTTCAAAAGGAATAGTGTAGATATGATATGTGTAATGTAAAGTCTAAAAGTTTTGTGTTAAGTTTGGAAAAGTTTGTTTAGATATGGACAGAAATGAGAATCAAGTTTGTATACAGGACCTGCTGAAGCGGTGATACTAGTGAATGGTAATAGTAGTAATTGTGTTGACTTGGTCGTATTCTATCTGGCAGCGAGACGGGATTCGTGTGTTTGTTTGTGGTCATCGGATGTGTCAACGGGAGATGAAGTCTGTGTAATTGTTGATTTCATTTTCGTCTTTTATGAAACTTGATCGGATCAAAAACTAATTAACATTTTGGCTCAAAAGCACGGATATAGTAGAAAGCAATACTAACCTAGCCAATCGATTCTGATTTTTGTGTAAACATTTGTTTTAATCACTTTTCTTTAAATTTAGAAAAAGGATTTGTGTTGGTGTGTTTGCTTTAATCTCCTTTCCTTAAGTTTGGGAAAAGAAATGTGTACGTGTATTTATTTAAAAATATAGAATTGTATTCTATAAAACTCATAACAAATCCTAGTACAATTTATACATGACATATTACATCTCCACCAAACTCAGTGCATATGACCCACCTATGACCTCTCTCAACACCTAACACCTGTGGCATCATTATCAAAACTTTACTAGCTACACACTACATCTTGGGGAAAAAATAAATATAATAAATATAACTCCCACTACCAACTCCTGCTAACACCAACAATTGACCACCCCTCCCCTATTCACAACCTCCTAATTCACCAGTATGAAAATATTCACCGTTGAAGCAAGAACTCAAACCAACGTCCTGAAGAAGGTCTAACAGACCGAAACGTTATAATGTCGACATCACTACCTACAATAAACATCCATTTTGCACAACATCCGTGTTTGTCTACCTTTCTCCACATATTAATTAATGTAATATGAATGTGAGTTTTTGCTGGTCAACCAACACTGGTGTGCCCATGAGTAGGAGTCCCAGATGATTTGAGTAGTCCATGGATGATTAAGTTACTAAGTAAAAGTTTAAACTTGAGATTTTGTTGTAAAAATACCAAAATTTATTGAATGTGGGCTTCTTAGTAGGCAATAAATTTTAAGGTACCCTTGAGGCATAAAAAGAATTCTACTCCTGAGCTGCTAATATTGATTTTAAATGGCATGCTAACCCATCTAGGTTATTTTATGCCTAAATGTTAGGGAATTGCATTCATCATACATTCATATTTACATTTTTGCGTGGGTGTTTTTTTAAAGATGACAAGGATTTAACAAGAAAAAACTTTGGATTCAAAGCTTAACAATAATTAACAAAATCAAAAACACTAAATTTCAAATATGTTTTATCAGTTAAGAATAAAACTTATTAAACAATTTGGATGGCAGATGTTATTAAAGTTGAAATTTATCAAACTCTTCTTGAGTGCATCTGCAAATTGATACATATAAATGCACACACACACACACACACACACACACACACACATTATTTCTTAAAACTTTTTTTCATTTGACTAAAAGAATATTAAGCAATTAGAAAATCTAAAGTGAATAGATAGATAGATAGATAGATAGATAGCTGAGCAGACCACTGTTAGTGAGTTTAATTCTCACTGGGTACCCATAATTCTGGTCTTAGTTCAAGATAGTTAGCTAGGATATTAGGTACTAGCTAGTCTATCAGACCATTGTTAGTGAGTTTGATTCTCACTGGGTACCCATAATTCTGGTCTTGATTCAAGATAGACTACTAGTAAATTGGGAACATAATATGATTGGATAGTTAGCTAGGCTGTCAGATCATTGTTAATGAGTTGGATTCTCACTGGGTGGCCTATACTTATAACCTTGTGACTAACTAAATTAAGCTTAGTTGTTATTTACTAATCTTTGCTTAGTTTGTCACAAGGCTACCCAGTGAGAATCCAACTCATTAACAATGGTCTGATAGACTAGTTTACTATCACCCAATCTATTAGCTAGTTTATGGTTTAGTTTATTTATTCATTGGCATAACAACTTCATATGGGTTATTTAATACTGAAATTTGATGCAGTTAATATTCTGTATACAGTGATATGGTTTCTTATATCTAATACAAATAATTCATACATAATAAATTATATTTTTTCAAGTAACTATTCCTATTTCATAATAATCATTTGTTTGCACACAATATATGGTTTCAAGTATTCTATACATAATTATATTATCAATATACATAATTATATGGTATCAAGTACTTATTCTTATTTAATGATAATATTGGCCCCTAACATATACTACCACTTTGGCTGAAAATAGACTTGGCAATGAAGGGGGGACTCCACACTCCTCAGAGCTGGAGCCTCACCACCAGATCCAATTTAGTGTCATACCTAGAAGATACCCCCCTCACTTTTTTCTAACCCATTTGCAGAAGATTTAGTTGGCATATTCTAAGACCTGCCGACAAGAAAAATTGGGGGAGGGAAAAAAAAAAAATAAGAATTACAAGATCATTCAAATTCAAAAAGTGGGCCTTTGAAATTATTCTAAAAATAAAACAATTTCTTTGAAAATGTTTTAGAAATGAATCTTTCACAAATTTCTATTTTCTGTCTAAAATAAAAATAAATAAAAAAAAAATCTAATAAATAAGTAGAAGGGTGATTCATACTTAATCCCAAATCCCTTATAAGGGGAACTATTCTAATATACAACACCTATACTCACCAAACGAATTTCTTCGGCAGCACCATGGTATTTTGCCATATCAACAAGGATTGAATTTGAACTTAGTAATACCTCGTTGACTTTCGCCCACACATCAATTTCATTCTCAGTTGGTTGAGCATCTGAAAAGAGACAAACAAAATTATAAGTAAAACTATAAGTAAAGCAATATTCTTTTTTTTTTTTTTTTTTTTTTTTTTCATCATCTATGGAGAGGATATCAAGTTGTAGTTCATCTGACACTGAAACTTCCGCAAAAACTAAAATTCAATATCTTTTACTTTATATATATATATATATATATATATATATATATTATATACACACACACACACACACATGTATGGAAGAAAAAAAAGGTCCTGAATAGAATCATTCGATCACCAACCCATCTGGCCTATTAAGATTATATATGTGCAATTTTCCTTTGGGAAGTACATAGTTTTGGCCTTAACTTGAACTTGTAAGACTGTAAGTATGGGGTATTATTCTGTGATAATTAATAAGTGATATGATTTTATTCAATACATATCCATTCCTGTACAGTAGTTTATTACGGTTAACTTAGTTGTAACACAAGGCCCAAAATATATGGCTCCCAGTGAAAATTACACTCACTTGTTATGGTTTGGCAGTCTATTTACACCATGTGAGATATATATATATATATATATATATATATATATATATATATATATATTCACAGAGATGCTGATAGTTACGAGTCCTACATCCTTGCAGTACTTTTCTTCCCTCATCATTTCAAGCTAACTGTAAATACATTTCAATAGTTTCTTAGAAACTAATTACACAGAATAGGTTACAAAGAAAGCAGTTAGATGGCTGTAATTGTTTCCCCAGATCATAAATAAGGGGACTCATTCAAAGCAAATATGTGCGTCCCAGGACGCACTAAAATAAAAAGAGATCAGCATCACTGTGTGTATATATATATATATATATATATATAATCTAAGCAGGCTCTGTTCTTTATGATTTTAAGTTGTAGACGTTCAAGTCTTGTTTTCTGTACCTCAGGATCTAGATGGTAGAGAAAATATTACACCTACACCTGAAAATCATAAGGAAACATTCCATGGAACTCTGAGAAAATGTGGAGTACCCATTTACTGCCATTATTCCCAGGTCCACCTTGACCCCGGGAGTGATAGTACCGGTTAGGATCCAATTTATGGGGTAAATACATTTTTAAAAATTAGTATTAAAATGTTCTTTAAAAAAAAAAAAATTAGTTTGAAAAAAAAAAAAAAATGAATAAATAAATAAATTGAATGGCCAATAAAGATTGAATAAAACAAAAGTTCTTTCTTCAGCATAAAATAACCCAACAAGGGTTGACATGCTGCAAAAACCAACCAACCACCACGTTATATTATATAGAGAACTCTTGGAGATTCAAAAGTTTAAATTACAGAAACAGTTTTGGTATTAAAAGGATGATCTTATCTTGCCATATTAAGAGTTGTTTCTCAATTTAGATAAAATTATCAACTATCATATTTCTCTATCTAACAGCTGTGCTGGTTAGAAAGCAAATTCATGAGCAGAGATTTTTGAATTAAGGTAATTTGATCAAAGTTAGATCTGAACACACTAAAAACCAAAACTCATTAGTATTATTCAGACTATTAACCTCATCTTCATGGTTATCTGTACAACGTTTTGGCCGATGTGCCCTCCGGCCGTTCAGGTATTTCTTGTTGGACTCGGGGAACCTTCTTGGACTCAGGAAAAATGTTGGACTCTGGAACCTTCTTGTTGTAATCAGGAGCATCCTGTTCTCATTCCGCTAACCATAGCTGGGGTACAGATGTTAATAATAATTCAATAATGCTAATAATTAACATTAATAATGTTAATTATTATTCCTCGAGTCTGACATGATGTGCTTCCCAAGTCCAACAAGAAATACCCGAAGAAGACAAGAGTGAATAATACAAATCTTATTATAATGGAGATTGTGGTTTTGTCTGTCTGTAACCGAAACTATATTACTATACAAGTCACAATTCTCTTTGTTATTTACATCACATTCTCCATGATTTTATTTTTTATTTAAACCTCAATTATTAATAAAATTGTTTACATCATTAAGACTGTTGACCATATCTACATGATATTTTCCACGTACCCCACTTGTACGGGTCAGGCACAAGGCCCTATTAACGTGGGACCACCCACAAACCGAAGCTCATGGGGTGGCGGGTGAAAAATTGCGTCGATCCCATCGGCATTCCCCCTCAAGGGGGGCGCCTCAAGCACTGGGCAATAAACCCAGCCCTGCCCCTTTAAATCAAGGGGGCAGGTGTTGCCTGGGGGGATGGCCCCCTGGGATCGACGCTATTAATTATATCAATGGTCCAGAGGCTGAAGCCACTGTTGACCATATCTACATACTAATAACATGCAATTGTATTTATATATACAACAAAATAGCAGTTTACAGTGTGAACGGGAAGGCTAATTTGCATATTGATATTAAAAATTTGATTTTAAAAAATATGTGCTTAATATTATTAATTTCTATTTGTTTGGTTTTATCTTAATGAATATGAGCAAAAATCTCGGGGATAAATCTTAACAGAAATCCCTTAAAAAGAAGAAATAACTGTAAATTTATTCTTAACTTTCTATCTTAACTAAATAGTTAAATTAGGAAAATTTATCAATTAAAGACGGGAGTGATGGAAGAGTAAGTTTCAGCTGTTTTATTTTTCGATTATACCCCCCTCTGTTTCAAATCTTTTAATCTGCATTCTTATTTATTTTCATTAGCCTTTCTAATTTAATATGATATTTTATTACATTAAAACTTAAATACTTGCACCCAGAGGGTGCATATATTTGCTAGTAATACTAATTATCAAAAATTCAGAGAAATACCAAAACTCATGTCTAATTTTTTACCGACTCTTTCCAAATGGCCTGTTGTTCATGAATTCAAATTTGCAATTTTTAATAAATAAAATAAAAATGCTATTTCCATATTTATTATTTATCATCAGGTCGTGCCAACAGCACAGATTCCCATAATTCTGTCCCTATCTATCATCACTCCTGGGAGGTTTTCCACGTGACATTCAGAGCTAATGTAGGTTTTTGCTGGTTAGCCTACACTGGTGAGTTCATGTCTATGTGTCAAGAGGAGAACATCACTTATGAGTTCATCCTTGCTTCTCCAGAAGTGTCCAACACGTCTTGTTCATCTTACTTGGATGGTTTGTTTGATAGGTGGTTAGTGGCCATACAGCTGATTTTTTGTGAGATGCTATGTCCAAGATTTGTTCAAAACAATATGCAGTATCCTTGTTTTATAGCCATTTAAAATGAAGCCATAATTTTTTTTTAAATGGTGAAATATATAGTATTCAAATTTCTTAGATTGATTATCAATAACGTCTAAAATGGTGTTAGATTGACTTTTTTTTAAAAGTGGGTTCTATGTGTATGTGGGTGTTTAAAGTGGGTTCTATGTGTATGTGGGTGTTAGTATATAATCCCACCAAGCAGTCAGGTTTGTAAATGTAGGTTTAATTAAATAGCAGAAAAGAGGGCCAAGTTCACTCGTTGATATGTATTTACCAACCCCTTCATATGAGCAAGATGTAACACAAGGCCAATTTCACAGGTCTGCTATCTGTGGCTTGGAAGAATTTCTGTTTTATTGCTTTCTGAGAAAATAATATATATATATAATATATATATATATATATATATAATAATAAATATATAAAGGTTTTACATATCTATTTATTAGGTGACAAAGAACATTCACTAATTCAGTGAATGTTCCTTTGTCACCAAAATAGATATGTAAAACCTTTATATATTTATCTTATTATATTATATAACAGCTCTATTTTATATTGAGCACTCTACCAATAATACTGCCTTTGGTATGCCGTTCCAGCAAAGCTGAAACAGTGACCATCCCACACTATATATATATATATATATATATATATATATATATAAAAGAGATTTATCCAAACTTGGTAGTAAGGGATGATTCTATATGTGATTTCTAAGATACACTGTATTATTATATTGTATGATCCAGTATGTATAAATACAGCGAATCTTTAAATCACTAAAGAGAGCTCAATGTATAATAAACTTTTTAGATTATATACAGAGCAATATTTATCATAGAAAGGAAGGAAGAACTCAACACCGTAATTCCATAATAAATTTATTTTGACCAAAATTGGGGCCTATATAAATCTAAGTTGATTTAATATAGCTCCCCAAAATTCAGTCTCATCAGATGGGGATCAATTTACTTTTGAATTGCATTTCTCAAAAAACAAAAAGTAGAATTTAAAAAATAAATTCAATATACACATATATATATGGGAGAAATGTGAGGAGGTTAATCCGACAGTATGTGGAGAAGCCTACACCTAACACCTGCGGTACCATTACCAGAACCCCTCTGAAACACTCCTATCTAGAGAAAAGGAAAATCCACTACCCATGTCACCAAAGTTAAGCAGCAATGAGCATGTTCATTGGTTGGTTGAATTTTATGGCATGTCAACCCTTGTTGGATTATTTTATGTTGAAGACATTTTGTTCGATTCGTTCTTGATGAGTATTCAAAAAGAATTTTTTAAACTATTTTTTTTAAACACATTTTTTATACTCTTTTTTTGTATTTAACCCATAGATGGGACCTCTTAACAGGTGCTACCACTCTGGGTCACAGAGGACCTGTGAGTAATGGTGATGAAAGGGTACTCCTCATTCTCTAGAACTTGAACTTCACCATCATATCTAGAACACCAAGACCCTCAGCCACTGCTGATACTTAATTGGGTGACCACTTGAGTAACAGCAGGTACTGTAAGCAACTCGGGTCCTTTGTTTATCAAAATGACTTGATTTGGAATTTAAATGACCCACAAAGGTTGATATGCCTTTAACAAACAAATCGACCAACCAAATGATGAATATGAGAACTTTGTCTAATTCTAGCAAAATCCAAATAGTGAAATAGAAACAGAAATTAAAAAAGTGCTACAATAAGGTAGGTCGATTTTTAACTTTTTTAAAATATCAAATTGTCTCTCTATGTGAAAGTTGTGTGTTAGCATACTGAATACCGATACCAAAAATTATAATATTGTACTTGCACCATTGTTTGAGGAAATAGCATCAAAGATCATCTACTAAAAGACACTAAAAATCCTCATTTTTTAAGAATAATTAAAGTTCCAATTACCATCGAATTGGGAAGACAAGGCAACAAACGGTTGTAACTCAAATACAAACTCGAATGCTACAAAGTCCACTGCAAAATGACAAAGTATATATAAGACTCCACAATGTCATTCAACATAAGCAGTGTCCAAGACAGCTGGTATAAATAGGAATCAAGAATGATCCATCCACGAATCTGGGTGATTTGGGTGATTCCATTCCTTGAGTTCTGCTTGACTGCTGGATTTGAATGACATTGTGGAGTCTTATATATACTTTGTCATTCTAAAGGCTAAATTTTGCGAAACTGAGGATTTTTAGTGCATTTTAGTAGATGATCTTTGGTGCTATTTCCTCAAACAATGGTGCAAGTACAATGATGTAATTTTTGGTATCAGTATTCAGTATACTAACACACAACTTTTGCATAGATGGACAATTTGATATTCCAATAAAAGTGAAAAATCGACCTACCCTAGTGCTACAATGTTCTAAATATGAATTGAGATTTTGGCTAAATAAAATAGGTCAACTACTTCATGACCAATGAAAAATAAATATCTTTTCTTGAAATCTTTTAAAGAAATTCTATTTAAAAGGCGTCTGTTCACATTTCATGCTCTAAATGAAGATGCACTTTGAAAAGACAATGTCTAAATAAAAATGGACACTGCCTGTCAGCAGTAAGTTGCACAAGTCAAGTGGAACCAATTTGTTATGAATTGAAATTGCTAACAAAGAGGCAGTGTCAATATATTATATATTATATATATATATATATATATATATATATATATGTGTGTGTGTACATGTACACACACATACATGTACACATGTACACACACACACACATACATGTACACACACATACATGTACACACACATATATAGATATATACATGTACACACACATATATAGATATATACATGTACACACATATATATATACATGTACACACACATATACATATATACATGTACACACACATATACATATAACATATATACATGTACACACACATATACATATACACACATGTACACACACATATACATATACACATGTACACACACATACATATATACATACATACATACACACACACATATAGATATATACATGTACACACACATATACATACATGTACACACATACACACACACATATAGATATATACATGTACACACACATATATATATACATGTACACACATATACATGTACACACACATATACATATATACATGTACACACACATATACACACACATATATACATACACATACATGTACATATATACATGTACACACACATATATACATATATACACATATACATGTACACATGCATACATATATACACATGCATACATGTACACACATGCATACATATATACACATGATACATGTACACACATGCATACATATATACACATGTACATACATATATACACATGCATACATGTACACACATATATACATATATACACATGCATACATGTACACACATACATAGATATATACACATGCATACATGTACACACATATATACATAGATATATACACATGCATACATGTACACACATATACATATACACATGCATACATGTACACACATACACATACATGTACACACACATATAGATATATACACATGCATACATGTACACACACATATACACATGCATACATGTACACACACATACATACACACACATACATACATATACATACATACACATACACATACATACACACATACATATACATATATACACATACATACATGTACACACATATATACACATACATATATACACATACATACATACATATATACATACACACACATCCCAATATGTATATATGTACACCCCCCCCCATCCAACTAGAGTAAGGCATCAATGAAGCACTTGTGTAGAGGTGCCTATGTCAGTTAAGTGCTGTGTGGATGAGACAGACTGATGACAGAAAATTCTTCACAGAGAGACTAAAAAAAACGACCAATGTTGATAAACTACAATACGGTCATACACTGAAATATTTCAGATCTCTCATCTCAACTATAAATAGAAAGAGCAGTTTTGTTTCTCTGACATCATGGCTAGTGTTGACTGTCTCCCTTAATCAAGAGTTGTGTGCCCTTGTTAAGTAGAAATAGCCACTACCTTGGGTGAACTACTTCGACTCAACTCTTGTTTCACATGGTAGCAGAGCAAAAACAAACAAAAAATGTGGTCGACCCAAAGAAAAGAGACAATTTACCCAAAGTAAATAGATTTTTTTTAATTTATATATATATAATATATATATATATATGAACAAAAAAAAAATCTATTTACTTTGGGTAATTGTCTCTTTTCTAAGTAAAATTATATATTATATAGTATTTTAAGTATATTATATATATATATATATATATTATAGTAAAATGTTATAGTCAGATAACCTACTAGAGTTTCCTCATAAGGATCATCAGGGTTAACTGCAATGAATGAATTAAATTAATTCTTTGCAGTTAACCCTGACGAATCCTCATGGTGAAACTCGAACAGGTTATCTGACTACAACATCTTAATAAATCCACTCTACAAATGTATTGAACACTTTTATATTTCTTATAACCCCAACTTATTCGTTTAATTATTTTATCGACAGTTGAAGTTGCTATTTTGTTAGTTATAAATATTTTCATGTTGCTGTTATGAATTTATTTTAAGTTTTAAAAACTTTAAACGAACGACATATTTTTTATATTAAAATAGTTTTTATTTAATTAGAAGAGAAATGCAGATATGTTTATTTAAATGAAAATAGTTTTTATTTACAAAATATTTTTATGTTTATTTGAATAAAAGGATGTTGGGACCAAGTAACCAATAAATAACTATTCTTTTTTTATGATTATTAAAATCGAAAACTATTTAATATAAAAACATGCCTTTGGGTTGTAAATATACAGGAACAAACTTTTAAAAAATCTTACAGTGAAATTCTAACGCAAAAAAAAAAAAAATAGTCTGTTTGTAAACAAACAACCGGAAGTTTACGGTGAAAAGCAAAAGATGTTCCTTTCAAAACAGCTCCCAGCTGGGGTGCTTATTGGTTACTTGGTCCAAAATGTCTCTAATAGATATATGCATGCAAGTTATACAATTTTAATTAAAAGCATGCACTTGATTTTGCAAAGGAAATTATTTTAAAATATGGTCTATATTAACTTTTAAGTGTTTTCTTAAACAAAAGGATAATCCATTTTCCATGTGGCTATTTTATATTTAGTGACATTAAGTATTTTGTCTCACCCCACCCCCATTTTCGGGGAGGGGATATTTTTTAAAAATTTATTTTTTCTTCAAAAAGTGTTTTGTTTCACACAACCTAACATTTTTTTGCGGGGGGGGGTATTTTCTCATTTTTTCCTCCTTTCTTCAAGAAATATTTTGTCTTACCCCCCCTTTTTTGGGGGGGGGGGGGTCCTTTTTTTTTTTTTTTTCTTTTTTTTTTTTCTTTTTTCCTCTTTCTTTAAGAAATGTTTTGTTCAAAAAGTGTTAATAAATTTATTCTAAATAAAAAGGATGTTGTTCAGAAATAGTATCACACAATAAAAGTATTTTGTAAATAAAAACTGCATATTTATTTAAATAAGCATATCTGAATTTCTTTTGTTTCTGATTAAATAAAGAAATAAAGACTATTTCAGTTTAAAAAGGTGTCTTTCATTTTTTTTTGGGGGGGGGTCGTAATTTATTGTAAGTGTTTGAAAAATATTTCATAAACTTCTGTTTATATCATTAAGTCTTGCGCACTATTTCACATTAGTACCAGTTTTTTGATTTTAATTTTTTAAAATTATTTGGTACTACCGATAAATTAATATTGTTTTTTTTTCTTTAATCAATATACACTTTTTTTTAATTTTTGAAAATACTAATTTTGATCAGATGGTTGCTAAATAAATTTTAAAAATTCTATAAAGATAAGATTCTGAATAATTGAATCAGAAATTTTTAGAAATGTTTTGGAGTTCCTGTTGTAAAACAAAACAAATAGCTCAGCGGAGTGGAGTGAATATTATTCTTTTTTAAGTATTAAATGTTTTATTTTATCTTTCTAATTTTCCCACCACCCTCAGGCAATATCTTTGAAAAATTTATATTTACACCGACCAGAGGGCGTTTTTTTTTGGGGGGGGGGGTCATAAACAAAAAGAAAAAACAAAAAAAAAGGGAAAAAAGGAGAGAAAAAAAGAAAAGAACAAAAAGAAAAAAAAGAAAAAGGAGAAGAAGAAAAAAAAAAAAAAAGAAAAGAAAAGAAAAGAAAAAAAGAAAAAAAAAAAAGAAAGAAAGAAAGAAAAAAAAAAAAAAAAAAAAAAAAAAAAAAAAAAAAAAAAAAAGAAAAAAGAAAAAAAGAAAAGAAAAAAAAAGAAAGAAAAAAAAGAGAAAAACTCCTCTAATTTTATCTTTATGATTTTTATAACCCAAAACCCTACTCAAGGGATTTATCTACCCACTCTCCAGGATGTGACAGAAAGTCAACTTAAACCTAGTCATGACACTAGGATTCCCCTTCTTTATAGTTCTTGACTGATTATGTATCCAGAAAGAAAGAACAATACACATCTACAATAGTTAGTACTTTAAATATGGGATTGTTTTTTCAGTTTACACAACATAATTTGAGCTTCATCTTCATCTACTTCAAAATTGTCTAATTTTGGCTGATATATTCTACAGCCCTCACCACATGCATATCCTATAAAGAAAAAAGAATTATTTTTGTATTTTTGGGAGGGAGGGGGTATAGTGCTAAGAATGTAAAGTATACAAAGAAGAGATTCAATTGTCCAAACATTTGAAATTTAAACCCTTTGCTTTCTCTATTATAGATAAAACTGAAGGATCTGTATTAGTCACACATTTATCACTTTAAAGTAGTAGTAGTATTCTGTATTGTTAGACTGCGTAACTTAACAGATAGCTTAACCAAGACAGTCTAAGAAAACAGTAAATGATTAAATAAGGTAACGATAAAGGAAAAAACTGAAGACGATTGAATGAACAAGAACGATAAATATATATATTGATGAATACAAACGAACAAGTTTACAAAATGATGCAAAGGGAAAAAGTTCAAAGTTCTCAACAGACCGTAAAGAGGGGTGGGTAAAAAAAAAAGTGTTGTGTTCTGCAGAGATTCGGGAATGCGTCTTTTCTGTTTGGCAATTGTTGAAAGAACTGGCAATTGTTCCAAAAGCGCGGCAAAGGGACCAAATGTTCATGTGATCTAGTCATGTAGAAAAAGTAAGTTGTGCATGTGTATAGTCACGTATCTGACCCAATTACACAGGGTCATAGAAATAAGTCTGTCACTGAAATAAGTTGCAGAAATGGGTTAGAAGAAATGGGTTCGGTAAAAAGGGGTCATAGCCTGTATGAGAATAAGTAGGTATGTGTGTATGTATACAGTTTGAACATGTGTTAATGTAGGTGTGGATAGGAGCGTGTTTGTAATAGAAAATATAGATGTGAATGGTAGTGGCAAAACAGTAGAAGTGGTGGTAGTAGTGATGATGATGATGATGATGATGATTTTTGCCACCCTAACCAACTATCGAATGAAAATGCAAGAGAGTGAAAAGATAGACAAATACTTGGACCTTGCCAGAGAACTGAGCAAACTGTGGAACATGAAGGTGAAGGTGGTACAAAATTGTAATTGGTGCCCTTGGAACGGTCCCTAAAGCTCTGGAAAAGAATCAGAGGAAGAATTGAGACCGTCCAAAATACAGCACTGTTAAGATCGGCTAGAATACTCAGAAGAGTACTGGAGACCTGAGAGATGCTGTCACTCAGCCTCTAGTGAACCACCAGCTACGGCAGGTGTGAAAACCTCATAATACTAACTAGCAGGACCTGTGGATATACCACAGTATGATAATTCAATTATAATGTTTGATATGTTTACTTAAGAGCTATTGCAAATAGTTTCAATATGTAAAAAATATAATCAACTTCATTTCATTTAACCCTCTCTAATTCTTAAAAGGTGAGGGTAAAATATCTACATTGATTTGCCGATAAAAATCAGGGAGGGGGTCTTTTAAAAATATCTACATTAATTTAGTGACAAAAACATGACTTGGAAAATATCTAAGTTGGGCCGGAAATTCGCCTGACAGTGTCTCACTAAAATAGTGGAAATTAGGGCAGGAGGCCGGGACAACAGGAAAATTAAAATTACCAAAATATATTCCATAATTCACAATTTAAATATTACAAATATAACAAACATGAAATTTTTCTTTTTTTTCTTCAATTCATTGGGCATTTAACTGACGCAAGACCATTTGGAATGTTTATTTTTTCAAAATTGGGTGAAATGAAATAAGAAATCTACGATTAAGCAACACCAGATAATTTGGATTTATATTTTTACATTGAATCTTTGACGATCTGGATGGTCTCTGTCGAAAGGCAGTTGAATGGCAGTCACTCTAATGGTGGACAACTGTCTTATATGTAGTCTGTTGCCAACTAACTTTTTTCCTCTTTTGCTAAAGAGTTCCTTCAACTGAAACAATCCAAGGGAGATAACTCATAATCTACAGTCTCATCTTTAACCAGAGAGTGTTGCAGGATGATAATGGATGGAAGATTTAGAAACACGTATAATAATAATAGTATTATTTAAGTTATGTGGTGACAGAGATGAAAACTTAGCTGACCAACAAAAACTTACATTCATCAGCTCTGTGCAAACACTGTATGCCATCTAGAAGACCTACCAAGAGTGAAGGCCAATAGTGATGGATAGTGAGAGAGTCAAGTGAATCCGTGCTATCAGCACAACTTGATGATAGTGGCAGTAATTTGACGATTATCAAAGACATCACTGAAATTGTTAAGTAAATTAGCTTAAAGGCTTCAGTTTCAATGTCAACTCAAATCATATTCAGAGAATAATAATCACAAATAATAAATAAATATATTCATAATAAATAATTAAATAAATAATATCTTATTATAATGGAGATTGTGTCTTTTTCTGTCTGTAACCGAAACTATATTACTACTCAAGTCACAATTCCCTTAGTTATTTATATCACATTCTCAATGATTTTATTTTTATTTAAACCTCAATTATTAATAAAATTGTTTTACATTATTAATACTGTTAACCATATCTACATACTAATAGCATGCAATATTTATATGTACAACAAAATAGCGGTTTACAGTGTGAATGGGAAGGCTAATTTGCATATTGATATTAAAAATGTGATTTTAATAAATATGTGCTTAGTATTATTGATTTCTAACTGTTTGGTTTTATTATAATGAATATAAGCAAACATTTCTTCAATGAATCTTAAATGAAATCCATTAACAAGAAAAAATAACTGTCATTTTATTCTTCACTTCCTCTTTTAACTAAATACTTAAATTAGAAAAAATAACAATGAAAGACAAGAGTGATGGAAGAGTAAGTTTCAGTTGTTCTATGTTTCGATTATACTACCCTCTGTTTCAAATCTTTTTATCTGCATTCTTATTTAGTTTCATTAGCCTTTCTAATTTAATATAATATATTATTACATTAAAACTTAAATACTTGCACCCGGAGGGTGCATATATTTGCTAGTATTTATAATGAGTAAAAATAATCAATAAATAATAATTAATGAATAATAATAAATGATAGTAATTAAATAATATGATAAATAAATAATAATGATAAATGAGGAATATTTACAGAATTTATAATAATTGCAAATAATAAATAAGACAAAGTATTATTTCTGTAAATATAAAAAGTTGTCTCCAGTCATTAAAGCCTTTTTTTTTTTTTAAACAAATTCTAATCAACAATACAAAATGAAATAATACCACCATGTCTACTCAACTAATGAAGATACAACTAATTAGTATCCCATTAATTAATTAAATTTTCATTTCATTTTATCATTTATTTGTTTTGACTTCATTAGGACTGAAAAGTGCTTCAGTAATCATTTGTTAGATCTTTTGTGCTTGAATAGATAAGAAATCTAGATTCATACAAAATGGAAAAGATGAAAAATAAAAATCTATCAAGTGAATTGGCTTGTTGATCACAAGATAAAATATACAAAGTTGACAAATCACCTGAGAGAAAATGAAGAGAGAAAATGAAAAGAGTTCATTTAGAAGATAAGTTTTTGTTTTTGTTTTGTTTTTGTTTTGGTTTTAAATTAGTCATATCACTCCAAGAATTATTCACAATCTACTGATCTTATTTTTGTTGTTGTTGTTGTTGTCAATGCCACTATGTTTTAAAGGAGTCTATCTACAGGAGAGAAGAGAGAGAGAGAGAGAGAGAGAGAGAGAGAGAGAGATAGAGAGAGAGAGAGGAAAGAGAAGAGAGAGAGGAAAGAGATAAGAGAGAGAGAACAAGAGATAGAGAGAAGAACGAGAGAAGAGATAGAGAGAGATATTAGAGAGAATATCTACTCAGGAGCAGAGATAGAGACGAGATAGAGAGACTAGAGAGACTTAGAGATGAGATAGAGGAGAGAACAGATATATAAGTCTTGTACGGTGAGAAGAGAGAGAAATTCCTATATGAGAGGAGAGAAAGATAGAGAGAGAGAAAGAATAGATAGAGAGAGAAAAGCAAGATTAAGAGCGAGAGAGAAGAGCAAGAAAGAGAGCGAGAAAGGAAAGATTATGGAAGGAGAGAGAGATATTAGAGAGCAGAGAAGATAGAGAGAGAGAAAGATAGATAGAGAGAGAAAAGATAGAGAGAGGAGAAGGAGAAAGAAAGAGAAGAAAGAGAAAGGAGAGAAGATTAGAGAGAAGAGAGAAAGGATGAGCAAGAGAGAGATGGAAGGAGAGAAAGAGAGGAAAGAGCAGAGAAGAGAGAAAAGAGCAGAAAGGAGAGAAGAGAGAAAGAGGAGGAGAGAGAGAGAGAAAGAAGAGAGAGAAGAGAAAGAGAGAGACGAGAGAGAGAGAAAGAGAGGAGATAAGAATACTTATATATAATATAAGATAGAGAGATGGAAGATAGAGAGATGGAAAGATAGAGAGATGGAAAGATAGGAGATGAAAGATAGGAGAGATAGCTCAAAAGAGACAGAGGAGAGAAGAAGAGAAAAGAGAGAAGAAAAGAAGGAGAGAGTAAAGAAGAGAGAAGAGAAGCAAGAAGAGAAAAGAGAGAGATAGAAGAGAAAGGAGAGGAGAGAGAGGAGAGAAGGAAGAGAGAGAGACTAAGGACAGGTAGAGATAAAAGAGGAAGAAGAGAGAAAATAAGAAAGAGAAAGAGAAGAAAGAAGATGAAAAGAAAGAAAGAGGAGAAAGGCAAGACAGGAAAAGAAGAGTAAGAGAAAGCACTGAGGAAGCAGAGAGAGGACGAGGATAGAGGATAGAGGGAGAGATGAAAGATGCGCAGAGATAGAGAGATGGAAAGATTGGAGAGCATAGAGAGATGGAAAGATGGCAGAGATAGGAGAAGATGGAAGAATGGAGAGATAGAGAGATGAAAGGAGAGAGAGAGTAGAAAGATGAGAGAGAGAGAGATGGAAAGATGAGAGAGAGAGAGAAAGATGGAAGATGAGAGAAGATGAGAAAAGATGGAAGGAGATAGCAAAGATTGGTGGTAGAAGAAGCAAAGAGCAGATAGAAAGATGGAGAGAGAGATAGTAAGATGGTTTTAGAGAGAGAGAGGGAAGGGGGAGTGGGGGGCGGGTGGAGGGGGGCGGGGGGACGGGGAGGGGGTGAGGAGAGTAGGTGGGGGGCGCGGGGGGCGGGCAGAGGGTGGGGCTCGAGAGTGAGGCTGGGGGGGGGCGGGAGTGGGGTGGGGGGGGGGTGGAGGGCGGAGGAGGGGTTCGGGGGCAGGAGGGGCGGCGTGGGGAGAGAACGCGGCGTTTGGGGGGGGGTGGGAAAGAGAGTGGGTGGGGGGGAGGGTGGGAGGGGCGAGGCTCGATGGTGGGGGATGGGTAAGGGGAGGAGAGAGAAAGTTTATTGGAGAGAGAGAGAGAAAGATGGAGAGAAGATAGAAAGGATGGAGAGAGAGAGAGAAAGCATGGCAGAGAGAGATAGAGAGAAGATGGAGAGACGGATAGAAAGGAAAGATGGAGGTGAGAGCAGATAGAGCAGAGAGCATAGAGAGAGAGATAGAGAGAGAGATGGAGAGCAGAATAGAGAGAAAATGGAGAGAGAGATAGAAGAGATAGAGAGAAAGATGAGAGAGCAGATGGAGAGAGAGATAGAGAGAAAGATGAGAGAGAGATAGAGAGAAAGATGGAGAGAGAGATAGAGCGAGAAGATGGAGAGAGAGATAGAGCAAAGATGGAGAAGAGATAGAGAAAGATGAGAGAGAGATAAGAAAGATGAGAGAGAGATAGAGAAAGAGGAGAGAGAGATAGCAGAGAAAGATGGAGAGCAGAGATAGAGAGAAAGATGGAGAGCAGAGATAGAGAGAAAGATGGAGAGAGAGATAGAAGAAAGATGAGAGAGAGAGAGAGAGGAGAGAAAGTGGAGAGAGAGAAAGATGGAGAAGAAAGATAGAGAGAGATGATGGAGAGAGATGCATGGAGAGAGATGATGAAGAAAAAAAGGTGGATGGCATATATATCTATATTCCACACACGCCTGTGTGTAGTGTGCATGGTGTGTAAACAGAGTGTGTAAGATGAGATGTTATTGGTTTGTTTTTAGTTATAAAAGATGTGCCTTAGTGATTTTTGCAAGTTTATTCTTCTGGTATTCATTACTTACTGTAGGGAGTTCAACTTCATTGTGTATTCTACAATTGGCCAAGGACTTAGCACTAGCCATTGATTATATAGTATGATAGAGAGCAGTTTATAATTGAGAGAGGGGGTCACACCACAATCATACACAAAAATGAACAAGAGAAAGAAAAGAACAACACAGATTGCTCAATGGGACATCCAAATAATGTCAATAGTCAAAAGAAAATACTACCTCTGTCCCATTATAATGTACATTTAGTTATGGGAATTTAACATGCAATGTAACAACTTATTAAACTGGTTTACAAAAGAATTGAGGCAAGCACAAAAATAGCTGTTTTAACCTAATTTGGGGTGCCAGCTGAATTCAGCATTTGATGGTGAGGTACTTCCAATGCATTTATGTAGTAAAATCACTTCCAATGCTTTATGGTAGTAAAATCATTCCAATGCATTTATCTAGTAAAAATCACTTCCAATGGCATTTATTGTAGTAAATCACTTCAATGCATTTATGTAGTAAAATTACTTCCAATGCATTTATGTAGTAAAATCACTTCAATGCATTTATGATAAGTAAAATCACTTCAATGCATTTTATGTAGTTAAATCCACTCCAATGCATTTATGATAGCTAAATCACTTTCAATGCCATTTATGCTAGTAAAAAATCACTTTCAATGCATTTATGCTAGTAAAATCACTTTCAAGCATTTATGTAGTAAAATCACTTCCAATGCCATTTATGTAGTAAATAGTTCCAGTGCATTTCTGCGACATTGCGTGTTTAAGAAACACTGTTACAAAGAAATTAGGCAAGCACAAAAATAGCTGTTTTAACCTAATTGGAGGCTGCTGAATTCAGATTGGAAATCCGTGTTTTACTCATCAATCTCTAGTTTATATGCATCTGTACAATAAGGCGTATATGCATTCAGGGGTAATTTCTATATTGTGTACTTATTTCTTCTTTTTTAGTTATTATGCAATAAATGTAAGTGATAGTATTACATTATAAATATATATATATTTTTAATTTATTTACACCGTCTTTGCAAACAATAAAAATCACATAGGTTCGAGAAATTTTCAGCATGTTAGGATAAATATAAACAACTTTTATTTTTGCAATAAACAAAATTATTTCTACCATAACCCTAGAAAAAATCAAATATCAAATTCAACGCGTCTATTTTCACGTTCCAAAGTGATATTAAAAATTCTCTTCGCAACATTTCTAAAAATCTTCTGTTTTCCCCAACAAATTTTCATTCAAATAAAATTTCACTCTGATTGAGGGTCGAATCTTCTGTGTGCGGAATATTTTCACACAGATGAACTGACCGAAACCACATGTGTAATGATATTATTAATTCATCTTTTTATTATCCATTCCTGTTCTTTCTTTTCTTTATTCATTCTTCTTATATATATATATATATAATATATATAGATATATCAAGACAGATTTTGACAGTTAAAGCGTAGCTAACATGCCTCATCAAACAGCCAGTAGTGCACTGCAGTCAGCAGATCATCTAAGAAAACACATTTTAACTGTCTGCAGTACTATGAATTGTGTACATTGTGTCATCAAGTATATTCATTCCGTCAATTTCTTTATCTATCCTGTTTTATCTGTAATAAGCTGCTGCCAACTGTTGAAATAAGCACGTATATACTCTGTAATATACTAAATGAGTATTTAAAAGACAGAAAACTAGAGGTGATAGAGCAAAAACTGCTTTATAAATTTGAATTCAGGCACAACCCAAATAGTAAAAAAACACCTGATTCACATTCTTGCCTCAGACAAAAAATATTTTTTTGTAAACCCAATGTTTATGGAGAGAGGTAGTTATTTTCTTTTTGACTTTGATACTTATTTGATGTTGCTGAATTCAAATTTATAAACATTTTGACTCTTCACCTCTATTTTCTGTCTTTTAAATACTCATTTTGTAGTATATACAGAGTATATACGTGCTTATTTCAACAGTTGCAGCAGCTTATTACAGATAAAACAGGATAGATAAAGAACATTGACGGATGAAGTATACTTGCGATGACACGAATGTACACAATTCATAGTACTGCAGACAGTTAGAAATGTGTTTCTTAGATTGATCTGCTAATGACTGCCAGTGCACTACTGGCTGTTTGATTGAGCATGTTAGCTACGCTTACTGTCAAAATCTGTTCTGATATATATATATATATATTATATAATATATATATTAAAGAAGAATGAATAAAAGAAAGAAAGAACAGATGGATAATAAAGATGAATTTAATCAATATCACTTACACATGTGTTTCGCGTCATTCATCTGTGTGAAAAATTATTCCGCCACACAGCAAGATTCGCACCTCACAGAGTTGAAATTTTATTTGAATGAAAAAATTTCGTTGCGGGAAAAAACAGAGAGTTTTAGAAAATTTTTCGAAGAGAATTTTTAATATCCACTTTTTGGAACGCTGAAATAGACCGTTTGAATTTGCGAATATTTGATTTGTCTAGGGGTTATGCGTAGAAATATTTTGATTGCAAAATAAAGTGTTTATTATTTATCCCTAACATGCTGAAAATTCTCGGAACCTAGTGATATTGTTTATTGTTTTGCAAAAGACGGTGAAATAATTAAAAATATATATATAATTATAATGTAATACTATCACTTACATTTATTGCATAATAACTAAAAAAGAAGAATAAGTCACCAATATTAGAAATTACCCCTTGAATGCATATACGCCTTTTTATACAGTATGCATATAAAACTAGGTGATGAGTAAAACGGATTTCCCAATCTGAATTTTCAGCACCCTCCAAATTAGGTTAAACAGGCGTATTTTTGTGCTTGCCTCATTCTTTTAACCATGTGTTATTTAAAACAAGCCAATGTCCAGGAAATGCACTGGAACTGATTTTTACTACATAAAATGCATTGGAAGTGATTTACTACATAAATGCATTGAAAGTGATTTACTACATAAAGCATTGAAGTGATTTTACTACATAAATGCATGAAAGTGATTTACTACATAGAATGCATGGAAGTGATTTTACACATAAATGCATTGGAAGTAATTTTACTACATAAATGCATTGAAGTGATTTTACTACATAAATGCATTGGAAGTAATTTTTACTACAAAAAATGCATTGGAATGATTTTACTACATTAAAATGCATTGGAAGTGATTTTACTACATAAATGCATTGAAGTGATTTTTACTACAGAAATGCATTAAGAGTTGATTGTTACTACATTAAATGCATTGAAGTAACCTCACCATCAAATCTGAATCAGCTGCACCCCCAAATTAGCGTTTTAAAACAGCTTATTTTTGTGCTTGCCTCAAATTTCCCTTTGTAAACCAGTTTAATAAGTTGCTTACATTTGCATGTTTAAATTCCATAACTAAATGTAACAATTAATAATGGGACAGAGTAGTTATTTTCTTTTTGACTTTGACATTATTTGAGTCCATGCAGCAATCTGTGATATCATATGTTGTTCTTTTCTTTCTCTTGTCATTTTGTGTATTGATTGTGGTGACCCCCCCTCATCTCATTATAAACTGCTCTCTTACTTCAATATATTACTTATCATGGATAGTGACTAGCTTGGCACAATGTAGAATTACACAATGAAATTGAACTCCCTACAGTAATAATGACCAGAAGATTACTTGCTAAAAATTCACTAAGGCACATCTTTTATAACTAAAAAACAAACAATAAACATCTCACTTACACACCCTGTTTACACACGCATGCACCACACACACGCCGTTGTGTGAATTATAATATATAATCCATCCCACCTTTTTTATCTCTCCATCATCTCTTCTCCATCATCTCTCTCCTCATCATCTCTCTATCTTTTCTCTCTCCATCTTTCTCTCTCTCATCTTTCTCTTCCCTCTCTCTCCTCCTCTCTCCATCTTTCTCTCTATCTCTCTCTCCATCTTTCTCTCTATCTCTCTCCTCCATCTTTCTCTCTATCTCTCGCTCCATCCTTCTCTCTATCTTCTCTCCATCTTTCTCTATCTCTCTCTCCATCTTTCTCTATCTCTCTCTCCATCTTTCTCTAATCTCCTCTCTCCATCTTTTCTTCTATCTCCTCTTCCATTCTTTCTCTCTAATCTAACTCTTCTCCATCTTTCTCCTTCTCTCTCTCCATCTTTCTCTCTATCTCTCTCTCCATCTCTCTCTCCATCTTTCTCTCTATCTCTCTCGTCTCTATCTCTCTTCTCCATCTTCTCTCTATCTCTCTCTCCATCTCTCTCCATCTCTCTCTCTATCTCTCTCTCTATCTCTCTCTCCATTCTTTCTCTCTATCTCTCTCTCCATTCTTTCTCTCTATCTCCTCTCCATCTTTTCTCTCTTCTCTCTCCATCTTTCTAATCTCTCTCTCCATCTTTTCTCTCTACTCTCTCCATCTTTCTCTCTCTCTCTCTCCATCTTTCTATCTCTCTCTCCATCTTTCTATCTCTCTCTCCATCTTTCTATCTCTCTCTCCATCTTTCTCTCTCTTCTCTCTCCATCTTTCTCTCTCTCTCTTCCATCTTTCCATCTCTCTCTCTCTCCATCTTTCTCTCTCCTCTCCCATCTTTCCATCTTCTCTATCTCTCCATCTTTCCATCTCTCTATCTCTCCATCTTTCCATCTCTCTATCTCTCATCCTTTCCCCTCTCTCTATCTCTCCATCTTTCCACTCCTCTATCTCTCTATCTTTCCATCTCTCTATCTTCATCTCTCTATCTTTCCCATCTCTCTGATTCTTTCCATCTCTCTATCTAATATATATATATATCTTTCTCTCTTCTTTCTCTCCTCTCTCTCTCTCTTTTCTCTCTCTCTCTCTCTCTTTCTCTCCTCTCTCTCTTCTTTTCTCTCTCTCTCTCTTTCTCTCTTTCTCTTCTCTCTCTCTTTCTCTCTTTCTCTCCTCTCTCTCTTTCTCTCTTCTCTCGTCTCTCTCTTTCTCTCTTTCTCTCTCTCTCTCTTTTCTCTCTCTCTATCTTTCTTCTCTCTATCTTTCTCGTCTCTCTATCTTTCTCTCTCTCTGATCTCTCTCTCTCGTCTCTATCTTTCTCTCTCTTTCTCTCTCTCTTATCGTTTTCTCTCTCTATCTTTTCTCTCTCTCTATCTTTCTCTCTCTCTATCTTCTCTCTCTATCTCTCTCTCTATCTCTCTCTATCTCTCTATCTCCTATCTCTCTCTATCTCTCTATCTCTCTCTATCTCTCTCTATCTTCTCTCTCTCTCTCTATCTCTTTTCTCTCTCTCTATCTTTTCTCTCTCTCTATCTCTTCTCTCTCTCGT
>CM042160.1:86758507-86794415 GCA_023376005.1 Doryteuthis pealeii
AAGGAGAGAGATCTTACACAATCATACACAAATAGAGGCAGAGTAAGAAGAACAACACAGATTGCTGCAATGGACATCCAATATAATGTCAAAGTCAAAAAGAAAATACCTCTGTCCCATTATAATTGTTACATTTAGTTATGGAATTTAACATGCAAATGTAACAACTTATTAAACTGGTTTACAAAGAAATTGAGGCAAGCACAAAAATAGCTGTTTTAAACCTAATTTGGGGGTGCGCAGCTGAATTCAGATTGATGGTGAGGTTAGCTTCCAATGCATTTATGTAGTAAATTACTTTCCAAATGCATTTTGTAGTTTACTTCAATGCATTTATGTAGTAAAATTACTTTCAATGCATTTTGTGTAAAATTACTTCTCTGCATTTATGTAGTAAAATTACTTTCAATGCATTTATGTAGTAAAATTACTTTCAATGCATTATATGTAGTAAAATTATTCAATGCATTTTATGTAGTAAAATTACTTTCAATGCATTTATGTAGTAAATCAGTAAATTCAGTTCCAGTGCATTTCTGGACATTGCTTGTTTTAATAACACTGGTTACAGAGAAATTGAGGCAAGCAAAAATAGCTGTTTTAAAATATTTGGGGTGCAGCTGAATTCAGATTTGATATCCGTTTTTACTCATCACTCTAGTTTTATATGCATATTGTACATAAAGGTGTATATGCATTCAGGGGTAATTTCTAATATTGTGTGACTTATTTCTTCTTTTTTAGTTATTATGCAATAAATGTAAGTGATAGTATTACATTATATATATATATATATATTTTTAATGATTTCACCATCTTTTGCAAAACAATAACAATATCACTAGGTTCCGAGAAATTTTCAACATGTTAGGGATAAATAATAACACTTTATTTTTGCAATACAAAATTATTTCTACCATAACCCCTAGAAAAATCAAATATCCAAATTCAAACGGTCTATTTCAGCATTCTAGAAGTGATATTAAAAAATTCTCTTCGAACATTTCTAAAAATCTCTGTTTTTCCCCAACAAATTTTTTCATTCAAAATAAAATTTCACTCTGATGAAGGTTGAATCTTCTGTGTGCGGAATATTTTCACACAGATGAACTGACCGAAACACATGTGTAAGTGATATTGATTAAATTCATCTTTTATTATCCATTCTGTTCTTTCTTTTCTTTATTCATTCTTCTTTATATATATATATATATATATATATCAAGACAGATTTTGACAGTTAAGCGTAGCCAACATGCCTCAATCAACAGCCAGTAGTGCACTGGCAGTCAGCAGATCATCTAAGAAAACACATTTCTAACTGTCTGTGGTACTATGAATTGTGTACATTGTGTCATCCAAGTATATTTATTCCGTCAATGTTCTTTATCTATCCTGTTTTATCTGTAATAAGCTGCTGCAACTGTTGAAATAAGCACGTATATACTCTGTATATACTAAAATGAGACTATTTAAAAGACAGAAAACTAGAGGTGATAGAGCAAAACTGTTTATAAATTTGAATTCAGCACACCCAAATTAGTAAAAAAACACCTATTCACATTCTTGCCTCAGACAAAAAATATTTTTTTTGTAAACCAGTGTTATGGGACAGAGGTAGTATTTCCTTTTTGACTTTGATACTATTTGGATGTCCATTGACCAATCAGGGTTCACCCACCTTTACCCAGGCGTTACTGGGTAGCTGTTTCTAATGCCTTATAAATGATAAATGAGGAAATAAATAAATAAAACTTATCAATGTTAGTAACATAATGAATGAAAGGCAAATGATATCAAGATAAGATTTTCTAATGAGCAAATAGGAAACCTGTGATGAGTCATGATCAATCGAGATAAGATATGACTTTGCAAGCATTATCAAAAAATCTATTTGATATATTCACTTAAGAATGGACAGTACAAAAAACAATTAGAACACACAAAATAGGGGGGTGGGGGAATGATGTGATACGACTCTGTAAGCACGGTGTAATATATAGATCTTCTGACTTTGTTACTCAAATGTTACAGCTGATTCATTCTAGGGCCTTCCTGATATACAATCCATAGAGAAAGAAGAGTTTCCTTTTGAAAATGTCAACATGGAAGATATTCTTTCTTTTTTGAGGGAAATAAAATTATACCATAGAATATAGACAGGAAACAAATCAATACCATACAACATAAAAAAGTAAAGTTGTCGGGGTGGCCTAAAGTCGGTATCAGCCAAACAGCGAGGAATTCTATCCCCTTTTCACTAGCGCTAGACCAAGGATTTTGTTTTTTCTTCTGAGGTGGAGTGCCACACCTACCATCAGCTCCATACTTTACCGCACAGATTCCTGTGCTACTCATACGCTGAGTTGGCGAGGGTCAGTATCGAACCAGGAACCTTGGGGTTTCTAGCCGAACGCTCTACCGACTGAGCTAACCCGGCCCTACAACATAATCCCCAATAATGCTAACACATTATCAAAACCAATTAATAAAAAGTATAAATATAAATACACAACATATATTACTTTAAGAAAGTTTAGAAAGGAACAAGTCATTGTGTCCCAATTACGCATTGGTCACACAAGACTAAAATACGCCTATATACTCAAACAAGAACAACAACCACAATGTGAAACATGTCAAAAACTTGACTGTTAAAAACTTAAAGATTTCTGGTTTTTTGCTCACATCAGAAACGTTATTTTAAAGCAAACAATATGAAAGATCTATTTGAAAATGCCAACATGGAGGATATTCTCTCTTTTTTAAGGGAAATAAAATTATACCATAGAATATAGACATGAAACTAATCAATACCATACAACATAATCCCCAATAATGCTAACACATTTTTAAAACCAATTACTGAAAGGTATAAATCTGAATACGTGATATGTATAACTTCCTAACCGTTAGACATGACATAACCCCAGACGAGTTGATATGCCGTTGAAATCAATAAACAAACTTCTTCAGGAATTGGGCCATTAACATTGAAAAACAGTCAAAGAAAAAGACAATTGTCAGCAATTCTTATAAATAGAATTTATAAAGTGTAGATTTACAGTGAAAGGAAAATGGCCAACCAAAACAAACAGCTTCCTCAAAGTGAAAGATACAAGGGGAGGTTTACTTTCACTGATGTAGCTATTGTTCAGATTACCAGAAGAGATTCATCATTAAATATTTCTGTTAATTTTGGTCACAGAATGACTCATCATCGTTGAGACTTTTTCCTTTTATTTTTATTGGCATCACTTTCGGATAACAATATTCTGAGCAGAAGAAATAGGTCTGAAAATTGGTAAGGAACGCTCACAAAAAAACAAAACAACAAATAAAACTTAAGAATCCCAGAGGTGAAAAGTTCTTTACTTTTTAAAATCCGTCGGATGTAAAAAGATGGCTCAATAAATTTTACATAATGATTAAGATAAAATCACAAAACAAGTTTAGTTACTTTTCGCACATAGGTTTCTTGGTTTCATAATTAATTAAGTTTTAAATGAGTAAAATATGTTTTAAAAAAAAACTGCTTAGATCTGAAATAAAAATTAGCCAATGAGATTAGTGATTTTATCTGCCATTTTATAAACAGCCAATCAAAAAAAGGACAAAATCTCACAATTTGTAGAATATGTCGATAAATAGAAGAATTTGGTTGACAAGCCTTATTTTCTAAAAACGATTTGCGAACAACTTGTTTTTAGGCTAAAAAAAAAACAAAAAAACTTTCCAAATTCTTATTATCAACATATTCTACAAATTGTGATATTTTGTCCTTTTTCTGATTGGCTGTTTATAAAATGGCAGATAAAATTACAAATATCTCATTGGTTAATTTTTATTCCAGATCTAAGTAGTTTTATACATATTTTATTCATTTAAAACTTAATTATGAAACCAAGAAACCTATGTGCGAAAAGTAACTATCCTCTTTTTGTGATTTTATCTTAATTATTACGTCAAAATCATTGAGCCATCTTTTACATCTGACAGAACCGAACGAAAATCACTTTGGGACTGTGGCCTAATATGCTGTATACACTGAATATTTCAACATTTCTTGTTTGATTT
Source organism: Doryteuthis pealeii (assembly GCA_023376005.1). Classification (NCBI taxonomy): domain Eukaryota; kingdom Metazoa; phylum Mollusca; class Cephalopoda; order Myopsida; family Loliginidae; genus Doryteuthis; species Doryteuthis pealeii. Next base: position 86,762,585 of record CM042160.1, read on the forward strand.
TATAAAAGTTAAAAAAATTATAAAAAATTAACCAGATCTGTCTCTTTACTCTATAAAGATCTTGTGCTTTGGATAATCTCCGTCCTTAAATGGGGGAATCCTCATAGCGTAGTGGTTAACATACTGTACTGTGACATCATATGTAAGCTTAAGATGTCACCTAGGATGCTAACAACTTAGTTTTAGTTTGGTTTCGTTTGTTTTATGGCATATCAACCTCAGTGGGTCACTTAATGACGACAAACTTTTGAAATGAATTCATTCTTAACGGATACTTAATTTTTTTTTTTTATAAACACATTTTTCTATTTAACCCATAGATGGGACCCTAACAGGTACTACCACTCCGGGTCAGGGTGCACCTGGGAGCAATGGTGATGAAGGAGTGCTCTACATTCCCCAGACCTTCAGAACTGGAACCTCACCATCAGATAAAGTTTAACGTCATTCCCAGGACACTAAGACCCTCAGCCACCACCTTCTAGCACATATATGATAAACAGGGTTGGGGCTTGACTTAAGGGCAATAGGGTTGGGACAATCATATAGGTGCTAGGGTTTGACATGACCAGCTGATTGATCAGAGGGGGCCTCTCCGTTTGTCTAAGTTCTAAGTGGAGTGTTGCATGTCATGGACTGCCCATCCACCAGGATTAGATGTATCTCTGTCAATTATCAATGATTTTATTTTAAAAATGCAACTACAATAAGGAAGATGAATAATACTAGTCAAAATTATTGATGATATTGATTGAAAGAACTATGTGTGAAGAGAAAAATGGAATTGACCTTTTGGAGCCAGGCCGAGGCATTTCTGCTATACATCTCTGCACATTTCATCTTTCATTTGCTGGCCGTTGTGTGCTGCACATCTTGTCACCCCACAACAACATTTACTGAGTTCTTATCTATTCTTGTTACCAATGGGAATCATTCTCAATAACATCAAGTCATCTTATTATATACCCCTTTTGTATCGGGCATATAAATGGAGAGAGAGAGAGAGAGAGAGAGAAAGAGAAAGGGAGAGAGAGAAAGAGAGGGGGAGAGAGAAAGAGAGAAGAGGGGGAGAGAGAGAGAGAGAGAAGAAAGAGAGAGAGAAGAGAGAGAGAGAGAGAAAGAGAGAGAGTAAGAAAAGGAGAGAGGAGAAGAGAGGAGAGAAGAGAGAGAGAGAAGAGAGAGAAAGAGAGAGAGAGAGAGAGAGAGAGAGAAAGAGAGAGAGAGAGAGAGAGAGAAAGAGAGAAAGAGAAAGAGAGAAAGAGAAAAGAGAGAAAGAGAAGAGAGAGAAAGAGAAAGAGAGAAAAGAGAAAGAGAGAAAGAGAGAGAAAGAGAAGAGAGAAGAGGAAGAGAGAGTGAAAGAGAGAGAGAGGGAGAGAGTGAAAGAGAGAGAGAGATAAGAGAGAGAGAGTAAGAGAGAGGGAGAGAGAGAGAGAGAGAGAGAGAGGAGAGAAAGGAGAGAGAGGAGAGAGAGTAAGAGAGGGAGAGTAAGAGTAAGAGAGGGAGAGTAAGAGAGGGAGGGGAGGGAGAGTGGGAGAGTAGAGAGAGAGAGAGAGGGAGAGAGAGAGAGAGAGAGAGAGGAGAGAGGAGAGGGAGAGAGAGAGAGAGAGAGAGAGAGAGAGAGAGAGAGAAAGAGAGAGAGAGTAGAGAGGGAGAGTAAGAGAGAAGAGTAAGAGAGAGACAGAGAGAGAGAGTAAGAGAGACAGAGAGAGAGAGTAAGAGAGAGAGAGAGTAAGAGAGACAGAGAGAGAGAGAGAGAGTGAGAGAGAGAGTTCTTAGGAGAGTTCTATTTTGGTGACTGGCCAACTTCTTATGGGTTACTTTCCTCCTCTCATTAATACGGCTTCTGTTATTCTGCTGACTCCAGTTGTCTTTACTTATTTCATTGTTTTTAATATTGAAGCAAGACTTAATTCATTTTTAGAAGTCTTTATTAAAACTAAAAAGCCCAAAAGGGTTTTAACCATGCAGTGAGAAAATGGGATACAACCCTTGCATCTATTCCCTCCGACTACCCACCAAGATCTAACAAACTCTAAGTCAGTTCCTTTTCACGCTTTTCCTTTAACCAATCAGAATTCAGTGCCCAGGTCAGCGAAAAGTGAACTGCCTATCAATCACTTCTACAACAGTTAATGGTAACTTTCCATTACCATAAACATTTATTGCAAAAACACGGACATAAAATGAGGATTCAGTTTATTTTATGGTAGGAATTTACGATGAAAAAGTTAAGGATTACCAATCTTATTACATTCACAGTCATAATTCGTAGGCAACCCACGAATTATGTAACAATCTCAGTATATTTCAATACAATCAGATTTCCTGTTAAAGAAAAATAAGAATTTTCCACCCCATCCCCGACTCCATGTGTAGTAAATTCAGCTGAACCAGAATAAACAGAACCCACAAATTTTGTAATAAAACTGTTAGTTTTAACTATGGTGGTTTAGGGTTAGGGTTGGGGTTTAGGGTTTGTTTTAATGGGAAAATGAATAAATAATTTGGGTTCTGTTTTTTCTGGTTCACCCAGAAAAAAACAGAACCCACAAATTTTGTAATAAAACTTAATTTTAACTAGAGGGTTTAGGGTTAAGGTTAGGGGTTAGGCTTAGTTTTGGGGTTGGGGATTAAGGTTAGTTTAATGGGAAAATAAATAATTTGGGTTCTGTTTTTTCTGGGTCATGCTAATTTTGACACCTTTGTGCAAGTTCAGCCGTAAATTCTTTGAAACATGCTTCATTGGACAAAAGAGGATTTTCATATTTTCGGAGATTTTTTTTTTTTTTAAATTCAACCAAATGCTGTAATAATTGTAAAATGTCTAGAGCTTTTTTTTTTTTTTTTTTAATAATCATGTCACACTAGTAGCACGGATATCCATGACAATCTCTTGCCATCTGTCCGTATCATTCACTGTCCTCAGGAGGTCTATGTGCTGGTTTCCACAGGCAGACGTCACTTTATGAGTTTGTCCTTGCTTATCAAACAGTTTCCAGTATGTTTTAATTGTCGCACATGGATGGTTTGTATGATAGGGGGCAAGTGGCCATACAGCTGCTAACTTGTTGGGTGTTGTTTCCAAAATTTATTTAAGATCGCATGCAGTATTCTTGTGCAGCTCCCATCTAGCTCTTTAGATGCTTTAGTAAGGTTAAAGTGGTGCAGCCATACAGTAGCACTGATACAACTACAGCTTGGAAGAATTGTCACTTTGACTTGTCAGTGAAATCAGATTTCCATATAACTGATAATCTATTTATAGCAGACCATGGTCTTTTTAAATAATCACTAATTGAATAAATAAAAATGCATTTTTAAAAAAAGCATTTAAATCTGTATGTTTGGATTAATTGGACTATTGTCCTCATCTTTATTGTTATCTGTACAACATTTCGGCTGATGTGCCTTCCGGCCTTCTTAAAGTATTTTTTTAGATATGTTCCTACTTGGTGTGTGTTCATATTGTTGTACAGATGACAATAAAGATGAGGACAATAGCCTGAATAAAACAAATACAAATTATCAAGCCTCATACTCTGATTTTTTGAATCCAGAGGAATAGTAAAGTAAAGTATAAAAAAAAAAAAAATTTTTTTTTAATTTTTATATATATATATGGTGATTGCCGCTTCTTGACAGAATAAGGCCATTTCTACAACTAGTTCAGTTGTGAGCAGTTGTGAGAGCGCAGATGGCCCACGGGTCCAGGTTTGTTTTTTTTTAATTATTTTTTTAATTTTTTTATGTACCCTGTCACACATGTGAGACCCTCGACATACAGGCCCTGCCACACAGGTCAGAGTTCAATATAGGAAGTGTTTCCATGGTGTCCGTCATGTGTTGCTTCAGAATGGAGGGCTCTGGTCAACTTACCTCATACTTCTTACAGCTATCATCAGTATGTCTTTCCATGAGGATGTGTATCCAACCCACCCCCTTCTGTCAATTGGTCCTTATAGCTGAAACTGACTTCCGCAAGGGCATTGATGTCGGCTCCATATATATATATATATATATATATATCAAAAAGCATTTTTTAAATCCACCACCACCACCAAATGGAGAAAAAAAAAAAAAAAAGATTTTGGTCATAAACTAAATTTTGCTTTCAATTTTTACCCCCAGGCAAGTGCTTCAATAAATAAATTGTTAAAAAAAAAATAAAAAAATAATAAATAAAATAAAAAGATAATAGGAAGGTTTCTTACTTTCAAAGTCGACAAATGCGTCGTAATTTTTAGCAGAGTCATCTTTGGTGAGAACCCGGAGAAGATTTCCCATGATTTCAGTTTTGGTGAGGAGGGAGAGTGACAGACAGACTCCCAAAAACAAAGACAAAACTGGAAAGAAAAAGGAAAAAAAACATTGTCATCAATATGGCCAATAGAAAAGAAAAAATTGTTAGAATAAAAAGATGAAAATATAAATAAATAAAACAAATCTCATTCATTCATATATATATATATATATATATATATATATGTGAAAATAAAATGGAAATTAATCCGACAGTGTGAATATGATATAATGAAAAAACAAAAGATGTTTACAACTGCATGGGCTCATCAGGAGAGAGTGTGCAAACTGTTTCGGGGCCTATCTCTCGACGGTTTAAAAAACAACACCAGCCCTTCCTCACTAATATGAGGACCCTCGCAATATCATGCATCGACCGCACGTGGGTCGGTCATCAACAAAAATAAGACGGGAAAAATGACCGTTAGCAAAAACAGAAAGCAACCAATCTAGGAGAAGGAAAACTGAATACACAATCTGTCAAATAGGAATTTGATAGTAAATAAGAATTTTATGAATGAAATAGCAATATAATAATTTATACATTTGTAAAGTATAGTTTGTTTTTTTTTTAATAGTAATCAATGAAATTGTCTGTGATTTGATGCAATTGCCATATGATGGTTTAAGTGAAAATTCCAGTTACTTGTCATGCTAGCTCTGCTAGAAAAATATTACTGTCACATCCTGCGTGTGCAGAGGGGTTGGTGTTGTTGTGCGTGTGTGTGTGTATATGTGTGTAATATATATATATATATATATATATATATATATATATATAATATATATATATGGGAAAGTTATGAATCCAACTACTTCCACTCCAGCTATGGGTAAATAGTAGGGTAGACTGGGCTCTTTAACCTTGGCTAGGTAACCAGTCTAGGAGAAGGAAAACTCTGAATTCAAACCTGCTAAACCCCGCTTAAGAAATTGACCTTGTGTCACATCTTGCTCATGCGGAGGAGTTGGTAAATATATATGTATGTGTGTGTATATATATAATATATATATATGTGTTGTATTTTCAGGGTCTCTGTACGCTTCTCTCAGTATATGTTTTTTTATGTTTTTAAGTTGTGCGTTATTATGAAGCATTTAAAACTAAATGAAGGAACTCGATGTTATGGAGTACTGTATTCACTAATTTTTCATTATTTGTTATCATAAATTTTCTGGATCATTAGATACCCTTTTTCAAATGCTTCATAATAACGCCCAACTTCAACATAAAAAAACAAATATATATATATAACAAACATTTTACCTTGAAGAAGGCCGTTTTTCTTTGTATACTTAAGTATTGTTATTATTTTATTTCATATTTAAAATAATAAATAGAATACTATGTGCACATAAACAAATTGGCCTAATTGGTTGGTAATTCATTAAATTAATCTTTTATCCATTCAACATTTTCTTTCCTTTATTTATTTATCCTTTCAACATCTTGTTGGATTCATTTCCATTTTTCATATATATATATATATATATATATATATATGAGAGAGAGACAGAGGGGGGATATGTAGGAGGTGAAAATAATTTCGGACTACTTTGCACAATGCCAGAAGCTTTAAAAAAATTTTTTTAAATAAAAAATAAAAATAATAAAAAGAATCCGTAGAGACTTAAAACAAAGATAAGAATAAAATGGCCAACAGCATTTTAGCAATTTTACCAGCAAGATAGAAAACATGAATTGATAATTCATCTCACGTGACATAAATAGATTTTTAAAGAAAACAACAAAAAATGTCCAAGAATAGAAGGACACTAGTCCCATGAGTAAAAATAAAAGGCAACATCACAAAGAGAGAGAGAGAGAGAGAGAGAGGGGTGGAGGAAGGAGAGAGGTAGGGGAGAGAGAGAGAGGTAGGGGAAAGAGAGAGAGAGAGAGAAGGTAGGGAAAGAGGAGAGAGGTGGAAGAGAGAGAGAGAGGTAGGGGAAGAGAGGTGGAGGAGAAGGAGAGAGGGGAGAGAGGTGGAGGAAGGAGAGAGGGGAGAGAGGTGGAGGAAGGAGAGAAGGGGAGAGAGGTGGAGGAAGGAGAGAGGAGAGAGGTGGAGGAGGAGAGAGAGGTGAGGAAGGAAGAGAGAGAGGTGGAGGAAGGAGAGAGAGAGAGAGGTGGAGGAAGGAGAGAGAGAGAGGGGTGGAAGGAGAGAGAGAGAGGGTGGAGGAGGAGAGAGAGAGGAGGTGGAGGAAGGAGAGAGAGAGAGAGGTGGAGGAGAGGAGAGAGAGAGAGAGAGGTGGAGGGGAGAGAGAGAGAGAGGAGAGGAGAGAGAGAGAGAGAGAGGAGAGAGAGAGAGAGAGAGAGAGAGAGAGAGAGAGAGAGAGAGAGAGAGAGAGAGAGAGGTGGAGAAGAAAAAAACTCATGTTCAAGTATTGCCATTGCTTGATAAAAAAAATTTTTTTTAAATTAAAAAAAGATTCAACAGTTCAAAGAATATAATGGTGAGCTTCAAAAAGTTCAACAATGAGCTGCACGAAAGTGGCTCTTTAGTCCTGCTAAAGTCTTGCACATTTTCCCACTTTTACAGGTGAGCACGAGGTATTTTATTAGTCCATCCCGCTGATGCACAGATTGGTGACTGATCAGGCTATATACATACATACACACACACACACACATTTACATATGTACAAGGGTCATTCACAATAAGGTGCATTTTGATAAATGTGTTGGCATTAAAAAGCAGTTTACAATTGCACCTTTTTCAAAGAACTCAATAATGATAGGTTCTTTCATGTCCCAGAAAACTGCCAGCATGTCCTTCTTTACTGACCACTTGTACTAGGAACATTTTCTTTACTGAAGAATCATTATATTTCCACATTATGAACTTTTTGACTTCAACTGGTTGTGGCAAATCCATATTTAGCTCATTTGTAAAGAAAAAAAAATTCTGACTAAAACAGGCTTCTCCATACAGATCACACAATCTTCTGTAAATTTCACATGGTTTGCACTTCTCAGCCACCAAAAATTTGATGACAGACCTCTGTTCAAGGCTACAGCAAACTGTTTTGCCACCATTTTGTATAGCCTTAAAACAAATATTTTTGTGAGCTTAAAATAATTAATTCCAAACATGGCAGAGTTTACAATTATTGATAAAAGCTGGAGGAAGAAGGTAAATTTTTCTTTAAAAAAAAAATTTCCCTTATTGCATGACCCTTGTATTTTCCATATCCACAATTTGAAAAAACACTTTTTTTCATTTGATAATTCGTTTGTAGTTATATTGTTTCAAGTATTCCTATCTAATACTAATAATTTTTACATACTTAGGTGGTTTAAGGTAACTATTTCTATTTAATAATAATCATTTGTTTGCACAGTTATTTGGTTTCAAGTACCAAATAATAATACTAACTTGACCCACATATGGAACCATAACAGATACTACCCATCTGGGTTAAAGTGGACCTGGGAGTAATGACAATGAGGAGGTGACTTCACACTCAGCCAGAACTAAAGCCTTAATAAAGAGTCTCTTAGAATTAACGTTATTAATATTGTTACCATATTTTTATACATTTGAAAAAGAGATTAAAAGAGAAAAAAAACTAATATGAAATTGATTCATTGATGGTTAAAGGTAAGACAAACAAGACATGCTAGACACTGTTGGAGAAGCAAGAACAAACTTATAAGTGACATTCTCCTATTTGACACCTACATATGGACACACAAGTGTAAGACAACTAGCAAAAACCTACATCAATCAGCTCTGTACAGATTCTGGATGCTGTATAGAGGACCTGTCAGGAGCGTGACCAATAAAGATGGTTGGTGATGGGTATCTGTGCTGTCATCATGACCTGATGATTGGTTGGTATGGTATATATATATATATATATATATCTTATTATAATGGAGATTGTGTGTTTGTCTGTAACCGAAACTAAATCACTATTCAAGTCACAATTCCCTTAGTTATTGACGTCACATTTACCATGTATTTATTTTTATTTAAACCTCAATTATTGATAAAATTGTTATATCTTATTAACACTGTTGGATTAATCTACATACTGATAACATGCAAGTATATTTATATATTCAACAAAATAGCGGTTAACAGTGTTAATGGGAAGGCTAATTTGCATATTGATATTAAGAATTTGATTTTAATAAATATATGCTTAGTATTATTGATTTCTAATTGTTTGGTTTTCTCTTAATGAATCTGAGCAAAAATCTCGGGGATAAATCTTAAAAGAAATCCATAAACAAGATGAAAGAACTGTAATTTTATTAAATACTTCATAATCTAACTAAATAGATAAATTAGGAAAAATGAAAGACGGGAGTGAAAGAAAATGATGGAAGAGTTAAATCTAAAGCTGTTCTATTTTTCGATTATACCCCTCAGTTTATTATTTTCTAAATAGTTTATAATTTGATACAATATTTTATAACATCAAAACCTAAATACTTGCACCCGAAGGGTGCATATATTTGCTAGTATATAAGAGAGTTTTATAATTTGCTTGAAGCATTGTGTATATATTGGTTAGGAGGTTGATTTAGAAGGCTATCACAATGCAGGTGTAAAGAAAAAATAATAATATAGTAACAATGATGTTGTGTGTTAACCTGTATTTAATTCTTGAATTTTTGGATAAAATCTCTTTTTCAAAAGATCACTGGAACTGAAGTTTTCTTAGTTATTAACTAGACTACTTAAGTTCCAGTGATCTTTTGAAAAAGAGATTTTATCCCGAAAATTCAAGAATAAAATACAGGTTAACACATAACACCATTGTTACCGTATTATTATTATTTTTTTTTTTTTTTTACACCTGCAAATTTTTACTTGAAGGCACTTACAACGCATGTATCACACATAAAATTCGATACTTTTTCTTATAGAAAATGAACTTTTTGACAAGTGTAATCCCGGCAAAGGATGGCTCGGTGTGTAGAATACCGTACAGACTGTTTCGACTTTATTAAGTCTCATTTATTAATTAAGCTTGTCAAAAGATACTACACGCCTCTACCATAATAGGTAAGGGGGCAAGCTTAATTTCGCTAGGATGGTCAGCTGTGTACTGTGGCCGAGGCGATAAAGTGTTTCACTAGTGTTTCACTGTGTCTGCTGAAGTCCCGGTTTCGATTTCTGTTGGAGGGAAATCGTTAGTATATACCGCTGATGAGACTTAATAAAGTCGAAACAGTCTGTACGGTATTCTACACACCAAGCCATCCTTTGCCGGGATTACACTTGTCAAAAAGTTCATTTTCTATTAGAAAAAGTATCGAATTTTATGCGATACATGCGTTGTAAGTGCCTTCAAGTAAAAATTTTATATATAATATATATATATATATATATATATATATATATATATATATATATGCACACGTGCATAAATAGAATGCATATCTTAGAAGAGAGGAGTCCCATGTGGCATAAGGGTTAACACATCATAGTAAGTCCAGTCGTACTATCACGTTCACTTTTGGACTAACACTCTTGGGAAAAGGTATGACCCCCTACTCATCTCCCAGCTATGGGTTATATATATATATTCATCTTCTCTCTCGATGATTCCGGATTAAAAACAAACTCTGATGATGATTTTTATAAATTGAAATATTGTTCAATATTAGCTATGAATATGATATAAAATATTTTCATTTTAACAGCATTGTGTGTTTTCATATCCTTTTATCTATACTTATACCATCGGATTCATTTCCTTACTCCTAATTATATATATATATATATATATATATATATATATATGCACACACATACACACTAGACCTAACAGGTTCTGTTTGAGCTCTGGGTAGATAATTGGTTAGGCTGCAGGTTCAATCCTGATCAAGAGTGACAGTAACATAGAATAATTAACACAACTTAAAACTTGTACCCAGTCATGGTTAACAGAATAACAGTCTACCCCTGTGGATTGAATAAAGGAGTAGGTTCAAAGTTCCGTGAAGGTTCCCAATTATGAAAAGAAGGTTCCCAAGTTTGAGGAGGGGGTTCCTGAATCTGACAAGAAATACCTGAAGAAGGCCGGAGTGCACATCGGCCGAAACATTGTGCATATAACAATAAAGACGAAGACAATAGTCTGAATAATCCAAAAAATACAAAACAGAATTTCCTACAAATCGGCTATCAGATTCCAGACACACTAAGGTCAACTTTAAAAATAAAATTAATAACACAAATTTCCTGACATCTTTAGTCCTTTTCCAGAGGAGAACCAAGTCCTCTTCTTGAAGTTAGGGGGTCTCTCTCTCTCCTCACCCTCCCTCCTTCCCCCCCCTAAACCATCCAGCTGGCCAGACAAGCAAAAAAATCTCTTAATCCCCCAGACATTATTTGTCAACCAACACACGAGAATACAAAGAATGCCAATGACATCCTGCTCACTCGACTATCCTAAGTTCTTTATCTCATTAACACACTTCCGACATTTTCACATCCCACTCAGCTGATTTTAGACCACATATATAAAAAAATGAAAAAAATTAGCCCAGACAAACCAGCAAAGCCTTTTGCTTAGGTGAAAAAAAAAATAACAAATTCTGACCTTAATTCATTATACACAAACTACCGACTATTGTTATAACCAACTAATTTCAAGGTCAAACTAGAAAGCTCGTTATATCTGCCCTTCATTTGGAAAATAAGTCAATTTGGTAGTTGACCAAAAATTTCCACAATGCAAGTTGAAATCTTTTCCTACAAACTCTTTTATACCATCATGGCTTATGGGTGTCCCATTTGTGATTACAGAGATTCAGAGTAGCTGGATCAATGCAAGGTCTTTTTTTTTTACTGTGACAGAATGCAAACATTGTCACCGAAGTCGAGAAGCTACAGTCCTGGATGTAAGTGCCAAGTGCCCGGATAATAGCTATGATGATTCCAGCGGTCAGGTTTGGCTCGAGAATCTCGTGCGTGGGTGCAGACACCCGGATGTTGAAGGAAAAACTTGTATAAGTAGAAGTGGGGTGACGACAGCAGGAGTTGCGATTTTTCAGCTGCTGAAGATATTTGAATTGGTGATTTTACGACGACGACAGATTTTTTGTGCTATAGATTTTGTGACGGCGACAACATTGTTGACCCCCCCCTCTTCAACAACAAAGTCGAATTTATTTTCCCCCTCTATTTTTTCTTTCTTTTTCATTCCAGATTTACATAGGGATATGAATGGGACATCCCACGAGGATTCAACTCACGATTCAGTAATAATGGATATGCGGGACTAACTTTAAAAAATCCACCTCTACCCAGACGATGCCGGGTAGCCGCTGCTAGTAATAATTAAAGAAGTTCATAAAAAAATAATGAAATTAAATCCAAACAAATCTCCTGGACCAGACAAATATCACCCTTTGATTTTCAAAGAGTTGATACAAGATATATCTTTACCATTGAGTATAGTCTTTAATAAATGCATTATTGAAGAATATGTACCTCAATCTTGGAGGAAAGCTAATGTAACAGCTTTATTTAAAAGGGAAATAAAAGTAATCCATGCAATTATAGAACAATTAGTTTGACAAGTATCATTTGCAAATTGTTAGAATCTATAATAAAAAACAAAATATTCAAACACATGGAAAGTAAACAAACTTTTTTTTCTGCAAATCAGCATGGATTCATTAAAAGGAAGATCTTGCAATACAAATCTTTTATCAGTAATGGATAAGTGGACGGAATCTCTAGATCTTGGATTACCGGTTGACACCATCTATTTAGACTTTGCTAAAGCATTTGACTCTGAATTTCTCTTGCTCATACATTTCTACTGAATAGTAGGAATGTCCAATTCAACGTGCAAATCCAATTTAGTGTCATACCCAGGACACCCACTCCAGCTGTAAAAAACATGGCAATACTTGAATGGCTTGTGAGATGGGAGATAAGTGGCTGTACAGCTCTACAATGCTGCTTTGCCTATTATTTTTCTAATGAAAACCATACGGTGAATTCGTTGGGTGTAGCTGGTTCAACCGACCCAGGGAAAAAACCTAACAGTAACAGCAATAATTCTTATCTACAATTTTTTTTTTTTTTCCAAGGGTCGGTTTAGCTCAGTCGGTAGAGAGTGCGCCAAGGAACATCAAGGTTCCTGGTTCGATACCGGCCCTCGTCAACCACGTGACCTTGCTGAGTCTATAAATTTAAGTGTTGTATTGTAGCATGGCTTATATGCCACAAATAATCCAACAAAGTCAAGTTTCTGACTATGCCCTCATTACCTTGTCAAACTAAAATTAAAAAGATATTATCATAGAGCTGGTAAATGTAGAATGTCACTTAAGTGTTTGTCCTTACTTCTCCAGCTGTAAAAAGCATGGCAATACTTGGATGGCTTGTGAGATGGGAGGTTAATGGCCGTACAGCTTGTAGGATGCTGCTTTGCCTATCATTTATCTAATGAAAACCATAAACTATGTAGAAGAAATAACAGAACATATATACTAACAAAAATGGAACAGAGAGAGTGAACAAGACAACAACCATAATTAAGACCTTCCCCCCTAAACAATGACACGGCCAGAGATGGTGAGAAGATAGAAAACATAACAGAGAACCGAAGAAGTAATAAGAAGCCGTGTGTGTGTGTATATATATATATATATATATATATATACACGGCTTCTTAGAAATCTTACAAAATGATTTTAAGTTTGTTTTTTTTTTTTGTTTTTTTTTTTAAATATGTGTATATGTGCGTGTGTGCGTCTTGTGCAATCTGTAACAAAGTCTGTAAGTCAGCTTCTGGTCTTAAGAGACATATGGTGGTGCATAAGCATCAAATTTTATCATCTGATTCAAAGGGGAAGGACATCCTTTCTATGTCATATTTGCATCAAACTTTGTGGATCTGCAGCGGGTTTGATGAGTCATTTGAGGGCTCATGCGAGGAAGGGTTCTGGTGGTGGAGTTATAGGATTGTGAGGGACAGCAATGATCTGTAAAGATGCTATGCTATATATATAATATATATATATATATATATATATATATATATATATATAATTGGGAGTAGGAAAAAGTGAGTTTGCAAAGCGAATTAATTCTTTTAACAAATAAATACGGTCAGAAATTTATTTAAAAAAAAAAAAAAAAAAAAAAAAAAAAAAAAAATTTAAATCATTTTGTAAGATTTCTAAGAAAGGAATCATTTGATCTAATTTAAATATATCAAGAGCTGCTAATCAAATTTAACATACAAATATGTTTCAAACTCACCAATCTCTCACTCTCTCTTTGTACACTCACTGAGAAACTGACATACATAACGAGGTTATCAAGACATATGTAGAGAGGGGGAAAGTGATATGCATAATTTGAAGTAAGAGACCAAAGAATGAAGAAGACTCGCCCCCCCCAAAAAAATGACAGAGACGATGAGAAGATAGAAAACATAGCAGAAGAATATAAGAAGTAACACAGGATTTAGATGCAATTTACCAAAGAAAAGATCTTCATTAAAATGAAGCCTTGTGTGTGCGTGTGTGTGTGTGAGATGTAAGGATAAAAAGATGGGGGAAAAAAAAAGTAATGCTTTCTATAAGGCTAAAAAAAGGATTATTTCAATAAATCAATATTTTTCTTCAATGGCTTTCCATGGTATGGCATGACCCAAGTATTAAAACAAGGTTAATCTGGCTATGTTATGAAAGTAGCAGAATCTCCCCCCCCCCCATTTTTTTTCCTTTTGAAGAATAACTGTTGAAGTGAAAAAGTATTTTTAAGCATTGATCAGAATTTGTAATCTTTTGGGGAAGAGGAAGACACGAACAAGCATGTGCTTCAAGTGAATTATGGGAAATTAAAATTTCTCCAATTAGGAATCCATTTAATGGTTCGTCTAAGACTAGCAGCATTTGTTAAGCTTAGATTAAGTATGGCTCAAGGCTCTACAAGATACAAAGGGGAGGAGAGCCCTCAAAGTAGATTTTTAGGACTAATGAGAAGAGAGCTCTTTAGCTGTGAACTAAGAGTTTACATTCTCCAAGACTAAACATCATAGTTGGATTTATACTTTTTCCAAGAGTTAGTGCTATCTGAAGTACAAACAGCCATGTCTATGATTTGAACTAGTCACGCCGTGTCCATTTCCTACGACAGTAACAATTATACCACAGACCTCCATTAAGAGTTTATTTAAGAGTTCATCTCAGAGCAGCATTTATTAACCTTAGTATGGTACAAGCCTCTATAGAGATTTTACAGGGCAAATTGGAGGTCTGTTAGGAGTTCATTTAGGGGTTCATCTCAGAGCAGCATTTATTAACCTTAGTATGGCACAAGCCTCTATAGAGATTTACAGGGCAAATTGGAGGTCCATTAAGAGTTCATTTAGGGGTTCATCTCAGAGCAGCATTTATTAACCTTAGTATGGCACAAGCCTCTATAGAGATTTTACAGGGCAAATTGGAGGTCTGTTAGGAGTTCATTTAGGGTTCATCTCAGAGCAGCATTTATTAACCTTAGTATGGCACAAGCCTCTATAGAGATTTTACAGGGCAAATTGGAGGTCTGTTAGGAGTTCATTTAGGGGTTCATCTCAGAGCAGCATTTATTAACCTTAGTATGGCACAAGCCTCTATAGAGATTTTACAGGGCAAATTGGAGGTCTGTTAGGAGTTCATTTAGGGGTTCATCTCAGAGCAGCATTTATTAACCTTAGTATGGCACAAGCCTCTATAGAGATTTACAGGGCAAATTGGAGGTCTGTTAGGAGTTTAGGGGTTCATCTCAGAGCAGCATTTATTAACCTTAGTATGGCACAAGCCTCTATAGAGATTTTACAGGGCAAATTGGAGGTCTGTTAGGAGTTATTTAGGGGTTCATCTCAGAGCAGCATTTATTAACCTTAGTATGGCACAAGCCTCTATAGAGATTTTACAGGGCAAATTGGAGGTCTGTTAGGAGTTCATTTAGGGGTTCATCTCAGAGCAGCATTTATTAACCTTAGTATGGCACAAGCCTCTATAGAGATTTTACAGGGCAAATTGGAGGTCTGTTAGGAGTTTATTTAGGGGTTCATCTCAGAGCAGCATTTATTAACCTTAGTATGGCACAAGCCTCTATAGAGATTTTACAGGGCAAATTGGAGGTCCATTAAGAGTTCATTTAGGGGTTCATCTCAGAGCAGCATTTATTAACCTTAGTATGGCACAAGCCTCTATAGAGATTTTACAGGGCAAATTGGAGGTCTGTTAGGAGTTCATTTAGGGGTTCATCTCAGAGCAGCATTTATTAACCTTAGTATGGCACAAGCCTCTATAGAGATTTTACAGGGCAAATTGGAGGTCTGTTAGGAGTTCATTTAGGGGTTCATCTCAGAGCAGCATTTATTAACCTTAGTATGGCACAAGCCTCTATAGAGATTTTACAGGGCAAATTGGAGGTCCGTTAGGAGTTTATTTAGGGGTTCATCTCAGAGCAGCATTTATTAACCTTAGTATGGCACAAGCCTCTATAGAGATTTTACAGGGCAAATTGGAGGTCCATTAAGAGTTCATTTAGGGGTTCATCTCAGAGCAGCATTTATTAACCTTAGTATGGCACAAGCCTCTATAGAGATTTTACAGGGCAAATTGGAGGTCTGTTAGGAGTTTATTTAGGGGTTCATCTCAGAGCAGCATTTATTAACCTTAGTATGGCACAAGCCTCTATAGAGATTTTACAGGGCAAATTGGAGGTCTGTTAGGAGTTTATTTAGGGGTTCATCTCAGAGCAGCATTTATTAACCTTAGTATGGCACAAGCCTCTATAGAGATTTTACAGGGCAAATTGGAGGTCCATTAAGAGTTCATTTAGGGGTTCATCTCAGAGCAGCATTTATTAACCTTAGTATGGCACAAGCCTCTATAGAGATTTTACAGGGCAAATTGGAGGTCTGTTAGGAGTTTATTTAGGGGTTCATCTCAGAGCAGCATTTATTAACCTTAGTATGGCACAAGCCTCTATAGAGATTTTACAGGGCAAATTGGAGATCCATTAAGAGTTTATTTAGGGGTTCATCTCAGAGCAGCATTTATTAACCTTAGTATGGCACAAGCCTCTATAGAGATTTTACAGGGCAAATTGGAGGTCTGTTAGGAGTTCATTTAGGGGTTCATCTCAGAGCAGCATTTATTAACCTTAGTATGGCACAAGCCTCTATAGAGATTTTACAGGGCAAATTGGAGGTCCATTAAGAGTTCATTTAGGGGTTCATCTCAGAGCAGCATTTATTAACCTTAGTATGGCACAAGCCTCTATAGAGATTTTACAGGGCAAATTGGAGGTCCATTAAGAGTTCATTTAGGGGTTCATCTCAGAGCAGCATTTATTAACCTTAGTATGGCACAAGCCTCTATAGAGATTTTACAGGGCAAATTGGAGGTCTGTTAGGAGTTCATTTAGGGGTTCATCTCAGAGCAGCATTTATTAACCTTAGTATGGCACAAGCCTCTATAGAGATTTTACAGGGCAAATTGGAGGTCTGTTAGGAGTTCATTTAGGGGTTCATCTCAGAGCAGCATTTATTAACCTTAGTATGGCACAAGCCTCTATAGAGATTTTACAGGGCAAATTGGAGGTCTGTTAGGAGTTTATTTAGGGGTTCATCTCAGAGCAGCATTTATTAACCTTAGTATGGCACAAGCCTCTATAGAGATTTTACAGGGCAAATTGGAGGTCTGTTAGGAGTTCATTTAGGGGTTCATCTCAGAGCAGCATTTATTAACCTTAGTATGGCACAAGCCTCTATAGAGATTTTACAGGGCAAATTGGAGGTCCATTAGGAGTTCATTTAAGGGGTTCATCTCAGAGCAGCATTTATTAACCTTAGTATGGCACAAGCCTCTATAGAGATTTTACAGGGCAAATTGGAGGTCTGTTAGGAGTTCATTTAGGGGTTCATCTCAGAGCAGCATTTATTAACCTTAGTATAACACAAGCCTCTATAGAGATTTTACAGGGCAAATTGGAGGTCCATTAGGAGTTCATTTAGGGGTTCATCTCAGAGCAGCAAATTGGAGGTACGCAGCAAACAGAGAACAAATGAACACTGTGTGAAATGAATCAGGCTGCATAATAAGATAGACAAGGGAGATAATTCATTTTATATGGAAAACCAAAAAATGAATTCTACAAAAATACACCAGTAAAGCAAAGTTGATTACCAACTGTTGTCTTGCATTCTAACAATTTATTTAAAAACAAATTATTTACCTACAAACTATTCTGATATGTCATAAAAATTTTTTTTTTAAATGGCATTAAATAACCCAGAGCATTGTTATGCCATTAAACAAAAAAACAGTTATAGCAAATAGCATTTCCAGTATTACAATGAAAAAAAAAAAAATTTTTTAAATTTTAAATAAAAAAAGGAAAAAAAAAAGGGAAAAAAAAAGGAAAAAAAAAAAGGAAAAAAAAAAACATGAGGGCTACAGTCTGACCTAAATGACCCAAGGTGAGATGAATCTTAACTCCATTGACAGGGGATTAAGGTCAACCTACCTGTGACAGGTGTTAAAGGTACAAATGAAATAAGAAACCTGGGAAAACAAAAAAACTATCAACAGGTGCACTATTCAAATGTTGTAATAAGCTACTGTAACAAACTCATACAGGTTATAAGCTAATTCCCCCTTTTCAGGTGTTGTGAGATATGCAAATACAAAGTTTAGTGACCCCTTCAAAGGTTTGGGGAGTGAAATTGCCTTAAGTTCATTCATTTTTCTTTTAGGTGGAAATCTTTTGATTTATTAATGAAAGATAAAATATTCTCATTGGATGTTTGATTGGATTGGACACGAGAGAGAGGAAAAGAGAGAGAGGGAAAGAGAGAGAGGGGGAGAGAGAGAGAGAGAGAGAAAAGAGAGAGAGAGAGAAAAGAGAGAGAGAAAGAGAGAGAGAGAGAGAGAGAGAAATGAGAGAGAGAGAGAGAGAGAAATGAGAGAGAGAGAGAGAGAGAGAAATGAGAGAGAGAGTGAGAGAAATAACAAGGAAGGGAAGAAAAGGTAGGAAAATAAAAACAATGGGGTAATAAAGAGAGAAAGAAACAAAGAAAATGGGGAAAGAAAGGAAAGGAAAAAAGAAAGAAAAGTAAGAAAAGAAAAGAAAGAAAGGAAGAAAGAAAAGAAAGAAAAGAAAGAAAGGAAGGAAGAAGAAAGAAAGAAAGAAAAAGAAGAAAGGAAGGAAGAAAGAAAGAAAGAAAGAAGAAAGGAAAGAAGAAAGAAAGAAAGAAAAAGAAAGAAGAAAGAAAGAAAGAAAAGAAGAAAGTAAGAAAGAAAGAAAGAAAAGAAAGAAAGAAAAAGAAGAAAGAAAAAAGAAAAGAAGAAAGTAAGAAAGAAAGAAAGAAAGAAAAGAAAGAAAGAAAGAAAGAAAAAGAAAGAAAGAAAGAAAAGAAGAAAAAGAAAGAAAGAAGGAAGACAGGAAGGAAGACAGGAAGGAAGACAGGAAGGAAGGAAGGAAGGAAGGAAGACAGGAAGGAAGGAAGGAAGACAGGAAGGAAGGAAGGAAGGAAGGAAGAAAGAAAGAAAGAAAATGAAATAAGAAACAAACGGTAGAAAAGAAAGAAAAATCATAAATAGCTGAAAACCTTCCCTACAGACAGAATTTGTTAAATAAACTGGTCATAAATTTATCCATCCTCCATTCTACTGCAGCACTAAACTATGTCATTTGTGAGGATTATAAGTTAATAAACACTGTAAAAAGGTGAATGTTTATGGTCTCTCTGGTGATTGTTTTATACTACAAATGTAATGGCATCCCATCATGGTGCAAGGTTTAGCAAGCTAGTCCTGCAGATCCATTACTATTGAATAGCAAGTTTGAACCTTGCCGGACACTACATCCTTGTGACCTTGTCACTGGACGAAGCTGGTTACATTTCACATAGCGCTAATACTCTTGGGAAAGGTATCCCCCCCCCCAGCTATGGGTAAACAGTAGAACAGACTGGATTCTTTAACCTTGGTTAGGCAACCAATTTAGGAGAAGGAAAACTAAATTCAAACCTGTTAAACAGGTCGGGTATTTGAGGAGACACCCATGATGTAATGGTTACCTTCATAGACAATGAGCAGAGCAAGTCCAAATCCTAAATGAAGCTGGTTGCATTTCACATAGCACTAATACCCTCGAGAAAGGTATCCATCAAACTATGGGTAAATAGTATGGCAGAGTGGCTCTTTAACCTTTGTTAGGCAACCAACCTAGGAGAAGGAAAACTCTGAATTCAAACCTGTTAAACTTCAATTTAAAAATTGATCTTTTGTATCATATCCTATTCGTGCAGACGGGTTCTAATTATATAATCAATTTGGGGCATTACAGACAAAAGAAAAATATAAAAATACACATTTTTATAATAGTAAATGGACCACTTACACACACACACACACACACACACACAGAATAGCTGCAGCATTAAGTGTCTGTTTCTGTAAATAAATAAATTGGAAAGCCCCCCCCCCATATTGTGCCCATTTAGGTCGGAATTAATGTACCACACTTGGTATCATTATAGTATGTGGCCTACGAAATCATGTCTCTCTTATAGTATTCGGCCTACCATAAAAAGCATATTATAAGGTTATAATAATAACTGCTAACACTAACCCTATTTTAGAATTTTAAAAATATTTTAAAATTAAATAGATCTCTGATTCATGTAAATTATGGATAAATTCTTTTTTAATCATTCTTAATTACTATATACAGTTTATGACTGAATTGCATTTCTTGAAATTGAATATATGTGAAAAATAATTAGTTTCAATAAATTGCCTACTACTTATATCTATAAATATACTCTTACTGGAGGTAGGCCACATACTATAACGGCACCCCACACTTTCCCAATTAACATATAAAAAAATAAAGTAAAGTCTACGGGGCAGCCTAAAGTCAGTATCAGCCAGTCAGTGAGGAAGTCTATCCCCTTTTCAATAGCGCTAGACCAAGGAGATTGTTTTAGCATCTGAGGTGGAGCGCCACACCTACCATCAGTTCCTTACTTTACCGCACAGATCCCTGTGCTACTCGTACGCTGAGTTGACGATGACCGGTATCGAACTAGGAACCTTGTGGTTTCTAGCCGAACGCTCTACTGACTGAGCTAACCCGGCCCATTATTAACATATAAACAACAACAATAACAGCAAAAGTGAAAATCCAATTTGCTCAAGTTTTTCTCATGATA
Source organism: Doryteuthis pealeii (assembly GCA_023376005.1). Classification (NCBI taxonomy): domain Eukaryota; kingdom Metazoa; phylum Mollusca; class Cephalopoda; order Myopsida; family Loliginidae; genus Doryteuthis; species Doryteuthis pealeii. Next base: position 86,783,081 of record CM042160.1, read on the forward strand.
GGAAATTCCTTTTCTGTGTTTTTATAAATAGTAAAAATAGAGCATGTACATTTTCTTTTCTTTTTTTTCTATGTTAATTTTTTTTATTATATATATATATATATATATATATATATATATATATATATATACACATACACACACACACACAACAATGCTTACACAAAGCTGATCATTATGGGGAACATCCTGGTTGTTCTATCAAGAGAAAAACAAATTTTGCGGGGGTGGAATGAAAGGGTGGCATGATTTTGAGTAACATTTAAAGCTAATAACCTTGAATTCTAAAGTCAAATAAAAAGGAAAAGGAAAAAAGTTTTGGGGTTTGTTTTTTTTTGTTTGCTTCTATTGCTTCAAGAATGCATAACATGTAAGATATACATCGTGTGCTTGTGTGTGTGTGTGTGTGTGTGTGTGTGTGTGTGCATGCATACACACAGATTCAAACTGAGTTTTTTTTTAAATTGAGGACCTATCAAGAATGAATAAAACAAATGTTTTCAGCATAAAATAATCCACTAAGGGTTGATATGCCATAAAACTTAAACAACCATCACACACACACACACACACACACACACACACGATGGGTTATTTTGTTTGTTGGCACATCAACACTTGTGGGCTATTTAATGCCAAATCGTTTTGCTTGTTTTTGTATATATAATCTTTAAGCGAATAATTTGTAGGTAAATATTTTGGTTTAGTTTTATGAACTGTTAGAAATAATTTTTATCCTAGAATTTTCATTAACTTACTGAGTATTGATTAACTCTTAATATCCTGTTAAGAGTTTTCTAAGTCCAGAGCCCCATTCCTATGAGGATTTATCAATAAATGGCTAAAAATGGCATTTTCATTTAAAGTTACCTGTTATTTCCCGTAAATCAAAAACTTCTAAATATGTTTAATATTACATTTAAAAAAAGCTATCATTTGGGGTAGATTAGAAAAATGAATGTGACTTCCAGCCGGGTGGAATAAGGTGGTATAGGATGTTGAGAGTTAATAAATTGGTAAAAATAATTTTCATTAACTCAATGTGTATCGGTAGAAATAACTTAAGCTAGATTTTTTTTTCTTTAACTTTTGCTTTCTAGTACATATGATGAAAAGTGTTGGGGTCTGCCATAAGTGTTGGGTAATCTGATCTGTGCAGGAAGCATCTAGGGGTTGATGATAAGTGTGGCACTCCATCACAGCAACAAAAACAAATCTCACTGGTCTAGTGCTAGCGAAACGGGGATAGAGTCCCTCAGTGTTTGGCTGATATTGTCAATAGGCTACTCTACAGATTTTACTATTTCCACATCAATTTGAATGCTTTTTCAAATTTGGGCAACTGAGTATGTCTTGGTTACATTAGTTTACCTGCCCTGTCGGCTGGGGTTTTCGAATACACTGACTGCACTTCAGCAAAGGAGTCAAAATGAAGTCCATTCTTAATGGATACTTTGGTTTGTTTTTTTTGTTTTTTTTTTTATATGGCATATCAACCTCGGTGGGTCATTTAATGCCGACAAAGTTGTGAAATAAATTCATTCTTAATGCATAATACAATTTTGTTTATAAACTCATGTTTTTCTATTTAACCATAGATGGGAGCCTTAATGGATACTCAATTTTTTTTATAAACACATTTTTCTATTTAACCCATAGATGGAACCCTATAGGTACTACCACTCCGGGTCAGAGTGGACTTAGGAGCAAATAGTACCCATATGATAAAAAGGGTTGGGGCTTGCTATAAAAGCAATAGAGTTGGGGGCAATCATACAGGTGCTAGGGCTTGACATGACCAGCCAGCTGATCAGAGGGAGCCTCTCCGACCAACCGTCTAGCCCAAGTAATGGCCTAAGTGAAGTATTGCATATCATGAACTGTTCATCCACCAGGATTCCATCCTCAAGCATCACAGGTGGCCTCATTAAGATGACAAACTCATATGAACATTGGTATTATTTTGATTATTCGGACTCATCTTCATTGTTATCTGTACAATGTTTCCGCTGATGTGCCCTCCAGCCTTCTTCAGGTATTTCTTGTAGGACTCAAAACTTTCTTGGAGTCGGGAACCTTCTTTCACGACTCTGGAACCTTCTTGTCGTAATCAGGTTCCCGAGTCTGACAAGAAATACCTGAAGAAGGCCAGAGAGCACATCGTCCGAAACGTTGTACAGATAACAATGAAGATGAGGACAATAGTCCGACTAATCCAAATAATACTAAGCCAGTAGTTGTTTGGTTTTCATACCTCAACGAACTTTCAATTCCATGAAGGGTGATGAAGCAGTGAATAGGCTTTCCTAGCTCTCTACATCGAAGAGAGTTGGGGGGGAGGGGGATATACAGAGCGAAAAAAAAATCAATCGATTCCAAGCAAAGATCAATATTTTTATAGCACTCATGATATCTGCTAGAAATCCACTATTACTCCATACTATAATCATTAACTCTCTGAACCCTTTTGACTCTTGGATACCCTGTACCGAGGGGGGGGGGGAAGCAAATTCAAATCTTTGTTTAACTCTTAACATCCTGTTGAGAATTTTCTAAGTCCAGAGCCCCATTCCTATAAGGATATATATTTTTAAAAAAATGGCTAAAAATGATCTTTGCATCTAAAGTTACCTGTTATTTCCCTTAAATCAAAGACTTATAAATATGTTTAATATTACATTTAAACAAAAGCTATTATTTGGGGTGGATTAGGAAAATGAATGAGACTTCCGGCCGGGCAGAATGAGGTGGTATAGGACTTTAAGAGCTACCCCACCTTTCCATCAAAAGGTGGTCTGTGAATGGTGACTATACTAAACCTTTTATTATCAACTAAAAGCAGCTACCTGGTGGCATCCCCTGGGAAGAAGGAGTGTGGTGGCAAAAAATTTAGTCTTGGAGATCCATTATTACTGAACTGCGGGTTTGATCCTCACAGGATGCCCCATTAAAATCCCTTCATAAAAAAGACCTTATGTTGATCCGGCCTGATGAGGTGTCAGGGGGAAAAAAAAAAAAGTGCACAGAAACACTGAAAAGAAAAATTGATGTCTCCTATTTAAAATATTAAATGCAAAAAAAATAAAAAATAAAAAAAAATAAATAAAAATCCACACTGTTACTATTTAAATTTTATCTTTTAATTATCTTCACAAATATAAATCAAGTCTTCATAATTTTTTTTTTAAACCAAGATATGGTGATAATGAATGGTTAGCTCAGTCGGTAGAGCGTTCAGCTAGAAACCACAAGGTTCCTAGTTCGATACCCACCCTCGCCAACTCAGCGTTATGACTAGCACAGGGATCTGTGCGGTAAAGTAAGGAGCTGATGGTAGGTTTGCGCTCCACCTCAGACGCTAAAATAATCTCCTTGGTCTAGCGCTAGTGAAAAGGGGATAGACTCCCTCACTGCATGGCTGATACTGACATTAGGCCACCCCGACAACTTTACTTACTTATACATACATATTCACTATCACCATATAATATATCTACTCAATATCAAGGTAAATAGGACTGCAGAGCGACGACATCTTCGTCGTAATGAACAACCAAATGTAGATGGGAATTTCCCCTGCAATGTGTGTAACCACATCTGCAAGTCCAGAATTGGACTAATGAGCCACCAGAGGGTCCACAATTGAAGATATGGAGTGATGTCATCGTTGTCTGTGATGTACATCCAAAAGAAGAAAGAATATCTCTTTCTTTTACAAGGATTTTTTGTTACACAAACTGGCTACAGTAGCTGCTGGTGTTTTTATGGGTCTGAGGTATTGTTTTCTCGGCCTACCTTTGATGTTCAGCCGTCTTACAACAAAGACCCCACAATAACACACACACATTATATATATATATATATATATATATATATATATATATATATATATATATACACACACACACACACACACACACGCTGATAGATACACATCCTGCACCCTGACACACAAAAATCTAAAACGATGCAGTAAATTCCTATCCATATGTCCCAGTGTTTTTCTTTTTTCTTCTCTCACCATTTCAAGCTAACTAAATACATTTCAATAGTTTCTTAGAAACAAATTACACTGAATAAGTTATAAGGTAGGAGTTAGACGGCTTTAGTTGAGACTCATAAATTTTCCCACGGACTCCTTCAAAAGCAAACATATGCATCCCAGGAGACACTAAATCATAAAGCTATCAGCATCACTGTATGTCTGCATATATATTTATAAAAGTAAAGTCAACGGGGCGGCCTGAAGTCGGTATCAGCCAGTCAGTGAGGGAGTCTATCCCCTTTTCAATAGCGCTAGACCAAGGAGATTGTTTTTAGCATCTGAGGTGCAGCGCCACACCTACCATCAGTTCCTTACTTTACCGCACAGATCCCTGTGCTACTCATACGCTGAGTTGGCGGGGACCGGTATCGAACTAGGAACCTTGTGGTTTCTAGCCGAACGCTCTACCGACTGAGCTAACCCGGCCCCAGTATATATATATATATATATATATATATATATATAAGATAGATAACTTCTAATAGGATTTCCCTAAGCTTGAAATAGGGCTTATAGTGTATAGCAAAATAGCACTGAACTTGAAATATTAGATTTATTTGTTTAAAAGGGTTAACACACAGATTACAATTTAGTTACAGCTTGCAAGATGATAAAAAAAAAAGTTAAGTGGATTATATATATATATATAAAACCTGACTATATTCTTTTAAGTTTTATTCAATTTTTATTTACTTTTTTGGGTGTGGGTGTGGGTGGTGGTGGTGCAAAACTAAAAATGTCCGGCCTGCTTAAGAACCAGATTTGTATCTTATATTTAGAAAATTCACATCTTCCACTTCTTGTATCAAAAATAGAAAAAAAATTATCCTCCCCGCACCACATGCTCTGACTTTCTGATTTCTGAGATATTTCGAAGGAAAAATATTGCAGCTTCTCATAATGACACCATTAGATGGATTAGAAAATGAGTTATATCAAAATCAATATTAATTAGGAAGAGTTTGTTTATCTCTACGACAGCCAATCCATTTAATGCATTTCTATGGTAAAAATATTTGGTGATGCATTTTAATGGTAAAAAAAGTATTTTGTCATGCAACACTATGGTAAAAAAAAAAGAATGTCATTTTTAATGCAATTCTATGGTAAAAAAAAAGTGTTTTGTGATGCAACTCTATGGTAAAAAAAAAAAAATCAAGTATTTTGTAATGCAATTCTATGGTTAAAAAAATGAAGTATTTTGTAATGCAATTCTATGGTTAAAAAATGAAGTATTTTGTAATGCAATTCTATGGTTAAAAAAAATGTATTTTGTAATGCAATTCTATGGTAAAAAAAAAAGTATTTTGTAATGCAATTCTATGGTAAAAAAAATCTTTTGTAATACAACTTTATGGTAAAAAAAAAGTGTCTTGTAATGTAATCCTATGATAAAATAATCTTGGGAAATGCATTCCCATAATAAAAAAAATATTTTGTAATACATTCCTATGGTTAAAAAAATATATATTGTAATGCAATCCCGTTCCTCAGCATTAAATAACCCACAAAGGTTGATAATGCCATTAAACAAAGAAACCAAACCTAAATAATAAACTATTGGTTGTCAATTTGAACTGTAAATGATAACCAGAAATTTCACACACACACACACACACACACACACACACACACACAAAAAATACAAGTTTCGGCATTGGGTGGTCCACAACAAAATAACCAACGACCCAATCTTAGACAATTTGCACATATATTACACTTTCATCCTAGCAGAAGTTAGACAGAAATAAAAACAGAAAGTGTTACCAATGGTGTAACTGCCGCTAAACCGACCAGTTAATCATATCTTATTTCTATATAGTAATTTTTTGTCTATATAAAATTAACTACAACAACAGTATCCAATTTAGAGTAGTTTTATTAATCCCATTTTGTGCCAACCACTGGTTCTGTGGTCTATGAACCTAAACCAGAAAAGGGTATAGGGAAGTCCCTTACAGGGACTTTTGAGTTCATGTCACTAGTTGGGACAGGTAACACGGTAAGCACTCTGTCATTCCTTTGAGGATTTTCTATTTCTTTGAAAAGTATTCGCTGTTATCCATTTATTAAAAGTTATTTGTTTTTCCTTGTACAGTTTCACGGTGTTTATTGAATAAAGAAGCTTCATGTCATCCCTTTCTTCAAGAAAAAAATGATGTTAGGAAAATTCATTCATATCAAGTGACAATTATTAATTGGCAATTTGAATAAGACAAGTGACAATTACTGTTAATCCCTTAAGTGTCTGTTTTTACATCTGTTTAAGTTGTTGAATTTTACGGCATATCAACACTTGTTGAGTTATTTTTTGCCAAAGACATTTTGTTCTATTCATACTTGATGGGTATTGGTTTGGTCTTGTTTTACGGCATATCAACCTCAGTGGGTCATTTAATGCCAATAAAGTTTTGAAATAAATCAATTCTTAATGGATAATACAATTTTGTTTATCAACTCATGTTTTTCTATTTAACCCATGGATGGGACCAAGAATGAATAAAACAAATTTTTATATTATTTTACATAAACCAGGTTATAGAGGTAAACCACAATCTCCCTAACTTGTCCTGTTAGAGAGAGAATGTGGTTTACCTGTATTATTTCCATAAACCTACGACCATCGACTAAGAAGATGTTTTGTTCTATTCATGATTGTTGGGTATTCATAATTTTTTTTAAAACTCATTTTTTCTATTTAACCCATTGGTTTTATGGTATATCAACCTCAGTGGGTCATTTAATGCCGATAAAGTTTTGAAATAAATCAATTCTTAATGGATGATACAATTTTTTTATAAATACATTTTTCTATTTAACCCATAGATGGGTTGATGGGTATTCAAATTTTTTTTTTTTTTTAAACACATTTTTTTCAAAACTTTTTTTTTTTTCTATTTAACCAATGGATGGGACTCTAACAGGTAATACCACCCCAGGACAGAGTGGAGCTGGAAGTAATGGTGATTAAGGAGTACTCCACACTCCCTAAAACTACAAAATTGGAACTTCACCATTAGATGCAGTCTAACATCATACCAAGGACACCAAGACCCTCAGCCACCACCTTCTAGTACATCCGTTGGTTTCAGGTTGCAGAGTCAAAAGTTATAAGGTGGGTCTGACTCCGACTCCTATAATTCCGACTCAGACTCCTTAACATAATTAGAATTAAGTTAAACTGTCAACAGAGGCAAAGTAGCTAAAATAATTTCCATCATCATCATCATCATCATCCATGACAATCTCTCACCAACCGTCCCTATCATTCATTGCTCCTGGGAGGTCCTCTATGCAGCATCCAGTATCCGCGCAGAGTTGCTCTATGTATGTCTTTGCTGGACGGCCTACTCTGGCATGCCCATGTGATGGCTTCCACAGAAGAACGTCACTAATTAGTTCATCCTTGCTTCTCCAGCAGTGCCCAGCGTGTCTTGTTTGCCTCACACGGATGGTTTATGTGATATGGGGCAGGTGGCCATACAGAGAATAAGCTAGATGGGAGCCGCACAAACATGCTGCACACAATCTTAAACAAGACGTGGAATCAACACCCTACAAAAATAATTTTAGTAAAATAAAATTTTTTAAAAATCATTGTTAAATTCTGCAAAAGAAATTGACCTTGTGTCACATCCTGCTCCTGTGGAGGGGTTGGGCAAATATAAAAAAATTCCATAAATAGGAATCAGCATGAAATCTTGATGGTTGTCTTTGAGATGTTAAGAATAAAAACAGAAATCCATTCCAAGAGAATTTGGCGGCACTTATAAATTCAACAGCAAAAACATTTTTAAGCACTTCAAACTTTTTTGAGGCTAATTTATTTTACATTTGTTTATTAAATGGATCTTCCACACACGTCTCTTAAATAAAAACTGATTGTCTAACGATGTCCACCTATTTTTTGTCTTGAGAAACACACACCTGTAATATTTACAACACTGACCACTTAGAAAGAGCAGGTTGTGTTGTTAAGTAACCTTGATGTCTGTCTGTGTGTTAAGATGAGGCAAAGCTTAGTAAATAACTAGACTGACTAAGAAGATTCTTAATTGAAGAAACTTTGAAGAAAAGAAGAATGGTTTTAATAAGATCCAACAAGATTTGGGATTTATAGTATTAGGGGGAGGTATGATAATAATTCTTCATCTTGGAAATTCAAGCAAAATTTGACTTGGAGAAAGAAACGACAAAGAGAAAGAAAGGGTGAAAGAAAGACAGAGGAAGAAAGAGAAAAGAAAGAAAGAGAAAAGAAAGAAAGAGAAAAGAAAGAAAAAAACAAGAAAGAGAAAAGAAAGAAAAAACATTCTCATTTGGAATAAAATAAGGTAATTTATGAGGAAGTGCATCCCGGTCTCCTGCCTCAAAAACCGCTACCCGGTGACTATCAAAATAACCCCAGCTCGTCGTAATTCTTGTTTATTCATCGTAATTTGTCGTAATTCTTGTTTAGATATGAAGATGGATATATAGTTTTGAATAGACTGAGAGATAGATAAACAAACAAAATAATATAGATAGATACGAACAAAAATGGAGATAGATAGATAGATATTTTTGACAAGTAAATGTATTTGGGGGGGGGGGTCGCATCTTTTTTTTGTCGTAATTCTTGTTTATTTAAACTAAAAACAAGACATTAAACAAACCTGAATAATAAAAAAATCTTAGTGTTTAAAGTAATATAGATAAATATGATCAAATTGAGATAGATAGATGGATGGATAGTTTTGAATAGACTGAGCTGGGTTGTTATTTTAATAGTCACCAGGCAGCAACTCTTGAGGCTTGGAGACCGGGACGTACTTCCTCATAAATTACCTAAAATAACTAAAACAAATAATCATTTATTAAAGCTAAGCTTAATTTAACAGAAAAACCAGAAGTTCAAGACACCCAGTGAGAATCAAAATCACTAACAATGATTGGTTAACTTTGATTACTAACCATTACAACAAAGGAGACACCCAAAACAAGTAAAAGTAATCAGTTTAAAATTAAACTAAAACTTTATCAAATAAATTAATAAATTAAAATTAGATTTGGTTACTGAAAAGCAGAATTAACTTTTATATTTATGCAAAGCCAATTAAGCTGAATGCAAACTTATTTCGACGGGATTCACATTAGAATTAAATTCAAATAAATATGTATTACTCAAAAATTAGCATTTATCTCCCGTAAAGAAATGTTAATGATCAACATGAACACAGAGATTGGTGTTGCAAAATGGACTGGAAATTGCATTATTCTTTAAGTTTTTTTTGTTTTCATGAATGATAAATAAATAAGTGAATAAAATAAAAATAGAAAATAAAAATCATGTTTAATTGTCACTTGAAACTGTTTAGGCGATTTGTAGACTTAAACACTTCAAATAAAATGTGTCATTAGAATTTACTACAAAGCCTCTTTACATGTGAAAAGAGGATATAATAACAATGGTTACATGGTTTTGAAATCATTGGTGATTGTTTGTTTAAACACTCTTCATATCCTATTATTTTCCTATCAGTTTCAATACAAGCAAATTATCTATGGTCGGAAATTTGATAGCTAACACAGGAAAAAAATCCAACAGAGAAAGAGACAGAGTGATTTGAAAGAGAGAGATACAGAGACAGAGAAAGAGATATAGAGAGAAAGAGATATAGAGAGAAAGAGATATAGAGAGAAAGAGATATAGAGAGAAAGAGATATAGAGAGAAAGAGATATAGAGAGAAAGAGAAATACAGAGAAAGAGAGAGAGAAAGAGAATACAGAGAAAGAGAAATACAGAGAAAGAGAAATACAGAGAAAGAGAAATACAGAGAAAGAGAAATACAGAGAGAGACAGACAGACAGAGAGAGAGAGAGTGAGACAGACAGAGTGAGACAGAGAGAGTGAGACAGAGAGAGAGTGAGACAGAGAGAGAGAGAGGCAGCAAAATAGAGAGAGACATACAGAGAAAGATATGCGATTTTATAAAAAATGAAAAGACAAGTTTCATTGGTGAGTGATGTTTGATAAGCCGACGCTGCAGTGTTTCAGTTAGTTTTAGTATACCTTCATCAGGGCCTTCGTTTGTTTAAAGAAAAAGAAAAAGGTATATAGATATAAAGAAGAAAAAAATATACAGAAAGAGAGAGACAGAGACATAGGGAGAGGGAGAGAGACATACATACACACAGCAGAACAGAGAGATATACAGAGAAAGAAGGTGACAGAGCAAGAGAGAGATGGGGGGGGGCACAGCGAGACAGAGAAAGACATACAGAAAGAGAGAAAAAGATAGACAGTTGCATACTGAATGTAAAAAACAAAAATTAAAATTAAAAAAAAAAAAAACACATTTGCATATATTTACTGTAGGGTTGATTAAATTGATTTTAATGGCATGTCAACCTGTTCAGAGTTATTTCATGCCATGATAACAATTGAAATGATATGGCTACTACTCAAAAAAAAAAAAAAATACTTCCTACCCGCTTACTGTAACTAGCACCTGTGTGGCGGCAATTTTAATTCCCAAAGATCATTCTACCAGACCCTGTATTTCTCTACTAAACTCTATTGAAGTATTCATCATTTGTTATTTCTTTTTACCCATAGTCAGGATTGAACCTGCAACCTACAGATGGTTGTCACTTAGAACTGTATTAACTCAACCTTATATCAGTTGTGCTGATGAAGACTGGAGAGCACATCAACCATGACGTTCTATATATAACAATAAAGATGAGGAGAATCTAAATAATACAAATTATCAAGCCTCATCTAAAAAATGTAGACAAATAATAAAAAAATAAATTAAAAAAAAAGGTACATTAAATTTTTATCTATAATAGTAAAACAAGTAAGTAAAGTTGTCAGTGTCAGCCAATCAGCGAGGGAGTCTATCCCCTTTTCACTAGTGCTAGACCAAGGAAATGTTTGGGTTTTTTTGCATCTGAGGTGGAATGCAAGAACTATCATCAGCTTCCTTACTTTACAGCACAGATCTCTGTTCTACTGATACGCTAAGTTGGTAAGGGCTGGTTTCGAAATTAGGAACCTTGTGGTTTCTAGCCGAACGCTCTACTGACTGAGCTAACACTAATAGAAAAGCATTATATATATATATATATATATATATATAGTTGGGGGGGGGGATGGCAATAAATAAGAAGTTTCTATAGATGATGCTGGTGGTAGGCAGACCTCTAGGATGGAGAGAAATGAGAGAAGAGATCATGAGAGGAGAAAAAATTATATATATAATATATATAATTATAAAAAATTACACTATTAAGTATTAATGGATTGA
>CM042160.1:86794515-86867015 GCA_023376005.1 Doryteuthis pealeii
GGTGGTCCAACCCTTCCTTAAAGAGTTTCATCCAAAATGTGAATGTAATAGTGCAATTGGAAGTTCCAAACTCGCAGGGCTATCTACCCAAGAGACGATATTCCATATGATAAAGTTATATTGAAAAAAATGCTTTCCCCACTAGATCACCAAAGTTTGACCAGCGACTGTTTCAATACCTAATTGGCGTAATGTAGATTTCACTAACAAACATCAGGTACTGTAAGCATCTGAAATTTTCTCCCTTGTTATCCAAAATGACTATTATTTGGTAATTAATATCAACTGAAAAAGGTGTAGTTATTAATTGTACCGTTTATTTAAAAACAAAACAAAGCCCCCTGATAGAAAAATCACCAAGTTAAGGCAGCCAGTGTTTGTATTTCCTCACCCGAAGATGTAACTTCGGCTGAGGCGGACAAAGAGAAAGCATATTAAAAATATATATTTTAAAAAAGAAAAAGCGGAAGAGAGGGTTTCCGCGTCAAGGAAGCAGGGGGAAGAATAAAAGACAATATATAACAAATGTCTGTATCAAGATCAAAAAGATAAAGATGCGTATAGGCGTATCTATCAATATAAAGGCGAGAAGATTCGAGCGGACAGAGACGGGCCAGCCGGCAGCCAAAAGGACCACTTCATATCTCCCGTCAGCCAAACACCCCTCGGGCCAGCTCATTGCTGTGAACACTCGCTCTCTTCGCCAGCTACCGGCATTTCTGTGAAGCTCTGCGCCTTTAACCACCCCACACACCGAAGAAAAATAGAAAGGGTCCCTATCTTTGTTACATACGTCGTATCTGTTGTTTATTGAAGTCCAGTAGTTGTAGTAGCTGAGAACTACTACAATACTTCGCTTACGTGACCATATATACCCACAACGACTACTTACTTACACGATTTAGAGCAGTGAAAGAAGGCCGCTACATAACACCCAGAGTCCTTTGTTTATCTAAATGACTTGTCGCGTTAGAATGCACCTCTGCAGAGGGGTAAGACTCCCTCAATGGGGCCACCTGTAGGCCATGGGGTGGCGACCCGGATGGCTTAATGATAGATAGAACCCAGGTGGCTGAGCAGTCCATGACTTGCAAATATTCCACTTTTAGGCTTTCTTGGGCTAGACGGGTGGGTCGGAGAGCCCCTTTCTATCAATCGGCCTGGCCACGTCAATCTCTAGCACCTATATGATTGCCTTATGGCAACCCCCAATCCTTCTTATCTTATATATGGGTGTTTAAGAAGGCGGTGGCTGAGGGTCTAAACATGTCCTGGGAATGACGTTAAACTCTATCTGATGGTGAGGTTCCGGTTTTGGAGATTTGGGGAATGTGGAGCACCATTGATCCCTGGTCCACTCTGACCCGGAGTGGTAGTACCTGTTAGGGTCCCATCTATGGGTTAAATAGCAAAATGTATTTATAAAAAAATTGTATTATCCATTAAGAATTGATTTATTTCAAAACTTTATCGGCATTGAATGACCCACTGAGGTTGTTGTGCCTTAAAACAAAACTAAACCAAACCAAATGACTTGATTCGGCATTAAATAACCCGCAAAAGGTTCATATGCCATAAAACAGAACCACATAAACAACAAATCTAATTTATGCTAAGCAGAATTGTTTTGCTTTAATATTGACTTTTTTTAATTTTAGACTAGAAGTGGCTACCCAGCATCGCCTGGGTAGCAGGGTGGAGCTAAAAAGTTAGTCTTGTAGATCCATTATTACTGAATCGTGAGTTAGATCCTCGCAGTATGCCCCATTAAAATCCCTACATAAAAAAGACCTTGATAAAAGAACTGGTGATATTTAATGTGTATATATATATATATATATATATATATATATATTTACATTGTTTTATTTTCCTAGTTTTATCCGGATTAACATACACTCCACCTGCCCTTTTATATATGTATAGATATTATTTTATATTTTAAAATTATTTATTATTTAAAAAAAATAAAATAAAAAAAGCATCTACAATTAACTCTCTCAAAACAAAACAAAAAAATGCTTGAGTTTACAGGTAGAAAATATGAAATCACCTGGAGCGAGCGAGCGAGAGAGAGCATGATGCATTTATTGATTGTTTGCATTCAGAACAATGATTTTCCTTATTTCCTGCAGGTGTGAAAAAAAAAAAAAGAAAGATAAAATGATATTTTTTTTTTTTCTTTTTTTTTTTTTTTTTTAATTATCTAGGGGGGGGTATTCACCTGCCCCCCCCCCCCACCTTTCTACTTCTTTGGTGTAATTTTTATTTTTTATTGTATATTTTGTACGTTTTTTGTTTACTCTTTCTTTTTAAAGAAAAAGAACAGCAAAACTTTTATCCGCCTCCCCTTCTTACCTTTCTACTTCTTAGTGTTTTTTTTTTTTTTTTATCTTATTTATTTTTTCATCATATTTTTGCCCCCCCCCATCCTTTTTTTTTCTTTTTCACTCTTTCTCCAGAGGAAAAAAACAAAAAAAGAAACAAAACAAAAAGACTACCAATCTGGGTAATGGGGAAATGGGCATAAACTTCTCAGCTTAGTAGTCATGGAAACCATTTATGCCAAATGTTCATCAGTTTTTTGGCAACCTCATCCTCCTCCCCCCTCTTCTTCTTCTTTCTCCCTTCTTCTTCTTCTTCCTTCTCATCCCTTCTTCTTCTTTCTTCTCTCTCATCCCTCTTCTTCTTCCTTCTCATCCCTTCTTCCTCTTCTTCTTCCTTCTCCTCCCCTCTTCCTCTTCTTCTTCCTTCTCCTCCCCTCTTCCCTTCTTCTTCCTTCTCCTCCCCTCTTCCTTCTCCTCCCCTCTCCTTTCTGTCTTCCTTCTCTTTCCTTCCTTCTTCTCCTTTCTCCTCTTCTTCTCTTCCTTCTCCTTCTTCTCCTCCTCCTCTTCTTCTTCTTCCTTCTTCTTCTCCTCCTCTTCTTCTTCCTTCTCCTCTTCTTCCTTCTCCTTTCTCCTCTCCTTCTTCTTCCTTCTCCTTCCTTCTCCTTCCTTCTCCTCCCCTCTTCTTCTTCTTCTTCTTCTTCTTCTTCCTTCTCCCATCTTCCTCCCCCTCGACCATATGGAAATATGATCTCTGGTAAAATGAAACAGGAATTCTTCCATGCTCATACTACTATATGGTTGCACCACTTAGACTAATGAAACACTTGATAAAAAAGATACATGGGAACTACACAAGAATAACTGCCTGCTCTTTGAACAAATCTTGAAAGAAGCAGCCTGCAAAACAGCAGCAGCAGCTAGGGCCTGGTTTAGCTCAGTCGGTAGAGTGTCTGCCTAGGAACCACAAGGTTCTGGGTTTGATACCAACCCTTTGCCAACTCAGCGTATGAGTAGCACAGGGATCTGTGTGGTAAAGTGAGGAGCTGATGGTAGGTGTGGTGCTTTAACCCTAGACACAAAAACAATCTCCTTAGCCTAGTGCTAGTGAAAAGGGGGATAGACTTCCTCGTTTCTGGCTGATACCAACTTAGCCACCCCTGACTTTACCTACTACCTTTGGTTATTACCTTTTGTACTTAAGAGACTTCTGTTGAAAAAAATAGATGTGGCAGCTTTCACGCCAAGGCTGTCCACTTAACCGCCAGTCTTTTAGGTTTCTCGTCTTGCGTTAACGTTACGTGATACTGTTTAGTAAATAGAAGAAATTTATATTTTGGGAAGTCTTCATTTTTTATCTGATTCCGATTCCCATTGGCAACGACGGTTTGGTTTTCGTTTTGCACCGGATCTCTGGGCGACGACAGATAATTGAATATTTTCTCTGCACCCAATAGAAATTAACCCATTTTCTTCTGCAGCAACAAAAGTAACTTACTTGCTTTTATTTTGTTAGCAAAACATTTTTTTTTTCTTTTCTTCTTTCTTTGCTTAGTAATTTCAAGTTCTTAATGGCTTCTGTCATTTTCAAGTAGAAATGAGATATTACTACCAAGGTCTATGAATTGGTTTATTAATTTCAAAGCCTTACTATTTAACGAGGGATGACATCATCTTGTTTAGAGACATGTGAACTCTGTTGTATCAGAGTTCACGTGTCGGACTGCCTCGGGATTCCGTTGGGTTTAGCTCAGTCGTTTTAGAGTGTTCCGACTAGGATGACGAGGGCCTCGCCAACTCAGCGTATGAGTAGTACAGGATATGTGCGGTAAAGTGTTTGAGCTGATGGTAGGTGTTGGTGCTCACCTTAGACGCAAAAAAAAATAATCTCCTTTGTCTAGCGCTAGACTCCTTCACTGTCTGGCTGAACCTACTTTAGGTCACCCCAACCTCTTACTTACCTACAGCTGGTAATAGTAATTTTTCAAATTCTTTATGGAACGGTCATTTTTCAAGAGGCTTATGGGATCTGTAACTGGAATCTCTCAACATGGGGTATAAGTAAGTTTGCATTGAAGATTTGACAGTCCATGTCTTACCTATATGTACGTTGGGGGGGCATTTTGTGTAATGGTTACAGGTCGTAGGAAATGGACTCATCAACAACCAGAGTTCAAATCCTGGGACAGGCTGTGGCATTTCACATAGCACTAATACCTTTAAAGAAAGGGTATGAAATTATACCTTTATGTATGTTTGCCAGTAGGTGAGATATTAATACCAAGGTATATGAAACTGGTTTATTAATTCAAAGCCTTACTATTTAATGAGGAGATGGTATCATCTTGATTCAAAACACATGAACTTCTGTTTTTATCTGGTCAATGGTAAACTTTCCATTTGCCAAGTTATTTAAATCTTACTACACTTACATAGTTTGTGGGTTGTCTACTGTAACATGGGGAGTACTCTTCATTGCCATTACTCCCAGGTCCACTTTGACCCTGAGTGGTAGTATCTGTTAGGATCCCAACTATGGGTTAATAGAAAAATAATGAGTTTTAAAAATGTATTTAAAAAAATTCAGTTTGGAAAAAATATAAATAAACGTCTCAAAGAAATGGAACTGTCAACTGAGTTTTTGCATTTTCTTTGTCCATTTTGGCTTTTTTCGAAAAGGCATGGATCCAATCTTCTCCCCCCAGCTATGGGTAAATGGCAGTACATATTGGGTTCTTTAGCCTTAGTTAGGCAACCAGTAATGTGTATTTACCAACCCTTCTACACAAACAGGATGTGACACAAGGTCAATTTATTTAACGGAGTTTAACAAGTTTGAATTCAGTTTTCTTCTCCTAGACTGGTTGCTGTACCAGGGCTAAAGAGCCTAGTCTACCCTGCTTTACCCATAGCTTTGATGCACACCTTTCCCAAGAGTATCAATGCAATGTGAACTGCCCCATTCAGGATTTGAACTTGTGTCACTGTGTCCATTTCCTACAATGGTAATCATTACACCACGGACACCAGTATTTATTGGTGTCCTTTTTTTCTTTTTTTTTTTTCTTTTTTTTAACTACGTATCCTGGCGGATTGATATACGTAGGATTGTGTTGTTGCCCAAGCAGCAGATCTCCCCCTTCTCCACACTGCTTCTGTAGTCCAAAGGAAAGGTAAGAAACAAATGCAGTTTGAGAACGGCAGTGTGTAGCAGGAGTTGCTCCACCTTAGGCACTCCGGTTCCGGATTGGTTTTCGGGGTTTACTCCTTTAGCCTTTCCTCGGGATTGTGGAGATAAAATAAAATAAAAAAAAAAAAAAAAAAAACTCCCATGAGCCTTCAGACCGGAAGAACACTCCAAGCATGTGCAGAAAAAAAAGGACTTGATTTCCGACCCCCCAATATAATCTTTCGGCCATTCTGACTTAGGCCATAACTCGGACGAGACACTACTACTGGTCAGGCAGGAATTTGCTTACCACGTGGTGGCTATGACCTGAGAATAAAGCCTAAATCCTAAAACTACCTTTTGCCTTTGTCTCTTCCTTTTCTTTCCTTGAATTCCTTTTCAACGTGACCACCAAATATGATGGGGTTAAAAGCAAACCCTGTAAACACGTACCAGGAATAACCAGCCACCTATTAAAACCTCTTCTCACCCCCACAGGATCATGTAATCGGAGGGGTTGGGTAAATACATGCACTGAAGATTTGGTGATATATATATAAAAATTTTCCCGCCCTTTTTTGTTTCTGTCCTTGATAGCGTTTATCTAACATTTTGATTTTTGAGTTTCGTCTTTTATTCTACTTTTTTTTTTTTTTTTTTTTAACTTCGTACCTGTAACCCCCCCCCCCATCCCATCCGCTTTTTCATCTACGAAATTAGAGTTGGAGAACGGGAGGGATGGGATATCCGACTGTAGGTATTTTTTTCATTCATCCGTTGCTTATTAGCGGGTCACCAGTAACCAGGCTGAACAAGTGGTTGAGATAAAAAAGACCCAACCTCCCTTCCCTGTGAGCTGGTGGGGCGTAGAATAGAAGGATGTACCTACCCACCACTGAGTGATTATCTGCTCTGAGCGGGAGGTTTTTTTAGATACTAGCACCTCTCACTCGTCAACGTTCCATTTTTTTTCCCTCTCAATATATCCCCCGCATCCCACCGAGTGTGTGAATCCTAGTTTGTAGCCACCCACCCTGATGATCTACTTATAGTATATGTCCTAACCTTTTAAAGCACTATTTTTTTGTTTCTTCTTTTTTTGGGGTGGGTGGGTGGGGGTATGTTCATTTTTAATTCAACAGGCCAAAATAAATTCAGACAATCCCCTTCTTCCTTGTGAATGGATTTGGGGGGTGGTGGTGGGTAAACGTTACTTGTAGCCAAGCTTGCTGCAACATTACAAAATGTCTTCTTTGTCACACACGGTTTTTTCTTTTTTTTTTTTGCCTTCACAGATTTCTCTGTATTTCTTTTCCTGCCTCTTTCCCCACTTTTCAAATCGTATTTAGTATCAGATTTTCTGAGGTGTGTGAGGAACTCTTGGCTAATTAATTGTAATAATGTGTGTATGATGGTTCCTTTGCGTTGCATAAAGTAACACACACACACACAAACTAATTTTTTAATTATATAATAGCTCTATCACAGATATTGCAGCACTCCCCTAATAATACAGCAGAATATTAGCACACCACTAACATTCGATATTGAATATAATAAGTTGAATGAAGTGACAAATAAAAGTTTTAGCTTTTATTCATTTATTTGGGAACGATATTACTACCAATGGTTTCCTGCTAAAAGCATTCATCAGGTAAACGAAATAAGTTTTTTTTTTTTAAATGACAGATAATATATATATATATATATATATATATATATTTACTAAGCTTAGCTTAGATGTGGCACAAGGCCAGAAGTGTGGGGCACTCAATGAGAATCGAACTCACTAACAATGGTTTACGAATCTAGCAGGCTAACCATTACACCACGTGATGTGCCCAGTTACGGCCTACTAATATATATTAGTATGCCGTGGCCCAGTGTGTGTGTGTGTGTGTGTGTGTGTGTGTGCCTTTTCAAAATTGTTGGTTTTCACTTATCTTAAAACGATCTAATCATTTGATTTGCAGTTTTAGAATATTTTCAATTTTGAAAAGAAAAGACCCCCCCCCCCAAAAAAAAAACAAAAAAAAACACTGCTGTTTTTATGTTCCGGGTACAGACAGTGTATATGCGCATTATATATATATATTTGAAATAGACATTTTAAACATCTTCACCTGATGATTGCATCGCATGAAACCAATATGGTTGTGAATGTTCCTTTGTCACCTAATAAATAGATATGTAAAACCTTTATATATTTATCTTATTATATTATGTAATAGCTCTATTTTATATTGAGCACTCTAACAATAATACTGCCTTTGGTACACCATTCCAGCAAAAGCTGAAACAGTGACCATCTCACACTCTAGTATATATATATATTATATATATATATATATATATATATATATATATATATATAGGTATATGTAAAAACAAAATTTTTTTTGCGATGAAACAAAGAAAATACAGTGCTCAATCACAGTTTGTAAGAGCTAATATTTATTTATTTTACAATGTTTTCATAGATCAATGTTCCTTATGAACATTGATCAATGTTCATCAATGAACATTGATCTATGAAAACATTGTAATATATATATATATATATATATATATATATATATATATAATGAAAAATAGGTCTGCAGAGGATGATTTTATTATAGTTATAAGTATTAGACAATGTGTAAATGTTTCGGTTTGTATATTAAACCATCATCTGGGAAACACGAATATTGTAATTGTAAAGCCCCGCATAGACGACACATTATAGATTTATTTATTTACTATTTATTTTTAGTACAGTACACTTAAAATATTCTTGGAGAATAAACCGATTTACATTCCAATTTGCAAATAATTTAAATGATCTGTATAATGATTCAAGGTCTGTTTCCACTGAGCGTCATTAAAAAAGAAAGAAAAAAGAAACAAAACAAAAAAACCTTAAAAAAACATCCAAATTGTCGATATAATTAAAATAATTAGTATTCCATAATTAATTATTTTATTATGTTAATTAAAATTAATATTAGAATTTGTCATTCATTTTTAAATAGAAGTATCAGTATCATGATGATGAGACTTCTGTTCCAATTGTTGAAATCAACAGGAGGTTCATGGTTCTAGTTGTATTTTAAAATTTAAATGAATAAAGATAAAAAGAAAAAGCTTAGTAGTTTGTGAATCTCATTACAGACCACGTGTTCACACTTACTAGAGAGAACTGGGGAAGAAGAAACAAAACAATAATCATGGCTGCTTTTATTGGTCATGCATTCTTCTGTTACTGTGACATTTAGATAGATTCATATGGTGACAGAAATATGCCCCCCCCCCCCCAACACACAAATAGAGTACCACTTTTCAGAAAAATGATCAGGGCCTGCGCGTATTACCTCCTACAAGCCGCCTCTTCCGAAGAGCGAGTTTCATATATTTTCTATGAATTCTACTTGATGAAAATTGAATAAACCCCTCTGTATCATAGATGGAGATATCATATATAGGCGGGGGTGGGGACATAAGACCTAGCACCGACCCTGTATATTCCTTAATAGTATGTTTTAAAGTTATCATTGTCATAATTTTAAATTTGGTTAGACAAATTAAATGTTTAATTCTAAAATAAATTTCCTTTATTTCTGTGTGTAATATCAGCAAATGCATCCTCACTTTCTAATTGGGACCATGTTTTCAGATATGTACTCAAAAGTTGAAGTTGGGACATTTCTAATAGTTATCTATAAATCTTAAATGCAAAATATGATCAAAAAAGATTTTTAACTGAAGTTCTAAGTAAAATAAATAAATAAATAAATAAGGGTGCCGTTATAGTATGTGGCCTACCTTTTTGATTCTGTTATAGTATGTGGCCTACTCGTTTGAATGTGTCCTATAGTATAAGTAGTAGGCAATTTATTGAAACTAATTATTTTTCACATATATTTCAATTTCAAGAAATGCAATTCAGTCATAAGCTGTATATAGTAATTAAGAATAATTAAAACAAGAATTTATCCATAATTTACATGAATCAGAGATCTATTTCATTCTAAAATAGGGTTAGGAGTTATTATTATAACCTAATAATATTGCTTTTTATGGTAGGCCACATACTATATAAGAGAGACATGATTTAGTAGGCCACATTCAAAAGGTAGGCCACATACTATGAGAGAGAGACATGATTTCATAGGCCACACTCAAAAAGGTAGGCCACATACTATGAGACAAGATTTCGTAGGCCACATTCAAAGGGTAGGCCACAAACTATAATTGCACCTAAATAAGTTTAAATGTCTAGATGAGTTGGTGAGAAACATCATGAAGCTAATTTCAAAATTTTCTTTAATTAAAATATTTTGGTGAAACACATAGACCAGGGTTTCTCAACCTTTTTTTGCCATGATCCACCTAATCCCCTCTAAGAATTTTAATAGTGCTTCAACCAGCAGAAAGTTTACTGGAATAGGTTTGACAACAACAGGTATTTTTTTCTTTTGACCTCTAGCCACCCAGTTTTTTTTTTGTTGTATTTTTCCGTGTATTTAATGGGAAAGAATTTCTGCGTTTAAGTCTACTACGAAAACATCCAATATATATTTAACTGTTTCCAAATTTCTTTTATTTAAATTTTTTCTATTTGTAATTGGCGAAATGTAGTTTGGCATTATACACCCAACTATAAATAATATCCCAATGAAGAACACAAGTTGGCATTAAATAACCCACAGGGTTGATATGCCATTAAACAAAACAAAACCAAGAACACAAAATGGAGATACAACAGTTATAATGATGATAATGATGATAATGATAATAATGATGATGATAATGATAATAATGATGATAATAATAATAATAATTATTTAGTAAATAATAATAAAAACAGATCACCTTATCCCAGCAAGAAGACCAGACCTAGTGTTGATTAACAAAAAAGTAAGAACTTGTCAACTGGTGGATTTTGCAGTTCCAGCAGATCACAGGGTGAAGCTAAAGGAAAATGAAAAAATGGACGAATACCTGGACCTTGCCAGAGAACTGAAAAAGTTATGGAACATGAAAAGTGAAAGTGATACAATTGTAGTTGGTGCACTTGGAACGGTCCCAAAAGGATTAGAAAAGGGTTTGGAATCAGAGGAAGGATTGATACCATCCAGAACATTGCACTGCTGTAATCTGCCAGAATACCCGAAGAGTCCTGGAGACCGGAGAGGACTTGCTGTCACTCAGACTCCAGTGAAAGACCATCAGCTAATGCTGATGTGAAAACTCAAAAGGAGTAGTAATAATAATAATAATAAATGTGCCTACATACTCCCTTCAAATGAATCAAATGATTTTTTTTCAATTAAAAAATTTATTTATTTAAAAAAAATCTTTGACAATAAAACAAGTACTGTGTAGAATAATGTTTTTGATTCTATCCAGTGCACTTGTTCAATCGACAAAACTGATGTATTTTCACTGATCTGGTGTGGATATTGGTTATTGAATATTTTATGGCTGTATTATGCATTTCATATAAACCAGATGACCTGTGATTCTGTTGGGTTGCCATGGTAACAGCCTGCAATTCTATTTAAAGAAGAGTGAAAGATTCTAATTTGCATCTTTCAGTTATATTTGTTATATTAAGAAATTTTATATATATATAAAGAAAACTGAATTCAAACCTGCTAAAGTCTCCTTAAAAATTAACCTTGTGTCACATCCTATTCATTGAGGCATTGGTAAATATGTATAGAGTTTTAATCTTTATTCTTAATAATTTTGAGGACCATATGACCTTTAGACACCCCCTTTTGATCTCGATTAAGAAAGGACATATTTTTGATTTACACCGTCAATATCCGGTTTTTTTAACAGACGATTTTTAGATTTTAAAAAATTATATATATATATATATATAAAATGTCATCCACAGACACCGTGTTTCAACGTATCACATCTCTTCAGTGTGGCTAGACATTTGCAGGCTACCTCCAGCCGGGATGGAGACCTGATTGATTTATCATCAGTCAAGCTCCTTACCGCTCGGCTATCATTAAAACACCTACAAATTGCAGAGAGAATTTTAACTCTTTTTCTCACACACACACACACACACACACATATATATATATATATATATATATATATATATATATATATATATATTATATATAATATATATATATATACACCCAAAAAAGTTATGATTTGGTTGCTAATCAGACTGGAAACATTTTAAGTGTATTACTCTAAAATTCTAGCTGTGATATACATTTTCTGCTAGGTTGTATGTGAATATATCAGTTGGTCTGAAGGTCGCAATAGGCGAGAAACTATCAGCAACCAGGTGTACTCCATGCTCACGCTACCTTAACTCATATATGTGTGTGTGTGTGTTGTGTAATATATAATATTAAGATACATTTCTTATTGAATTGTCAAGGAACATCATTAAAAAAAAAAAAAATCATTTTTTCTTGTTTCCTTACACGAAATATATATAAAAAATTAAGGTAATGTAAAAACTATATATTTTTCTCTCATCTGGATTCAAGCACTTTTTCAACCATTTTCTGACCACACACCCACACCCAAAATAAGAATTTCAGTAATATACAAACATCTAGTGGTAAGTAAATATTTGTATGTATCTCTTTGTTTAGGATTTATTTATAGTTTCACCATCTTAAATTGTGTTAAAACATTTTTTTTTATTGGAGAAATTGATGAAAAATATGCTCAACAATTAAAACTGATTTTAATTATTCAAAGATGGATGAAAGTGTCCACATTTTTTTTTCTTCTGAAAATCCTATTTCTGAAGATGAAATTTGACCCAAACAATCGTAGCCTTGATCTTCTTCTGTACATCTGCATTGTGTGTGTGTGTGTGTGTGTGTGAGAGAGAGAGAGTGTACACAAGTGTTCGTACTTGGATATTATAGAGAAGCTGGCATGTTGTGAAAGAACATAACACAAGTGTTTCTCAAGTGAGAAACAGTGAGTGCTTTTATGTCAGTTTATTGAGGCAGGCAGGGGGGAGGGGGGGATAGTGTATGGCCTTTTAGGAAGGAATTTCACTACAGATGTAGAGGGGAGTGCCAAAACTACTAGACCAGATTAAAGCTATCCTGACCCCAAAAATATGTCCATGAAAAAAAAAAGAAAAAAAAATCGCCGCGCACACACGTTCATTTATTAATTAGTCTGTCTCTTTTAGATAAAGATGGGCATAGCTTTATGGGTGGGTAGAACCTGTTAGGGTCCCATCTTTGGGTTAAATAGAAAAAAATGAATTTAAAAAAAATTGTGTTGCTGAACTTGTGCAAAGGTGTCAAAATTTAGGTGACCCAGAAAAACGAAGAACCCAAATTATTTATTTTTTTACCATTAAACTCCAAGCCTAAGCCTAAAGTTAGTTAAAATTAAGCTTTATTACAAAATTTGTGGGGTTGTTTTTTTTTTAGGGGGGGTGGTCACCGGTATTACAGGGTGACCCATAAAAAAACCAGAACCCAAATTATTTATTCATTTTCCCATTAAACTAACCCTAAACCCAACCCTACCCCCCCCATAGTAAAAATTAAGTTTTATTACATTTGTGGTTCTGTTTTTTCTGGGTCACCCTAAATTAGGACTGAGCCTATTCTAATAGTGACCACCCCCAAACAAATTTAACAGGTTTGAATTCAGAATTTTCCTTCTGCCAAGGTTAAAGAGCCTAGTTTGCCTCTATTTATTATAGCTGGAGGGAGAATAGTTGGAATTCATACCTTTCCCGAGGGTATTAGCCTATATTGACCTGGAATATTTAACTCGGGTGGACGAGTCCATTTCAATGACTACGAGTTTAAAAAAAAAAAAAAAAAAAAAAAAAAATGGAACACTCATCAAGAATGAATAAAACGAAACGTCTTCAGCATAAAATAACCCAACAAGGGTTGACATGCTGTCTCCTGTCCCTGTTTGCCTGTTGTATCGTGGATATCAGTTATTGAATATTTCATGCCTATCTTTTTCTTATACACTTCAAATAAACTAAAAAAAAGTTTTTAAATAAAACAATTGATGCATTATAATTATTCATTCATTGATAAATCTACACTGAAAATTTCATTAAATTTAGATAATTCCAATCTGGGGTATTGATTTGGTTTTGTAAAAAACGTCTATGACATCATAATTGTTGGCCATAGAAATTATATATTTTTGATGTTGTGGTGTGGATATTGAATATTTTATGGTTTTGTTATACACTTCAGAGATGCTGATAGGTACGCATCCTGTCTGTTCTACAAAAGTAGAAAAAAGGGAGAATAGTTGGATTCACACCTTTCCCAGAGGTATTAGCAGTAAGTGAAATGCGAACAGACTTGTTCAAGATTTGAACTCTGACAGCCAAGTTCACTTCATACAATGGTAACTATTATGGCAAGAAGAGCACCTTACTATTTATACTTGTGTATAAATCAATTTCCTGTGTAGGTTGACCTTTTGGTTAATGGTAATGGATTTTGGGAGGTCAAGGGTCGCTTCCTTGTCCTCATTTATGTTTGAATTTCAACCTTACAGAATTATTATTCAGGCCTAAGTTGACACACATTTTTTTTTTTTGTGTCTGACAATTAGGTCTTTAAAATTCGACTAATGCACGGATATGTATGATTCTCTTAACATCCTGTTGAGAATTTTCTAAGTCCAGAGACCCATTTCTCTAAGGGTTTATCAAAAAATGGTTTAAAATTTCCTTTTTATTTAAAGTTAACTGTTAAATTAAATTCCCTTAAATTAAAGACTTCTAAACATGTTTAATATTTCATTTAAACAAAGGCTATCGTTTGGAGCGGATTAGGAAAACAAATGTGACTTCTGGCCGGGCGGTATGAGGCGGTATAGGACGTTAAGAATTGCAAAAGACTTCTCTGGGCTGAACTTGCACAAAGGTGTCAAAATTAGGGTGACCCAGAAAAAACAGAACCCACAAATTTTGTAATAAAACTGTTAATTTTAACTATGGGTGTCTAGGGTTGGGGTTTAGGGTTAGTTTAATGGGAAAATGAATAAATAATTTGGGTTCTGTTTTTACTGGGTCACCCTGTATTCCGGTGACCCAGAAAAAACAGAACCCACAAATTTTGTAATAAAACTGTTAATTTTAACTATGGGTGTCTAGGGTTGGGGTTTAGGGTTAGTTTAATGGGAAAATGAATAAATAATTTGGGTTCTGTTTTTTCTGGGTCACTCTGTATTCCTGTGACCCAGAAAAAACAGAACCCACAAATTTTGTAATAAAACTGTTAATTTTAACTAGGGTTTTTTTAGGGTTATGGTTTAAGGTTAGTTTAAAGGGAAAATAAATGAATAATTTGGGTTCTGTTTTTTTCTGGGTCACCCTAATTTTGGCACCTTTTTGCAAGTTTAGCCGTTTTCTGTATGTCTGGAAATTAAAATGATTTGCTGGGTTATCTTATTTCTGAGTTTAGATATTCAACCCAAAGAAACTAACCAACTAACAAATCATATATGTTGAAAGGATAAATAAAGGAAAGAAAATGTTGAATGGATAAAATTAGTTTAATAAAGTGCCAACACGGGTTTCGGCCAGGGATTTTGTTCATGTACACATTGTATTCTATTTATTATTATGTTAAATATGAAATAGAATAATAATAATAATAGAAAATCATAAAATATTTTAGTATATAAAGAAAACCGGCCTTCTTCAGGGTAAAAGTTTGATATTTGAGACACAATTGGAGAAATAGAGTAATATTTAGTGACTCTTATGGTGTGAAAAGTGTCATTTGAAAAAAAAGTGAATTTTAAATTTTGCAAATGATATTATTGATTTGTGCAAGAAAGTTGAAATAGAAAGTTGAGTTTATGTTGTTAATATATAATTAAATTTGTTTATTGAATTAATGAATAAATTTGTTTATTAAATTAATGAATACGTGTATTTATATTATTAATTTATTTATTTGTTTTAATATAATCTTAGTGATCATTGATAGAATTTTTTGTGTCTTAATAAAATAAAGTGTGTTGGTAAGACCCTGTCCTTAATGGGGCCATCTGTTGGACATGTGTAGTGACCTGTGATGCTTAAGGATGGAACCCAGGTGTCTGAGCAGTCCATGACATGCAGCTCTCCACTTTGGCCCTTACTTAGGCTAGACGGATGGTCGGAGAGGCCCCCTCTGATCAATCGGCTGGTCATGTCAAACCCTAGCACCCATATGATTATTCCGACCCTATTGTCCTATTATTACAGTAATATTCTTTTTGGTTTTTATAATAAAAACTGAATGGTTCATTACTTAGTTGAGATGTCAATATTTATAAGTAAGAATTTGGCGGATAAGCAACACCAGATAATCACAATTTACATTTTTGCATTTCATCTTGGTCTGATTTTTTAGCCATAGGGTGTTGCAAGATGATAACAGATGTATTCTTAAGGAACACAAGTATTGATATATAATCAAGTAAGTAAAGTTGTCGGGGTGGCCTAAAGTCTGTATCAGCCAGAACACGAGGGAGTCTATCCCCTTTTCACTAGCTCTAGACAAAGGAGATTGTTTTTTAGCATCTGGGGTGGAACGCCACACCTACCATCAGCTCCACACTTTACTGCACATATCCCTGTGCTACTCATACGCTGAATTGGCGAGGGCCAGTATCGAACCCAGAATCTTGTGGTTCCTAGTCCGACACTCTACCGATTGAGGTTAACTGAAGATTTGATTTCCATATTAAAGCAAAAGGTTTTTTCTTTTTCTCTTTCTTTTAAGATTTAGGTGTTGGTTTCGTTAGATGTTTGTGTTGCTAAGACGTGTAGGTAATTTCTCTTCACGGAAGAGAGTACATTAGTAAAAGATGTAACAATATATAATATTGATTTGGCCAAATGAATTTCCTTGTTGGCTTTAATTGTTTGTCTAGTTTGATGATTGACCAACATCCAATCAGAAAAATTGTCTGAGGAGAGCAAAACCTCTGACTCCAATTTCAGTCAATTTATGTGAATGGCAAATTAATGTGTGTGTGTGTGTGTGTGTGTATATATATATATATATATATATATATATATAAAAGTAAAAGTCGTTGGGGTGGCCTAAAGTTGGTATCAGCGAAGGAGTCTATCCCCTTTTCACAAGCACTAGACCAAGGAGATTGTTTTTGCGTCTGCGCTGGAGCGCCACACCTTCCATCAGCTCCTTAATTTACCTCACAGATCCCTGTGCTACTCATACGCTGAGTTGGCGAGGGCCGGTATCAAACTAGGAACCTTGTGGTTTCTAGCCGAACGCTCTACTGACTGAGCTAACCCAGCCCTATATGTGTGTGTGTGTGTGTATGTATATATATATATATATATATATATATATATATATATATGAAAGTAAGTAAACAAACAATGTGTTTATTTTTGATCTGGCCTTTAGCCGACAAGTTTTGGAGAATATGTGCTTAACTGAAGTCATACCTAATTTTGAAAATTAATTAGTTAATAATTAATGAATTTAGGCAGGCATATATGTTCAGATGTAAGGCTAAACAAATCGAGAAAATGTCAATCCCTGTATGTACATTTCGACTTATTAGGTCTCATCTGCAAGGTTATAGACATGGGAGACTGCTCCGTGTATGACTCGAAACCTCGACTGCCAAGCTGTCAGGCGGCGATTCTAACCATTACACTAGCTGGCCTTCCCAGATTTTTTGTTTGTTTTGAACTTAGTTATATTCCACTTTTTTTTTTTTTGTGACTTGCTACACAACAGTATGAAAGTTTTATATATATAAATATATATATATATATATATATATATATTTTTTTTAAGATGTGGCTTGATAATTTGTATTTAGATTTTTCGGACTGTTGTTCTCATCTTTGTTGTAATATGCAGATTTCAGAAAACTGGTCTGAGAGCAAAACCTCTGACTCCAATTTCAGTTAATATATTTGAATGGCAAATTAATGAGGGTTTTTTTTTGGGGGGGTGGGGGTCTGAATTTTTGAATTGAGGCTTGTTAATTTGTATTTAGATTTTTCAGACTGTTGTCCTCATCTTTGTTGTCATATACACAATGTTTCAGAAAATTGTCTGAGAGCAAATCCTCTGACTTCAATTTCAGTCAATGGCAAATTAATGTGTGTGTGTGTGTGTGTGTGTGTATATATATATATATATATATATATATATATAATATATAGATGTGGCTTGATAATTTGTATTTAGATTTTTTGGACTGTTGTTCTCATCTTTGTTGTAATATACACATTTCAGAAACTGGTCTGAGAGCAAAACCTCTGACTCCAATTTCAGTTAATAATTGTGAATGGCAAATTAAGGAGTTTTTTTTTCCTTTCTTTCTTTTGTCTGAGATTTTTGAGATTTGTATTTAAATTTTTCAGACTGTTGTCCCCATCTTTGTTGTTATATACACAATGTTTCAGTCAATGTGCCCTTCAGCCTTCTTCAGGTGAACTTCAAACTGAACCCTTTGTTTAATCCATTGGGATAGATTGTTCTCATTCAGTTAACCACGATGGGGGTTACGAATGTTAAGTATTCTGTGTTATCTCTGACAATAGTCCTGCAACCAACAGATGATTATCACTTAGAACTTGGAATATTATGGTATTATAAAGTGTGCGCTAATTCTCCACATAGATTTATAGACTGGCCAAGATGACCTTGGCCAGTGTGTAGAAGTTATCCTCCAGATATAGAAACAATATGATACTCACCGTCGCAGTGGGATTCTAACTACCGTCGAGTTAGCAGACAACAGGCAAGCTGTAACTTAAATACAGTCCTTGCATGCTGCTGGCATAATGCAAAGTGATGGCTGAAGAGTGGGTACTTATCCCTGTTCTTACTAACCCTGAAATCCAACAGCCAATCAGAACTCAGGAAGTGAACTTGCCTGAGTTCATAATGGAACAATCCAAAGCTCCATATAAGCCACCTACCAAACTCTAGTTTTAGTTTTGCATTCATCTTGTAACAGAGTTGAATACTTTATACAAAATCCAACAACAGGATTGGCTCCTGTAGCCAATCACTAGCAATACTGCGTGACTGATAGAATATTTACCCCCCCCCCCCATATTGTCATAATTACAACAGTGCTCACTGATGACAGACATAGGATTATCGTAGGACTCGTTACCAAGAACTGAGAACTCTTTACCAGAGGAACCAAGAGGATTCATTATCGAAGGACTATATACCAGGAACTGAGAACACTTTAGTAACCAAAAGGATTCTTTATGGAGGGACTCTTTATCAAGGATCCAATTCAACCAGATAAGCGCTTCTGCTAGAAGGCCAGGGAATGGCCCTTAAAAACGTAACAGAACTGTATTAACTCAACCCTTATATCTGTTGCGGCATGTATCTAACTGTTTCTTTTTTTTGGGGGGGGGGGTGTATTTTTTTTTTTTTTTTTTTTTTTTCTATAACTTCTAGTGTCCTGGGTATGATGTTAAATTGTATCTAATGAAGTTCCAATTCTGGAGCTCTGGGGAGTGTGGAGTACCTCTTCATCACCATTATTCCGAGGTCCACCCTGATTCGGAGTGTTAGTACCTGTTAGGGTCCCATCTATAGTTTAAATTTAAAAAAAAATTAACTTTAAAAATTGTTTAAATAAAAAATTTGAATACACATCAAGAATGAATAAAACAAAATGTCTTTGTAAAATGAACGAACAAGGGTTGACATGCTGTAAAATCCGGTAATTTATGAGGAAGTGCGTCCCGGGTCTCCTGCCTCAGAAATTGCTACCCGGTTAATTTTTAAATAACGACCCCATCTATGGCTTTTTAATGTCTTGTTTTTAATTTAAATAAACAAGAATTACGACAAAAGAAGAAGCGACCTCCTCCAAATACATTTACTTGTCGAAAATATCTATCTATTCAAATATCTATCTGTTCAAAACTATCTAAACAAGAAATATGATAAATTTCTATAAATAAACAGGAATAACAACAAATTACAATAATAAGAATTACAACAAAAAAAGAAAAATAAGAGGTAATTTATGAGTTTGTTTAATGTTTTTTCTTTCGAATGGAAAAAAATATTAATTTTTCTGCAAGTTTCATTGTGTTCTTTCTATAAATAAACAAGAATTAAGACAAAAAAGAGAAGCCCCCCCACCCCTAAAATACATTTAACGCCCTAAGCTGGTTGTTTTCTTTCAAGTAACACCGTAGCTTGGGTCGTTATTTTAATAGTCACCGGGTAGCAATTTATGAGGCAAGAGACCGGGACGCAGTTCCTCATAAATTACCTAAAATCCAACCAACCGACTCTAACTTTTAGAAGAATCATCATTAATGTACCAATTATTTTTGAACATTTGAAAATATTTCTATTCTTAAGCACCGGTTCCTGTTAGATCTCCAAAGTTAATCACCAATACTTAGATAAGTCACTATTTAAGCAACAGCAGGTACTGTAAACAGCCTGATATCAAAATGACTTGATTTGGCATTAGATAACCCAAAAAAGCTTTATATGCCGTAAAACAAAACAATTAACCAACCAACTAAAGGTAGACTTAAAATTCTTCAATCCTTTGCTCTAACCACTAGACTATATCTGCGAGTATTTTTTATTTTTTTTTTTTTTTTTTTTTGTGCGCCTGTTCTTTAAAGTGGACTCTTTTGACTGTGTTTATCTAATCTTGTATTTTTACTAATTATCTTAAATTGTCCTAAAAAGCAAAGTTCAATCTTTTCTAATTAAAAATAATTTGTTAATCAGAATATTTTAGAAAGATTATGTCTGCTTTTTGTTTCTATCATTTTTTAAATTTGTTTTTTTTACCCTTTTTAAACTTTTGATTAAATCATATTTCTAAAACAATTACATTTGACCATATTTACTATCGTAATTATATCATAATCTATTTATTCAAATTAGCTTTCCTTTTTCAATGCATTTTCATTTTGTTGGACTCTTGTTTATTTTTATTTTTAATTTATTAATTTTTTAAAAATTTAGAATTTGACCTGTATAGATAAATATGGATTATTGATTTCAATGGAGTATTCATATATTTATTTATTAAGCATAACTCATTTGTGGTACAAGGCCAGGAATTGGGAGCATTCAATAACTAATAATGGTTTGTTAACCATTGACCACCCCTCCCCGAAAAAACACAAAAAAACAAACAGAATAAACATAGCTTAAATTTGGGAAAAGGCTGTGAGTATATGCTAAAACAGCCCTCCAACTCACTTTCTCACACACACACATACTTGTGTGTGTGTGTGTGTGTGTGTGTGTGTATAGTTTTTATTGAAATGACAAAGTTGTTTTTTTTAACAATTAAAATAATTTCTTCTTTTTTGTCAGATTTCTTAAATTTAATTCAATTTTATATAAAATATAATTTGTCAGAAATAATAATCAGTTTCAAGTGTTTACTTTAAAAATAAAAATGTTAGTCTTCTGAATTAAATTTTCATTTTCAATATCTGAGATAATAGAAAAAAAAGACATCTTAACCATGCCCTTGAAAATGGCCAATTTTAAGAAATCTAAACTAAAAAAAAAAGGAAAAAATGAATTGTTACAAAAGAATTCATGTTTTTTTTAAAATTTTTTTTTTTTAATGAAACCTGTTTAAGAGACGGTTTTGATTCCTTCTTTTGAAAGGGTCCAAAAATTCAAGGTAATATCACTCCTTTGAAAGTCTCTCCAGCAAACGAAATGCAATTCCTTTCCCAACTGAGCACTCTCACATCAAATAGCAGTCGTCAGATTTCACTTGCCGTCCAAACACTTCCTTCCTCACTCGCCCTGTCAGCGACAGTCGTCTTTATTTCTGCTCATTCAGATGTACTTATGCAAATTCAGATATACTTTATTTGGGTCTCTACTAACAACACCTCAGCTACGAGGAGGTAGCGAGTTCGAGTATCCGTAGCCGCTCGCCACAGGCCAAACATATCCTGACACGCTTTGTTTGTGGGGGCTGGGAATCCGCTTGTTCATAGGGCTGCCTTTCAGTCTCGTCACATTCCTACTAGATCAGGTAATGATGAGTTTAGTCTGTATTTAGATGGGTGACCATTTAAGCAATAGCAGGTACTGTAAGCAACTTGATATCAAAATGACTCAAATCATGCTGAAAGCACTGGTTCCTGCTAGATCACCAAAGTTAAGCAGCAAAGAGCCTGTTCAATACTTAATTGGGTGACCATTTAAGCAACTACAGGTACTAAGCAATCTGATATCAAAATGACTTCATTAGGCATTAAATGACCAGAAGAGGGTTGCTATGCTGTAAAACAAAACAATCAACCCGCCTACTAGATCCCCAAAGTTAAGCAGCGATGAGCCTGTTCATACTTAGATGGGTGACCATTTAAGTAATAGTTGGTACAGTAAACAACTTGATATCAAAATGAACTTGATTCAGTATTAAATAACCCCAAAAAGATTGCTATGCCCTAAAAAACCAACCACCAACCATGTTTTAAGAGAAAGACTGCTGCCCAAATAAACTGGTTGTTTGTCTCTGTGCACACAAGTGAAACTGTTAAATCAAAATAACTGACCTTTGACATTTGTGAGTTGTGACTTTTTAGACTTACTTACCATTTACTTATAATCTGTTATGTATGAATATATTTACCAATTTCTCAGCTTTTTACTTAAAAGCAATAAACAATTTTGCATATTCTAATTTAGATATCAAATTGTGACAAATTATTGTTTTATTATTCATTTCCAAGCTTGTCTTTTTAAATAGATAAGATTGTTTGAAATAGTTATTATTAAAGATCTATTAGATATATATTTTAATATATCTATTAGATATATAAGATCTATTAAATAAGATTGTTTTCATAGCTTTTATAATGAAATTTAGTTATTTAAATAGTCAACCCCCAACTACGAAACTGGTAATGTCCTAGATTATTAAAGGTCACAACTTGGCTCTATGAAACAAAGTAAGTTATGATTTTATTTATTTATTTATTCATTCATTTTACTCCTGTGGATTCACCTCATCATTTTCATTACTCCCAGGCCCACTCTGACCAGGATTATAAGGGTCCCATTTACAGGTGAAATAGATGTTTGGAAATTATTTGTATTTGGTAGGAATACTTGAAACCATATAACTGGAATTTATTTGTATTAAGAATAATTACTTGAAGAAGTCATGTTTACATGATGGTGATTAATTAATTACTTGAAAACATGTAATTGTGTATAAATAATTAGTATCAAAACTATAATTGTTTAGGTGGTTTGTTGTGTTTATGGCATATCAACCCAGGTGGGTTATTTAATGCTGACTAAGTTTTGGATTCATAGTGGTAGTTTGGTAGAAAACAAATGTACATATGTATAGATTTTAACTAAATTAATTTTTCATATATTTGAGTAGAATCCCACTTTTTAGGATATGTAAATTTCTGGAAGGTCTTATTTTTATGTAAAGTTGTTTAAGTGGATGCGCGTGGTGTAATGGATATCACTGTTGGAAATGGACATGGCGAGACAGGTTCAAATCCTGGACAAGGCTATTTGCATTTGATATAGTGCTAATACTGTCAGGAAAGGTATGTATTCCCACTATTCTCCCTGCAGCTATGGGTAAATAGAAGGCCAGAGTGGGCTTTTTAAACTTGGTTAGGCAACCAGTCTAGGAGAAGGAAAACTCTGGATTCAAACCTGTTAAACTCCACTTAAGAAATTGATCCTGTGTCGCATCCTACTTGTGTAGAGAGGTTGGTAAATATGTATGTATATTTGTTTTCAAATGATTTTCATCATTAGTTACTTGAAACCATATAATTGCTTACCAAAAGACTTACTTCAATATTCCGCCCTGTCGGTGGGGTGTTAGAATGCACTGACTGCACCTCTGAAGAGGGGTAAGACTCCCCTAATGGGGCCACCTGTTGGCTGTGGGTGGCAACCTGTGATGCTTAAGGATAGAAACCAGGTGGATGAGCAGTTCATGACTTGCAATACTCCACTTTGGCCCTATCTTGGGCTAGACGGGCGGTCGGAGAGGCCCCCTACGATCAATCGGCTGGTCACGTCAAGCTGTAACACCTATATGATTGCCCCAACCCTTTTTATCATATGGGTGCTAGAAGGCGGTGGCTGCGGGTCTACATGTCCTGGGAATGGCGTTAAACTCTATCTGATGGTGAGGTTCCAGTTCTGGAGGTTTGGGGAATGTGGAGCACCCCTTCATCACCATTGCTACCATGTCCACTCTGACCCAGTGTGGTAGTACCTATTAGGGTCCCATCTATGGGTTAAATAGCAAAATGTATTCATAAGCAAAATTGTATTATCCATTAAGAATTGATTTATTTCAAAACTTTGTCAGCATTAAATGACCCAGTGCGGTTGATATGCCGTAAAACCAAACAAAATAAAACAAATTACTTCAGTATTGAATAACCCAACAAGTGTTGACATGCCATAAAACCAACCAACCATCATCCAATGTTTGAGGTATTGCTGAGAACTTCTGCTAGTTTTATATAATTGTTTCCTAACCATTGAGTTTTAGTAAAAAAAAAAAATCAGTTTTAATTTCAACAACGTTAAATAGTTAATTCTATGCAGAAGTTCTCAGCAATACTCAAACATTGGATGATGGTTGGTTGGTTGTTTATGGCATGTCACACTTGTTGGGTTATTCAATACTGAAGTAATTTGTTTTATTTTGTTGGTTTTACGGCATATCAACC
Source organism: Doryteuthis pealeii (assembly GCA_023376005.1). Taxonomy (NCBI): domain Eukaryota; kingdom Metazoa; phylum Mollusca; class Cephalopoda; order Myopsida; family Loliginidae; genus Doryteuthis; species Doryteuthis pealeii. The sequence continues at coordinate 86,818,718 of CM042160.1, forward strand.
GCACTGGGTCATTTAATGCTGACAAAGTTTTGAAAATAAATCAATTCTTAAATGGATAATACAATTTTGCTTAATGAATACATTTTTGCTATTTACCCATAGATGGGAACCCTAATAGGTACTCACACTGGGTCAGAGTGGACATGGTAGCTGTGATGAAGGGTGGCTCCCACATTCCCCAAACCTCCAGAACTGGAACCTCACATCAGATAGAGTTTAACGCCATTCCCAGGACATGTAGACCCGCAGCCACCGCCTCTAGCACCCATAGATAAAAAGGGTTGGGGCAATCATATAGGTGTTACAGCTTGACGTGACCAGCCGATTGATTCGTAGGGGGCCTCTCCGACCGCCCCTCTAGCCAAGATAGGGCCAAAGTGGAGTATTGCAAGTCATGAACTGCTCATCCACCTGGTTTCCTATCCTTAAGCATCACAGGTTGCCACCCACAGCCAACAGTGGCCCCATTAGGGGAGTCTTACCCCTCTTCAGAAGGTGCAGTCAGTGCAATTCTAACACCCACCGACAGGGCGGAATATTGAAGTAAGTCTTTTGGTAAAGCAATTATATGGTTTCAAGTAACTAATGATGAAAATCATTTGAAAAACAAATATACATACATATTTACCAACCTCTCTACACAAGTAGGATGCGCACAGGATCAATTTCTTAAGTGGAGTTTAAACAGGTTTGAATCCAGAGTTTCCTTCTCCTAGACTGGTTGCCTAAACCAAGTTTAAAAAGCCCACTCTGGCCTTCTATTTACCCATAGCTGCGGGAGAATAGTGGAAAATACATACCTTTCCTGACAGTATTAGCACTATATCAAATGCAATAGCCTTGTCCCAGGATTTGAACCTGTCTCGCCATGTCCATTCCAACAGTGATATCCATTACACCACGCGCAACCACTTAAACAACCTTTACATAAAATAAGAACCTTCCAGAAATTTACATATCCTAAAAAGTGGGATTCTACTCAAAATATATGAAAAATTAATTTAGTTAAAATCTATACATATGTACATTTGTTTTCTACCAAACTACCACTATGAATCCAAAACTTAGTCAGCATTAAATAACCCACCTGGTTGATATGCCCCATAAACACAACAAACCACCTAAACAATTATAGTTTTGATACTAATTATTTATACACAATTACATGTTTTCAAGTAATTAATTAATCACCATCATGAAACATGACTTCTTCAAGTAATTATTCTTAATCAAATAAATTCCAGTTATATGGTTCAAGTATTCCTACCAAATACAAATAATTTCCAAACATCTATTTCACCTGTAAATGGGACCCTTATAATCCTGGTCAGAGTGGGCCTGGGAGTAATGAAAATGATGAGGTGAATCCACAGGAGTAAAATGAATGAATAAATAAATAAATAAAATCATAACTTACTTTGTTTCATAGAGCCAAGTTGTGACCTTTAATAATCTAGGACATTACCAGTTTCGTAGTTGGGGGTTGACTATTTAAATAACTAAATTCATTATAAAAGCTATGAAAACAATCTTATTTAATAGATCTTATATATCTAATAGATATATTAAAATATATATCTAATAGATCTTTAATAATAACTATTTCAAAACAAATTCTTATCTTATTTAAAGACAAGCTTGGAAATGAATAATAAACAATAATTTGTCACAATTTGATATCTAAATTAGAATATGCAAAATTGTTTATTGCTTTAAAGTAAAAACTGAGAAATTGTAATATATTCATACATAACAGATTATAAGTAAATGGTAAGTAAGTCTAAAAAGTCACAACTCACAAATGTCAAAGGTCAGTTATTTTGATTTAAACAGTTTCACTTGTGCACAGAGACAAACAACCAGTTTATTTGGGCAGCAGTCTTTCTCTTAAAACATGGGTTGTGGTTGGTTTTTTGGGGCATAGCAACTTTTTGGGGTTATTTAATACTGAATCAAGTTCATTTTGAAATATCAGGTTGTTTACTGTACAACTATTACTTAAATGGTCACCCATCTAAGTATGAAACAGGCTCATCGCTGCTTAACTTTGGGGATCTAGTAGGCGGGTTGATTGTTTTGTTTTACAGCATAGCAACCCTCTTCTGGTCATTTAATGCCTAATGAAGTCATTTTGATATCAGATTGCTTAGTACCTGTAGTTGCTTTAATGGTCACCCAATTAAGTATTGAACAGGCTCTGCTGCTTAACTTTGGTGATCTAGCAGGAACCAGTGCTTTCAACATGATTTGAGTCATTTTGATATCAAGTTGCTTACAGTACTGCTATTGCTTAAGTGGTCACCCATCTAAATACAGACTAAACTCATCATTACCTGATCTAGTAGGAATGTGACGAGACTGAAAGGCAGCCCTATGAACAAGCGGATTCCCAGCCCCCACAAACAAAGCGTGTCAGGATATGTTTGGCCTGTGGCGAGCGGCTACGGATACTCGAACTCGCTACCTCCTCGTAGCTGAGGTGTTGTTAGTAGAGACCCAAATAAAGTATATCTGAATTTGCATAAGTACATCTGAATAGCAGAAATAAAGACGACTGTCGCTGACAGGGCGAGTGAGGAAGGAAGTGTTTGGACGGCAAGTGAAATCTGACGACTGCTATTTGATGTGAGAGTGCTCAGTTGGGAAAGGAATTGCATTTCGTTTGCTGGAGAGACTTTCAAAGGAGTGATATTACTTGAATTTTGGACCCTTTCAAAAGAAGGAATCAAAACCGTCTCTTAAACAGGTTTCATTAAAAAAAAAAAATTTTAAAAAAAATGAATTCTTTTTGTAACAATTCATTTTTTCCTTTTTTTTTTAGTTTAGATTTTCTTAAAATTGGCCATTTTCAAGGGCAATGGTTAAGATGTCTTTTTTTTTCTATTATCTCAGATATTGAAAATGAAAATTTAATTCAGAAGACTAACATTTTTATTTTTAAAGTAAACACTTGAAACTGATTATTATTTCTGACAAATTATATTTATATAAAATTGAATTAAATTTAAGAAATCTGACAAAAAAGAAGAAATTATTTAATTGTTAAAAAAAACAACTTTGTCATTTCAATAAAAACTATACACACACACACACACACACACACACACAAGTATGTGTGTGGTGAGAAAGTGAGTTGGAGGGCTGTTTTAGCATATACTCACAGCCTTTTCCCAAATTTAAGCTATGTTTAGTCTGTTTGTTTTTTTGTGTTTTTTCGGGGAGGGGGGGTCAATGGTTAACAAACCATTATTAGTTATTGAATGCTCCCAATTCCTGGCCTTGTACCACAAATGAGTTATGCTTAATAAATAATATATGAATACTCCATTGAAATCAATAATCCATATTATTCTATACAGGTCAAATTCTAAATTTTTAAAAATTTAATAAATTAAAAATAAAAATAAACAAGAGTCCAACAAAATGAAAATGCATTTGAAAAAGGAAAGCTAATTTGAATAAATAGATTATGATATAATTACGATAGTAAATATGGTCAAATGTAATTGTTTTAGAAATATGATTTAATCAAAAGTTTAAAAAAGGGTAAAAAAACAAAAAAAAAAAATGATAGAAACAAAAAGCAGACATAATCTTTCTAAAATATTCTGATTAACAAATTATTTTTAATTAGAAAAGATTGAACTTTGCTTTTTTAGGACAATTTAAGATAATTAGTAAAAATACAAGATTAGATAAACACAGTCAAAAGAGTCCACTTTAAAAACAGGCACACAAAAAAAAAAAAAAATTCAAAAAAAAATACTCGCAGATATAGTCTAGTGGTTAGAGCAAGGATTGAAGAATTTTAAGTCTACCTTTAGTTGGTTGGTTAATTGTTTTGTTTTACGGCATATAAACCCTTTTTGGGTTATTTAATGCCAAATCAAGTCATTTTGATATCAGGCTGTTTACAGTACCTGCTGTTGCTTAAATGGTGACTCATCTAAGTATTGGTGATTAACTTTGGAGATCTAATAGGAACCGGTGTTTAAGAATAGAAACATTTTCAACTGTTCAATAATAATTGGTACATTAATGATGATTCTTCTAAAAGTTAGAGTCGGTTGGTTGGTTGGATTTTAGGTAATTTATGAGGAACTGCGTCCCGGTCTCCTGCCTCATAAATTGCTACCCGGTGACTATTAAAATAACGACCCCAGCTACGGTGTTACTTGAAAGAAAACAACCAGCTTAGGGCGTTAAATGTATTTTAGGGGTGCGGGGGCTTCTCTTTTTTGTCTTAATTCTTGTTTATTTATAGAAAGAACACAATGAAACTTGCAGAAAAATTAATATTTTTTTCCATTCGAAAGAAAAAACATTAAACAAACTCATAAATTACCTTTTATTTTTATTTTTTTGTTGTAATTCTTATTATCGTAATTTGTTGTTATTCCTGTTTATTTATAGAAATTTATCATATTTCTTGTTTAGATAGTTTTGAATAGATAGATATTTTCGACAAGTAAATGTATTTGGGGGAGGTCGCTTCTTCTTTTGTCGTAATTCTTGTTTATTTAAATTAAAAACAAGACATTAAAAAGCCATAGATGGGGTCGTTATTCAAAAATTAACCGGGTAGCAATTTCTGAGGCAGGAGACCCGGGACACACTTCCTCATAAATTACCGGATTTTACAGCATGTCAACCCTTGTTCGTTTATTTTACGAAGACATTTTGTTTTATTCATTCTTGATGGGTATTCAAAATTTTTTTAAAACAATTTTTCAAGTTAATTTTTTTTTAAATTTAAACTATAGAAGGGACCCTAACAGGTACTACCACTCTGAGTCAGGGTGGACCTGGGAATAATGGTGATGAAGAGGTACTCCACACTCCCCAAAGCTCCAGAATTGGAACTTCATTAGATACAATTTAACGTCATACCCAGGACACTAGAAGTTATAGAAAAAATTAAAAAATAAAAAATACCCCCCCCCCAAAAGAAACTGTTAGATACATGGCGCAACAGATATAAGGGTTGAGTTAATACAGTTCTGTTACGTTTTTAAGGGCCATTCCTTGGCCTTATAGCAGAAGCGCTTATCTGGTGGAATTGGATCCTTGATAAAGAGTTCCTCCATAATGAATCCTTTTGGTTACTAAAGTGTTCTTAGTTACTGGTATAGAGTCCTTCGATAATGAATCCTCTGGATTCCTCTGGTAAAGAGTTCTCAGTTCTTGGTAAAGAATCCTACGATAATCCTATGTCCGTCATCAGTGAGCGCCGTTGTAATTATGACCAATATGGGGGGGGGGTAAAGATTCTATCAGTCACACAGTATTACTAGTGATTGGCTACACAAGCCAATCACGTTAGATTTTGTGTAAAGTATTCAACTCTGTTATAAGATACTAGAGTTTGGTAGGTGGTTTATATGGAGCTTTGGATTGTTCCATTATGAACTCAGGCAAGTTCAATTCCTGAGTTCTGATTGGCTGTTGGTTTTCAGGGTGAGTAAGGACATGGATAAGTACCCACTCTTCAGCCATCACTTTGCATTATGCCAGCAGCATGCAAAGACTGTATTTAAGTTACAGCTTGCCTGTTGTTCTCGTCTGCTAACTCGACGGTAGTTAGAATCCCACTGCTACAGTGAGTATCATATTGTTTCTATATCTGGAGGATAACTTCTACACACATGACCGTTGGCCAGTCTATAAATCTATGTGGGGAATTAGCACACACCTTATAATACCAAAATATTCCAACTTAAGTTCTAAGTGACAATCATCTGTTGGTTGCAGGACTATTGTCAGAAATAACACAGAATACTTAACATTGTGGTTAACTGAATGAGTAACAATCTATCCCAATGGATTAAACAAAGGGTTCAGTTTGAAGTTCTGTGATAACTCCCGAGTTTGACAAAACCACCTGAAGAAGGCTGAAGGGCACATTGACTGTGTATATAACAACAAAGATGCGGACAACAGTCTGAAAAATCTAAATACAAATCTCAAAAATTCAGACAAAAGAAAGAAAAAGAAAAACAAAACAAACTCATTAACTTGCCATTTACAATTATTAACTGAAATTGGAGTCAGAGTTTTTCTGCTCTGACCCTAGACAATTTTCTGAAACATTGTGTATATGACAACAAAGATAAGGACAACAGTCTGAAAAATCTAAATACAATTAACAAGCCTCAATTAAAAATTCAGACAAAAAAAAAAAAAAAAAAAAAAATTAATTTGCCATTCACATATATTAACTGAAATTGGAGTCAGGTTTTACTCTCAGACCAGTTTCTGAAATGTGTATATTACAACAAAGATGAGTAAAACAGTCCCAAAAAAATCGAAATACAAATTATCAAGCCACATCTAAAAAAAAAAAAAAAAATATATATATATATATATATAACTTTCATACTGTCGTGTAGCAAGTCACCAAAAAAAGTGGAATATAACTAAGTTCAAAACAAATGAAAAATCTGGGAAGGCCAGCTAGTGTAATGGTTAGAATCTCCGCCTGTCAGCTTGGCAGTCGAGGTTTCAAGTCACACACGGAGCAGTCTCCCATGTCTATAACCTTGCTGATGAGACCTGATAGGTCGAAATGTACATACAGAGATTGACATTTTCTCAATTTGTTTAGCCTTACATCTGAACATATATGCCAGCCTAAATTCATCAATTATTAACTAATTAATTTTCAAAATTAGGTATGACTTCAATTAAGCACATATTCTCCAAAACTTGTCGGCTAAAGGCCATATAAAAAATAAACACATTGTTTGTTTACTTACTTTCATATTATATATATATATAATTAATATATATTAATAATTAATATTAGGCTGGGTTGCTCAATTAATGTAAGGCTAAAATCAATTCTGTTTGTAATTTCGGCCCTCGCCCTCAGCGTATAGATAGGAGCCCACCTGTGAGGTAAATTAAGGACTGATCAAGGTGTGGCAGCCAACCAAAAACAATCTTCTTAGATTACGATGTTGTAGGAAAAGGTTCCTTTGTAGTGATTACACAACTTATTTTATTATTATATATATATATATATATATATATATATATATACACACACACACACACACACATTAATTTGCCATTCACATAAATTGACTGAAATTGGAGTCAGAGGTTTTGCTCTCCTCAGACAATTTTTCTGATTGGATGTTGGTCAATGATCAAACTAGACAAACAATTAAAGCCAAGAAGGAAATTCATTTGGCCAAATCAATATTATATATTGTTACATCTTTTACTAATGTACTCTCTTCCGTGAAGAGAAATTACCTACACGTCTTAGCAACACAAACATCTAACAAAACCAACACCTAAATCTTAACAAATAAATAAAAAGAAAAAGAAAAAACCTTTTGCTTTAATATGGAAATCAAATCTTTGGTTTACCTCAGTCGGTAGAGTGTCGGACTAGGAACCACAAGATTCTGGGTTCGATACTGGCCCTCGCCAATTCAGCGTATGAGTAGCACAGGGATCTGTGCAGTAAAGTGTGGAGCTGATGGTAGGTGTGGCGTCCCACCTCAGATGCTAAAAAACAATCTCCTTTGTCTAGAGCTAGTGAAAAGGGGATAGACACCCTCGTGTTCTGGCTGATACAGACTTTAGGCCACCCCCGACAACTTTACTTACTTGATTATATATCAATACTTGTGTTCTTTAAGAATACATCCGTTATCATCTTGCAACACCCTATGGTTAAAAAATCAGACCGTCTAAATCAACCAAGATGAAATGCAAAAATGTAAATTATGATTATCTGGTGTTGCTTATCCGCCAAATTCTTACTTATAAATATTGACATCTCAACTAAGTAATGGACCATTCAGTTTTTATTATAAAATCCAAAAAGAATATTACTGTAATAATAGGACAATAGGGTCGGAATAATCATATGGGTGCTAGGGTTTGACATGACCAGCCGATTGATCAGAGGGGGCCTCTCCGACCATCCGTCTAGCCTAAGTGGAGAGCTGCATGTCATGGACTGCTCAGACACCTGGGTTCCATCCTTAAGCATCACAGGTCACTACACATGTCCAACAGGTGGCCCCATTAAGGACAGGGTCTTTACCAACACACTTTATTTTATTAAGACACAAAAATTCTATCAATGTCACTAAGATTATATTAAAACAAATAAATAAATTAATAATATAAATACACGTATTCATTAATTTAATAAACAAATTTATTCATTAATTCAATAAACAAATTTAATTATATATTAACAACATAAACTCAACTTTCTATTTCAACTTTCTTGCACAAATCAATAAATATCATTTACAAAATTTAAAAATTCACTTTTTTTTCAAATGTCACTTTTCACACCATAAGAGTCACTAAATATTACTCTATTTCTCCAATTGTGTCTCAAATATCAAACTTTTACCCTGAAGAAGGCCGGTTTTATTATATAATAAAATATTTTATGATTTTCTATTATTATTATTATTATTCTATTTCATATTTAACATAATAATAAATAGAATACAATGTGTACATGAACAAAATCCCTGGCCGAAACCCGTGTTGGCACTTTATTAAACTAATTTTATCCATTCAACATTTTCTTTCCTTTATTTATCCTTTCAACATATATATGATTTGTTAGTTTCTTTGGGTTGAATATCTAAACTCAGAAATAAGATAACCCAGCAAATCATTTAAATTTCCAGACATACAGAAAACGGCTAAACTTGCAAAAAGGTGTCAAAATTAGGGTGACCCAGAAAAAACAGAACCCAAATTATTCATTTATTTTCCCATTAAATTAACCTTAAACCCTAAACCCTCCCCTAAACCCAGTTTAAAATTAACTGTTTTATTACAAAATTTGTGGTTCTGTATTGTTAAAATTAGTGTGGGTTCTGTTTTTTCTGGGTCACCGGAATACAGGGTGACCAGTAAAAACAGAACCCAAATTATTTATTCATTTTCCCATTAAACTAACCCTAAAACCCCAACCCTAGACCCCCATAGTTAAAATTAACAGTTTTATTACAAAATTTTTGGGTTCTGTTTTTTGGGGGTTCTGTTTTTTTCTGGGTCACCCTAATTTTGACACCTTTGTGCAAGTTCAGCCCAGAAAAGTCTTTTCTTAACGTCCTATACCGCCTCATTCCGCCTGGTCAGAAGTCACTTTCATTTTCGTAATCTACCCCAAACGATAGCCTTTGTTTAAATGTAATATTAAACATGTTTAGAAGTCTTTAATTTAAGGGAATTTAATTTAACAGTTAACTTTAAATAAAAAGGAAATTTTAAACCATTTTTTGATAAACCCTTAGAGAAATGGGTCTCTGGACTTAGAAAATTCTCAACAGGATGTTAAGAGAATCATACATATCCGTGCATTAGTCGAATTTTAAAGACCTAATTGTCAGACACAAAAAAAAAAAATGTGTGTCAACTTAGGCCTGAATAATAATTCTGTAAGGTTGAAATTCAAACATAAATGAGGACAAGGAAGCGACCCTTGACCTCCCAAAATCCATTACCATTAACCAAAAGGTCAACCTACACAGGAAATTGATTTATACACAAGTATAAATAGTAAGGTGCTCTTCTTGCCATAATAGTTACCATTATATGAAGTGAACTTGGCTGTCAGAGTTCAAATCTTGAACAAGTCTGTTCACATTTCACTTACTGCTAATACCTCTGGGAAAGGTATGAATCCAACTATTCTCCCAGGAAATATGGACAAAAAGTAGAGCAGACAGGATGCGTACCTATCAGCATCTCTGTGAAGTGTATAACAAAGTCATAGAATATTCAATAACCAATATCCACACCACAACATTAAAAATATATTATTTCTATGGCCAACAATTATGACGTCATAGACGTTTTTTTACAAAACCAAATCAATACCCCAGATTGGAATTATCTAAATTTAATGAAATTTTCAGTGTAGATTTATCAATGAATGAATAATTATAATGCATCAGTTGTTTTATTTAAAAACTTTTTTTTAGTTTATTTGAAGTGTATAAGATAGGCATGAAATATTCAATAACTGATATCCACGAAACAATAGGGACACGAGACAGCATGTCAACCCTTGTTGGGTTATTTTATGCTGAAGACGTTTCGTTTTATTCATTCTTGATGAGTGTTCCATTTTTTTTTTTTTTTTTTTTTTTTTTTTTAAACTCAGAGTCATTGGAAATGGACTCGTCCACCCGAGTTAAATTCCAGGTCAATATAGCGCTAATACCCTCGGGAATGGTGTGAATCCAACTACTCTCCCTCCAGCTATGGGTAAATAGTTGGGCAGACTGGGCTCTTTAACCTTGGCAACCAGTCTAGGAGAATGAAAATTCTGAATTCAAACCTGTTAAATTTGTTTGGGGTGGTCACTATTAGAATAAGCTCAGTCCTAATTAGGGTGACCCAGAAAAAAACAGAACCCACAAATGTAATGAAACTTAATTTTTACTATGGGGGGGGTTAGGGTTGGGGTTTAGGGTTAGTTTAATGGGAAAATGAATAAATAATTTGGGTTCTGTTTTTTTTGGGTCACCCTGTATACCGGTGACCACCCCCCCCCCTAAAAAAAAAACAACCCACAAATTTTGTAATAAAGCTTAATTTTAACTAACTTTAGGCTTAGGCTTGGAGTTTAAGGTTAGGTAAAAATAAATAAATAATTTGGGTTCTGTTTTTTCTGGGTCACCCAAATTTTGACACCTTTGTGCAAGTTCAGCCACACAATTTTTTTTAATTAATTTTTTCTATTTAACCCAAAGATGGGACCCTAACAGGTTCTACCACTCCATAAAGCTATGCCCATCTTTATCTAAAAGAGACAGACTAATAATATAAATGAACGTGTGTGCGCGCGCGCTTTTTTTTTCTTTTTTTTTTTCATGGTCATATTTTTGGGGTCAGGATTAGCTTTAATCTGGTCTAGTAGTTTGGCACTCCCCTCTACATCTGTAGTGAAATTCCTTCCTAAAAGGCCATACACTATCCCCCACCCCCCTGCCCTGCCTCAATAAACTGACATAAAAGCACTCACTGTTTCTCACTTGAGAAACACTTGTGTTATGTTCTTTCACAACATGCCAGCTTCTCTATAATATCCAAGTACGAACACTTGTGTACACACACACACACACAATGCAGATGTACAGAAGAAGATCAAGGCTACGATTGTTTGGGTCAAATTTCATCTTCAGAAATAGGATTTTCAGAAGAAAAAAAATGTGGACACTTTCATCCATCTTTGAATAATTAAAATTAGTTTTAATTGTTGAGCATATTTTTCATCAATTTCTCCAATCAAAAAAAAAATGTTTTAACACAATTTAAGATAGTGAAACTATAAATAAATCCATAAACAAATAGAGATACATACAAACATTTACTTACCACTAGATGTTTGTATATTACTGAAATTCTTATTTTGGGTGTGGGTGTGTGGTCAGAAAATGGTTGAAAGTGCTTGAATCCAGAGGAGAGAAAAATATATAGTTTTTACATTACCTTAATTTTTATATATATTTTCGTGTAAGGAAACAAGAAAAAATGATTTTTTTTTTTAATGATGTTCCTTGACAATTCAATAAGAAATGTATCTATATTATATATTACACACACACACACACGAGTTAAGGTAGCGTGAGCATGGAGTACACCTGGTTGCTGATAGTTTCTCGCCTATGCGATCTTCAGACCAACTATTATATCACATACAACCTAGCGGAAAATGTATATCACAGCTAGAATTTTAGAGTAATACACTTAAAATGTTTCCAGTCTGATTAGCAACCAAATCAAACTTTTTGGGTGTATATATATATATATATATATATATATATATGTATGTGTGAGAGAAAGAGTTAAAATTCTCTCTGCAATTTGTAGGTGTTAATGATAGCCGAGCGGTAAGGAGCTTGACAGATGATAAATCAATCAGGTCTCCATCCCGGCTGGAGGTAGCCTGCAAATGTCTAGCCACACTGAAGAGATGTGATACGTTGAAACACGGTGTCTGTGGATGACATTTTATATATATATATATATATATATATATATATATATATATATATATCTAAAAATCGTCTGTTAAAAAAACCGGATATTGACGGTGTAAATGAAAAATATGTCCTTTCTTAATCGAGATCAAAAAGGGGTGCCTAAAGGTCATATGGTCCTCAAAATTATTAAGAATAAACATTAAAACTATATACATATTTACCAATGCCTCAATGAATAGGATGTGACACAAGGTTAATTTTCAAGGAGACTTTAGCTGGTTTGAATTCAGTTTTCTTTATATATATATATATATATATATATATATATATATATATATATAAAATTTCTTAATATAACAAATATAACTGAAAGATGCTAATTAGAATCTTTCACTCTTCTTTAAATAGAATTGCAGGCTGTTACCATGGCAACCCAACAGAATCACAGGTCATCTGGTTTATATGAAATGCATAATACAGCCATAAAATATTCAATAACCAATATCCACACCAGATCAGTGAAAATACATCAGTTTTTACGATTGAACAAGTGCACTGGATATAATCAAAAACATTATTCTACACAGTACTTGTTTTATTGTCAAAGATTTTTTTTAAATAAATAAATTTTTTAATTGAAAAAAAATCATTTGATTCGTTTGAAGGGAGTATGTAGGCACATTTATTATTATTATTATTACTCCTCCTTTTGAGTTTTCACATCAGCATTAGCTGATGGTCTTTCACTGGAGTCTGAGTGACAGCAAGTCTCCTCCGGTCTCCAGGACTCTTCTGGGTATTCTGGCAGATTACAGCAGTGCAATGTTCTGGATGGTATCAATCCTTCCTCTGATTCCAAACCCTTTTCTAATACTTTTGGGACCGTTCCAAGTGCACCAACTACAATTGGTATCACTTTCACTTTCATGTTCCATAACTTTTTCAGTTCTCTGGCAAGGTCCAGGTATTCGTCCATTTTTTCATTTTCCTTTAGCTTCACCCTGTGATCTGCTGGAACTGCAAAATCCACCAGTTGGCAAGTTCTTTCTTTTTTGTTAATCAACACTAGGTCTGGTCTTCTTGCTGGGATAAGGTGATCTGTTTTTATTATTATTTACTAAATAATAATTATTATTATTATTATCATTATCATCATCATTATTATTATCATTATTATAACTGTTGTATCTCCATTTTGTGTTCTTGGTTTTGTTTTGTTTAATGGCATATCAACCCTGTGGGTTATTTAATGCCAACTTGTGTTCTTTGTGGGATATTATTTATAGTTGGGTGTATAATGCCAAACTACATTTTGCCAATTACAAATAGAAAAAATTTAAATAAAAGAAATTTGGAAACAGTTAAATATATATATTGGATGTTTTCGTAGTAGACTTAAACGCAGAAATTCTTTCCCATTAAATACACGAAAAATACAACAAAAAAAAAACTGGGTGGCTAGAGTCAAAAGAAAAAATACCTGTTGTTGTCAAACCTATTCCAGTAAACTTTCTGCTGGTTGAAGCACTATTAAAATTCTTAGAGGGGATTAGGTGGATCATGGCAAAAAAAGGTTGAGAACCCCTGGTCTAGTGTTATAGAGTGCTGCACTTGCACAATCTTGTGTTTCACCAAAATATTTTAATTAAAGAAAATTTTGAAATTAGCTTCATGATGTTTCTCACCAACTCATCTAGACATTTAAACTTATTTAGGTGCAATTATAGTTTGTGGCCTACCCTTTGAATGTGGCCTACGAAATCTTGTCTCATAGTATGTGGCCTACCTTTTGAGTGTGGCCTATGAAATCATGTCTCTCTCATAGTATGTGGCCTACCTTTTGAATGTGGCCTACTAAATCATGTCTCTCTTATAGTATGTGGCCTACCATAAAAAGCATATTATTAGGTTATAATAATAACTCCTAACCCTATTTTAGAATGAAATAGATCTCTGATTCATGTAAATTATGGATAAATTCTTGTTTTAATTATTCTTAATTACTATATACAGCTTATGACTGAATTGCATTTCTTGAAATTGAATATATGTGAAAAATAATTAGTTTCAATAAATTGCCTACTACTTATACTATAGGACACATTCAAACCGAGTAGGCCACATACTATAACAGAATCAAAAAGGTAGGCCACATACTATAACGGCACCCTTATTTATTTATTTATTTATTTTACTTAGAACTTCAGTTAAAATCTTTTTTGATCATATTTTGCATTTAAGATTTATAGATAACTATTAGAAATGTCCCAACTTCAACTTTTGAGTACATATCTGAAAACATGGTCCCAATTAGAAAGTGAGGATGCATTTGCTGATATTACACAGAAATAAAGGAAATTTATTTTAGAATTAACATTTAATTTGTCTAACCAAAATTTAAAATTATGACAATGATAACTTTAAAACATACTATTAAGGAATATACAGGGTCGGTGCTAGGGTCTTATGTCCCCACCCCCCCGCCTATATATGATATCTCCATCTATGATACAGAGGGGTTATTCAATTTTCATCAAGTAGAATTCATAGAAAATATATGAAACTCGCTCTTCGGAAGAGGCGGCTTGTAGGAGGTAATACGCGCAGGCCCTGATCATTTTTCTGAAAAGTGGTACTCTATTTGTGTGTGTGTGGGGGGGGCATATTTCTGTCACCATATGAATCTATCTAAATGTCACAGTAACAGAAGAATGCATGACCAATAAAAGCAGCCATGATTATTGTTTTGTTTCTTCTTCCCCAGTTCTCTCTAGTAAGTGTGAACACGTGGTCTGTAATGAGATTCACAAACTACTAAGCTTTTTCTTTTTATCTTTATTCATTTAAATTTTAAAATACAACTAGAACCATGAACCTCCTGTTGATTTCAACAATTGGAACAGAAGTCTCATCATCATGATACTGATACTTCTATTTAAAAATGAATGACAAATTCTAATATTAATTTTAATTAACATAATAAAATAATTAATTATGGAATACTAATTATTTTAATTATATCGACAATTTGGATGTTTTTTTAAGGTTTTTTTGTTTTGTTTCTTTTTTCTTTCTTTTTTAATGACGCTCAGTGGAAACAGACCTTGAATCATTATACAGATCATTTAAATTATTTGCAAATTGGAATGTAAATCGGTTTATTCTCCAAGAATATTTTAAGTGTACTGTACTAAAAATAAATAGTAAATAAATAAATCTATAATGTGTCGTCTATGCGGGGCTTTACAATTACAATATTCGTGTTTCCCAGATGATGGTTTAATATACAAACCGAAACATTTACACATTGTCTAATACTTATAACTATAATAAAATCATCCTCTGCAGACCTATTTTTCATTATATATATATATATATATATATATATATATATTACAATGTTTTCATAGATCAATGTTCATTGATGAACATTGATCAATGTTCATAATGAACATTGATCTATGAAAACATTGTAAAATAAATAAATATTAGCTCTTACAAACTGTGATTGAGCACTGTATTTTCTTTGTTTCATCGCAAAAAAATTTTGTTTTTACATATACCTATATATATATATATATTATATATATATATATATATATATATATATATACTAGAGTGTGAGATGGTCACTGTTTCAGCTTTTGCTGGAATAGCGTACCAAAGGCAGTATTATTGTTAGAGTGCTCAATATAAAATAGAGCTATTACATAATATAATAAGATAAATATATAAAGGTTTTACATATCTATTTATTAGGTGACAAAGGAACATTCACAACCATATTGGTTTCATGCGATGCAATCATCAGGTGAAGATGTTTAAAATGTCTATTTCAAAATATATATATATGCGCATATACACTGTCTGTACCCGGAACATAAAAACAGCAGTGTTTTTTTGTTTTTTTTTTGGGGGGGGGTCTTTTCTTTCAAAATTGAAAATATTCTAAAACTGCAAATCAAATGATTAGATCGTTTAAGATAAAGTGAAAACCAACAATTTTGAAAAGGCACACACACACACACACACACACACTGGGCCACGGCATACTAATATATATTAGTAGGCCGTAACTGGGCACATCACGTGGTGTAATGGTTAGCCTGCTAGATTCGTAAACCATTGTTAGTGAGTTCGATTCTCATTGAGTGCCCCACACTTCTGGCCTTGTGCCACATCTAAGCTAAGCTTAGTAAATATATATATATATATATATATATATATATATCTGTCATTTAAAAAAAACTATTTCGTTTACCTGATGAATGCTTTTAGCAGGAAACCATTGGTAGTAATATCGTTCCCAAATAAATGAATAAAAGCTAAAACTTTTATTTGTCACTTCATTCAACTTATATATTTCAATATCGAATGTTAGTGGTGTGCTAATATTCTGCTGTATTATTAGGGGAGTGCTGCAATATCTGTGATAGAGCTATTATATAATTAAAAAATTAGTTTGTGTGTGTGTGTGTTACTTTATGCAACGCAAAGGAACCATCATACACACATTATTACAATTAATTAGCCAAGAGTTCCTCACACACCTCAGAAAATCTGATACTAAATACGATTGAAAAAGTGGGGAAAGAGGCAGGAAAAGAAATACAGAGAAATCTGTGAAGGCAAAAAAAAAAAAACCGGTGTGACAAAGAAGACATTTTGTAATGTTGCAGCAGCTTGGCTACAAGTAACGTTTACCCACCACCACCCACCCCCAAATCCATTCACAAGGAAGAAGGGGATTGTCTGAATTTATTTGGCCTGTTGAATTAAAAATGAACATACCCCACCCACCCCCCAAAAAAGAAGAAACAAAAAAAAATAGTGCTTTAAAAGGTTAGGACATATACTATAAGTAGATCATCAGGGTGGGTGGCTACAAACTAGTATTCACACACTCGGTGGGATGCGGGGGATATATTGAGAGGGAAAAAAAATGGAACGTTGACGAGTGAGAGGTGCTAGTATCTAAAAAAACCTCCCGCTCAGAGCAGATAATCACTCAGTGGTGGGTAGGTACATCCTTCTATTCTACGCCCCACCAGCTCACAGGGAAGGGAGGTTGGGTCTTTTTATCTCAACCACTTGTTCAGCCTGGTTACTGGTGACCCGCTAATAAGCAACGGATGAATGAAAAAATACCTACAGTCGGATATCCCATCCCTCCCGTTCTCTCCAACTCTAATTTCGTAGATGAAAAAGCGGATGGGGGGGGGGGGGGTACAGGTTACGAAGTTAAAAAAAAAAAAAAAAGTAGAATAAAAGACAAAACTCAAAAATCAAATGTTAGATAAACGCTATCAAGGACAGAAACAAAAAAGGGCGGGAAAATTTATATATATATCACCAAATCTTCAGTGCATGTATTTACCCAACCCCTCCGATTATATGATCCTGTGGGGGGTGAGAAGAGGTTTTAATAGGTGGCTGGTTATTCCTGGTACGTGTTAACAAGGTTTGCTTTTAACCCAACTTATTTGGTGGTCGCGTTGGGCACCTCATTTGGTGTAATGGTTAGCAAGCTAGATTAGCAGACCATTGTTAGTGAGTTCGATTCTCACTGGGCGCCCCACACTTCTGGCCTTGTGCCATATCTAAGCAAAGCTTAGTAACTATTTGGTGGTCGCGTTGAAAAGGAATTCAAGGAAAGAAAAGGAAGAGACAAAAGCAAAAGGTAGTTTTAGGATTCAGGCTTTATTCACAGGTCATAGCCACCACGTGATAAGCAAATTCCTGCCTGACCAGTAGTAGTGTCTCGTCCCAGTTATGGCCTAAGTCAGAATGGCCGAAAGATTATATTGGGGTTCGGAGGTCAAGTCCTTTTTTTTTCTGCACATGCTTGGAGTGTTTTTCCGGTCTGAAGACTCATGGGAGATTTTTTTTATTTTCTTAATTTTATTTTTTTTTAATCTCCACAATCCCGAGGAAAGGCTATAGGAGTAAACCCCGAAAACAAATACAGAACCGGAATGCCTAAGGTGGAGCAACTCCTGCTACACTGCCGTTCTCAAACTGCATTTGTTTCTTACCTTTCCTTTGGACCACAGAAGCAGTGTGGAGAGGGGGAGATCTGCTGCTTGGGCAACAGCACATCCTACGTATATCAATCCGCCCAGGATACGTAGTTAAAAAAAGAAAAAGAAAAAAAAAAGGACACCAACAAATACTGGTGTCCGTGGTGTAATGGTTACCATTGTAGGAAATGGACACAGTGACACAAGTTCAAATCCTGAATGAGGCCGTTCACATTGCACTAATACTCTTGGGAAAGGTGTGCATCAAAGCTATGGGTAAAGCAGGGTAGACTAGGCTCTTTAGCCCTGGTACAGTAACCAGTCTAGGAGAAGAAAACTGAATTCAAACTTGTTAAACTGTTAAAAAATTGACCTTGTGTCACATCCTGTTTGTGTAGAAGGGTTGGTAAATACACATTACTGGTTGCCTAACTAAGGCTAAAGAACCCAATATGGACTGCCATTTACCCATAGCTGGGGGGAGAAGATATGGATCCATGCCTTTTCGAAGAGCCAAAATGGACAAAATGAAAATGCAAACTCAGGTTGACAGTTCCATTTCTTGAGACATTTATTTATATTTTTCCAAACTGAAATTTTTTTTAAATACATTTTTAAAACTCATTATTTTCTATTAACCCATAGTTGGGATCCTAACAGATACTACCACTCAGGGTCAAAGCGGACCTGGGAGTAATGGCAATGAAGAGTACTCCCCATGTTACAGTAGACAACCCACAAACTATGTAAGTGTAGTAAGATTTAAATAACACTATTGCAAATGGAAAGTTTACCATTGACCAGATAAAACAGAGTTCATGTGTTTTGAATCAAGATGATACCATCTCCTCATTAAATAGTAAGGCTTTGAAATTAATAAACCAGTTCATATACCTTGGTATTAATATCTCACCTACTGGCAACATACATATAGGTATATATTCATACCTTTTTTAAAGGTATTATGGCTATGTGAAATGCACACAGCCTTGTCCAGGATTTGAACTCTGGTTGATGAGTCCATTTCCTACGACTGTAACCATTACACAAATGCCCCCCCCAACGTACATATAGGTAAGACATGGACTGTCAATCTTCAATGCAAACTTACTCATACCTATGTTGAGAGATCCAGTTGCAGATCCCATAGCCTCTTGAAAATGACCGATTCCATAAAGAACTTTAAATTACTAAACCAGCTGTAGGTAAGTAAAGACGTTGGGGTGGCCTAAAGTAGGTGTCAGCCAGACAGTGAAGGAGACTATCCCCTTTTCCCTAGCGCTAGACAAAGGAGATTATTTTGTGTGTCTAAGATGGAGCACCACACCTACCATCAGCTCCACACTTTACCGCACATATCCCTGTGCTACTCATACGCTGAGTTGGCGAGGGCCTCGTCATTCCTAGTCGGACACTCTACCGACTGAGCTAAACCCCACCGGAATCCCGAGGCAGTCCGACACGTGAACTCTGATACAACAGAGTTCACATGTCTCTAATCAAGATGATGTCATCTCCTCGTTGAATAGTAAGGCTTTGAAATTAATAAACCAATTCATAGACCTTGGTAGTAATATCTCATCTACTTGGAAAATGACAGAAGCCATAAAGAACTTGAAATTACTAAGAAAAAGAAAGAAGAAAAGAAAAAAAATGTTTGCTAACAAAATAAAAGCAAGTAAAGTTACTTTGTTGCCTGCAGAAGAAAATGGTTAATTTTATTGTGCAGGAAAATATTCAATTATCTGTCGTCGTCAAGAGATCCGGTGCCAAAACCAAAAACCAAACGTCGTTGCCAATGGGAATCGGAATCAGATAAAAATGAAGACTTTTTCAAAATATCAATTTCTTCTATTCTACCAGTATCACGTAACCGTTAACGACAAAACCTACAAGACTGGCGGTTAAGTGGACAGCCTTGGCGTGAAAGCTGCCACATCTATTTTTTCAACAGAAGTCTCTAAGTACAAAGGTAATCCCAAAGGTAGTAGGTAAAGTTGTCGGGGGTGGTCTAAAGTTGGTATCAGCCAGACAACGAGGAAGTCTATCTCCTTTTCACTAGCACTAGGCTAAGGAGATTGTTTTAGTGTCTGGGGTTAAGCGCCATACCTACCATCAGCTCCTCACTTTACCACACAGATCCCTGTGCTACTCATACACTGAGTTGGCAAAGGGCTGGTATCAAACCCAGAACCTTGTGGTTCCTAGGCAGACACTCTACCGACTGAGCTAAACCGGGCCTAGACTGCTTCTTTCAAGATTTGTTCAAAAGAGCATGTAGTTATTCTTGTGTAGTTCCCATGTATCTTTTTTATCAAGCATTTCATTAGTCTAAGTGGTGCAACTGTACAGTAGTATGAGCATGGAAGAATTCCTGTTTCATTTTACCAGAGAGATCATATTTCCATATGGTCAAGGAGGAGGAGAAGGAAGATGGGAAGAAGATGATGAGGAAGGGGAGGAGGATGAGGAGGAAGGGGATGAGGAGGAAGGGGAGGAAGTGGATGAGGAGGAAGGGGATGAGGAGGAAGAAGAGGAGGGGGATGAGGCAGGCGGGGAAGAGGAGGAGGGGAGGAAGAGGAGGAGGAGGGGAGGAGGTTTGCCAAAAAACTGATGAACACTTGGCATAAATGGTTTCCATGACTACTAAGCTGAGAAGTTTATGCCCATTTCCCCATTACCCAGATTGGTAGTCTTTTTGTTTTTTTTGTTTTTTGTTTTTTTTCCTCTGGAGAAAGAGTGAAAAAAGAAAAAAGGAGGGGTGGGGCAAAAATACAATGAAAAAATAAATAAGATAAAAAAAAACACCAAGAAGTAGAAAGGTAGAAGGGGAGGGCGGATAAAGTTTTGCTGTTCTTTTTCTTTAAAAAGAAGAGTGAAAACAAAAAAAACAAAAAAAGGTAAAAAAATAGAATAAAAAATAAATAAAAACAAGAAGTAGAAAGGTAGGGGCAGGTGAATCTCAGATAGATAATAAAAAAAAAAAAGAAAGAATAAAATCATTTTATCTTTTTTTTTTCACACCTGCAGGAAATAAGGAAAATCATTGTTCTGAATGCAAACATCAATAAATGCATCATGCTCTCTCGCTCGCTCGCTCCAGGTGATTTCATTTTTCTACCTGTAAACTCAAGCATTTTTTTGTTTTGTTTTGAGAGAGTTAATTGTAGATGCTTTCTTTTGTTTTTTTTAAATAATAAAAAATTTAGAAATATAAAATAATATCTATACATATATAAAAGGGCAGGTGGAGTGTATGTTAATCCGGATAAAACTATGAAAATAAAACAATTAACGACAATGTAAATATATATATATATGTATATACACATTAAATATCACCAGTTCTTTTATCAAGGTCTTTTTTACGTAGGGATTTTAATGGGGCACACAGCAAGGATCTAACTCTCACGATTCAGTAATAATGGATCTACAAGACTAACTTTTTAGCTCCACCCTGCTACCCAGGCGATGCTGGGTAGCCGCTTCTAGTCTAAAATAAAGAAAAGTCAATATTAAAGCAAAACAATTCTGCTTAGCATAAATTAGATTTGTTGTTTATGTGGTTTTGTTTTATGGCATATGAACCTTTTGCGGGTTATTTAATGCCGAATCAAGTCATTTGGTTTGGTTTAGTTTTACAGCATATCAACCTCAGTGGGTCATTCAATGCCGATAAAGTTTTGAAATAAATTCATTCTTAATGCATAATACAATTTTGTTTATAAACTCATGTTTTTCTATTTAACCCATAGATGGGACCCTAACAGGTACTACCACTCCGGGTCAGAGTGGACCAGGGATCAATGGTGCTCCACATTCTCCAAAACTGGAACCTCACCATCAGATAGGGTTTAACGTCATTCCCAGAACATGTAGACCCTCAGCCACCACCTTCTAGCACCCATATGATAAGAAGGATTGTGGCTTGCCATAAGGGCAATCATATAGGTGCTAGAGATTGACGTGACCAGCCGATTGATAGAAAGGGGCCTCTCCGACCGCTCGTCTAGCCCAAGAAAAGCCTAAAGTGGAATATTGCAAGTCATGGACTGCTCAGCCACCTGGGTTCTATCATTAAGCATCACGGGTCGCCACCCACGGCCTACAGGTGGCCCCATTGAGGGAGTCTTACCCCTCTGCAGAGGTGCATTCTAACGCGACAAGTCATTTAGATAAACAAAGGACTCTGGTGTTATGTAGCGGCCATATTCACTACTCTAAATCGTGTAAGTAAGTAGTCGTTGCGGGTATGTAAGGTCACGTAGCGAAGTATGTAGTAGTCAGCTACTACCGACTACTGGACTTCAATAAACAACAGATACGCATGTACAAAGATAGGACCCTTCTTTATTTTCTTCGGTGTGTGGGTGGTAAAGGCGCAGAGCTTCACAATGAAAATGCCGGTAGCTGGCGAAGAGCGCAGTGTTCACAATGAGCGCCCGAGGGGTGTTTGCTGACGGGAGATATGAAGTGTCCTTTTGGCTGCCGGCTGGCGTCTCTGTCCGCACGAATCTTCTCGCCTTTATATTGATAGATACGCCTCCGTATCTTTATCTTTTCATCTGATAACAGACATTTGTTATATTTCTTTATCTTCACCCTGCTTCCTTGACCGGAAACCCTCTCTTCCGCTTTCTTTTTAAATATATATTTTTATCTTTCTCTTTGTCCCTCAGCCGGAAGTTACATCTTCCGGGTGAGGACAATACAACATCTGGCTGCTTAACTTTGGTGATCTATCGGGTTGTTTTGTTTTGCGGTACATCAACCTTTTTCAGGTGATTTAATACCAAATAAAGTCATTTGGATAGACAAAGAATTCAGACTGCTTACAGTACCTGATGTTGCTTAAGTGAACACCCAATTAAGTATTGAACAGTCGCTGGTCAACTTTGGTGATCTAGTGGGAAGCAGTTCTTTCAATATAACTTGATCATAATGAATATCTCTTGGGTAAGCGAGTTTGAACTCCAATTGCACTATTACATTCACTTTTGGATGAATCCTCTTGGGAAAGGTATGGACCACCTCACCCACCCACATTACAGATTAAATAGTACTACTACTGTTCTTCTAAAAGGATGGTTTTGGCATTAACTGACCCACAAAGGGTTGATGCGGCATTAACTGACCCACAAAAAGGTTGATGCGGCATTAACTGACCCACAAAAAGGTTGATGCGGCATTAACTGACCCACAAAAAGGTTGATGCGGCATTAACTGACCCACAAAGGGTTGAACGGCATTAACTGACCACAAAGGGTTGATACGGCATTAACTGACCCACAAAAAGGTTGATACGGCATTAACTGACCCACAAAGGGTTGATGCGGCATTAACTAAAGAAATCAAATGGTTGTAGTGGCTAACGTGCAGGACTGTGACATAGTAGTGACATTGAACTAAAGTCACTATTATATTTACTTTCAGACTAACACCTTGGGAAAGGTATGAACTCTCTTATCCGCCCCCTCCCCTAGCTAAGAGGGAAGAGGATGAGAACAGTACTGGTACTGTTCTTCTACAAGAGTGGTTTTGGCATGAAATACTCCATGAAGGTTGATATGCCATTAACTCTTAACATCCTGTTGAGAATTTTCTAAGTCAGAGCATTCCTATAAGGATATATATAAAAAATGGCTCAAAATGAGCTTTGCATCTAAAGTTACCTGTTATTTCCCTTAAATCAAAGACTTCTAAATATGTTTAATATTACAAAGGCTATCGTTTGGAATGTATTAGGAAAACGAATGAGAATTCCGGCTGGGTGGATTGAGGTGGTATAGGACTTTAAGAGTTTTTAAACAAATTATCCAAACAATATCACTTGGCTATAGCTGACCTTGAGAGATGGGGTAGGGTATGGTAATTCTATACATAGGTAGGTGCTATGTTTACACTTGATCTATTCAGGTAATTTCTCAGCTTCCTCATCATTATATCACAGGTATTTACAGGTATCAACTAAAGACCAATTACAGGTAAAGAAAGTTAACCTTGAAGAGTTCAGAACATCATACCTTACCAGAGATGCTGATAGGTACACGTCCTGCATCCCTGATACACAAAAATGTAAAAGAACACAGTAAAATCATATCCATGCTCCCAGTGTTTTTCTTTTTTTCTTCCCTTGCCATTTCAAACTAACTGTAAATACATTTCAATAGTTTCTTAGAAACAAATTACACAGGATAGGTTACAAGGTAGGAGTTAGACAGGTTTAACTGTTTCCCCAGGTCACAAATAAAAAAAAAACCTACAATCTATTAACAAACTTGTTCAAAGCAATATTTGCGTCCCAGGACACACTAAATAAAAAAGCTATCAGCCTCACTGCCTAACCATTCCAGAATTAGTTTTTTCTACCTATCTAAGCATTATCAATTTTACAGTGGTCGGAGGAAAAAAAAAAAAGAAAAGAAAAAAATAGTAATTAAAAAGAAAAAAGAAAAATAGTACTTACATGATAATTAATAAATAGCAGGTTTTCTTAAAACAACATGGTTTGTAAATATCCTTCTGAAAGAAAAAGAAGAAAAATATATAATTAGTCGAAATTTTTGAGATGAGACTTGATAATTTGTATCATGTAGATACCAGATAAGTTTGTATATCATAAAAAAAAATCATTTAAATGAAAATTTTAAAGGTTAGTAAATAACAACAATGAACAGTAAAATAGAAAACAGGAGTTAAGCAATGCTGAGCCTGTTCACTAGTTGGATGGGTGACCAGTTAGGAACAACAGATACTGTAAGCAACCAAAGGCCTGTGTGATAGATTATTAGCAAAGGTTAGTAAATAATTAAGTAGAGCCAAATCTACATTTTGGTTGTTCCTTTTCCTTATTCTATAAAATATGAAATTGCCAATAATGATCCTTGAATCTGGGAGTACATTGTCTTAACCAGTTTTATTAATATGATCCTAAACTCATGAGTGTTTTGAAACAATTTTACTTTTTCTAAAACTGCTTTTGTTTTTTTGTACATATTACAAAAATTTTAATTCAGTTATAAATTGCTTGTTGCGTTACAGTAATAAAAAATGTATTCGCTTAATTTATTTTCTTATTTACCCCTATAAAAAATTTCTAAAAAATAAAAAATGTCACCTTCCCGACCTTGGACCAAGGAGATTGTTTTGTGGCTGAGGTGGAGTGCCACAGTTACCATCAGTTTCTCACTTTACCGCACAAATCTCTGCGCTACTCATGCACTGAGTTGGCAAGGGCCGGTATCCAAAAAAAAAAAAAAAAAAAAAAAAAAAAAACATTCTAAGCTGCCAAATTGTGCCCCATATTACCAAAATATTGCAAAACTTTTGACTCACCCCAGTGTTTTCAGTTCATATTGTTTGTTGCATTAGAGTAATAAAAAAAATGTATTTGCTTAATTTATTTTCTTTTTTACCCCTAAAAAAATGTCACTTTTGTGACTGTTGTGATGTTAGTTCAACAGTAAAAAAAGAAGTCAAGTCAAGGTAGGGTAAAATGAGACAAGTGTATTTACAATAAGGTACAAGAACGGCTAGCTTGCCGCTAAACGGTAACAGTACAACCTTTTCACTCGGTGTCTCACTATTTATAGTGAGAACCGGTGTATATTCTCCACTGTAGGAACGGCCGGTACAACAGTGACCTTGAGAAAGAAAAAAAAGGGTATACTAAGCTACTGAATTATGCGCCTCATGTTAACAAAATATTGCAAAACTTTTGACTTCCCCCAAGTATTTAGGATCAAAATGGAAACAATGTTTTGTGATAGAAATTATTTACTTTCCTGAATGATAAATAATTTATATTTTTGTTTCTGCATTTTGATTAACTTAATCTTACATTCTTCAAAGAAGAAGAAAAAAACATCCTAAGCCACCAAATTGTGCCTCATGTTAGCAAAATATTGCAAAACTTTTGACTCACCCTAGTATTTTAAGTTCATATTGCTTACTTATAACAGTTCACAAATGTAACGCGCTGAATGCTGTGATGAAAAATAACAATAGAGATAAAAGAAAAACTATTGAGAATTATTAACATCTGGTCTATATAAGAACTATAAGAATGTCTAGATATTGACATAAGCAGATTGACAAACATGTAGAGAGAAAAAGAAAGAAGAAAGAAGAAATAATTGAAAAGAAGAGAGAAAAGAAAGAAAGAAATAATTGAAAAGAAGAGAGAAAAAAGAAAGAAAGAAAGAATTGAGAAGAAGAGAAAAAAGAAGAAAAGAAAGAAAGAAAAAGGAAGAAAGAAGGAATTGAGAAGAAGAGAAAGTTCCAGATAGTTGAGTCATCATGTTGTGAGAATGCAAAATTGTTATAAAAGACTCAGTTGCTGACAAGTTTCTTTTTTTTAATGCTAAGTTTGATATTTCTTCAGAAGAAGATGAAGAAGGTTTAGTCAAGTAGTTGTATCAAGTATATTCATTTCTCAACTTATGAACACAGCATGAAATATATATATATATATATAAGAGGAGAGAAAAAAGAGAGAAAAAAAGAGAGAGAAAAGAGGAAAGAGGAAAGAGAAGAGAAAGAGGAAAGAGGAAGAGAAAGAGGAAAGAGAAAAGAGAAAGAGAAGAGAAAGAGAAAAGAGAAAGAGAAAAGAGAAAAGAAAAGAGAAAGAGAAAAGGAAAGAGAAAAGAGGAGAGAAAAGAGAAAGAGGAAAGAGAAAAGAGGAAAGAGGAAAGAGAAAAGAGAAAAGAAAAAGAGAAAGAGAAAAGAGAAAAGAGAAAGAGAAAAGAGAAAAAGAGAAAGAGAAAGAGAAAAGAGAAAAGAGGAAGAGGAAAGAGAAAAGAGGAAAGAGGAAGAGAAGAGAAAAGAGAGAAAGAGAAAAGAAAGAGAAAGAAAGAAAAGAGAAAAGAAAGAGAAAAGAAAGAGAAAGAGAACATACAAAATAGATAATGAAATTGCATACAAGTGTTGTTCATTTTTTCTTCTTTTAGTTTAAATGTTTCTTCTTTCAAAAATCTGTTATGTCATCAAGAGAAACATTTTTTCAAGTGAATGGCCAATGAAGAAATTGGCAACTAGTTGCTTAAAATGAAGATCATACACAATTTCTATTGTTGGAAAGAGATCAGAGTTTTGGGAGATCATATGGTAACATAACACAGAACAAAAAATTGCACATCAAGATATTTACTTGGTTGCATTTGGATCAACAAAATATTCTAACTTAAGAAACTACTTAAGAAAAAGAAAAAAAAAAGAAAAGAAAGAAAAAAAAGAAAGACAAAGAAAAAGAAAAAGAAAAAAAAGAAAAAGAAAAAAGAAAAAAAAAGAAAAAAAAAAAAAAAGAAAAAAGAAAAAAGAAAAGAAAAGAAAAAAGAAAAAAAGAAAAAAAGAAAAAAAAAGAAAAAGAAAAAGAAAAAGAAAAAAGAAAAAAGAAAAGGAAAAGAAAAATTTAAACAATAAGAATAATAAAAATAAACTTAAAAAAAACAAAAAACAAGAATATATGAAGAATGAAAGATAAAACAAATATATAGGTAATTAATTTTTATTAATTCATATGAATATAGATAAGATTTATTTTTAAGTTTCAAAATCCCACACAACACTGGGTAGCTCTGCTAATTTAATATAAAACTGAAATATAAGATTTAAACACTTAAAAGGAGCATGAGTTTACCTTAAAAGGTATTCTCTATCCAACACCCCATGAAATGAAGATGATACAGAATCTATCATGAAGATATATTACCATAACATATATATTACCATAATAGAGCAATAATTACATACTGTATCAGTGCAATAGCATCAAAATTCTCTAATTTCATTAATATAAAACTAAAATATAAAATTTAAGCAACTTAATACTTTCACTCCCACTGGAACACGTGTGTCCCAGTCAAATTTCATTTTAAGCCTTAAAATGTTGTACTCAAAGCATATCTGGTGCACAGAAACCAAAGTCTATAAATATGGTCAGGATTGAACCTGCAACCTACAGATGATTGTCACTTAGAACTGTATTAACTCAACCCATATATCCAATGCGCTATGTGTACAATAATAAAGATAAGTCCAAAAGTCCAAATTATATAAATTATCAAGCCTCACCCAAAAATTTAGACAAATAAAATCAGATTTTCCCACCATAAATGTGGTCAGGGGTAAACCTGCCACCTATATCCAATGCATCATGTGTACAATGATAAAGATGAGGACAACAGTCCAAAAATCAAAATCATATAAATTATCAAGCCTCATCTAAAAAATTTAGACAAATAAAACCAGATTTATTCTTATGCGCCAAAATTGAACCCATAATGCAAATATAATATGAATCATTTATGTATCGCAGCCAAAATTGATTTGAACTCTTTTTGCAATCAGAGAAAGAAAGAATTAAATCCATTCACTATTCTCTATGGCAGTTATAGTAGAACAGGTTCCAATTCTGAAAGGAATATAATAGAAATTGAACATTGGCTTTTTTTTCTTTACTGCATATAGAAAAGAAAAATAGATTGTCTGCCTACGAACAAACATGGAAGGCAAATAGATTTTTTTTAACTTTTTCTGCACACAGGTATATAGGATAAGGAAATTCTTCAGTCATCTTTCACAATGTTAACTGACCTGAAACTCTTCAGATAACCATTTAATAACAAAATCTATATGCATAATCGAGAAAAGTTTGTTTGTCTATCCTCTATAAATGGTCAAACCATTTAATATGGAGCTACACAAATTCACTAGCTTGGACAGGTCAAGAGAATAGAAAATGGCCACATCCCAAAAGATCTTTTGTATGGCAAATTAGTAAAAGGCTCTCGATCGGTAGGTAGACCACACCTACGATTTAAAGATGTCTACAAGACATGAGGATATGCCATATTGACACAAACATGTAGGAGGTAGTTAAAAAAAAAAAATAGAGCGGCCTGGCACCTTAATGTTAAGCAAGGCAAGGAGAGGGGTGAGGCGGAGAGGGGTGAGGCAGAGAGGAGAGTAGCCTCAACAGCAAAGAGAGCTAGAAAGAGGGAGAAAAGACAGCAGCCCCAGAAAGCATCACAGTTTGTGTGCATTCAGTGCACCAAAGACTGTCACTCAAGAATTGGCCTGCAGAGTCACTTGCGCAGATGCAGATAATCTATTTATTTATTTATATTATGTATATTTTTTTTGGACACTACGCCATCGTCCTTAGTGGACAGAAAGGTGCCAACACAAATTTAATAACAAATCTATTTTTTTAAACGTTTCTAATACTCATCTTTTTTATCTAAAAGTAAAGTTGTCTGAGTGGCCTATTGTCAGTATCAGCCGAACAGCGAAGGAGTCTATCCCCTTTTCGCTAGTGCTAGACTAAAGGGAGTATTTTTGCTGAGATGAAGCGCCACACCTACCGTCAGCTCCCCACTTTACCACACAGATCAGATTATACAATCTATGCTACTTATACGCAGAGTTGGCGGGGACCGGTATCGAACTCAGAACCTTGGGATTTCGAGGCGAGTACTCTACCGACTGAGCTAATTTAACTCATAATTGGAACCATAACAGGTTGGTTGGTTTTACGGCATGTCAACCCTTGTTGGGTTATTTTATGCCATAGATGTTTTGTTCTATTTATTTTTCATGAGTACACAATGTTTTTTTAAACTTGTGTTTTTCTATTCAACCCAACGATGGGCCCCTAACAGGTACGACCACTCTAGTTGAAAGGGAATTTGTGAGTAATGGTGGTAAAAGGTTACTCTACATTCCCCAAAGTTCCAGAATCGGAATTTTACCACTAGATGGAGTTCAATGTTCAACACCAAGATCCTTAACCACTGCCTTCTAGCACATATATAATAAAAAAAAGGGTTGGGGTTGCCATAAGGGCAATAGGTTTGGAACAATCATATATATATTTACCAACCCCTCCGCATGAGCAGGATGTGACACAAGGTCAATTTCTTAAGCGGAGTTCAACAGGTTTGAATTCAGAGTTTTCCTTCTCCTAGACCAGTTGCCTAACCAAGGTTAAAGAGCCCAGTCTGCCCTACTATTTATCCATAGCTGGAGGGAGAGTAGGATTCATGCCTTTCCCAAGGGTATTAGCGCTAAGTGAAATGCAATTACCACATTCAGGATTTGAACTCGCGGCGACAAGTCCATTTCCCATGACTTTAACCATTACACCACGCGCTTCCTTTGGAACAATCATATAGGTGTTAGGGTTTAACATGACCTGGCTATTGTTCGGAGGGGGCATCTAGCCTAAGTGAAGAAAAAGTAAAATTCCGTTCCTTTGAATACAGTTTGCAACTGGGGTGCCTATTGGTGACTTGATCCCATTTAAAAAAATGTATATCTGACAGTTACAGGAAATCATTTAGTGCTGAAAAGTTGCAGAAATCTCAAGATGTTGCAAAGGATTAGCGACATACACAGTCCTGCATTTCTAATGTTGGACCCCACAGGAGAAAGAATAAATAAATAAATAAGACAGATATCATGCGGACTTAGGCCAGTGATTTAAGAGTTGTTGGTATCAGTGGTGGGGCTCTGCTATCAGCCATTCTCAGCTGTGTGACCAGTCAGATAAGGTCAATCAAGAGTTGCTGCATTTTGAGGGGGGGAAAAAAAGGAGGCTGCACTCTACCCCTAGCATTTTTGGTAAGAGCAGATACATCTCCTTCCTGAGCTTTCTGACCCTGCTTGCTTCCCACACCCATCCCACTTCCACAATACCCAAAATTATCTGACACAACTATTTTATGAATGAACTTGCCAAGCTCGGCACTAAGCAAAATCTACAGAGTGATTGAAAAGTAACTCCCTATTTAAAACTATTTATAATTTATCACACCATGTCTAGATTATTCTGGTTAGAGTGGACTGGTGAGTAATGGGTACTCTTTGCGGAGTTCCGTCCCGGCCTCCTGCCTCAAAAACTGCTAGCCGGTGGCTGCTGAAGAAAAAAAAAAACCAGCTACGATTGAAGTCTGTAGCTGAAGTGGTGTCACTTGGAAAAAAAAAAAAATTAAATAAATAAAAATAACTAACTTAGGTTATTTATTACAAAATTTATTACAAAATTTGTGGTTCTGTTTTTTCTAGGTCACCCTGTATACAGGGTGACCCAGAAAAAGCAGCCCAAATTATTTATTTATTTTCCCATTAAACTAACCCTAAACCCCTAATTCTTTTTTTTCAAGTGACACTGCTTCGGCTACGGACTTCAATCATAGCTGGTGTTTTTGTTTTTTTCAGCAGCCACTGGCTAGCGGTTTTTGAGGCAGGAGGACAGTACGGAACTCCGTGAAGAGTACCAGTAATGGCAATGAAGGGGTACTCCTCTAACCTAACTATCAGATGCAGTTTAGTGTCATACCCAAGACACCCCTTTTTTTTGTGGGGGTCTTAAGGGATATTCTAAACAGTGCCAACAGGTCAAAATTTCTAAACGGAGTACAGTAGAAGCTGAACTCATCGTGGATGATTTAAAAAGAGAAATTTATATATTATATATATATATATATTATATATATATATATATATATATATATATATATATATATTATATATATTTATTCATATTAACTAATACAAATGAAAAGTCTGTCTAACCATTGGTTTCTGAATATCAATTTTTCGGTGTTATTCGTCATCAGAGACGTTGACTTATGAAAAAAAAATTGTTTTTTTAAATTTTTTCCATTATATATATATATATATATATATATATATATATATATATATATAAAATTGAAAAAAAAAATTTTTTTATTTTTTATTTAAAAAAATTTTTTTTTGTTATTTAAATTTTGAAAATATTTAGTTTTTATTATTTTTCTTTCATAAAAAAATGAATTAAAAATAACTTTCAGATTTCATCATGATCATGTCATGCAATTAGCATGGATATCCCTAATAATCTCTCACCAACCTTCTCTATCATTCATTGTCCCCCAGGAGGCCCAGTCTAGAAAATTGTAAACTTTGAATTCTTTGAAATCAGAGTTTACAATTTCCTAGACTGGTTAACATGCTACGGTTGAAGAGCCCAACCTGCCCTACTATTTACCCATAGCTACAGGAAGAAGAGATGGCTTCATGGCTTTTTCCCAAGAGCATTAGCACATCCAAGATTTGAACTGCTCATTTTGCATAAAACTGTATTGACATTTCAGTCTTGGAAAACTATAATATAGTTTTTGTGGCCCTGAAGTTACAGCGCCTCCTGTGACTGTGAAGTCCAATGTTTGAAAAACAGTCTCAACCACAGATGCTGCATTTGAAGGCTGTCCCTGAAGATGTTGAGTCGGTGCTGTAGCATTTTGATATCTACTGGCTTCTTACCAAGCAGTTTTATTTAGTGTAATTATACTTCACTTAACTCTTAACATCCTGTTAAGAATTTTTCTAAGTCCAGAGCCCCATTCCTATAAGTATTTATCAAAATATGGCTAAAAATGGCCTTTGCATCTAAAGTTACTGTTAAATCAAAGACCCTAAATATGTTTAATATTATATTTAAACAAAGGCTATTGTTTGGGGCTATTAGGAAAATGAATGTGTCTTCTGGCTGTGTGAAATAAGTGGTATAGGACATTAAGAGTTAATATCAAACCTGTTTCTTGTAAACTAGAGAGAAACCTACTACTGAGAAGATTGGCCAGTCCAATGGGTCTGCTTGTTGGCCGTGGGTGGTGACCCATAATATTTAAGAACAGAATCCTAGAGGCTGAGCAATCCATGATTTGCAACACTCCACTTTGGCCCTTACTTAGGCTAGATGAGCGATTGGAGAGCCCCTCTCTAAATCAATCAGCTGGTCATATCAAGCTCTAACACCTATCGTCCAAACCCATTGCTCTTTTGGCAAACCCCCAACCCCTTTATCATATGTGTGCTAGAAGGTGATGGCTGAGGGTCTTAGTGTCCTGGGTATGACATTAAACTGCATCTAGTGGTGAGGTTCCAATTCTGCAGCTCTGGAGAATGTGGAGTACACTTTCATTGCCATTACTGCCAGGTCCACTCTCACCCAGAGTGGTAGTACCTGTTAGAGTCCCATCTATGGGTTAAATAGATCCAAAAATGTGTTTAAAATAAATAAAAATTTGAATACACAACAAGAATGAATAAAACAAAATGTCTTCAGCATAGAATAACCCAACAAGGGTTGACATGCCATAAAATTCAACCAACCAACTTGAAAGGTGGGTTTCATATATTTTCTATGAATACTACTTTATGAAAATGGACAGGTAGAAGATTGGGGGGAGGGGGAAACTCTAGCCCAAGATCTACATGTGATCATCTTGTGAGTATAATTTGTATGTATTTAATTTTAACTTACTTACAAGTCACATGGTTATATTATATAATAATTAGGATGTATTTTTATTTTCAGTAAATAGAGTTCCCCCCCCTGTCATTTGTAAATTTGAATGTTTATGTCTGATACTAAATTTATCCCTCATATTTAGTCGGATTGACTTTATTATTTTTTTTTTTTCTATCTTTCTCCCCCCCTTCCCTTTCAACAAAAATGAGAAAGAGAAGGTGGTGAGAAAGATATAGAGGGGGGATATGGGGGAGTGAAAATATAGAGAAGGGGGAGTGAGAATATAGAGAAGGGGGGAGTGAGAAATATAGAGAAGGGGGAGTGAGAAATATAGAGAAGGGGGGAGTGAGAAAATAGAGAGGGGGGAGTGAGAAATATAGAGAGGGGGGGAGTGAGAAATACAAGAAGGGCGAGTGAGAAATACAAAGAAGGGCGAGTGAGAAATACAAGAAAGGGGGGGTGAGAAATACAAAGAAGGGGGGAATACAAAGAAGGGGGGGAGAAATACAAGAAATACAAAGAGGGGGGAGAAATACAAAGAAGGGGGGGATACAAAGAAGGGGGGGAGAAATACAAAGAAGGGGGGGTAGAAAAATAGAGAGGAGGGGTTAAAAAGATGGGGGGATGGGAGAAAGAGAGGGTGGAGCATAATGCTAATCTATTGTATCGGCTGTTTTAATGGAATAGGAAGGTAAGAAGAAAAATGAATACATGTGTTCGAATGTTACGACCTCTCATCACAAATAAATGAATGAACAAGTCCATTTTGATAGTGACAAAAGAAAAGGAAGAAAAAGGAGATGCTACACATCAGAAAGAAAATCATCTCTGTTAAATTAATCATGAGAATCCAGCGACCCGTCCTCCAGAAGAAGCACCTGCCCCTCATTTAAAAGAGGCAAAGCCGGGTTTACTGCCCAGTGCCCGAAGAACCTCTAAAGGGGAATGCTGATGGGAACCACACACTTTTTCCTTTGGTTTTGTGCGTGGCTTCCCGCATTAAAAAAAAAAAGACCTTGTGTCACATCCCAGTGAGGTTAGGTAAGTACTATCAGAAAGAAAATATAAGAAAATAGAGACTAGAGAAGCGGGGAGATCATCTATTTCAATGGAATCGAAAGGAGAGAGAAATAAAAAGAAAGTTAAATCAAGATTATTATACTTTTTACATTATTGAATGGCCGGTTTAGCTCAGTTGGTAGAGCGTTCAGCTAGAAACATAGAATGTTTCAGTATACTAGTACATCCAATAAGGATCCGCACTAACAATAAGTACTTCACAACAGTGTTAAGAATTGATGTCCTAAGTAGATAATTCTCGTAATGATCAGCAACTACCCTAAACAGCCCTAGACAAATAGTCTTGGACTAGTTCATTGATTCCAAGAATAGGGTAAGATAGGCCAGTCCACAACAATTTGGCATTAAATGACCCAAAAAGGGTTGATATGCCTTAAAACAAAACAACCAGCCATGCTAGTATTTAGTTGAAAACTGAACTAAAAATTGCTTTTAGTTTCCAAATTGAACCATTTTAACACCATCGTGCCAATAAAAATCCATTTTTGCTGCATTACGGAAATGCAGAGACAATAATCTGAGCATTATGATGGAGATTAGAAGATATTAAAATATTCAAAAGAAAAGAAAGAAAAACGATAAATTATTTGAAAAACAAAGACACTTTGCTTTGGCAATTTGCCAAAACAAGTTATCAACTTTAACTAACATTAAAATCTTTTTCAAACAACCCAATCCTAAAAACAAGGAATATTTTAGTATGAATTTTGTGTCATTAAACTAAATAGGAAAAAAGCCTTTAAGAGACAAACATTGATTCACTCAGCTTTTTTTTGTAAAACTTGGGAAAAAAATTTTTTTTTTTTTTTTAATTTTTTTTTAAATACTCAATATTAAATCTTTGAATTCTGGTAAAACAAGGAGGTAATCAAGATATGTATAGAGAGGGGGAAATTGACAGGCAGAATGTGAAGTAAGAGACAGGTAAATTTTTTACTTAATTGCAAATTATGACTAATTAGAAACAATTAAAATGGAATCTTTTTTAAACAACCCAATCCTAAAAACAAGGAATACTAAAAGTATGAATTTTGTGTCATTAAACTAAATAGAAAAAAAGCCTTTAAGAGACAAACATTGATTCGCTCAGCTTTAGTATAATGTATTTGCTTGGGAAAGAGAAAGAGAGTGATCAGAATCACGTTATTTTAAGAAATCTAAGTTTTTTTTTCTTTTTCTTTTAACTTTAAAAATTAGAGGTGGAACAAAAAAATCATACAAATCAGTTATATGACACTGGCAAATTGCCAATTACGAAATAAATCAGAAATACCCACGAAAACACAGTGAGTACAGCTCTTAAGTGTAATAAACTAGTCTTATAAACTTATATTTTAGGTTTCATACCTGCTCTGCTATTATAGCATTGGGTACTTTCTATGCATACACTTTTCTAATTTGCTGTCTTTTATTCATATATATATATATATATATATATATATATATATATAAAGGAAAGTTGACTTACCCGTGAATTTGGTCACGATGGTTAGTAAGTGTAGAATTCAGAGGGGTAAGTCAGTGATATAACAAATACAATGCATTGACCACACACGTGAGACGACTGCTATTAATCGGTGTCTCGATTAATTCAGTGGATTTAACCCTGAAGATCCTTATGGTGAAACTCGAGTAGGTTATCTCTTGTACCTTTTATAATATATATATATATATATATATATATATATATATATATATATATATATATATAGTATAATGGTTAGAGTATCCGCCTGACAGGTAGGGTTCGAATCATGCACAAAGCACTGCCCTGTCTATAGCTCTGCTGATGAGGCCTAATAGGCTGAAATGTACATACAGAGATTGACTTTTTCTCAAGTTTGTTTACGCTTTACATTTAAACCGATATGCACACCTAATTCATTTAATTATAATTAATTAATTAACAAATTAGGTATGACTTTAATTAAGCACATAATCTCCCACAAATTGTCGGCCTTTGCCATTTCAAACACATTGTTTGTTCACTTCATATATATATATATAATATAATAAGATAAATATATAAAGGTTTTACATATCTATTTATTAGGTGACAAAGGAACAATTACAACCATATTGGTTTCATGCGATGCAATCATCAGGTGAAGATGTTTCAACATTTGAAACATCTTCACCTGATGATTGCATCGCATGAAACCAATATGGTTGTAATTGTTCCTTTGTCACCCAATAAATAGATATGTAAAACCTTTATATATTTATCTTATTATATTATATAACAGCTCTATTTTATATTGAGCACTCTACCAATAATACTGCCTTTGGTACACCATTCCAGCAAAAGCTGAAACAGTGACCATCTCACACTATATATATATATATATATATATATATATATATATTTCATTCAACTTTAAAAATTAGAGGATGAAAAAAAATCATACAAACCATTTATATCAAACTGCCAATTAAGAAATAAATTAGAAATGCCCAAGAAAACACAGTGAGTACAGCTCTTACGGGTTTCTTTCCTTTTTTTTTTTTCTTTCTTTTTCTGTTACATCCTCCAAATAATAAGCCTGCTTGTGTTTCATGGGATTTTTCCTCAAGATCTGAGCCTATCAAGTGAAATTTATTCAGGAAAACGTTGCAACTTGAGGAAAACAGGATGTAAGTAAAGTTGTAGTAAATTCTCATTGTCTTCAACATCCTGGTGACAATGGTACAGAGGGTAGGAGGGGGTGGGGCGAAGCAGAGAGGTTGGGGTGGGGGTGTGAATGTGAGGGTGACAGGATGATGGGAAATAAGGGAAGACTAGCAGGTCAGTCAGATGATAGGTGACTGGGTGTGGCAATGATAATTATTCTTTTGCTAAAAAACGCTATAAATTATGATGATAATGATTGTGTACGGTTGGTTGGATGTTTACGGCATGTCAACCCTTGTTGGGGTATTTTATGCTGAAGACATTTTGTTTTATTAATTCTTGATTACTAAAAAAAAATTTAAAACTCAAAATTTGGTAATCCTTAACTTGTTCCTCGTAAATTCCTACCATAAAATAAACTAAACCCTCATTTTATGTCCGTGTTTTTGCAATGTGTTTTATTTTTCTTGCACCCGTTATTTTACAATACAATATATTTTCTTTATTCTTTAACAAATGAAAAAATATATATTTAGTATTGTAAAATAACGGGTGCAAGAAAAATAAAACATTTATTGCAAAAACACGGACATAAAATGAGGGTTTATTTTATGGTAGGAATTTACGAGGAAAAAGTTAAAGATTACAAAAAATTTTAAAACCCAATTTTTTGTTAACTCATTTTCTTCTATTTAACCTATAGATGGGACCCTAACAGGTACTACCACTCTGGGTTAGAGTGGACCTGAGAGTAATGGAAATGAAAGGGTATTTCACACTCCCCAGAACTGAAGCCTCACCATCAAATGCAGTTTAGTGTCATACCAGGACACCTTTTTGGGGGGAGAGAGAGGGGGGAGAGGGGGAGAGAGAGAGAGGGGGGAGTATTACGCCATATCTGCAGGGGGGAGGGTCTTACGCCATATCTGCAGGGGATAGAGTCATCATATTTTAAGCCCTGCCAACAGACATTGTTTTATTTATTCTTGTTGGGTATTCAATTATTCTTAAACTTTTATTTTTTAAAACCTTTTTATTAAATTCATTTTTAGATCTATTTAACCTATAGATGAAACCCTAACATATACTACCAGGTCAGGGTGACAGAAGAGTAATGGCAATGAAGGGGTACTCCACACTCTCAACAGCTCCAGAATTGGTACTTTAATACTTGATTCAGATTAACGTAATACCCAGGACTATTTATATATACTAGCAAATATATGCACCCTCCGGATGCAAGTATTTAAGTTTTAATATAATAAAATATCATGTTAAATTAGAAAGGCTAATGAAACTGAATAAGAATTCAGATAAAAATATTCAGAACAGAGGGGGTATGATTGAAAAATAAAACAACTTTGAAACTAACTATTCCATCATTTTCCATTACTCCCCTCTTTCATTGGTAAGTTTTCCTAATTTAACTATTTAGTTAAAATAGGAAGTAAAGAATAATATCACAGTTATTTCTTCTTGTCAATGGATTTCTTAAGATTTATCTCCGAGATTTTTGCTCATAAGATAAAACCAAACAATTAGAAATCAATAATACTAAGCATATATTTATTAAAATCAAATTTTCAAGATCAATATGCAAATTAGCTGCCAATTCACACTGTAAACCGCTATTTTCTTGTATATATAAATACAATTGCATGTTATCAATATGTAGATATGGTCAACAGTCTTAATGATGTAAAACAATTTTATTAATAATTAAGGTTTAAATAAAAATAAATCATGGAGAATGTGATGTAAATAACAAAGGGAATTGTGACTTGAATGGTAATATAGTTTCGGTTACAGACATACAAACCCACAATCTCCATTATAATAAGATGATAAAAAAGGAGGGGGGGGGTTTGCCATAAGATTAGCAATAACAGCTAGTTTCGTAAAATCATTGGACATAGACAATTTTTCACCTTAATTTGTTCAAATCGCAATTCCTCCGGTATTTCTGATCCAATCTTAAAAATATTTGTATGGTTGGAAAGAAAAGAAAAGAAAATAATCTTTCTAAATATGTAATTTTCATGTGTTTTTATCAATTGAATAATTTTTACGAGTTAAAATGATATTTTGCTTTCTTATTAAGAGCAATTGGTGGAAGCTTCTCTGACCAAATAAAAGCTAAAGTGGAGTGTTGCAATTCTCTCATCAGAGGATTGTTTGGTTTGGTTTTTTTTACGGCATATCAACCTCAGTGGGTCATTTAATGCCGATAAAGTTTTGAAATAAATTCATTCTTAATGGATAATACAATTTTTTTATGAATACATTTTTCTATTTAACCCTAACAGATACTACCACTCTGGGTCAGAGTGGACCAGGGAGCAATGGTGATGAACGGGTGCTCCACATTCCCTGGGTTCTATCCTTAAGCATCATGGGTCGCCACCAATGGCTAACAGGTGGCCCCATTGGGAGAGTCTTACCTCTCTGCAGAGTGCAGTCTGGTCAGAGGTAGTTGCTTTACCTATGCAGATTATACACACAATTTACATATATATATATATATATATATATATATATATATATTATACTATATTATATATCTTGTACACAGTTTATTCCAGGACTGCAGAGTCAGAGTTGGAAGCAATTAAGAGGTCACTGAGTTGAATTTACACTTTATATGCCCTAGTTAGTCTATAAAGTTGTACAGTGCTCACTACTTATGAATAGATTTTTTTTAAAGCCTGTTTTATATTTATTTGTAGACATTAATATCTTAATTACATAAAGACAAGTCCAAGTAGAGGTGCAAAAAATAGTCAGAGTTTTTGTGGAATTCAGACTCGTTAATGTCGCAATCCAAGTTTGAAGGTTCAATCCATATAGGTCTCACAATTTTTTTTTTTTTTTTTTTTGGGGGGGGGGGGGTAAATTGTGAGAGCCCCCTAGATGTTTATTTATGCCTAAATCCAACACTGAATTCATTCTTTATCTAAATATCTAATACTAAAATAAAAGCCTCCCTCACACATGCACATATCTGTTTGCTTCCTTCTTTCAACATTTCATATTAAGTCAGTTTTTTTTTTCTTAATATAAACATACATTCCAATTTAAAATTATATAT
Organism: Doryteuthis pealeii; assembly: GCA_023376005.1. Taxonomy (NCBI): domain Eukaryota; kingdom Metazoa; phylum Mollusca; class Cephalopoda; order Myopsida; family Loliginidae; genus Doryteuthis; species Doryteuthis pealeii. The sequence continues at coordinate 86,858,793 of CM042160.1, forward strand.
ATATATATATATATATATCCGAAAATGAATAATGTTTACTCACCCCTCTGTGGCAATCTCACGTATGCAATGCAAAGCAAAGCAACAAAAAAAAAAAAAAAAAAAAAAATACACTCATCAGATGAGTGTTGCCAAATATGGAAAAATCTATTTGTTTTTTGGGTTTTTTTTTTTTAAATCTTTTTAGTACATGAAACTGACAGTAATGAAACTGCTACAAATTCGTTGAGTAAACAATTATTCATTTTAGTGGTATCCTGGTCTGATGGTCAGCAGTTTTTGATTAAATTAAAGTGTTTTTAAACAATTTTTTCTCAACACATGGTGAAACTCGAGTAGGTTATTTCTATACACACTGTAATACTAAATTGCTCACTTACGTATTGAGCACTTTATATTTGTTATAATACTGACTTATCCGATTATACTTATATCAACCAAATATCGAGATTAATCCAATATTTTTTACCGGTAAGTTCATTCCATTATGAGAGAGAGGACAGAGAGAGTGAGAAAAAGAAAGAGAAGAGAGGAGAAAGAGAAAGAGAGAGAGAAAGGAAAGAGAGAAGAGAAAGAGAGAGAGAGAGAAGAGAGAGAGAGAGAAAGAGAGAGAGAGAGAAAGAGAGAGAAGAAAGAGAAGAGAAGGAGAAAGGAAGAAGAGAAAGAAGAGAGAGGAAAGAGGAAGAAGAGAGAGAGAAAGAGAGAGAGAAGAGAAAGAGAAAGAGAAAGAGAGAGAGAAAGAGAGAAAGAGGGGGCAGGTATATTAAAGACCATGGAATATTGTCCTTTATGTAGACGTTTAAGTCTTCTAGTTGTTTTTTGTAGATCAGGATCCCATACTTTTTACCCAAGGGCTTTCAATAATTTCACTGGTCATCCTCAGGGGCCTGCTGGTTGTAGATCTACGAAAAACGACTAGAAGACTTACACACTTACAATGAAGATCATAAAGAATATCCATGGTCTTTAACAATCCTGACTAAATAATAACTTGCTGCCAAAAATAGAGATAAGACAAACAGGAATATTCTTTTAGGTTATTTATCTTGTGAATTTTTTTTTAGTAGTTTTCATTTTAGGTCATCGTCAGGAGAAAATTTCTTCTGAAAGAAATTGTTTTTAGAAAGTTTTTTTTGTGTGTGTTGTGGGTAAGAGTTGCCAATACTCACACACAAAGAGGAAGCAGGAGATATGTAAAGTAATAAAGCGTCGGGTGCTAAAGTCGGTATCAGCCAATCGCGAGGGAGTCTATCCCCTTTTCACTAGCACTAGACCCAGGAGATTGTTTTTTGTGTTGAGGTGAGCGCTACACCTACCAACAGTCTTTTACGCACAGATCCCTGTGCTACTCATCGTTGAGTTGGCGAGGGCAGTATCGAACTAGGAGACTGTGGCTTCTGTCGAACACTCTACCGACTGAGCTAACCTGAATAAGTTAAATACTTGGTAATAGTATATTTACCCGACCATAAATTCATATCATTACTAACTTCCAGTCTTGTCTGACTGACAGATAATTTATAGACAGACGCAACCATCTTTTAACGTCTATAGGGGAGGTAGGTAGATAAAAAACGGTTGTATAGGAATACAACAGTTTTTAAAAAGTTTCAAATGTTTTGATAAGCCACAGATAATTTTGAATCTCACCACACACACACACATTATATATATATATATATATATATAATATATATATCTTATTTATAATGGAGATTTGTGGGTTTGTCTGTCTGTAACCGAAACTATATTACTATACAAGTCACAATTCCCTTGTTATTTACATCACATTCTCCATGATTTTATTTTTTATTTAAACCTCAATTATAGTAAAATTGTTTTACATCATTAAGACTGTTAAGAATATCTACATACTAATAACATGCAATTATATTTATATATTCAACGAAATAGCGGTTTACAGTGTGAAGGGAAGGCTAATTTGCATATTGATCTTTAAAAATTTGATTTTAATAAATAATGCTTAGTATTATTGATTTTCTAATTGTTTGGTTTTTTATCTTAATAAATATGAGCAAAAATCTCAATAAATCTTAAAGAAATCTATTAACATAAGAAAATAACTGTAATTTTATTCTTTCTTCCTATTTTAACTAAATAGTTAAATTAGGGAAATTTACCACTGAAAGACGGAGTAAGGACAATGGTGGAACAGTTAGTTTCAAATTCTATTTTGCAATCATACCCACTCTGTTCCAAATATTTTATCTGAATTCTTATTCAGTTTCATTAGCCTTTCTAATTTAACATGATATCTTATTATATTAAAACTTAAATACTTGCACCCGGAGGGTGCATATATTTGCTAGTATATATAATTGGAATTATAAAAAGTGTTAATATTGTAGTTGGAACAAGAACACAACAGACTCGTAGGTCATTTAATAAGTGTTGTGTTTTGCTTGGGTGCACAAATAGTAGGTAGTTAATGGTTAACATGCTTTTTAAATTTTAGTTTTGCTCTCATGTACGGGGGGGGGGCTGCCAAGAAAGAGATTACCTAGAGTAATGAATCATACATACTATTCCATATATTCATCCTATAGTTTAAATACACTTAACTATTTGCCAACAAAATTTCCCCCACAGCTGTACCAAATTCCCCTGGTATTTTTTTTTTACCTGCACGATTTCAAATTCACTTCATAACTCATTCTATTTAAATAAAATCTTATAATCATTATACTCAACTAACCATCAATGGGGTACAGTATACTTTCTTTGCTGGCACCAGTGGCCTGTGTTCGATCCCATTTAAAAAAACTAAATTTCTCCCACAGCTGTACCAAATTTTCTTGGTATTTTTTTTTTACCTGTATGATGGGATATTTCAAAGTTCACTATATGTTCACCTCAGAACTCATTCTATTCAAATAAAGGGGTTTCACATAGATATTTTTTAGTTAATACAATCCACCCCTAAAAGCTGTTATTTTATTAGTTACTGGAACTTATTGAGTAATGTGTTAGAATCTCAACGTTTATTTACCCATGGACCCCCTTTTAACCCTATTTTACTCTGGTGGACCCTCCCATAGCCATTTGATGTTTAAAAATCCCATTGTAATTTTATAGTTAAATATATTTTGCTTGCTTGGATCCCAAAAAACTTTATATGGTCCCTGGGGTCCACATGGACCCCAGTTGAAACCACTGTTAGATTGAAAAAAAAAAAAAAAAAAAAAAAAAAAAAAAAATATATTTCTCCCATGGCTGTACCAAGAAAATTTGGTACAGCCATGGGAGAAATATATTGAAATTTTTTTACCTGTATGATGGTATATTGCAAAGTTCACTATCTATTCACCTCAGAACTCATTCCATTTAAATAAAATCCTATTATAATTGTAATCTGGGTCCTTTGGCCGAATTATAATCGACTAACCATCAACGGGGTACAGTATACTTTCTTTGCTGGCACCAATGGCCTGTGTTCAATCCCATTTAAAAAAAAACTAAATTTCTACCACGGATGTACCAAATTTTCTTGGTATTTTTTCACCTGTATGATAGGATATTTCAAAGTTCACTATCTATTCACCTCAGATAAAATAAAAAGATGGTAATGATTTTTAATCACTAAAATATCAAAATAAAGATAAACACTATTATCAATTAATATTAATAAAATAAGTTAATTTTAAATATTAAAATTTACAAAATTATTATTTATTAGCAGTAAAACCTGGAATTGTTGAGAATAAAAATAATAAAAAAATGAATGATAATGGAAGAAGCTAAAGTGTTTAGAATTTCTCTTAACTCTTTGCCAACCAAATCTCCCCTGCCATGGCTGTACCAAATTTTCTTGAGTTTTCTTTTACCTCTATGATGGGATATTTCAAAGTTCACTATCTATTCATCTCAGAACTCATTTCATTCAAATAAAGTCTTATTTTTGTAATCGGAGTTCTTCTGTGTATAAGTAGTGATATCCCCCTGTGTATGTCTGAATGGAGTGGTCTGCCCTGGGAAGAATGGACATAATAAAGAGCGAGAGACGGCCATTTGCAATCGGTCGACAGACGTTCGAACAACTTACAAAGTCTTACGTACTTCTGCTTAATTCTAATGAACTAACTATCTGTTTTTGTACTTTGCTTTTGCAGTGGTGGGTCTAAAATGAAGGTTTTGTTTTGTTTTTTTAATTGGTTAAATTAGATTAAATAAGAAAAAAAAAGATAAATAAAGTTAAAATCAAAAAGCTATTTGCCTGAATTTTTGAGATGAGACTTGATATTTTGTATTATTTGGATTTTTTGGACTGTTGTCCTCATCTTTGTTATAAACACAACAGAGTTCAACAAGAAACACCCAAAAAAAGGTCAAAGGGCACACTGACCAAAACATTGTGTGAGGACAACAGTCTGAAAAATCAAAACAATATAAAAATTTATTCTCGCCTTGGTTGGATTGAGAACTTTTCAGTAACCCTCGTACAAGAGAGATTTTCCTTCAGTTCCATCAGATATATTGATATCTCGGCTTTGGCTAGTTCACCTGTATATATTGTCTATAATGGGTATTAGATTTTAGTCAGGCAATGTCATTCTCTGCTTTAGAAGATAAAGAAAGAAAAAAAAAAACAATATTACAAAAATGAATTAAATAATACAAGATATTCTCTACTACGATGGACAGAGCAGATCAGAGAAAAAAATCATCCACTCTCGTAGATTAAATAAAGGGTTAGGTTCAAAATTCTCAAAAGATTACAAACTACAGACATCTGGAGAGGATCATGTGATCCTGCTGCAATGGTTAGCAAGCTAATCTCAGAAAACAAATAATACTAAGTAGAAGGTTCAATTCTCACAAAATGCTCCATACTTGCAACCTTGTGCCAACTCTAAGCTATGATTAGTTCTTTTTTGTTTTTGTTAACACCTTAACATAGAATTGTTAGCAAATTAATCTTGCAGATTAATTTACAACCAAATAGTGAATTTGAGTGATGATCAATTGTTTTATTATCTTCCAAGCTATAGCCATGTCAGTGATACTGTATGGCTGAAATGTTTGAAATAAAAGGATAAATGAATTTAAGAGACACTGGCAAAACATGGGGGGGGGGGGGGTAGCTGAATCAGTTATGAATTATGAAGGAGTTAATAATAAAAAGTTTATTTCAATATCCTTTTAATATTTTTAATATCTTATTTTTAATATCATTTCGATATTATTTTTGAACATTATTTTTAAATATTATTTTTGAACATTATTTTTAAATATTATTTTTAAATATTATTTTGATATTATTTTTAAATATTATTTTGATATTATTTTTAAATATTATTTTGATATTTTTAATATTATTTTGATATTATTTTGATATTTTTAATATTATTTTGATATTATTTTGATATTTTTAATATTATTTTGATATTTTTAATATTATTTTGATATTATTTTGATATTTTTAATATTATTTTGATATTATTTTGATATATATTATTAATATTGTTATTTTATTTTAATATTATTTTAATAATAGGCAGCCTAATTGTGTGTATAAATGAATCATGAACGTAAGTAGTCATAATAATATTAATGTATTGGTGATTTTATTAAGTTACAGTCCATAACATACAACACTCCACTTTAACCCTTACTTAGGCTAAACAGGTTGTCAAAGAGGCCTCATCCAATCAATCAGCTGGTCATGTCAATCTCTAGCACCTATATGATTGTCCCAACCCCTTTGCCCATATGGCAACACCCCCAACCCCTTTTTATCATATGTGCTAAACAACAGCTGAGTATCCTGAGTATGATGTTAAAATGCATCTAGTTGCAAAGTTCCAATTCTGGATCTCAGGAGAGTTTGGAATACCACTTCATCACCATTACTCTCAGGTCCACCCTGACCAGGAGTGGTAGTACCTGTTAGGGTCCCATCTATGGGTTAAATAGAAAACTGGGTTGAAAAAAAAAATGTTTAAAAATTTTTTGGATGCCTATCAAGAATGAATAAAACAAAATGTCTTCGGCATAAAGTAACCCAACAAGAGTTGACATGCCATAAAATTCAACCAACCAGTTACAATTTCTTGCTAATGAAATTAAAAGAATTGTTACCACTTAAGATAACATTTGATGGTGTATCTATTGAACTTGAGATGTTTTGTAATATCTACTTCCTAGGCAGATGCTCTAACGACTAAGATAAACCGGTCCTATGTGCAAGCTGATATATTTTTTAGTTTGCATGAACAAAGAATAAAATGGTATGAACCATAGATAACACAAAATGTCTAACAAAAAAAGTGGAAAAAAACCCATAGAAATGAAGAGAAAAAAAAAAAAAGAAAATTAATAAAAGAATAGGAAGTTATAGAATACTGATCATATAGTAGATCATGGATGTCAAGGAGGTTATTAAAATCATTTGCAGCTGTCTTTTCAATTCTCATCCTTAATGCTCATCGAAAAGCAGAAATCATATAACAATATAACAAAGATAAAGAAAATTTCTAAAAGATGAAAAAAATAAGAAAATAAATAAATAAATAAAAGAAAATTTCTAAAAGATAAAAGAAAATTTCTAAAAGATAAAAAAAATAAATAAATAAATAAATAAAAATTTCTAAAAGATAAAAAATAAATAAATAAATAAATAAATAAAAGAAAATTTCTAAAAGATAAAAAAAAAATAAATAAATAAATAAATAAAAGAAAATTTCTAAAAGATAAAAAATAATAAATAAATAAATAAAAGAAAATTCTAAAGATAAAAAAAAAAATAAAAAAAAATAAATAAAAAAAAAAAGAAAAATAAATAAATAAATAAATAAATAAAAGAAAATTTCTAAAAGATAAAAAAAATAAATAAATAAATAAATAATAAAAAATTTCAAAAGATAAATAAAATAAATAAATAAAAAAAAAAAAAAAAAAAAAAAAAAGAGATAAAGAAAATTTTTAAATAAAAAAATTGCTGAAAATTGAAAAAAAAAAAAAAAAATTAAAAAAGAAATATAGAAAAGAAAAAAAAAAAGATTTTAAAAATAAAAAAAAAATTTTTTAAAAATTTTAAATAAAAAAAGTAAACAAAATTAGAAAAAAAACAATAAAGAAAATATTTTTAAAATAAAGAAAATAAAAAAGATAAAATAAAAAAGATAAAATAAAAATAATTTTGAATAGAACAATAGATGAACACACATTAAAATCAAAAGTGAAAGAAAATGAAAAAAAAAAAAAAGTTAAAATAAGATAAAAGCAACGAAAGACAAATGAAAAAAAAATGGTAAAAAGGTCATAAAATAACCGAAGAGGAAAAAGGTGGGGGATGGGGGCGAGAAGAAATAATCAATAGATTTTGGCCAACGCACAAAGAGAGAATAATTGAAAAGTAAGGAAGGTTAAACAAGACAAATAACATCATTCAATAAGAATGATTATTATTAAAATAACAAGAGTAAAAAAGAAAAAAAGAAAATTTAAAAAAAATAATTGTAGCAGAAAGAATAGAGTTTGGAAAATCAGATTGACAGCTCTCAATAATGGTCTAGCACCATCCAAGACTGAAATTGAATTTATTACCAAAAACAGAATCTAGTTCAGACTAGAATGACAAGGTTTAAGCAGTGAGAAATTTTAATTAACAGCAGGTATTCCTGTAAACAACCTAAGGCCCAGAAGTCGTACTATAACTTACAAAATATATACAGACAGGTTTGATTTGGTTTAGTTTAGTTTCAATGGCATATCAAGTCAGCTGAGTTTAGTAAATGACTTTAGTGCAAGCCAAGGAATACTTCATGTTTTAATGGACTTTTTCATTACTCTATAGGGCAGAGATGCTGATAGGTATGCATCACGTGTCCCTGACGACGCACAAAAATCTAAAAGGACACAGTAAGATCATATCCATGCATCCCAGTGTTTTTCTTTTTTCTTCCTTCACCATTTCAAGCTAACTGGAAATACATTTCAATAGTTTCTTAGAAATTAATTACACAGGATAGGTTACAAGGTAGAAGTTAGATGGCTTTAGTTTCGATCCATAAATTTTCCTGGGGTCACATTCAATGCAAATATGTGCATCCTAGGACACACTAAATCAAAAAGCTATCACCATATTGTATATAATATATATATATATATATATAAGAATGACTCCAACATTTTAAAACTTATATACAACACACACACACACACACACACACACACACACACATATATATCTATATATATCTA
>CM042160.1:86872015-86957015 GCA_023376005.1 Doryteuthis pealeii
ACCGTCCCCCCACTAACTCAGCACATGAGTAGCACAGATTGGATAAAGTGGGGAGCTGACAGTAAATGTAGCGCTCCACCTCAGATGAGAAAACAATATCACTGGTCTAGCGCTAGCGAAAAGAGGATAGACTCCCTCACTGTCCGGTTGATACCGACAATAGACCATTCTGCTAACTTAAAAGAAAATATATAAGCAACACCAGATAATCAAGATTTAGATTTTTGCATTTCATCATGTATGATTTAGACGATAATTTATTATTACATTTTATGTTTACTTAAGAGCTATTGCTAAATATTTCAATATGTAAAAAGTAATAATCTTCATTTAACTTTCTCATTATTTTTCTTTCTTTCCTTCTTTTCATTATGTTCGATTGAAACAGATTCGCATTATTGCTACAGTGTGCACACAAGCTCTCTCAATCTTTCCCCAACTCTTTCTTTCTTATATTTCCTCTGTATAGCATGTCCTTTTTATTACCTTTCTTTCATTATAATAAAAACGGAATAGTCTATTATTTAGCTGAGTAGACAACACTCATAAGAAATAAGAATTTGGTGGATAAGCAACAGCAGATAATCAGAATGCACATTTTTGCATTTCATCTTGGGTGATTTGGACAGTCTTATTTTTAACCAGAGGGTTAGGTGAATAAGCAACAGCAGATAATCAGAATGCACATTTTTGCATTTCATCTTGGGTGATTTGGACGGTCTTATTTTTAACCAGAGGTTAGGTGGATAAGCAACAGCAGATAATTATGCACATTTTTGCATTTCAGCTGATTTGGCGGATAACAGCAGATAATCAGAATGTACATTTTTGCATCTTGGGTGATTTGGACGGAGAGGGTTAGGTGAATAAGCAACAGCAGATAATCAGAATGCACATTTTTGCATTTCATCTTGGGTGATTTGGACGGTCTTATTTTTAACCAGAGGGTTAGGTGGATAAGCAACAGCAGATAATCAGAATGCACATTTTTGCATTTCATCTTGGGTGATTTGGACGGTCTATTTTTAACCAGAGGGTTTGGTGGATAAGCAACAGCAGATAATCAGAATGCACATTTTTGCATTTCATCTTGGGTGATTTGGACGGTCTTATTTTTAACCAGAGGGTTAGGTGGATAAGCAACAGCAGATAATCAGAATGTACATTTTTGCATTTCATCTTGGGTGATTTGGACGTCTTATTTTTAACCAGAGGGTTAGGTGAATAAGCAACAGCAGATAATCAGAATGTACATTTTTGCATTTCATCTTGGGTGATTTGGACGGTCTTATTTTTAACCAGAGGGTTTGGTGGATAAGCAACAGCAGATAATCAGAATGTACATTTTTGCATTTCATCTTGGGTGATTTGGACGGTCTTATTTTTAACCAGAGGGTTAGGTGAATAAGCAACAGCAGATAATCAGAATGCACATTTTTGCATTTCATCTTGGGTGATTTGGACGGTCTTATTTTTAACCAGAGGGTTAGGTGGATAAGCAACAGCAGATAATCAGAATGTACATTTTTGCATTTCATCTTGGGTGATTTGGACGGTCTTATTTTTAACCAGAGGGTTAGGTGGATAAGCAACAGCAGATAATCAGAATGCACATTTTTGTATTTCATCTTGGGTGATTTGGACAGTCTTATTTTTAACCAGAGGGTTTGGTGGATAAGCAGCAGCAGATAATCAGAATGCACATTTTTGTATTTCATCTTGGGTGATTTGGACAGTCTTATTTTTAACCAGAGGGTTAGGTGGATAAGCAACAGCAGATAATCAGAAAGCACATTTTTGCATTTCATCTTGGGTGATTTGGTGGATAAGCAACAGCAGATAATCAGAATGCACATTTTTGCATTTCATCTTGGGTGATTTAGACGGTCTCATTTTTAACCAGAGGGTTTGGTGGATAAGCAACAGCAGATAATCAGAATGCACATTTTTGCATTTCATCATGGCTGATTTGGTGGATAAGCAGCAGCAGATAATCAGAATGCACATTTTTGGATAACTGTTAGAAGATTAAGGAAGGAACATGACTATTATTATTGCAGAATTAACAGAAATCTTCATGCTTTGTGCTGTGAGCAGAAAGCAAGTGTGTTTGTGTTGTGTGTGTGTGTGTGTGTGTGTGTGTGTGTGTGTGTGTGTGTGTGTGTGTTTTACATGAACATATTTTAATTATGTCTGCCAGTCTTTTATGCAAAAGATGCTGCTTTAAAATGGCCATTGCACAAGACAACAGTGCCCCCCACCCCCGGTCATGACTCAGCAAGAGGGTAGCAGTATACAGAAGAAGAAGCACAAAAAAAAAAAAAAAAACATTATTTTTACCACTATAAATAGCCAAGTTTTTTTTGTTCGGAAACACCAAAAAGTCTAAAAGGTTCAGGTTGGTCAGCATTTGGGATATTTTTAAATCTTGTGTGCACACATGTGAATCATATATGAATAACTGACAACTTTTTTTATTTTTTTTTTATTATTAAACGATAGAAATAATTAAGTAACCTGTAAAATGCAACCAAAAATAGATGCGGCGGGTTTTTAGGTTGCAAAAATCTGAAGCACTAAAAAGAAAAATGGTTAAATCAAGTACTTAAGAGGCTTTCAAGAAATAAGTTTTTTTATAAGTACAAAAAATAAATAAATAAAAAATAAATGAAAGACTTAAGAGATACCTAAACAAATACAAAAGAAAATAGTTGCAATTAGCCAAATGGTTAGAGCATAGGACAAAAGGACATAAGATATACATGGAGGCACATGGTCTAATGGTAAGAGTCAAAGAAAATCGACTCATCTAACAGAGTTCAATTCCTGGACAAAGCTGTCTGGATTTCACATGGCGCTCTGTCAATCATCTACATATTAATACTGGTGTTCCTTAGTCTTCCGTATGTTATCATCTTGCAACACCCTATTGTTAAAAATGAGACAGTCCAAATTGTTCAAGATGCAATGTAAATATGTAAAGCCAGATTAACTAGCTTCATACCTTGGGAAAGGTATGAATCCAATTCTCCCTCCAGCTATGGGTAAATAGCAGGGCAGACTGGGTTCTTTAACCATGGCTAGGTAACCAGCCTAGGAGAAGGAAAACTCTGAATTCAAACCCGTTAAACTCCGCTTAAGAAATTGAACTTGTATCACATCCTGCTCGTGCAGAGGGATTGGTAAATAAATAAATAAATAATGTGCTTAATTGAAGTCGTACCTAATTTTGAAAGTTAATTAATTAATTAGGCGTGCAACTTTCAAAATTAGGTACAACTTCAATTAAGCACATTGTCGGCTAAAAAAAGCCATATTAAAACACATCGTTTGTGTATTTACTTCATATATATATATATATATATATATATGTAAAAATGGAAAAGGAATTGAATCCGACAATATGAGGAAAAATGAGTAAAGAAAAGAAAAGTAAATGGATAAAATGAATTTAATCGATCACTTACACATGTGTTTCGGTCAGTTTATGTGTGTGAAAATATTTCGCGCACATACAAGAATCGACCTTCATCAGAGTGAATATTTTTTATTTTTATATAAAAATAAATATTCACTCTGATGAAGGTCGATTCTTGTATGTGTGCAAAATATTTTCATACACATAAACTGACCGAAACACATGTGTAAGTGATCAATTAAATTCATTTTATCCATTTACTTTTCTTTACTCATTTTTCCTCATATATATATATATATATATATATATATATATATATATATATATATGAACAAATAAAAGGTTTAGCTTTTATTTATTTATTAACATATGAACAACTTTTACGACCAAGCGGTTTTATGCTAATGCAATCATCAGGTAAACGATATAGCTTTTTAAAAAATGAAAGAAATGGTACAAATGGTTAATTGTGTGCGTTTTTTAACTGTACTCTCGTGTTGCGTGTTTACATGATGTCGGATGCACCTTTTTCAAGTATAATAGTGCCAACCATACACACATACACACACACACACATTATATATATATATATATATATATATATATATATATATATATATATATATATATATATATATATATATATATACTAATATTGCAGGAGACACATGGTGTAATGGTTACCATCATAGGAAATGGACACGATGAGATGAGTTCAATCCTCATACACAGTATGATAATTCAATTCTATAACATTTGATATGTTTATTTAAGAGCTATTACTAAATAGTTCAATATGTAAAAAGTATAATGAATTTCAATTAACTATCTCAGTCTTTCTTAAAAGAAGGGTTGTAAAATATTTACATTAATTTGCCAACAAAAATCTAGGGTTAAGCGTTTAAAATATCTACATTAATTTGCCGACAAAAGTGAGAAAAACACGACTCGCAAAATATCTAAATTGGGCCAGAAATTCACCTGACGCTGGCTAATAAATCATAGTGTAAATTAAGGTAGGAGGCCTAGACGATATATGATCAAAATTACCAAAATATCTTCAGTAATTCACAGTTTCAATATTACAAATAAAACAAACGTGTAACATTTTTTTTTCAATTCATTTTAATTTTACGTTGGATATTTAAGCAACGCAAGATCATTTGGAAAGTTTCATTTTAAAAATTTGTTGAAATACAAGGGTACAAATAAGAAATCTGCGATTAAGCAGCACCAGATAATCTGGATTTACATTTTTACAATAATCTTCCGACTTATCTTGCAGCACCTTCTGGTTAAAAATGAGACCATTCAAATCATCCAAGATGAAATACAAAAATGTAAATCCTGATTACCGGGTGTCCTTTATGGGGGAAATTCTTATTTCGTATGAGTGTTGTCAGAGGAGATGAGAATGTCAAAACAATAATGCTAATCTGTTTCAATCGAACATAATGAAAAGGAAAGAAAGAAAAAAAAATAGTGAGAAAGTTAAATCAAGATTATTATACTTTTTACATATTGAACTATTGAGCAATAGCTCTTAAGTAAACATATCAAACGTTGTAGTAATTAAATTATCATACTGTGGTATATCCACAGGTCCTGCTAGTAGAGAGAGTTAAATCAAGATTATTATACTTTTTACATATTGAACTATTGAGCAATAGCTCTTAAGTAAACCTACCAAACGTAGTAATTAAATTATCATACTGTGGTATATCCACAGGTCCTGCTAGTAGAGAGAGTTAAATCAAGATTATTATACTTTTTACATATTGAACTATTAGCAATAGCTCTTAAGTAAACCTACCAAACGTTGTAGTAATAAATTTCATACTGTGGTATATCCACAGGTCCTGCTAGTAGAGAGAGTTAAATCAAGATTATTATACTTTTACATATTGAACTATTTAGCAATAGCTCTTAAGTAAACATACCAAACGTTGTAGTAATTAAATTATACTGTGGTATATCCACAGGTCCTGCTAGTAGAGAGAGTTAAATCAAGATTATTATACTTTTACATATTGAACTATTTAGCAATAGCTCTTAAGTAAACATATCAAACGTTGTAGTAATTAAATTATCATACTGTGGTATATCCACAGGTCCTGCTAGTAGAGAGAGTTAAATCAAGATTATATACTTTTTACATATTGAACTATTTAGCAATAGCTCTTAAGTAAACATATCAAACATTGTAGTAATTAAATTATCATACTGTGGTATATCCACAGGTCCTGCTAGTAGAGAGAGTTAAATCAAGATTATTATACTTTTTACATATTGAACTATTAAGCAATAGCTCTTAAGTAAACATATCAAACGTTGTAGTAATTAAATTAACACTGTGGTATATCCACAGGTCCTGCTAGTAGAGAGAGTTAAATCAAGATTATATACTTTTTACATTGAACTATTGAACAATAGCTCTTAAGTAAACATATCAAAAGATAATAATTGAATTATCATACTGTGGTATATCCACAGGTCATGCTAGTTCTTCAATAATGTACAAAAGAAATAGAGTGCGGGGTAAAATTATATTTGTTGTTGTATAAACTCCTGGCGAGGAGGGAGGGGGGGGTCAGGTGGTAGTGGTATTATTTGTACTGTGGGATAAGGGGGAGGGGATCATCTTCCGGTTTTTATCTGTAACAAAAACTACGTCACTGCTTACGTCACACTACCTAAAATCGTCATAAATAGAATACACTCAAAATTTGAGCATGCAATGTTAGACAGTCCTCATTGGTTTTTTTAAACAAGTTTTAATAAATACATACCTGGTATTATCTATCTATATAGAATTTTTATTTTATTTTAATATATATTTAAAGTTATCAGAATTAAGCTTCCTTTGCAATTTTTTAAATTTTTTATTCCTTTGATAAATTTATTTTATTTTTTTACTCCTTTAATAAATTTGATGATTTTACTTTACTTGTGATACAAACTCTCTGATATCAAATTTTCAACTCCCATCCCCTCAGGCAATATTATTTTACGTCGCCCAGAGGGCGTTTTTTTTATTTTGCTAGTATTACAATTAACAGAATCATGATATATTACATTATATATAGAATCATAATTATAATATATATATATATATATATATATATATACAATACAGAATCATAATTATATATATATATTATATATATATACAATTAACAGAATCATAATTATAATAATATATATTATATATATATATATATACAATTAACAGAATCATAATAATATATATATATATATATATATATACAATTACAGAATCATATTATAATATATTATATATATATATATATATACAATTAACAGAATCATTTATAATACATATATTATATATATATATATATATATATACAATTAACAGAATATAATTATAATATATATATTATATATATATATATATAATATACAATTAACAGAATCATAATTATATATATATAATATATATATATATATATATACATAATTATAATTACAATATATATATATATATATATATATATATATATAATATACAATTAACAGAATCATAATTATAATACATATATATATATATATATAATATATATATATATATATATTAACAGAATCATAATCATATATTAATAATACATATATTATATATATATATATACAATTACAGAATCATAATTATAATAATATATATATATATATATATACAATTAACAGAATCATAATTATAAAACATATATTATATATATATTACAGAATATATAATTATACAATTATCATATTATATACATATATTATATATAATACAATTAACAGAATCATAATTATAATACATATATTATATATATATACAATTAACAGAATCATAATTATAATACATATATTATATATATATATACAATTAACAGAATCATAATTATAATACATATATTATATATATATATACAATTAACAGAATCATAATTATAATACATATATTATATATATATATACAATTACCAGAATCATAATTATAATACATATATTATATATATACAATTAACAGAATCATAATTGTGTATATATGTATTATAATTATCATTCTGTTAATTGTATATGTATTATAATTAACAGAATGATAATTATAATACATATATATACAATTAACAGAATGATAATTATAATACATATATATACAATTAACAGAATGATAATTATAATACATATATATACAATTACAGAATGATAATTATAATACATATATATACAATTAACAGAATGATAATTATAATACATATATATACAATTAACAGAATGATAATTATAATACATATATACAATACAGAATGATAATTATAATACATATATATACAATTAACAGAATGATAATTATATACATATATATACAATTAACAGAATAACTATATACTTATATATATAATTAGCAGAATAATAATTATTATATTTATGTCTATATAATCCCTCCACACACAAGCAGGTCATTTTTTTTTAAGTAGCGTTTAATAGGTTGGAATTTAGTTTTCCTTCTTCTAGACTTTTTTCCATACCAAGGTTAAAGAACCCACACTGCCCTACTATTTACCCATAACTGGAGGGAGAACAATTGGATTCATACATTTCCTAAATATAATTTATGTATGTTCAAAATACTTACATTTACTATTCAGATAAGTATGGTTTTTGAGCCAGCATGAGAACTGCATATGTTGTCCTTGCTACCGGAATGTAAGTGGTTAAAAAAACAAAAACTTTATGTATCTTTCAATTTTATTTAGTATTTAAAATGCAAGAAAACACCTTATATAGCAATTATATCCGCTTCGATTCAAATCAGAACTATATCATAAGAATATTAAATGACAGAATTTTTATGAGTCATTTTATTTTTCGTGTGATTCATCTCACTTATTCAGTTGTAGTCAACATGTAATCATTTTTGAAGTAATCTATTCAAAAATTTACGTGTCCTGAAATAGATCGCCATGCCAAAAAAAATCACTCCACTAGGATGAAAATTCAGCATGTCCGTTGGTTTCATACCACAATACTTCATTTTTTATTTTACACTCAAATATAAAGGCTAACCATTTTTGACATTGATTTCTTCTAAATTTATCAAGAATAAACATGGAGTGTCATATATATATATATATATATATATATATATATATATATATATATATATGCTTGATTGAAGTCATACCTAATTTTGAAAATTAATTAGTTAATAATTAATGAATTTAGGCGGGCATATATGTTCAAATGTAAGGCTAAACAAGTCGAGAAAATATCAATCTCTGAATGTACATTTCGACCTATTAGGTCTCATCAGCAAGGTTATAGGTCGAAATGTACATTCAGGAATTGACATTTTCTCGACTTGTTTAGCCTTACATTTGAACATATATGCCCGCCTAAATTCATTAATTATTAACTAATTAATTTTCAAAATTAGCTATGACTTCAATTAAGCACATATCCTCCAAAAATTCTCGGCTTAAAGCCATATAAAAAAAATAAACACTTTTGTTTACTTACCCTCATTATATATATATATATATATATATATATATATATATATATATAAAAGTGTATTTTGGCAGCATTTTCTCTTTTAAACATGTTTGAACTCGAGTGACGATTCCTGTCGTACGAGTTTCTGTTCAATCCTTTCAAGGTGTCTGGCCATCTTTTTGGTATCAGTTCGAACTGCTATTAATTCCTACTACCTCCCACTAACAATTCCTATACTATGGCTCGTTTTCTTTAAAAATGAGACACCAACCTGAAGATGGCAGGTCGATATGCCGAAAGCGCTCATAGAGACACCTTTGGTGGATTACTACACCAGTTCCACCCTGACACCAAAAAGATTAAACAGAAACTCGTACGACAGGAATCGTCACTAGAATTCAACCAAACACACACACACATATATATATATATATATATATATATATATATATATATATTATATATACATACATACATACTAGACAAAACGTGACACATTGGGTTACTCATTCAGCTCTGGGTAGACAATTGAGATTAGGGAAAAGGGAGTTAGCAAAGCGAATAAAAAATAAATACGGCCAGACGAAACCTTAAAATCATTTTGTCAGCTTTGTAAGAAAGGAAATATTTGACCTCATTTAAGCTACTGGTTGCTGGTTCTGAAATTTAACAGAAATACATTTCAAATTCACCCATCTCTCTCTCTGTCTCTCTTACCAGAGAAACTAACATTATATAACGGGGAGGTAGCCAAGAGATACATAGAGGGGGAGAAAGAGATAGACGCAGAATGAAGTAAGAGATTGGTCATTTTTTACTTAATTGCAAATTACGACTAATTAGAATTTTTTTTCAAACATAATTCAATCCTAAAAGTAAGGAATAATTTAGTATAATAATAATAATGATAATATATATATTTGTGTGTGTGTGTTTATTGGAGGGGTGGTAGAACTCAATATCAGGGATGGAGCCAACATCTACACTAGGTCACAAGTAGGGGACATTCAGAGAGGATCGAACTCTCTATTCAGTAGTAACCGCGCTTTTATCGGGGATTAGAGTATATGTAGTTCTCAACAGTGAATACACCGAAAACAACATTGCACAGTGACTATCAGTTTCAAGTTGATATCTGTGCCCACTCCCGCCCACACACATAAGATAGAGAGAAAGAGGTGGGGGCAGTAGCTATTCACCCATGCAACACGATTTTTTGCTATCGAAATCTCAATACATGAATTAAGATCACGATGCACCACGCCTCGTTGAATTCTAATTTTCTTTTTCTTTTCTTTTTTAAGGGAATGAGGGCTCTTTTTTTTTTAATCCGTGAAGGGAAAAAAATCCCTGCTTAAATTTTTTTTTTTTCTATAAAGATAAGAGTCCGAATAATTATATCCGAATATTTATATAATACGTGTTAATGCGAGAGCTTTTTAGTAAAAATTGATATTGATGTGTCGCTGCTTTTTTTTTTCTGGACTTATTAGCTTCATGTTGTTGCGTCAGGGTGACTTCTGACATGAACAGTCCTCCACGGAGAGCCTGACGCCACCGAGGGTGGTCCGGAGTCAAATTCATATAAGAACTGTGCTTTTTCAATTCTAATCATAAAACTCTGGAGTTAGAAATGATTGATAAAAATGCCTATGGTCTTTTTAAAGTAATTTACAACCTTGATAGCAGGACAGGTAATTATGTTAAACAGGTATTTATTATTATTCCCAGAAAGGTGCAACAAGGAAGTAAATTGTATTTTTTGTGGGGGTGTGGTAAATATATATTTTTATAAAAGAAATATTCTTTGTGTTATAAAACTCCTATAAATAATACGGAACATGTTGGTTGGTTGGGTTTTACGGCATGTCAACCCCCTTGGGTCATTTCATGCCAAATACTTCTATTGGTAAAAAAAAAGTTTAATGCTGACAAAATTTTGAAATAATTTCATTTTTAATGGATAATACAATTTTGTTTATAAACTCATGTTTTCTATTTAACCCATAGATGGGACCCTAACAGATACTACCACTCCGGGTCAGAGTGGACCAGGGAGCAATGGTGATGAAGGGGTGTTCCACATTTCCCAAACCTCCAAAACTGGAACCTCACCATCAGATAGTGTTTAACGTCATTCCCAGGACATGTAGACCCGCAGTCACCGCCTTCTAGCACCCATATGATAAAAAGGGTTGGGGATTGCCATAAGGGCAATAGGGTTGGGAAAATCATATAGGTGCTAGGGCTAGACGTGACCAGCCGATTGATCGGAGGGGGCCTCTCTGACCGCCCGTCTAGCCCAAGATAGGGCCAAAGTGGAGTATTGCATGTCATGAACTGCTCATCCACCTGGGTTCTATCCTTAAGCATCAAGGGTCGCCACCCACGGCCAACAGGTGGCCCCATTGGGGGAGTCTTACCCCTCTACAGAGGCGCAGTCGTTGCATTCTAACGCCCCACCGACAGGGCGGTATGGAACATGAAATTAAAAGTTAAAACTTTAGATTTTGTTCTAAGCATACTAAAATATTGAGTACAAAAGCCTTATTAAATTTAACTTTTAAAATAGGTGGCACAGTAGCTAAAATGGTAGCTAAAGTTCACATTTTCCGAAAATTCCGATAGTTAGCATTTTAGGACGCATTAGACAATAATTAATTAATAAACCAGGACGCATTAGACAATAATTAATTATAATACGCATTAGACAATTAATTAATAAACCAGGACGCATTAGACAATAATTAATTAATAAACCAGGACGCATTAGACAATAATTAATTAATAAACCAGGACGCATTAGACAATAATTAATTAATAAACCAGGACGCATTAGACAACAATTAATTAATAAACCAGGACGCATTAGACAACAATTAATATTAATAAACCAGGACGCATTAGACAACAATTAATAAACCAGGACGCATTAAAGTTAATTTATATTTTATCACGGACAATGATGGATTCTACTGCTGGTATTTTTTTTATATTCAAAACGAAACATGGTAAAAAAAACATCAACTTTTGAAGCTATGAAAATACAATGACATCTGCAGCAGCCCCCCCCCACTCCACACAGAACAGATTAACACTAAACATTTCGTTTCTCTATTTTTGATTCAACCCGAAGATAACTACAAGAATTCAACAGTATGCTGTGCGCATGTGCACACGTCTGCATAAGAGATCTCCCACAAGGATAAAAAAAAAAAGACATAATGGGAATTCAAATGTGAAAGATTTAAGTTTAATAGCGACTGCAACCACATCTAGTTTTTAAAAAAAAGGGGGAGAAAGGAAGAAAAAAAATTAAATACTTAAGCTATAATATTTCCAGGAAATAAAATTATGCCCAAATATGTAACATTACGACTCCAGTTTTATGACAAGTCCTTTTCATTCATTTTTCTTATCTTCACATAAAAATTCTGGGCTAAACTTGCAAATCGGTCGGAAAATTAGGGTGACCCAGAAAAAACAGAACCCACAAATTTTGTAATAAAACTTCATTTTAACTAGGGGGTTTAGGGTTAGGGTTTAATGGGAAAATAAATAATTTGAGTTTAGTTGTTTCCCCAGATCATAATAAAAACCCTACAATCTATTAAGAAATTTTAGTTGGGACCCGTTAATTTTCCCGAGGACTCATCGAAAACAAATATGTGAGAGAGAGAGCGAGAGAGAGAGAGAGAGAGAGAGAGAGAAAGAGAGAGAGAGAAAGAGAAAGAGAGAGAAAGAGAGAGAGAGAGAGAGAGAGAGAGAGAGAGAAAGAGAGAGAAAGAGAGAGAGAGAGAGAAGAGAGAAGAGAGAAAGAGAGAGAGAAAGAGAGAGAGAGAGAGAGAGAGGATAAATAATTGGTGGGGTTAGTTAGATAATTGTAGAAGCGGAGGGAGGAGGAGGGAGAGGGGAAATTAAAGAGACGATAAAACGGAAAGCAGTTGTAAATCTAATCAGGAGAAACACTTGTTAAAAAAGGGCAATTTGTCAGCCAACTGACTACACCAATTTGGACGAGTCAAACCATGCTTCTTCTTCTTTCCTTCACCCCTCTCCCCTCACATTTGTTCAAACTCTTTCTTCAGCGCCACCCCTCTCTCTCTCTCTCTCTCTCTCTGATTCACTTACCCTCATTCAAATCCGTTTCATTACCCCCCCACCCTCTGCTTTAACCCCAAACACTAATTCAATTTACTTTGAAACTCGAACCAGTGGGATGAGACCGAGGGGAAGAAGAGACCGGATGACATAACAACCCCCCCCCGCCACATTATTCTGAAGCATTGGGATGCTACCTGTAACCAGGGCCAGCGAATACTAAGAACCCAGTCGGAAGGGGGCCCAAATCTTCTTGGGAGACCCGGAAGGGCAGGTTTCGTATATTCTTATATGAATACTACTTTATGAACTCAGCGCACGAGTAGCACAACTTGGATCAGTGCGATAAAGTAGAGAACTGGTGGTAGGTATGGCGCTCCACCTCAGAAGCAAAAACAATCTTCCTGGTCTAGCGCTAGTGAAAATGGGATAGACTCCCTTGCCGATACCGATAATAAGCCACTCCGGCTACATTACTACTAATTTATGAAAATTGACATGTTGTAGAGTGCACATCTCATCATAAATTCGAAGGAAGTCTATGAGACCCTAGCGCCGGTCCTGCCTATAGCGACACCTTCTCTGAGGGTAACTTGGTTGGGTACCATTATAGTAACCCCCCCACCCGGTTTCGACTGGGGGTCCGGCGAGCTTCGGCCGCTGGACCGGTTGGTTTATAATAATAGCGTCGATCCCAGGGGGCCATCCCCCCAGGCAACACCTGCCCCCTTGATTTAAAGGGGCAGGGCTGGGTTTATTGCCCAGCGCCTGAGGCGCCCCCCTTGAGGGGGAATGCCGACGGGATCGACGCAATTTTTGTTCTTTCCCACCCATGAGCTTCGGTTTGTGGGTGGGCCCACGTTAAAACGGAGCCTTGTGCCCAGCCCATACAAGTGGGGTATGAGGCAAATACCACCATTATAGTATGTGGCCTACGAAATCACGTCTCTCTTATAGTATGTGGCCTACCATAAAAAGCATATAAGGTTATAATAATAACTGCTAACCCTATTTTAGAATATTTTAGAATTAAATAGATCTCTGATTCATGTAAATTATGGATAAATTCTTTTTTAATTATTCTTAATTACTATATACAGCTTATAACTGAATTGCATTTCTTGAAATTGAATATATGTGAAAAATAATTAGTTTCAATAAATTGCCTACTACTTATATCTATAAATATACTCTTACTGAGGTAGGACACATTCAAACCGGGTAGGCCACATACTATGACGGCACCCTTGGTTGAAACATCAAAGTACCCTAAGCCGTCAAAAATCCTGACTCAGCTAGATTCGTTATAAGATAGGAATGGACACCCCCCGCACAGTGGATTAGGGCTCATCATTTGCTATTTTAAAAAAAAAATAGTTTAACAGGACATGTGCATATTCTTAATTTTTGAATTTTGGTGCAAACACTAGTTTGTAAATTTTGTTTCTATCAATCATTGTTGAAAAATTATGGTTGTTTTGAAGTTAATAGTTTTACTGATAAAATTAATAGTAATATTTGTGCGTGCAAAATTATCATCAAAATTGGTGCCATATTTAAAATTGCTTTCTAGATAAAAGGTATATGCCTTATATGCATATACCTTTAGTTCCAGAAAGGTTGAGTTTTTTGAACTGAAATGTATTATTAATATTCATCCCAGATCTATTACTGAATAGCAATTTAAATCCCCACTGGATGTCCCATACTTGCGACATTGTGTCATATCCTGTTAGTGGCGAACGAGTTAGGTAAATATCTGCTCCTTCAAAGTTTGGCTTTAGATGTAATTTTTTTTTTTTGCGCTTTTACGTGTGTGAAAAGTCTACTAAATATTTTCTTATTATTATTTGGATTATCGGACTATTGTCCTCATCTTCATTGTTATCTGTACAACGTTTCGGTCTATGTACCCTCCGGCCTTCTTCAGGTATTTCTTCTCGGACTCGTAATCGGGAGCCATCACGGAACTTTGAATCTAACCCTTTATTCAGTCTACGGGGGTATCCTGTTCTCATTCCGCTAACCATAGCTGGGGTATATTTATGACATTTAAATAGCCATGTTTTCAACATATGGCTATTTAGAGGCCATAAATGGATTCTCTGCTGTAATTCTGGCCCATAAACATCTGCCCATGGTTTATCATATTTTTTCAAAACTTGCAACGTTCAATTTAAATATCAACAGAACCACCAATGTGGTTATATGCCTTGTCTCTTCACTGGTATTCATTAAAACCTTACATCAATTGATTCAATCTTACTACATACTAAATTAGGGCGTTCCATCATGGTGTAATGGTTAACAAGGTACTCGCAGATCCATTACTAAGGAATAATGAGTTCAATCGTTGCTGTGTGACCTATACTTGCGACCTTGTGTCACATCCTACCTGTGGAGAACCGGTTGAGTAAATACCTACACTTCCAAAGTTTTGGCTTTAGATGGAATTTATTTTTAGATTTTTGCGCTTTTACGTGTGTGAAAAGTCTAATAAATATTAAATTATCTCCAACATTAGGCTATTTAGAGGTCATAAATAAATTCCTGGTGAAATTCTAGCCCATAAACGCCCATTGTAGAAGTTCATCACAGCTTCTGAACAAATTTGCAAAGTCCAAATGGCCAGTATATGATTATCCTGTTCACATTATTGAAATTGCTCTTATGGCAGACACCCACCCCCTTTTTTTTATCATATAGGTGCTAGAAGGCAGTGGCTGAGGGTCAACCACCATCTATATATTAATTACGCATGCTCATAAATCTTCCGCCCGTTATCATCCTGCAGCACACTCTAGTTAAAAATGACACCATCCAAACTGTCCAAGATGCAATGTAAAAATATAAATAAAGATTATCTGGTGTCGCTTAATCACAGATTTCTTATTTGTCCCATTTTATTTTAACCAATTTTAAAAATGAAACATTCAAAATGGTATTGCGCCGCTTAAATGCCCATTGTAAAATTAAAATGAATTTTAAAAAAATAAAAAAAAAATAAGTTAAATGTTTGTTTTATTTGTAATATTGAAATTGTGAAATACAGAATATATTTTGGTAATTTTGATAGGATTTATATTCAAGGAAATTGCAAAATATCGTTTAGCTCCCACTTGGTTTTTGTTTCGTTTTGTGGAAATTCCACTGGTCCTGCTTGTATTTACTAATGCACATTTAGTTATTGAAAATTATTTCTTAAACAAATCATGTATAGAAAAGAGATTTGGCATTAAATAACCCACAATGGTTGATATGCCATTAAACTAAATGCCCAAACAATCAAATGTCCACGAAACGGCCATTTTAGCCCACTGCGTCCTGGGAGGTTGAATGGGCATTTCAAAGAATTTCCTAAGACATTCTTAAGGACAACGCATTTTCTATTCTTTTGGTTGGGATTGCAGAGATGCTGGTAGGTATGCGTCCTGCGTCCGCAAAAAAATCTAAAAAGACCCAGTAAAATCGTATTTACGCATCCTAGTTTATTTTTTAATTTTTCTTCCCTCACCATTTCAAGCTAACTGTAAATACATTTCAATATTTTTCTTAGAAATGAATTAGATAGGATAGGTTACAAGGTAGGAATTAACCGGTTTTAGTTATATCCCCCCAGATTATAAGCATCCCAAGACGCACTAAATTAAAAAGCTATCATCATCACTGCGATTGTAAATAATAAAAGAAATGGTTGTCTTTTACTGAATTGCGAGTTCGATCCTCGTTGGAAGCCCCATACTTGCGACCTTGGGTCATATCCTGCTCGTAACGAAAAATACTTACAAAAAAAAAAAAAAATAAAAATAAAAAATAAAAAATAAAAATAAAAAAATAAATAAAATAAAATTAAAATAAAAAAATAAAATAAATAAAATAAAATAAAACTACTCCGTATCTGTATCCCCCCCCCCATTCCTAGATCTCTCCGCTTTATCAAACACAATCTTCTGCAAAACACTCAGAATCATATTCTTTACTTTTCAAACAAACATTGCAATACAGAAAAGCACATAAAAAACATTTTCTATATTTTCCTTCATTGCCTTAGGCATTTTTTTATGATGAAAAATTCCCACCTACGCAATTCCAAATATTGAGACTAGCAGTGATACTGATAGCTTTTTGATTGCATATTTGCTTTGAACGAGTCCCCGGGAAAATTTATGAGTCCCAACTAAAGCCGTCTAACCCCTACTTTGTAACCTATCCTGTGTAATTCGTTTCTAATAAACTATTCAAGAGTATTTACAGTTAGCTTGAAATGCTGAAGGAAGAAAAAAAAAAAAAAAAAAAACAGGACGCATGGATACGATTTAACTGGGTCCTTTTAGATTTTTGTGTGTCAGGGAGGGACGCAGGACGCGTACCTATCAGCGTCTCTAGACTAGTTTTACTTCATCTATCTTTGCTAGATTTTCCCAAAAAAATTACTTTTTTTAGCAGCCAGTTCTTTAAGAATTCAACTAACTTGAAGAATTCAAAATCAAGTAGCTTTCATGACCAATGCCTTAACATAATAGGCAACCAAAGATATTCTTAAGAGATAGACTTATCATCTATAGTATTATTTGGATTATTCGGACTATTGTCCTCATCTTTATTGTTATCTCCAGCCTTCTTCAGATATTTCTTGTCGGACTCGGAGGAAAGAAGGTTGCCGAGTTCAAGAAGACTCCCGAGTCTGATAAGAAAAAACTGAAGAAGGCCAGAGGGCACATCATCCGAAACGTTGTACTGATAACAATAAAAATGAGGACAATAGTCCAAATAATACTAATTATCATTTATGGCCTCTAAATAGCCATATGTTTAAATGTACCCCAGCTATGGTTAGCAGAATGAGAACAGGATACCCCCGTAGACTGAATAAAGGGTTAGGTTCAAAGTTCCATGATGGCTCTCGATTACGACAAGAAGGTTCCAGACTGAGAAAGTTCACAAGTTCGACAAGAAATACCTGAAGAAGGCCAGAGGGCACATTGTCTGAAATGTTGTACAGATAACAATAAAGATGAGAACAATAGTCCAAATAATATAAATGATACTAATTATCAAGCTCATCTCAAAAATTCATTAACATTCTCATCTGTATTCTATCATCAATCATGTCTTCTAACTGTAGTGCTCGTCACTCAATTTCCTAGTATATCAAACCAATTTTCCCCATTGAAATAAACTGAAATGCCATTAATCTGTTCCATCACCCCCACCAAAACACCCTATTTTTTGTTATGTTTTTTAAATAAGAAAAATGACTCCATTCATAAAGGAGGAGAAGAAGAAAGAGAAAAAAAAAAGGAGAGAAAAGGAAATAAGAAGAGAAATTATAACCACACAAATAAAAACATAAGCACGTCCATTTCTGAAAATAAACTATGATGATGAAGCTCATGCTTCGAAATCGATAAGACAAAAATAACATGTTTTTGTTTTTATTTTTTATACGCATTGTACTGGCCTTCAAAATATTAATATATTTCTATGAATAATACTTTTCTTTGGCATAATAAATTTGGAAACTAAAATGTTTTTAGTGAACTTATTAACATAACACTACTCGTTGATCCCAGGGGGCCACCCGCCAGGCAACACCCGCCCCCTTGATTTAAAGGGACAGGGTTTATTACCCAGTGCCTGATTCATATGTTTAGGAATTCTTGTGGCAAGAGAACAAAAAAGTAACTTATTCAATCAAATCCTCAGTGATTGAGACTATATCACTAACAATCTGGGTTAGTAAATATTGTAAATGCGAACATATCACACTAAACTTGTTTCCCTACAAAAGGTAAACAAGTTTTGCGGGCTGCATGTTTGGAACGAAAACATTTTACATTTAAATAAATATAAACAAGTTAGTAATTTTTCTGAACATAGTGTATTTAAATTTTTTTTTATTGATTGAAACTTTTAAAAATGTTGATGAAAGGGTTTGTTTTGAGTGCATCATAAATATTCACTGAGCCATTTTTTTTTTGGGGGGGAGGTTAAAAATGCAACAACTTTAGCTAAAAAGAGAACAATTTCCTCGTAAATTCCTACTATAAAATAAACTGAACCCTCATTTTATGTCCGTGTTTTTGCAATAAATGTTTTTTTTTTTTTTTTTGCACCTGTTATTTTACAATACTAAATATAATTTCTTTATTCTTTAACAAATAAAGAAAATATATTTAGTATTGTAAAATACGGGTGCAAGAAAAATATAACATTTATTGCAAAAACACGGACATAAAATGAGGGTTCAGTTTATTCTACCAGGAATTTACGAGGATATTGTTCTTCTTTACCCAACTTTAAATCTATACAACATCAATTAATTTTTCCTTTATTTAAAAAAAATTCTAAATGAATTAACGTATTAAGTTTTTTTTTTCCTTAGAGTTTTATTTTTATTAAAAGTATTAATCCCAGTTGAGAAATTAAAAATATTGGTCTTCACTTCATATTCCACTAACATCTATCCGGTAGACTATGGTAAAAATTTATGACCCTGAATTCAGTCTATCTGTAAAACCATCTATGTTTATTCAGGAACAATGTTAAAGATTAATTATTGGAAATTAACGAAGATTTTCATTACAGAAGATATTTTGACATTTGAATAACAATACTGGATGTCCCCAGATAATAAAAAATATTAAAGCATAGAAATAATACAAAGGCCACACCTCGGAAAATCATTGACCTGTTGAATGTAGGACATTTTTTTTTCTTTTCTAAATATAGATATAAATACAAAACTATCAAATGTAATATTTACCACGTATATCTATCTCTCTCTCATATATATATATGGGAATAAAAGGCCTTAAATACCATGGGTATCGTGGTTATGGACCATTTCCACCGCGAGTATGCATACTCGCGAGTGGAAATGGTCCATAACCACGATACCCATGGTATTTAAGGCCTTTTATTCCCAAATAACTTTGCTCTGTTTACAATAATTAAACATGAGCTCTCATACGGAACCTGAACTCTACAACAAACTACTGGTAGAGAATTAGGACCCACCTAGAATCACCTTGTACCAAGAAACTTGGTACCGCACCAAAGTGTATATATATATATATATATATATATATATATATATTATGAGAGAGAGAGATAGAGATACAAATTATTTTGATTTACCATCTGATGAGACTGAATTTTGGGGAGCTGTATTAAATCAACTTAGATTTATAAAGGCCCCAATTTTGGTCAAAATAAATTTATTATGGAATAACGGTGTTGAGTTTTTCCTTCCTTGCAAAGATAAATATAGTTCTGTATATAATCTAAAAAGATTATTATACATTGAGCTCTTTTTAGTGATTTAAAGATTCACTGCATTTATACATACTGGATCATACAATAATAATACCTTAGAATCTTAGAAATCACATATAGAATCATCCCTTACTACCAAGTTTTGGTACCTCTTATTTTTTATATATATATATATATATATATAAGATTTTTGGATGTTTGTTTTTTAGAAGCATTGTTGAAAAAGTATATATTATTATTTATATTTTTGCTTGAAGGCAATTACAATGCATATATCGCATAAAATTTGATAATAAATCCGGCAAAGGATCGTTCAGTGTGTAGAACATCATACAGACTATTTCAACTTTATTAAGTCTCATCAGCGATGTATACTAACGATTTCCCTCCAACAGAAATCGAAACCGGGACCTCAGCAGGCATAGTCAGAGTTATGCGATACATGCATTGTAATTGCCTTCAAGCAAAAAAAAAAAAAAATATATATATATATATATATATATAATTAAAACTGAATTATAAACTATCAGTAGAACAACATTTCTGCCTAACAGACCATAACTTTAACAGAGATGATTGAAAAGAAAGAAAAAAGAAAAAATAAGAAAGGAAATACTATAACCCACACAAAGATGGATATCATACCTTGAGACCTTTACCCCTAATAGACCAACAACCAACCACACCAAAACATTACATCCTAAATTACTTATCAAAATGTTACAAAAATAATAAATTCTTTTACATGGATCTTCCTGCTTAACTACATGACAGAGAGACAGAAAGAGAGAGAGACAGAGAGAGACAGAAAGAGAGACAGAAAGAGAAATATTAAACACACACGCCCCAATATCTAATGTTCAAATCATTAAGGTTCATTCATATGTGACGCCAATCCTGTGGTATTCATATACCATTCAATCTTGAAATGTAAAGAGTCATGGGAATATTAATATATATATATATATATACCTTCATTTATGGGTACTACTATGTGAGCATAGCGTAAGTAGTTAATCCAATAGGGCTCAATATATTGTGAATATAGAGCATTATATATATATATATATATATATATATATATATATATATATATTTGTTTGTTTTGTTTTTTGTTTATTTGATGATGGCCAAAACTAGTCTGATTAATAAATTTATATCTATATATTTTTATAGAAGATTTTTTAAATATATATAATATATATCTTTTTTAAAATCTACCAACATTTATGTGTATTAGTTCATATATATACACACACACACAATATATATATATATATATATATATATATATATATATATATATATAAAGTCAGGGGAGTGGCCTACTGTTGATATCCAGCTGGACAGCAAGTGAGTTTATTCCCTTTTCACTAGCGCTAGACTAAGGTGATTGTTTTTGCTGAAGTGGGGCGCCACACCTACTGCCAGCTCCCCACTTTATCGCACAGATCAGATTACCCAATACGTGCTACTCATGCACTGATTTGGCATGGACTGGGATTGAACCCGGAATCTTATATATACGTGTGTGTGTGTGTGTGTGTGTGTGGTATCAAATGATTTCGTGATTGAATTCAACCAAAATTCGCGAACTCAAACCTATATATAAATATTTTGTGTATATATTTTTACATATACAGAGTATTATAAATGAATATATGAATACCTTAGTTAACCACAAATAAATTTATTTTGATACCTTGGATTGAGTGATACAAAAAAATGATATGAAATAGACCCAATATGTAATCATTATCCATTTAGAAACTTGAAGAGGCAAAGGCGCCGAAATAAATTTATTTCTGATGAACTAAGATTTATATAACACGAACCCAAATAATTCAATTGGTTCACAGACACAAGAAATTATCAATTACCAAGCTGTTGACTTCATATCTTTGCTACACAAATTATATGTATGTACATATCTATGTGTGTAATGTAATATATAATATAATATAATATATATATTTTGTGTCAGGTCGCTTAATGCACTACTGGTACTATGTAATCCAATACGCCCTGTTTCATAGTCGGATCATCGGCGACTAAACCGGTAACCCCACAGATTTTATCTGATGAGGAGGGTGGCTAGACATCCTGCAGGATGAAAAACAAGACCTGTTCAAAGGGCGGAGAAAGCTATTAGCTCAACGGCCATCTAGAACTTTTTTTGTTGGAAGTGTTGGACTCCTTATTCCTTGTTAGGTAATCCATCTAGGAGAAGGACAACTCTAATTTAACACCTGCGATTGACATGATTGCCAGTTATCTTGCTTAGGCTTGTCACTGGACAACAATCATGTAAATTTAGAGAGTGGTATTCGTGTTGTACAAGCGTTTACCACTATAATATCATGATGTACAAATGTTCCCTTCTTTCTTTCTTTCATCAATACACACACAGACACAGACACACACACAGACACACACACACACACACCAAAGAATAAAAACGTTGGTAAATATATATTTTTTTTTTTTTAAATAAATTTATTTCTGATGAACTAAGATTTATATAACATGAACCCAAATAATTCAATTGGTTCACAGACACAAGAAATTATCAATTACCAAGCTGTTGACTTCATATCTTTGCTACCCAAATTATATCTATGTATGTATTTTTAGGGAGATTATGTGCCCAATTAAAGTCATACCTAATTTGTTAATTAATTATAATTAAATGAATTAGGCGTGCATATCGGTTTAATGTATATATGTATGTGTGTGTGTAATATACACAGACACACCAAAGAATAAAAAAAACGTTGGTAAATATTTTTTTTTTAAATATAAATTAGTTAATCCTCCCCGGTGGTTTCAGTCTTTGGTCATCCTAAGAGCATATTTATTTCATGACTTTACATTTCAAGACATAGAGGCTGATGAATGACACATGATTGGATTCACATGTGAATGAAACTTGAACTTTATCTTAATAACTCAACCATTGAATACCTTAGTTAACCACAAATAAATTTATTTTGATACCTTGGATTGAGTGATACAAAAAAAAAATGATATGAAATAGACCCAATATGTAATCATTATCCATTTAGAAACTTGAAGAGGCAAAGGCTCCGAAATAAATTTATTTCTGATGAACTAAGATTTATATAACACGAACCCAAATAATTCAATTGGTTCACAGACACAAGAAATTATCAATTACCAAGCTGTTGACTTCATATCTTTGCTACCCAAATTATATGTACGTATGTATGTATGTGTGTGTGTAATATATACACACAGACACACCAAAGAATAAAAAAACGTTGGTAAATATTTTTTTTTAAATATAAATTAGTTAATCCTCCCCGGTGGTTTCAGTCTTTGGTCATCCTAAGAGCATATTTATTTCATGACTCTTTACATTTCAAGACATAGAGGCTGATGAATGCCACATGATTGGATTCACGTGTGAATGAAACTTGAACTTTATCTTAATAACTCAACCATTGGACTCACAGGTGTTCATAAATAATTTCAAATGTGAAAGGTTTTTTTTTTTCTTTTTTTTTTTTTTTTAAACCAAAGATGTTCTTTATTAAGTAGTTTGAATATATCTGGTAAATTTGTTTCCTCAAGTTACTTGTTTTTCAGGGTCATCTCTAAATTTAACAATTTTGTAAAAGTTCAATTACCATATATATGTGTTGAAAAAAGAAAGAAAGGAAAGAAAGTATAGAATGGATAAAATAGGATATTTTAATCAATTTTACTTACACGTGTTTTGGTCAGGAGCTTATCCATGTGTACATTATTTAAACTTATTTTTAAATAACCAAATGAAATGAAATAATAATAGAAAAAAAATGTAGAAATGTTCTCCACACAAAGAAGATTCAACCTTCCTCAGAGTTAATCCTTATTTTTTTAAATGGAATTCGTTGGAAATTATATATATATATATATATATATATATATATATATATGAAAGTAAAATGGAAGTGAATCCGACAGTATGTATAGAAAGTAGTCTTGCAAAAGTTGTAAAGTTTACATGTGTATATTATATATATATGTTTAAGAACGTTTCAAGTGCTCAATGCTGGCTGTAAGGGATGTGTGTGTGTGTATTTACCAAGTCCTGAGCAGGATGTGACACAAGGTCAGTTTCTTAAGTGTAGTTTAACAGGTTTGAATTCAGAGTTTTCCTTCTCCTAGACCAGTTGCCCTACCAAGTTTGAAGAGCCTAGTCTGCCCTATTATTTACCCATAGTTGGAGGGAAAATAGTTGAAACCATACCTTTCCCAAGTGCCACATGAAATGCAACCAGTGTAGTCCAAGGTTTAAACTCTTATCACCATGTTCATTTCCTTCAATGTCAACCATTGCACCAGGGGGGGGGCGCAAGATTTTAACGGCATGTCAACTCATCTGGAGTTATTTTCATGATGCTTGGGGGTGAGGTTATCACGTACATTATACACTTATATTTGCCTTTTTGTGTAGTTTTTAAGAGGGCTTTTTTTAGGGGGGGGGGTAATATTTCGTTTTAACGAAATGTAAAATCCTCTGGGATAGAGTTTTTTTTTGTTTTTTTTATAATTACATTGTATGGTACTTATCCAAGTTTACGTTTATAATTTTTGGCAGGATTTTCTTTCTCTCAAAAAGGACAAAATGTCATCCATGACATTTTCAACTAGCTCCTCCATATTGTTTGCTTGGAAATCTCCATATTCTATGAGAAAATGTGTATATTAAATAGAATAGTAAAGTTGATGGGTGACATATTGTTGGCATCAGCAAGGAAGTCTATCCCCTTTTTCAGTAGCGCTAGACCAGGGAGATTGTTTTTGCATCTGAGGTGGACCCCCACACCTACTATAAGCTCCACACTTTGTCGCACAGATCCAAGCTTTGCTACTCATGCACTGAGTTGGCGAGGTCCAGTATTGAACCCGGAACTTTGTGATTCATGGGCGGATGCTGTATATCAATTATTCATTCATTAAAAATAGGAATGCTTGGTCATGCTACTATTTTGCTCCATTATGAATTTTTTTTTTTTTTTTGCAAAAAATTATTAATTTCCTTGACCAGAAAAAGTAAGGCAAAAAAAATAAAATAAAATAAAATAAAGATCTAAGTGTCATAAAAATATGTGGTTATTTCCTAGTTGAGTAACATGATATTACAGAGTGACCCAGAAAAAACAGAACCCAAATTATTTATTTTCCCATTAAATCAACCCTAACCCTTGTTGGACTTAAACGTTAAAAAATATTAAAATTAAAATTAACAGTTTTATTACAAAATTTGTGGGTTCTATTTTTTCTGGGTCGCCCTGTAATATTATGTTACTCAACTGGTGGGGGGGGGGTAGGTTTAGGGTTTGCTTAATGGGAAAATAAATAATTTGGGTTCTGTTTTTTTGGGGGGCCACCCTGTAATATCATGTTACTCAACTGGGGGTAGGGGTAGGGGGGTTTAGGGTTAGTTTAATGGGAAAATAAATAATTTGGGTTCTGTTTTTTTCTGGGTCACCCTGTAATATGTTACTCAACTAGGAAATAACCAAAAATGTTTATAATAAGGACAATCACTACTTTTTAATACTTTTTTTTTTTTTACCAGAGTGACAAAAACAGACTATTTGAAAGTTTTGAGTTCGTTTTGTTTTTTTTTAATCTTTTTTTTTGGCCAGCCAACACAGAAGTCTAACCAGTATTACTACAATACAACTGTTGTCTTTTCCCAACTGAGAAAAAAAACAAAACCCTCATCTTTATATATCAGGGTGGATCAAATAAGTCCAAAATCATGTAGTTATTAACTTGATATGCACCACTGAATTAAATGCCTTGATAAAAGGAGGAGATTATGTTGAAAGTGTTGTGCAGTGATGTTGATAGCTTTCTGATTTAGTGCATCCTGGGACACACATATTTGCTTTGAATGAGTCTCCAGGAAAATTAATGGGTCCCAACTAAAGTTTCTTAATAGATTGTAGAGTTTTTATTTATGATCTGGGGAAACAACTAAAGCCGTCCAACTCTTACGTTGTAACCTATCCTGTGTAATTCATTTTTAAGAAACTATTGAAATGTATTTACAGTTAGCTTGAAATGGTGAAGGAAGAAAAAACAAAAACACTGGGATGCATGGATATGATTTTATTGGGTTTTTGTTTTAGATTTTTGTGCGCGGGGATGCAAGGACGCGTACCTATTAGCATCTGTTTGTGTAAAATAAATGATTATTTTTCAACAATTCTAATATTTAAAAAAAAACCTTGATTAAATTGAGGTTTCATAGAATTAATTAGCATTCCCAGTTGATTTTTTTTATTTGAGGTTATTGTTGTTTAATCACATTAGTTATATAGGGCTGTGCAAATGGAGTTCAGAACCGTTTGAATTATGTAAATATCCCCAGTGGTTCAAAAGTTATGAGAATTTAAAGCCCCGAAAAAACCCATTTGTACTTCCAGGTGTTTCTATTTGAGTGCAAAATTTCAAGAATATTGATAAAGATTACCTACTTTGATTTTGAAAAACAAAACAGCGTGTAAAATTTATCCTTAAAAAAAAAAAATTAAAAAAAAAAAAAGTCATTTTTGTTTTCAGCTGTTCGACCAAAAATACGGTTTTAACTCGCTGTAAAAAATAATTCAATTGATGAAAACCGATAAAAGTTACATATTTAGAAAGATTACTCTATTCTCTTTCCAACCATATAAATCTTTTAAGATTGGTTAAGAAATACTCGAGAAATTGCAAATTGAACTGATTAAGGTCGCAAATTTGAAAATATCAGCGTTTTTCAGCTAAATGCTTGTAATGCTAAATTAATAGAATATCATAATTGGTCAACAACCTTAATAAATAAATGACCAATCTTCAGTCTAAACCGGTGTTTACTTAACAGGTCTTTACGGGGGGGAGGAGAGAGGGGAGGGGGGCAAATCAATGCAGGTCTTCGGGGCAGTGATCAGCACATCAAAGTCCAAAGTTAAATGCCAAATCCATTGATCCATGAACACAATGGAGTAAATCACAAATCCACAGAATCAAGAATGCAATTAAATAACTTTGTCCATTGTGGCTGCACGCAAACATCTGATGATGATGATGATGATGGTGGTGGTGGTAGTGTCCGCCGCCGTGTGCATAAATCTCTGATGGTCAATAAATATGCAGGTCATCAACTTGTGGATTGGCACGGACACTTGCACTCAAGACAAGGTGATATTGTGTTTGGTCAGCATGGAAACAGGTTCCAGTGAACCAACGCCAGGTGATATTTGAAGTTGCCTGAAGGTTCACAAGAAGAAATAAGTAGAACACACACACACTTCAGTTAAAAAACAGAAGATGAAAACAACTGACCATATCTAAAATGGTTTGGTTTATTTGTTTAATGGCACATCAACTTTTTATGGGTTATTTAATGCTCAAATATTTGGTTTATTTATCTAACAGCATATCAACACTTTATTGGTCATTTAATGCTAAAATTTGATGGTTTGGTCTGGTTTATTTGTTTAATGGCATATCAACTTTTTATGGGTTATTTAATGCCAAAATTTGATTCATTTATCAAATGTCTCATTATAATCATAACTATCTATATTTCCAATGTCTATTACATTTTTTTTTCTTTTTTAAATTGCATTTTTTTAATCTGCTTATAATCATTTATTTCAAGTATTCCAATCTAGCACTTATGATTCAAGCTATTATAATGGTTTCAAGTAAATATTGCTATTTATTAATAATTATTTGTTTAGACAGTTATACCTTAAAGTATTCCAATCAAATGCTAATAATTTGCCCACAATTATATATTAAATAATAGCCTGCCAAAAACAAGGGAATAAGGTTTTAAATTCAATATTATAAAGAACTATTGGGAGGCCAAGAAGATAGCTCCTACCAAAAGAAAGAAAAAAAAGCACAAAAGCTAAAAAAAAAAAAAAAAAAAAAAAAAAAAGAAAAGAAATTTAAAAATCAAGACCACCACTACAAACACACACAAAAGAAAGCTAAAAATGATTTTTTTTTTTTCAAATTAAGACCAGTTCTATTTTTTTTTTTTTTTTTTTCAAATTAAAAGAATAAAAATAAAGGCTGACTTCTGATTTAGGTTGGAAAATTAAAACAAAGTTTTTTGGTGGTACCCAATGACAGTTTAACTACAGTCTATGAATTAACATTTTGCAAATTGGGTTATGGTTTTGGGGGATTAAGGTTGTTTTTAATTACATATTGCTTAAAAAAAATTTTTTTTTTTTTAAACCAAATTATTATACATTCAATTAACCATTGAAATTAATTATTGAGTCTATTATTGAGACAGTTGTTTGTGTTAGTATTGGAATGTATAATTTCAATTAAACTTAGTTTTTAAAAATATTTTTCAACATTAAACTTTCTTTAGAAGTTACTTGAATTCATTTCTATTAGTGACGTTTAAATTCATATTTCTATCGTTTGTTCATAAATAAAGTTTACACAGATTCTAAAATATAAAAAAATAAATTCCAACTAAAACTGCGATATTAAATGTCAATGGGGATGGGGTTTATATGTCATCAAACACAGTTTCTTGTTTGCCAGTTCCAGATTGTTATCAACTTTGTACCAATTTGGACTATCCGGTACCAAATCTATTTGGTTATGTACTAAGCTTAGCTTAATTGTGCCACAATGTCACATGTATAGGGCACCCAGTAAAACAAAAATCAAAATCACTTAAAGACCTTCAAGTTTAGCTTGCTAAATACACTGGTTTACAAAAAAAAAATTTTTGTCTGAGGCAAGAATGTGAATAGGTGTTTTTTACTAATTTGGGTGTGCTGAATTCAAATTTATAAACAGTTTTGCTCTATCACCTCTAGTTTTCTGTCTTTTAATAGTCTCATTTTAGTATATATACAGAGTATATACGTGCTTATTTCAACAGTTGCAGCAGCTTATTACAGATAAAACAGGATAGATAAAGAACATTGACAGAATAAATATACTTGGATGATAATGTACACAATTCATAGTACCGCAGACAGTTAGAAATGTGTTTTCTTAGATGATCTGCTGACTGCCAGTGCACTACTGGCTGTTGATTGAGATGTTTGGCTACGCTTAACTGCCAAAATCCGTCTTGATATATAGCTATATATATATATATATATATGCTATCATTTACATTTATTGCATAATAACTAAAAAAGAAGACATAAGTCACACAATATTAGTAATTAACCCTGAATGCATATATGCCTTTATGTACAGTATGTGTACAAAATGTACAGTATGCATATCTAAAAAAACTAGAGGTGATGAGTAAAACGAATTTCAAATCTGAATTCAGCACCCCCAAATTAGGTTAAAACAGCTATTTTTGTGCTTGCCTCAATTTCTTTGTAAACCAGTGATATTATACATACAAATGACTCAAAATATTGTTTTTTGGGAATTTTTTTTTTTTTTTTTGGTGGGGACAATATAGCATCACCTTGCTAATTTTCTATGATAACGTTTTGTTTTGTTTTTCAGAATAAGAAAATTTTTCTCAAAACAAAAAAGTAAACTGTTTGCACAAGACTAAAAGACGCATTCGTAATTTATGATTCATTCTTCAGAATCCGCCAGTTCCACCCTCACGGCAATTAATCAAAGAACATGGAACGGAATACCAGGAAGGTTAAACTCTAATTCTGACTTAGAGAGCAAAGAAGGGGATTTTTAAATTTCCTTTCATTTAAGAGACAAACAGCAACAGTCAAATTAATATGGACACACAAACCATTTATAGTTCGGAAATGGTTTTTTGCAGAATAAGATAATGGACTTATCAAAATTAATTGAATCGGTTGACTTAGTCATTGATGGGTTTTTTGTTTTTGGTTTTTTTTTTGGGTTTTTTTTTTTGTTTTTATTTCTGTTGGCACAGGAAATTGACTATTTTCTAAACTGCTATTAGAAATGACTCGTTTATTTGATTGTAGCATCAGAGACAAAATGATCAGGATGTCATCAATCTATTCGAAAATTAAACCACTGACCAGAGAAATGAATCCATAAGCAATTGCTAAAATTAAAGAATCCAGATATGGCAGCAAGCAACCTGAACAAAAATCTATCACTACTATCTGTAACTAGCAGAGCCACCTGGCATTGCCTGGGATTTAAAAAGTTAAAAATGAATCCCTTAAATTATATATATATATAAACTTATTGGTAAAGTGCTCAATACCTAAGTAGAGCAAATAACAAAATTAAACTTTTATGAGTCAGATATTCCTACTAATAGTTTCGCTTAGTAGCTCATCAGGTAGTAATGGATCTGCAATACTATATTGTTAACCATTAAACTATGATGGGATTCTTGCCCTTATGAGCTACTAAGTGAAACTATTAGTAGGTATATCTGACTCATTAGGTTATATATATATATATATATATATATATATATATATATATATGTAGGACATGACACAAAGGCCAATTTCTTAAGCAGAGTTTAACAGGTTTGAATTCAGAATTTTCCTTTTCTTAGAATGGTTGCCTAACCAAGTTTAAATAGCCCAATTCACCATACATAGAGAATAATAAAAATTATTTTTCTATACATTTGTTTTATTATTTATATATTCTTGTTTTTAAGTTGTTTACATTTATTATTAATCTGGTTTGTATTTTTTTTTTATTATTATCTTTTATCTTTTATCAATTTGTTTTATTTTTTAGTCATTTTTTTAAATTAATCTTTTGGTGGTTCGTCATTCGTGCCAGTTTTTGATTTAGCTTCTCTAGGAGTTTCCATCGATGGATTATATCAAGTCTGTACCGATTATATACTATTTCTCAGAATTTTTGAGATGAGGCTTGATAATTAATCCAAATAATACTAATTATCAAGCCTCATCTCAAAAATTCCAAGAAATAGTATATAATCGGTACGGAACTGATATAATCCGTTAATCATTTGGTATATCATTGATTTAGTAGTAGTCGTCTGGGTGGCCTAAAGTCGGTATCAGCCAAACAGTAAGGGAGTCTATCCCCTTTTCACTAGCGCTAGACCAAGGAGATTGTTTTGGCATCTGAGGTGAAGCGCCACACCTACCATCAGCTCCTTACTACTCATACACTGAGTTGTCGAAGGCCGATATTGAACTAGGAACCTTGTGATTTCTAGCCAAATGCTCTACCGACTGAGCTAACCTGGCCCTAATTGATTTAAAAATATAGAATAGAATAGAATAGGTTTCCCGAGTCCAAAAAGAAATACCTAAAGAAGGGCTGAGGGCACATCGGCCGAAACATTGTACAGATAAAAATGAAAATGAGGACAATAGTTCAAATAATCTAAATAATACTAGAGATTCTTCATCAGATGCAGTTCAGTGTCATACTGTTATATACTCAAACATAGAATTTATCAGTATACTAGTACATCTAAATAAAGGTTCACAGCTAACAATAGTAGAGTACTGAATTGGTATTATGTTAACTACTCTTTTCGTGATTCTGTAAGGTTATCCAACTGCTCTACACAGCAGTAAACAAGAAGTCTTTGACTAGTTCATTTACTCCAACAAAAAGGTATGATAGGCTAGTCCACAACACATACCCAGAACATCCCTTGGACGAGGTGGTCTTACCCCCTTAGACAGGGGTGGTCTTACCCCCATTGAGTCATTTTATGCTGAAGACATTTGTTTTATTCATTCTTCATGGGTACTCAATTTATTTTTATTTAACCCATTGATAGGAACTTAACAGGCACTACCACTCCAGGTCAGAGTAGACCCGAGAGTAGTGGTGATGAAGGGGTACACCACATTCCCCAGAACTCCAGAATTGGAACTTCACTATCAAATAGAGTTTAACGTCATACCCAGGACATGAAGACCCTTAGTCACCACCTTATAGCACATATGATAAAAAGGGTTGGAGCTTACCATAAGGGCAATAGGGTTGGGACAATCATATAGCCTGGACACAAGTCATGAAGCCAGGTAAGTATATTGCAAGAGAGAATCAGGTGATCTCTGCATTTCAAAATTCAGTGTGGTTCGTTACCTGCACTAGAATTCTGCCCCGTTTCGACCGGGGGGTCAAGTGGCTTCAGCCCTGGACTGCATAAGTTAACATTGTTGATCCCAGGGGGCTATCCTCCCAGGCAACACCTGCCCCTTCGATTTAAAGGGGCAGGACTGGGTTTATTGCCCGGTGCCCGAGACGCCTCCTTGAAGGGGAATGCCAACGGGATCAACGCATTTTTTTTGCACCCACCACCCATGAGCTTCGGTTCGTGGGTGATCCCACATTAATAGGGCCTTGTGCCTGACCCGTACAAGTGGGATACATGGTAAATATTCACCCTAGTATTTTGCAAGGAATATTTAATTGCTAATTTTCAACAAATGACTAATAGTCACCTTTTTCTTTTTTTTTTTTTTTCTTGCTATTTCTTTTAATCATTTATTTGTTGATTCATTAAAAATCATACAGAAAATAAACAAACACTAAAGATCCAATCAGAATCTAGGTGGGGGAGTGGGGGAACAGGGAGAGATTACACAAGTTTCTAAATAAGAACACAACTCCTCCCTCCTCCTCCTCCTCCCCCCCCCATGATGTCAAAAATAAATAATCTCATAAATAAATTAAAAAAATTTAAAAATAAAAATCCAACCGTGAAAAAAGATGAAATATAGAAAAGAAAAATAAAGTTTCAGGCAATTTCCAAATGTATGGAAGCAGCTGGTTATCTCAATGGATGGGGGGGAGGGGGGGATTTAATTGAGTCATATTTACTTGTTTACTTAAAATGTACGATTTATGACAAGGTATTCCTCAAGATTACATAAAATGCAGTTGGGGATATATATATATATATATATATA
Source organism: Doryteuthis pealeii (assembly GCA_023376005.1). Classification (NCBI taxonomy): domain Eukaryota; kingdom Metazoa; phylum Mollusca; class Cephalopoda; order Myopsida; family Loliginidae; genus Doryteuthis; species Doryteuthis pealeii. The sequence goes on from CM042160.1 coordinate 86,905,184, forward strand.
TATATATATATATATATATATATACACACATATATACACACATACACACACACACACACACACAGAAATGTTGATAGCTTTTTGATTTAGTGCATCCCAAGACGCACATATTTGCTTTGAAGGAGTCCCCAGGAAATATTCATGGGTCCCAACTAAAGCCATCTAACTCCTACCTTGTAACCTATTCTGTGTAATTCATTTCTAAGAAACTATTGAAATGTATTTACAGTTAGCTTGAAATGGTGAGGGAAGAAAAAAGAAAAACACTGGGACACATGGATATGATTTTACTGCACCCTTTTAGATTTTTGTGTGTCAGGGATGCAGGACGCATACCTATCAGTTTATATATATATATATATATATATATATATATATATGTGTATGTGTGTTGGGGGGGGGGACCACATGCAAATTTTTATATTCTCTCGATACTGCTTTGACAAATTAACCTACAATCTCAAATACGACTTCTGCTACGCCTTCCGCAAGAACTGACGCATCCACTGTCCCATTGGTGCGAGCGCCAAATTAGCAACCTGGGATGTTCCATCACAGAGAATTTCATCATTTCACATACTGGAATGTCCGAACACTAAAATGAAGAAACACAAACTCTTTATGATGTTGTCATCAGTATGGCATCTATGTTGACTGCCTCTCAGAGGTACAGCTACCAGATAACTGCTGCCACACCATCAAGATCCGCCCTGTTGGCTGGGGCGTTAGAATGCAACAACTGCACCTCTGCAGAGGGGTAAGACTCCCCCAATGGGGCCACCTGTTGGCCGTGGGTGGCGACCCGTGATGCTTAAGGATAGAACCCAGGTGGATGAGCAATTCATGACTTGCAATAGTCCACTTTGTCCCTATCTTGGGTTAGACAGCCCCAACCCCTTTTTATCATATGAGTGCTAGAAGGCGGTGACTGAGCGCCTGCATCTCCTGGGAATGACGTTAAACTATCTGATGGTGAGGTTCCAGTTTTGGAGGTTTGGGGAATGTGGAGCACCCCTTCATCACCATTGCTCCCTGGTCCACTGACCCGGAGTGGTAGTACCTGTTAGGGTCCCATCTATAGGTTAAATAGAAAAACATGAGTTGATAAACAAAATTGTATTATGCATTAAGAATGAATTTATTTCACAACTTTGTCGGCATTAAATGATCCACCGAGGTTGATATGCCGTAAAACAAAACAAACCAAAAAGATCCTTCAGGCTGAGGTATCCTATCATCTCAATCATAGCGGCCATACTGACAACTTTGGACATCATGGTGTAGCGTTTGCATTCAAGATAAGATGAATTCGTTGGGTGGAGCCAGATCAACCAACCAGGGTGAATGCTACAGCAGTAACTGTAGTAACTATGCTCCCAATTTTCATGGTAGAGCACTGTAGAGAGACATTAATTGAAATTTCACCGTTTAGCATAAGGCATTTACTCGCCTGTTATTTACAGACTTGAGTTCTCTGGTAATTGTAAAAACATACATCTTGTAAGTATGCATCAATTTTTTTTATTTTTATCTTCAAAATTTTGAATAAACTTTAGAAATAATCAACTAATTTTGTTGAACAGCAAGACAAATATGTGAAATAGCATGGCAGTCATTCTCGTCTTGGTATGGTTAAGAACTTTTCAGTACCTTTTCATAAAAACAATATCAGATTAAACCCTTACCAGATCAATTTTTTTTCTATCCAATATTTAATTTTGGAGAATTTTTTTTTTGTTTTACAAAATAAGAGCCTGTAATATATCAATTTGATTGATATATTTTAATGGCATGCCAAGTAGTTTAGGGTTATTTTATGCCTATAAGTTAGGGAATCATGTTCATTGTACATTCATATTTACATTTTTTGTGTAGTTGTTTATTAAATCTTTTTTTTTTTTTTTTTTTTGCACATCGAATACAAATAATTTCTAAACAGATCTATTTGACTATAGATGAGACTCTAACATATACTACCACCCCGGGTCAGAGTGGACCAGTAGTAATGACAATGAAGGGGTAACCCACACACCCTAAGGTGTGTGTGTAATATGTATATGTAGTTTCTGGAAGGTTGGAACTGGAGCCTCACCACAAGATACAGCTGTCATTACCAGGATATTATATAGGAATCAAGATTTTTTTGCACTATAAAAGAAAGAATAAGAAGAGCAAATAGACAGAGAGTGAAATAGAGAGAGAGTGAAACAGAGAGAGAGTGAAACAGAGAGAAAAATAGTTAAATCTAGGGAGATTGCAAGAAAAAAAAAAAAAAAGTGAAATATTCAGAGAAAAATAGTGAACAAACAGCAAAAAAAAAAAAAAAAAAGAATAATAATAATATATATATATATATATATATATATATATATATATATATTATAGTGTGTACAGAAATAAATTACTCGAGTTTCACCATAAGGATCTTCAGGGTTAAATCCACTGAATTAATCAAGATATTGATTAATTACAGCTAACTGCGGGAGTTTGCAGTTAATGAATGCTGTTGCATCATTCCTTTTACAGGCAGATAGATAGATAGAGAGATAACAGAGCAAAAGAGTTAAATAGAAAAAGCAAAAATATGAGAGAAAAATAAAAAGCTAGAAAGAGAGAGAGACAGAGAGAGAGACAGAGAGAGAGAATACCTGTGGCAGATCTTAGATAATTTTGTTATAATCAAGAATCTGCTTCAAGGAATTAGGATATTGCCAAGAGGTTTTTTTTTTTATTTAAAAGATTAGAAATTAAAATCTTTTTTTTTTGTTCATTTTAACTTCATAAAGTTTGGATATCTGGAGAGTTCAGTGTCAGTAACACAATGACACATAACAGAAATGTAAATACTCTCCCTTATTACAACCAATTCAAATGGGGTCTAAATACTAATAACCAACTTTACATCTAAATTTATAATAAAATTAGCATTGTTTTCCTAATGGTATGGTTTAAGAACCAGTTTAGCTCAGTCAGCAGACCGTCCAACTAGGAAGCACAAGGTTCCAAGTTAGATACCAACCCTCGCCAGCATATAAGTAGCACAGGGATCTGTGCGGTAAAGTGAGGAGCTGATGGTAGGTGTGGCGCTCCACACCAGATGCCGAAAAAAATTTCCTTGGTCTAGCGCTAGTGAAAAGGGGATAGGCTGTTTAGCTGATATTGACATTAGGCCACCCCGACAAGTGATGAAGAATTTTTTGGCATAAGCTGAAAACCAAAGAATTGGTACATCAATGTGTCACAGAATCTGCCAAGCAGCACCGCTCAGGTTTTAATTTTCCTTCTCCTAGACTGGTTGCACTACCAAGGCAAGAGAACCCATTCTGCACCTATTAGTTTACCAATAGCTTGTAGGGGGGGGGGGAGAACAGATGGGTTTATGCCTTTTCCAATTCCAAGGGCATTAGCACAAAGATTCTTCCAGGATTTGAACTTTGCTTGTCTGGTTCATTTTCTTATGGCAATAACCATTTTCTTATGGCATAACCATCACACCATGTACACTTTACATATGTTAATATATAAGTTATAACTATGTTATATTATTATTAACTCAGTCGGTAGAACATCCAACTAGAAACCACAAGGTTCCTGGTTCAATACCAGCCTTCTCCAACAATGAGTAACACATCGTTTTAACTTGCTGTAAAAAATAATTCAATTGATGAAAATCGATAAAAGTTACATATTTAGAAAGATTACTCTATTCTCTTTCCAACCATATAAATCTTTTTAAGATTGGTTAAGAAATACTCGAGAAATTGCAAATTGAACTGATTACGGTCGAAAATTTGAAAATGTCAGCGTTTTTCAGTTAAATGCTTGTAATGCTAATCTTAGGCAACCGGTCTAGGAGAAGGAAAACTGAATTTAAACCTGTTAAATTCCACTGAAGAAATTGACCTTATGTCACATCCTACTAATATGGATAGGTTAATATATATATATATATATATAGGAAAAAAATGGAAGTGAATGGACAGTGTTTAAGTATATATAAAAATAAAGTTGCATCAAATGATATTTATTTAGCCAACGCTACAGCGTTTCAGTTAATAAATATATATATATATATATATATATATATATATATTATGATGGCAGTAAACTTGTGTTTGAGTATTGCTATTTCTTGATAAAGGATACAAAAAATTTTTTAAAAAAACAGCATAAATGTGTCTTTTTAGTCCAGCTAAAGTCACATTCTATGGCACAAGAATGTTAATTATATATATATATATATATATATATATATACACACACACACACACACACACACACACAAAGTAATACCTAATACTATTAGGTATACTCATAGTATCTATTTTTTGTTTAATTTTTAATAATAAGTGATTTTTTGGTAAGTTGACAAATTTCTAATTAGGCATGAACTGTTTATGCCTAATTAAAAATTTGTATATTCTTATGTGTATGTTTAATAAGCATACACATAAAAACATACAAATTAGAAAGAAAAACAAAAACAAAAAAAAAAAACAATTTAAAGTAATTTTTTAGAGAAAAATATTAAACTCTCTATAAAACATTTTGTCCTTAGTCCTTTGTCACAAGTAAATAAATCACAAAGGATTTTCAAGTTTAACCACTTTCAGTATATTAACAAAAATACATTTTTAACACACCTACATTTTACATTCCTTTACAACTCTTTCTAGACCAAAGCAATAGCTCTACCTCTCATGTAAGTTGAAAACTGAAATGAATCCGATGATATGTTGAATGGATGAATAAATAAAGGAAAGAAAATATTGAATGGATAAAATAGATTTAATATGAGTTACTAACATGTGTTTCAGCCAGGAGTTTGTTCATGTACACATGTATTCTATTTATTATTTTATATCTAAAATAATAATAGAAAATTATAAAATATTTAAGCATACAAAGAATAACGGCCTTCATCAGGGTAAAATGTTTGATATTTAAATTAAAATGGTCAAAATACAGAGAATTTTGAAGTGTCCGAAAAAAGAATTTTTTTTTTTTTTAAATTGGAGAAAGTAGTAATATTTGGTGACAGATAATAAAGAAATATTCGTTGGAGAGTGACATATATATATATATATATATATATATATATGTGTTCTGTTAGCAAACACAGAAATTTTTTTTAGCCTCATCTATCACCATCTTTATGGAGGCGTGTGGAGTAATGGTAAGAGTCATAGGAAATGGATTTGGCAATGCAATTTCAAATCCTGGACAAAGCGGTTAGCATTTCACATGGTGCTAATACCCTTGAGAAAGGTATGCATCCAGCTACAGATAAATAGTAGGACAGACTGGGCTTAGTTAGGCAACCAGTCTAGGAGAAGGAAAACTAAATTCAAAACTTGTTAAACTCTACTTAAGAAATTGACGTTGAGTCACATCCTGCTCATATGGAGGGGTTGGTAAATATGTATAACCATCTTTGAGTTATATGATGGACATTTTCTCACAGGCAGGTGGGGCTATGATTCTAAGGGTTCAAGCTATGTCAAGTTTATGGACCCACCTTTGTATATACAAAGTGTGTCAAAAAAGTATCAAGATTGAAGGTACTTTTATATTCTGAAAAGAATTAACGTTCATTCATTGTTAGTTTCAATCTTGATACTTCTAGGAACCCTCGTTTTCTGAAAATTTAATGTTCCATTCATTGTTCATTTCTATCTTGGTAAATACAGCTTCAATCTCGATACTTTTATGACACCTTGTATGTGTAAATATACGATACTTCAACAATAAAATTAAACATGGTAAAAACTCACAACCTTTAGTTTCATGTGCCCAATCTTCAGGTGAGCTTGTATAGACTAGTCTGAAGTCCATTGAATTTAACTGAACATATATCTGTTCTCAATGCAATATTTAAGTCATTACATGACTAAGTCACATGACTCAAAATAGTGCTAATTACAAAGTAAATATTTACTTTTGTGGCGACATTTAGCTACCAATTCTGATCTTTTATTCAGTAGATGGCTGGAATTCAGAAAACTTATTTGTTGTTTTTTCATGGTGGCGCGTAGTGTAAGGGTTAGCGTTGTAGGAAGTGGACTTGTCGACTCAAGTTCAAGTCCTGGACAAGGCTGTTTGCATGAATAGCTTGCTACACCATGGAACACCCTTTTACTAATAGAGTATATCTTCTAGGAATTACAAGGTTCTTTGTTTGATACTGGCCCTTGCCAACTCAGCATATGAATAGCACAGGGATCTGTGTGTAAAGTGAGGAGCTAATGGTAGGTGTGGTGTTCCACCTCAGATGCTAAAACAATCTCCTTGGTCTAGCGCTAGTGAAAAGGGGATAGACTCCCTTGCTGTCTGGCTGATACCAACTTTAGGCCACTCCAACGACTTTTTTTTTTTTTTTTTTTTTTTCTTTATAGTTCATTATATATATATATATAATAACTTTTTTGAAAAAAAAAAAAAAATATCAATCCCTTATCCAAGGATTGAACTCATGACCAACACTTATCAATTAGGTCACTATTTTCAAGGACGTCAGGCCTTATATTTTTTTAAGCTTTTAAATCCAACATCAAATGGTTCAACATTATAATATTGTGTTGGCTTCTTGTCAATATGAGAATTTGATTTTTTTTTTTTTTTTTTTTAAATTCATGAATTAAACTGGAATAAATGAACATGATTCAAAGAACTAACTCCAACAAATGGAAGATTTATCTGAAAGAGATAAAAAAAAAAAAAAAAAAATGGATACCTGAAGATAGCCAGAAAATACTCAACCGAAACATTGTCTAGTATACATATTTACCAACCCCTCCATACGAGCAGGATGTGACACAAGGTCAATTTTTTAAGCGGAGTTTAATAGGTTTGAATTCAGAGTTTTCCTTCTCCTAGACTGGTTGCTTAGCCATGGTTAAAGAGCCCAGTCTACCCTGCTATTTACCTATAACTGGAGGGGGAATTGGATTCATACCTTTCCCAAGGGTATTAGCACCATGTGAAATTCAAACAACTTCGTGCAGGAATTGAACTCTGGTCGACGAGCCCATTTCCTACGACTAACCATTACACCACGCACCTCCATAACATTGTCTAGTATACGTACATAAAAATCAAGATAAGAACAATAAAGCTAATAGATCAATATATATATATTTACCCAACCCCTTCACACTAGTGGGATGTGACACAACATCAATTTTTTAAGCAGAATTTACCCGGTTTGAATTCAAAGTGTTCCTTCTCCTAGACCGGTTGCTGAACCAAGGTAAAAAGAGCTCAGTTTGGCCTACTGTTTACCCATAGCTTGAGGGAGAATAATTGGATGTATACGTTTCTCAAGAGTATTAGCTATTGTGTGAAATGCTAACAGCCTCGTCCAGGATTTTAAATCATCTCATTGTGTCCATTTCCTACGATAATAACCATTACACAAGAGGCAACCCCCACAGTAGTACAGCCTGGTCGAAAAGTCTTGTCATTGCCAAACAAAATATAACTCCTAATTAATCAATTATAATTACATGATATAGAAAATTATAATATTATCATCATATATTATAATTAATGATATTTAATTAAAGTTAAAATAATATGTAGCGGATGACAAGACTTTCGGACCACTCTGTAGATATATATATATATATAATGAAACTTTGATTACATCTTGATCTTATAAAATTTTGATAAAAATTTTTTTTTTTCATTTTAAATGTCTTTAATTTAGGGAGGTTTTTTTTTTGTTTGTTGTTTTTTTTTTTTTTTGTTGTTGTTTGTTGTTTTTTTTGTTGTTTTATTGTTTTTTCATTCATTAATGAGAATATTTAGTCAAAATCAGACTAGTGTGCTTACTAGTAACCCTAAAGGTTTTACTTATTTTGATAGCATTTGATAAGGTCTGATCAGACATTTTTCTACAAATGAAAATTGACTTGTGTATCCAGGCACAAATGTATTTTAAGTCTTTTATGCCACAGTATCACAATTGTAAAAAAAAAAAAAAAAAAAAAAAGTTCTTTAATTTATTCAGACATAAATGATATAAGCAATAATGTTTAAAAGAAGAATAAATGGTTTTATGTCGAGGGGCGGGTAAAACGGGTCGTCCTTTCAAAATGTGATAAGACTACACCACAACAATGATAGAAAATCTTTAGAAATATAGCCGACCACTACCAGAAACAAAGGAAAGTTGTGTTTTTTAATGTACTGAAAATTTTACTAAAATCTTAAATAAAAATTTTTTTAAATCTGTTTGTGATATGATTAAGTTGGCTCAAATGCACAATTTTTTTTCTTTTTTTTTTTTGGGGGGGGGATATGTGTTTTATATATGAATTATTTTTATCAAAAATTAAATCAGCAGATAAAAAGACAGGCGATCGTTCAGAACATGTCGGTGTAAAAATAAGAGGCTACTCCCAAACCTGATCATACAGTATGCACTACAAGTTAAGCGATCAACAATGCCTTCTAGGAACAAAAATAAATACCGATAGATGAAAGTATGCAAAGGACTACAAAATAATATCAGCTTCGTTGATCCAAAAATGTCACTGTGCGTGACAGAAACGATGATTGAACAGTAGTACTTGGTTTTAAACTTAAATGGCACACCGAATGGTCTTTTTAAAGTGAACAGGTTTGTTTTAGGGGGCTGTTGTTGTTTTGGTTTGGGTTTTTTAGATTTTTTAATAAATTTAGATTTTTTTCCCCGACATTTTCCACTATAAACAAAGAGGGAGCTGTGAACTCTTACAAGATTTTGAAATTCACGAAGTGGTAGTAAACAGGCTCTCTTACAGACATATTCCGAAAGATCGCAGAAATCTAAATACTTAAATTAAATTTAAGGTAAATTAGGGTAGAAAACATACAAACTAAAGTCTTAAATTAAAGAACTAAAGTGCTTGTAAATTCGACAGTAATTATTTGCTAAATTTTATTGATGTGATTGATTTTTTTTAAATCAAAGCAAACGCTAATTTTCTTAATTTTAGTTATGTGTTATTGTTGCAATAACAATGGCTAACATTTTCAGTATAACCGTAACTCAGCAAAAATGGCACACCATAGCGAAATTGTTATTAGAGCAATATACTTAAAATGCTGAGAGTATAAACCAATTTCCAGTTCAATTTGCAAATGAATTATGTTGTGCGGTCTGCGTCGCACTGAACGTCATTTTTCATCATCAAAATTTTAAGAAAGTCTTGATATAACGAAGCCAACTGAAATGCTAATAAAAAAAACCTTCACTTTCTTTTAAAAAAGGAGAAGGGGTGTTTTAACAATAACCTGAAGGGTTGACGGGTCATCAAGTAAAATACAGAGGGATAAAAATTCGTACCATTTAATGTTTTATTCAATAAAACATTGAATGTCACGGATTTCTCAAATTTATTCAAATGGTTTTAAAGCAATTGTTGAGTAAAGACCAAATTCAATAAATAAATAAATAAAAAAATAATCAAAAAACAGTTTTGAGTAAAAGTCGTAACATTAATCATAATTGAATCAACAAATATGTAAGATGTGTAAAATTATCAAAACAAGTCCAATAATATCCAATATAATCATCTAGCTGCAATTTTACAACACAAATGTTTTTAAAGAATGAAATAAAGATACATGAAAATAAGTCTCCAATAATCAATAATTTTAAATGTCCTTTAAAGTCATGATAAAGATATCAAAAGAAAAAGATTAATTTACAATGTAATAAATGAATTTCTTTTATCCTCTCTGCCTACTTGAAAAGAAATTTAGATTTTCTCAAGAAGCAGACTAAAAGAAACGTTAGTGTTTTAGTTTTGACGATTGTATTTATGATACATAAAATTGTAACAGAGAGCAGTATATATATATATATATATATATATATATATATATATATATATATATATATATATATATATATATTCTTGCGTAAGTAAAAGAAAGTAATAATTCTGATAGACCAATGCGAGATATACTACACAAACACAACAGACAGTACTGTCAAAATAGTTAAGAAGGGTCAAGAGATGCGAAAAATGAATCGGATTATTATTTATGTGGGGTAGAGTCAGGAAGAGGAAGAATTTCTAGGTCATGTCGCACAACTAAGAAAATCTGGAAAATACCGTCAGTAATCACAGTTTAATAGAAAAGAAAACATTTTAAATTCGTTTGGTGTTATGAATTTGAAGAAGACGAAAACGAGTAAAAAATTGAATAAAGAATGACTGAAAAGAAGAAAAAAACAACAGGATTTATTTCCCAAAATGGCAAAAAATTAAGTCCTGTTTTCTTTTTTTTCTTTTCGACATGACAAATTTAATCATTGTCATTGTCTTTTTTTTTTTTCTTATCTTTTTTAAATCCCTACATCCCACACGTAATGCTTGGTTAGTTGAAGCAGCTACATCAGAAGTAGAAAATTTAAAAAGAAAAAAAAAGAGAAAAAAAAGAGAAAAAAAAAGAAAAATAACGAACATTAATCCCCACCCCCTCAAAACACAAAATTACCTATCAAATTTAATTGACTACGGTAAAAATAGAAAGCATTTTCTTTCTTTCTTTCTGGAGGATTTTATTATGAAATAGAATAGTTGATATTTCACAAATAAATTACTCACTCACCCAGGATTTAGGGACACAGAGCCATTTTGAATGTAAACTTGCACTATTGAGTGCACTTAAAAAAAGGTGGAGGGAAAAGTTGACTAAATGGGGAAAAAAATAAAAATAACCTCATCAAATTTATCTGAACTCGAACATAAGACCAAAAAGGATTGACAGTAAAATATATTTATTTCTATGAATAAAAATCAATAAAAATAGTTACTATATGAAAACAGTGTCAATAAGATTCCTCTTTTTTAAGGCTTTTAAGTAGAGAATCTACTTTTTGATTTTGACAATACACAACACTAAACTTACGCAATTTTACGTTAAACGAAAAGTAAAAGACTCTTTAAAAAGGCAAAAATAGATAAAGTTATCTATTTTTGCTTAAGATAATGTACTTTTATTTTTTTTAGATAACCAAATATCAAATAAATCAATAGTCCCTACCCGAAAGTGGGGAGACCTTTCTCAAATTAAAATCAATGTGTATTTAAATTATTAAATATTTACGCTTTTAATTTTAAAGACGATATTCTATTGTTATTTATTTTTGCATAAGATAACGTACTTGTCTTTCTTTTTTTTAATAACCAAATATCAAATAAAACTACAGTCCCTACCCGAAAGTGGGGAAACCTTTCTCAAATTAAAATCGATGTATATTTAAATTATTAAATATTTACGGACGATTTTTACTTTTAAAAGACGGCACTGTGCACTGCGTTACAAACAGTAATACTCGTTATTACAACAAAGATAAGTGACTAAAAATCTGTTAAGAAATGTATGTCAATTTATCTAAGTGACCGAATTCAGATCATTCATAAGTGATCAACAGATTGAAAGGTAGAACGATCGATCACTTATCAAGAATGTCACTTGAAGAAGCACTGACGACTGACTACTAGAAATATCTTGAGTGTTTAATTTGTTTCAAAGAAGAAAAATAAATTGAATTATTGTACAACGATGCGAAGACACATTTGAATGATATCTTTCTTTTTTTTAATTCTTCATTTGTCAATATATCCAAATTTTCAAGTTTACTACTATGATGTCAGCAATAGTAGTAAGTTTTCTTCATTAACAAGTGTCTACCACCCCCAACTGGCCACGATGATTCAACAAAAATAATTTTATCTTTCTCTTCACTTTTAGAAGAAGAGAGGAAATACAAGAAAACTAATGTCTAAAAAAAAAAAAGTGGCTCTTATCTTTTCTTCACTTTAAACAGGCCATTAGCAATAGATAAAGAGGATTAGAGGTTGAGATCAGATATTTTATTCAACTTTGGTGGTAGATTAAAAAAAATTTTTTTTCTTTTAAATAAAAAAAGGAAATGTACAAATTTTCACCCCTTCTTTTTGTTGAAATCTGATATTATCTATTGTTAGGTAGCTAGGATGCAGGAAAAAAAAGGGATTCTTTCACTTTTATGAACTTCTTTTAAAAAACACTTTAGATAAAAATTAAGCTTTTAAAACGTTCTTAAATTAATGGTATAATAATGTAGATACAAAAATCTATTGTTAATAAAATAAGAATCAGATGATGACATTGACAAACAACCCCTTCGTCATTAATGTCATAATTATACCATCTCCACAATAAATAAAAGGTTTTTCAGGCTTTGTTGCTTACAGAAAAGTATTAGGTTTATGAGGTAATATGTGTTTAATGTTATGAGGCTGTGTTGATAAGACAAATGACATGTCATCAGTGACATTATTAAGGGTTGTAGTTAATTTCTTATCATTATTACCTATTTTTACTTATCAAAAATACGGGCGATTATAACACTTCTGTATATTGAATAATTTGAACTGCCTACATTATGGAAAATTTAGTACTTATTTACCAAAAAATAAAAGACAACTTGACTACTTCTTATAATCTTCTCGTGGGGGTTGAGTTATACAAAGCGAAGAATTTTAATGAAATCTTGGAAAGGAAAATGAAGAGAAAAAAACAAAACAAAAAAAAAAATATATAAAATAAACACAATCACATTATTGCGTGTCTTCTGAAAAATATGATAAAAGCTGACTTATTAAACTGAACCGCTTACGGTAACACGCTCACGTGACATACCCCCATGAAGGTTGGGAGGGAGGGAGGGATATTCTATTTTTCTGTGCATTTTTTTTTTTTTTTTCTAAGAGGACTTTGAATAAACTGCTAACTGTTAACACAGATCGCGTGCGACCCTGAAAAAAAATATTTATTTTCGCTTTTAGGAAGCAAACAGTTAAAGAAAGAAAGAAAGAAATAACCCTTCTTCTGATATCTTTCTTGCTGAATATTAGCTTTCTTTTTTATTTTCTCCAATATATTAAATGACAACTTTATTTAAATTCCCTTTTTATTTTGTTTCAGAAAAAAAAAAATAAATACAAGGAAAACGAATTTTAGCAATAAAAGTTTTTTTTAAAAAAGACAATGTGAACTGAACATGTCTCTGTTTTTAAGAGCTTCATCAAGTAATATTAAAAATCATAGAGGGCAACCCAAAAACATGACGAATGGTGACCATTAGGGATAAGATGCACACAAAATTAATCCTATAGTTGAATCAGTTTTTCTATTTTTATGACAAAGTATATACATTAAATTTATTGAACACAAGGAAGTTGAATTATCAGAAAACAATCATGTAATGGATGGATGACGATATACAACAAATTCCCCCACTTTTTTAACACACAACCAAAACCATCACTATTATTTACCAATAACACAGATTAGTCTTCTTTATATAGTTTTCACAATGACTTAAAAAGAAAACATTACTTTATTTTTTGAGCTTTATTAGTTTCAGTTTATGATTTTAAAAGCTGTAAATAAAAAAATAATCAAATGTTGTCGTGTTTAATTATTTTAAATAGTATCTTTAAATGTCATATGACCTGTGTGCTATTTCGTAATTTTCTATCATTCCTATAGATTGAAATTGAAAATTTTAAAAATAAACGTCTTGTATTGTGGATTATTGAAGTGGCCAAGCCTTTCTCCCCCTCGGGAATTGACTAACACTGAAGTCAGGAGTGGAAAGTATTGAAAAAAAAAATTACAAATAGATGGAAACATAAGAGACCTGTAGTAAAAGGGATTGTTTTTGTAATGTTTATCATGCGGTTAGTGTAATCTTGTTTGTGAAACTCAAAACTGAAAAGGTTCTGGAGATGAGCAGGTTCTTCTTTTTAATTTTCATCTCAAAAGATAAACGATTTTTAAAGTAATTTCCCAATTTTCTACTATATATATATATATATGTACACGATTTCAATATATCATCTACAATTTTATAACGTCGAATTATGTTAAATGCTACGAACATTTTTTGTTTAATATTTTTAAACTGAGCAAAAAATACAACTCAAATAATTTAATGGTCAAATTTTTAAATCTATTTAAATAACAAGGTTTCAAAACTAAACATTGGCACATTTATAAAATTCAGAGAAAGTATATAAATAAATTGCTAAAATGATGAAAACCCAAGTTATAGTTGAACTTGTTTTTGTGGGGTTTTATTGTGGTCATTTCAAAAGCGATGGAAAATAAATAGGGCATTGTAACTATAAAAATGTACCCAACTGTAGGAGACATTATTTTAATGGTTCATCAAATATTTTCATTTCTAGTGATCAAGAAGTTGACAGCTTTGGGGAATAAAAATAAAGTTAGGACTTTTTATTTTATGTGAGAGTAAAATCCGGCACAATCCCGCTTCTTCGTTAAACAGGAAAAAAAAAATGTTAAACACAGATAACTCTGGTCACTTTTTTTTATATTTTCCCCCCAACCTCATATTTGGAGGAGGTCTCATCTGAAAGTTCTAATGAACTTTCAAGACATTGAAAAATTTTAATTAAAAAAGATTAACCGAAAAATTTAAAGTAGTAAAAATAAATAAATTAATAAATAATTGACGAAAAAAATCACAATAGATAATAAAAAGAGGACGATTGGTTGGTTGGTCATATGATAACTATATCACAAATCGTGTTGAAAACAACTAAAGCTAGAAGCCACTTTTATTTTTTTTTTTTTTAAATTAATTGGTCCTATACCTATAGTAATTTTTTAATTAAAGTGTGAGCTTTTGTTTGTTTTTTTATGACATCAAAATATGATCGAAGTTTTTTTTTAAGGACTACGGGGTTAACTAGAAAAACACAAATTATTATAGGTACTTAAAAAAATTTTAAAAAAGGATACACACGCTTTCAAATTAGATTTTTTTTTTACAAAAGGATTTAATACAAGTATTTTTTAAAACAAACAAAAAAACGAATGAATGGAAACCTCAAAAAACTTTTTTTAAACCATTAAAATTAAAATACAAAACTTTAACTCAAAAGCTTCCTAGTTATTCACGTTTCATGATCACAACAAATATAATTGAAATCAAAAATCATAGAATAAGACATTGAAAACATTAAAATCAAGAGATATCATTTTTTACTTACTTGTTTTGGTTGGTTTCTTTCTCTTTTTAAAGTAATTCTTCAGTCTGTTAAATATCAGTGTTGTAAAATTTAAGTCAATTTGTTGTGAAGTAAAGAAAAACACTCCAACCGAGTCCGTCAGGTTCGTTTAAGACATCAAAATAAAAGAGAAAATTTGCGTGGCCTAGGTTGCTTCTTCTTCTATTAAATCAAGTACTGACTCTTTTTGCAATAAAGAAAGATTATTGTAACTTTAAATTATTTAGTAAAAGAACAACTGATAATAACCACACGTTTCCGCCTTTAGAGCTTTTTAAAAAAAAACACTTAAGTACTTTATAGTCACACTAACTGAATAACGATATTCGTTTAAATAAAATTTAATTACAATATCGAATAATGACCGACGATTGTAATTCTTTTTTTTTAAAGATAGACTTTTCTTTTTAAATTTAACCGGCTGTGTGTAAATTGCAAAGAAAGGAGAAGAAGAAGCAAGAAGGCCACGTCTTAAAAAAAATACACCAAACAGTTGGGTTGGTTCTTAAATGTCCAGATGTCGTACATCCATGATCACCTTTTTTGTTTCTTATATAGAATTTACTCCATACACACAGGTAGTCAAATAACTAAAGAATTAATTAATGTGTGTGTGTGTATGTGTGTGTGTGTGACGGTGGATTTGGCTTAGCTTTCTTTACTTATCTTCTCTTTTTTCCCCAGTCAGAGATTATGAGGTAAGGTAACGTAACGACAAGATCGGACTCTCTCTCTCTCTCTTTCTCACACACACTCTCTCTATCTCTTTCTATATCTCTCTCTCTCTCTCTTATCTACACTTGCAACTAACTATATTATTCACTCTACATACAACTACTACTAAAATTTATAATCTGAAATGGAAAAAAAAAACTACAGTAGAAACGTCAATGTATCTTCTTTTTCTTTTTTTTTTCCTTTTTTAAAATTATTTTTTATCAATTCTAATCTTTTTTTTTCTTTATCTTTTTACATTATAAAGGCAAAGTAATGCACGCACCGTCTTCTTTCACTATGGTTATTTTAACTGGTTTTCACTCTCACTGCTACGGTTTTATGATCTCCTTACTAATACTGCTACTACTATATAAGTACTACTACTACTATTACTACACTCCTTTGGTGTGGTTCTTTTTCATTAAAACTATTAAAAAAATCGCGGTCGTTTAGTCTTCCGTCTCTTTATAATTGCCTTTCTTCTTCTCTTTTCTTTTCTTTCTTTTTTAAATTATCCTTATCTCTTGCTTTAATTTCCTGGTTGTTGTACATAAGCATCGATATATCCCAGAATACAACTACACATCCATTTCCAAATATGGAAATTGCATTTCAACCCTACATCACTTTTTCTTTTCACTTTTTCTTCTCTCTTCGCTCGAACCTCTATTTTTATTTTTATTTTTTTCCCTTTTTGCCCACTTCTTTCCTCATTAATTATTATTTATTATTTTTTCGTTGTCTTATCAAACCAATATTTCATACTTTCATCCCTTCTTTTTTTCTTCTTCTTTCGTTTCCCCGCGGTTTTTTACTCCTACTATCAATTGCTACTAGTAGTAGTAGTCATAGTAATAGTAGTAGTAAAAGTCTTCGAGAGACATGTGCTTTTCGCACGCGCGATTTTTATTTACAAAGAAGAAAGATTAACTCGACCGTGTTTCATATAACGAATAATACTTTTTAAAAAAATCTTTCCAACAACATTTTTTTTTCTTTTTCTCTCCTTCATCAAGTTGTGAAAATAAGTCAATGATGAAAACATCCCAATTATTTCATTTTTTTCAAATAAATCTGACTATCGTACACCGTGCGACTTTTTGAACCTCTTGCTTGTTTGTTTGTTGGTATCTTTTCTATTTCTGTTTTTTTTATTTTTTTATTTTATTTTTTTACAACACGATAAGCAAGCTAAGCACGTGACAAGAAAAAAACTAACAAACAAACAAACAAAAAACATAGCATCTGCTGTTCTAAGTTCATAACTTGTACTTAACTACTAAATTGACATAAAGTACTTTTATGGATTGAAAAAAAACTATGATAAGTAGAGGGAAATCCAAGTTTTTTCGGTTTTATAGTCAGGGAAAACTCTCATAGACTTTTATTTATATTGTGGGAGCCTCAATAAATTCTTATATTTGAATTTTA
This sequence comes from Doryteuthis pealeii, assembly GCA_023376005.1. Lineage (NCBI taxonomy): Eukaryota > Metazoa > Mollusca > Cephalopoda > Myopsida > Loliginidae > Doryteuthis > Doryteuthis pealeii. Next base: position 86,922,415 of record CM042160.1, read on the forward strand.
ATATTTACTTTTTGATTGGCACCAACTTAACAATATAAATGTTTTTGTTGTTTTTTTTCAATAAAAACGATATCTAGTTGTTTTTTTTAATTAAATGAATAAAATTTATTCATTTAGGTTCAAACACTGCTTTTTTTCGATAAATAAAGCAATGTTTGTACTTATTTCATATCAAATAATAGCTTGATTTTAACGGCATGACAGTCCATCTAGGGTTATTTTATGCCTACAGATTACAAATTGCATTCATTATTGTACGACGTACGTTCATATTTACATTTTTTGTGTAGTTATTTAAGAGATTTTTATCTTTTTGCACATGGTTCTATCGAATAAAAATATTTTTTAAACAGATATGTTAACCCATTGATGGGACCCTAACACGACCACTCCAGGTCAGAGTGGGTCTGAGAGTAATGTCAATGAAAGGGTCCGCCACACTCCCTAGATCTAAAGAACTAGAGCCTCACCATCAGGCGTAGATTAGTGTTGTACCCAGGATTTCCCTTTTGAGTTCAGTTCACATATCGCTAATACCCTTGGGAAAGGTATGAATCCAGATATTCTCCCTCCAGCTATGGGTAAATAGTAGGTCACACTGGGCTTTTTCGTTAGGCAACCAGTCTAGAAGAAGGAAACTCTGTTAGAAGAGGGTGTTATCTCAATGCATGGGATACACTCGGGGTATTCTAAGCCCCACCGACAAGGCAGATCCTATTTGTTTGTTTGTTGTTTGTGACTTTAAAGAATATTCGTGTGTTATTCAATGCCATCTTTAAAGAAGAACAGTGATGATACTACTTAACCCATAGCTGGAGAGGGGGGTCATACCTTTCCCAAGGGTATTAGTCAAAAAGTGAACGTAATACTTTGGCTGGAGTTCGAACTCGATGTCACAGTCTAGGACTTTAGCCATTACGCTACGCCCCCACCTCCCCAAAGAACCTGGGAAAATATTAAATTCATTTTATTTTCCCTCCGCCTCCAAGAAAAAAAAAATTTTTTTTCTCTGAATATGAGATTTTATGATAAAAATGACGAAATCAAATTGAATGGATCAGCAGACGTATTTTTGCTTCTTCACAAGACAGGAATTAAACTAAAAACGTCATGCGATTGACAAAACGGTTTTCTCACACTTTTGCATGAGGATTTTCCAAACATCACAAAAAATTTAAAAAAACATATTTTACATCCGTCCTGGAGACAAGTGTTTCTAAACCACGTAAAATTCAATATCGTCATTACCCCTAACAAATCTTTCAATCGTTCATTGGTATATGAACTTAGTACCTCCAGATTCAAATCTCTGGCACAGTAGGGCTGAACTAGAGAAATAATTGATTTTCTTCAGGCTCTACGCCGCACTTTTATGCTAGGACAACGCTGACCACTTAAGAGCAACAAGTTTTTTGTTTGTTTTTGTTTGTTTGTTTGTTTTTGTTTTTTTTCCTGATATCATATTGTGAACAATGTTCACTAGGTACCACCAAAATACGTGACGTAATTAGTTTAGGCCATATTGAAGGAATAAATATAAATATTTTTGAACTTTCTTTTTTTAATCTCGCAAAAAAAATAATAACGAACATAAACAGTTGTTACTAATAAAAACAGTTGATTCAAAGATCAAATTATCCGATTGGGAAAATTACTCACTATTAAAATAAGTAAAACAGTCCGTTTTTTGGTTTTTTTTTTTTTACAACAGGGTCAGTTTCTTTATTGACATTTTTAGCATAATTCAGTATTATTCATGATTCTTTTACTAAAATAAAATCTCGTATAGAAACTTATAAAAATATGCTGATATAATTATTCAGACTATTATCTAAGATAAAAAAAACAAAAGATAAAAAAAAAAAGATAAAAACAATTTTTAAACTTTTTCTATAAAGATAATTTATCTTTATAGAAAAAGTTTTAAAATTGTTTTTTATCGGTTCATTTTTTTTCAGATTTCATATGATAAAATGGGGCTGGTAAAAATATTTCCCCTAATATATTTTAGAAAAAACTTATTTTAAACATGATTTCATTAGGAGATGAAAAATTGACTGTTAGTTGGTTTTTCATAGAATTTCGAAAAAAAAAAAAAAAAAGCCTGTAGTCATAACTTGTTTTTGGCTACGTTAAATTTCAATTGATTTGATAGTGCGAAAATGTAAACATTGCTTTCGTTCATAATTTTCATTATTTCCATAAGCTGAAATTTTTTTTTTTTTAATCATCAGGAGATTTTTTTAATGTTTCTTCTTTTGAATGATCCAAAAATTTTAAAGATAATATGGTAAAAAAGAACAATTTCCTCGTAAATTGCTACCATAAATAAACTGAACCCTCATTTTATGTCCATGTTTTTGCAATAAATGTTTTATTTTTCTTGCACCCGTTATTTTACAATACTAAATATATTTTCTTGATTCTTTATTCTTTAACAAATATAGAAAGGTAATTTATGAGGAAGTGCGTCCCGGTCACCTGCCTCAAGAGTTGCTGCCCGGTGACTATTAAAATAACAACCCAGCTCAGTCTATTCAAAACTATCCATTTTCATATCTATCTCAATTTGTTCATATATTACTTTAAATACTAAGATTTTTTTTTATTCATGTTTGTTTAATGTCTTGTTTTTAGTTTAAATAAACAAGAATTATGACAAAAAAAGAAGCGACCCCCCAAAATACATTTACTTGTCGCATAATATCTATCTATCTCCATTTTTGTTCGTATCTATCTATATTATTTTGTTTGTTTATCTATCTATCTATCTCAGTCTATTCAAAACTATATATCCATCTTCATATCTAAACATTAACAAGAATTACGACAATTATGATGAATAAACAAGAATTACGACGAGCTGGGGTTGTTATTTTGATAGTCACCGGGTAGCGTTTTTTGAGGCGGGAGACCGGGACGCACTTCCTCATAAATTACCTAAAGAAAATATATTTAGTATATAACGGGTGCAAGAAAAATAAACACGGACATAAAATGAGGGTTCAGTTTATTTTATGATAGGAATTTACGAGGAAATTGTTCTTTTTTACCGATAATTTTAACCTTTATTCAAGTTTCATTGAGTTAAACACGGTGTGGGGGGAGGGGTAAATTTGATACGGTAGATTGGACATCTGTAGTGAACACTTGGTACTTAGTGAGTGATGAAAGGTTTCCAGACATCCCATGACATTTATTAGTGTAACATAGAGCTTAGCACTTAAAGACATAAAGCAATTCTAGACATCGCATGATGATATTTAACATAACATTGATCCCCCCTGCATTCATTTGAAGGGTTTTTAAGATATCATATATAAATGTTACACGATTCTTATTATTCGGAGGTCAGAAATATTTTTTCAACTATCACTTGATATCTGGGTAATTTATGAGGAAGTGCGTCCCGGTCTCCTGCCTCAGAAATTGCTACCCGGTGACTATTAAAATAACGTCCCCAGCTATGTCGTCTCCATTTGTTCATATCTATCTATATTATTTTGTTTGTTTATCTATCTATCTATCTCAGTCTATTCCAAACTATATATCCATCTTCATATCTAAACAAGAATTACGACAAATTACAATAAATAAACAAGAATTACGACAAATTTCTATAAATAAACAAGAATTATGACAAATTTCTATAAATAAACAAGAATTACGACAAATTTCTATAAATGAACAAGAATTACGACAAATTATGAAAAATAAATAAGAATTACGACAAAAAAGAGAAGCCCCCCCCCTCTAAAATACATTTAATTGGTTGTTTTCTTTCAACAAACACTGCCGAGACGACATAGCTGGGACGTTATTTTAATAGTCACCGGGTAGCAATTTCTGAGGCAGGAAACCGGGACGCACTTTCTCATAAATTACCAATATCTGTAAAAATGGTATACAGAATTAATACAAAGATGTAAAAAGCATTTCCAGGTACAATAGGTGTACTTTTACAAAGAGATGGTCCCAAGAATGAGGTAATGTAAAGAGTGGTCCGAAAGTCTTGTCACCCCAAACATATTTTTTTTTAGAGGTAAAATAACATAAGGAAAATCATTGAGGCGGCCTAATGTCGGTATCAGCCAGACAGCGAGGGAGTCTATCCCCTTTTCACTAGTGCTAGACCAAGGAGATTATTTTAGCGTCTGAGGTGGAGCGCCACACGTACCATCAACTCCTCACTTTACCGCACAGATCCCTGTGCTACTCATACACTGAGTTGGTGAGGGCTGGTATCGAACCAGGAAGCTTGTGATTCCTAGCTGAACACTCTATTGACTGAGCTAAACCAGCTCTTAGAGGTAAAGTAAATGCATATTACAACACAAATTTCTAGAAAATAATTCAATTTTTAAGGATTTTTTTAGGGGTAAAATAAATTACATAACATGAATTGGGTGTAAGATATGGAAATAAATCCAACATTATGTAGATCATAAGAAAAAACAAAGTATTCCAAAAAGATGAATTTATTTCAGATGGTGAGGTTAACGTTAAAACGTTTCGGTTTTTTAACCTTCATCAGGACATTAGAATGAATTTATACATCCTAATGTCCAGATTGAATTAAATGAATCGATAAATAAAATGATTTGATAAAAATAAATTCATCGTAAAAATAATTCATGAACGTTTAAGAAAAAAACGAAACGTTTTAATGTCGGCTTCACCTTCTAAAATGAATTTATCTTATTGGAATACTTTGTTTTTTCTTATTTTCTACATACCTTATATTACATTATTAATTACATTACATTGTATTATTTAGACAAAAAATAATGAAAGTTAAAACAATATGTAGGGGTGACAAGACTTTCGGACCACCCTTCCATACCAAAGTAAAGTATAAAAGCTGATGGTTAGTTCATTATAATTGAGCAGAAGGACTCAGATTACAATAATAATAGGAATTTATTTGAATTGGATGAGTTTTGAGGTGAATAGATAGTGAACTTTGAAATATCCCATCTAAAAAAAATACCAAGAAAATTTGTACAGCCATGGGGAAACTTGGATGGCAAAGAGTTAAATAATCAAATTAAAGATTTCTTTAACTCTTTGTCTACTTTTATCCACTCACAGCCGCTCTCCCACTAACAACTGTTTCTATGCATACCATACCAAAGTAAAGTACAAAAGCTGATGGTTAGTTCATTATAATTGAGCAGAAGGACTCAGATTACAATAATAATAGGAATTTATTTGAATTGGATGAGTTTTGAGGTGAACAGATAGTGAACTTTAAAATATCTCATCATACAGGTAACAAAAAAAATACCAAGAAAACTTACTACAGGTAAGGGAGAATTTTAGTAGGTAAAAAGTTAAGGGGACCCCCTCCTTTTCGGCACACATGTCCAGTACATAAACTTTGACCCTGCCACCTGTGTGACATTATATTTGTTGATATTACTTTGGTACAGGGGGGGGGGAATTTGGTAGGCAAAGAGTTAAGGGACCTCTCCTTTTCAGCACACATGTTTGGTACCTGACCTTTGACCCCCACCCCTGCTTGGTATCATATTTGTTGATATTATTTTGATACAGCTGTGTGGGGGGGGGTGATTTGGTTGGCAAAGAGTTAATGAATAAAGCTGAAACATTAATAGAGTTGATTGTGTTGGTTTATCTACCTTCATAACATATAAGTATGTGGTAATTGCATTTCACTTGGCGCTAATACCCTTGGGAAAGGTATGAATCCTACTCTCCCTCCAGCTATGGATAAATAGTAGGGCAGACTGGGATCTTTAACCTTGGTTAGGCAACCGGTCTAGAGAAGGAAAACTCTGAATTAAAACCTGTTGAACTCCGCTTAAGAAATTGACCTTGTGACACATCCTGCTCTTGCGGAGGAGTTGGTATATATATATATATATAAGTTATGTAATTATTTAACCTCTAAAAAAATCTTTGAAATTTTAATTATTTTCTAGAATTTCGAATTGAAGGACCTGTTTAGCTAAGTCAGTAGAGCGTCTGACTAGGAACCACAAGGTTCCAAGTTCGACACCAGCCCTCACCAACTCAGCATATGAGTAGCACAAGGATCTGTGTGGTAAAGTAAGGAGCTGATGGTAAGTGTGGCACTCCTGCCTCAGAGACCAAAACATTCTCCTTGGTCTAGCACTAATGTAAAGGGAATAGACTCCTTCACTGTCTGTCTGATATTGAATTTAGGCCACCCCAACGACTTTACTTTTTTACTTACCTCTTTAAAATATATGTATGTGGTGATAGACTTTCAGAAACTCTGTATTTGGCCAAACCCTCTATTGCGGGCAGGATGTAACACAAGGTCAATTTTTAAGAGGGTTAAGACTGGTCTGAATTAAGAAGTTTCCTTTTCTTAGGCTGACTGCCTAACCAAAGCTAAAGAAATTAGTCTGCCCTACTATTTACCCATACCCGTGGAGCACCTCACCTACCACCAGCTCCCAGATGCTGTTTTACTGCACAGATCAAATTACCCCAGCTGTGCTACTCATGCGAACCTGGAACCTTGATATTCCTAGGTGGATGCTCTACTCTGACTGAGCTAAATGGAAATGGACACGGCAAGACAAGTTCAAATCCTGCATGAGACTGTTTGCATTTCACATAGTGCTAACACCCTTGGAAAAGTATATATTGAACTATTCCCTCTCCAGCTATGGATAAATAGTAGGGCAGACTGGGTTCTTAACCTTGGTTAGGTAACCAGTCAAGGAGAATTCAAACCTGTTGACTTTGTGTCAAATCTGACCCATGCAGAGGGGTTTGGTAATATATATATTTACCCACCCCTCCACATGAGCAGGATGCGACACAAGGTCAATTTCTTAAGCAGAGTTTAACAGGTTTGAATTCAGAGTTTTCCTTTTCCTAGACTGGTTACCTAGCCATGGTTAAAGATGCCCTGCTATTTAAATATAGCTGGAGGGAGAACTGGATTCATACCTTTCCCAAGAGTATTAGTGATATGTGAAATGCAAACAGCTTCATCCAGGATTTGAATTCGGGTCAACGAGTCCATTTCCTACGACTCTAACCATTAGACCACGCGCCTCATTGGTAATATATAAGGTGTAATAATAGTAGAGAAATGTGGAGTAATGTATTTTCATAAGTAACCCTGTATACAACTATATTGCTGGAAGACAGCACATACGTCACCACATCTTTTTAAAAGTATTGCAATAATATTTCTTGTGCAAAAAAAAAAAAATGACCCTGAGAACTATACATATATAACTATACCACAATAAATACCACAATAAAAAAAAAAAATTTTAAAAAAGAACTCCCACTACCAACTCCTGCTAACACCAACAATTGACCACCTCTCCTCTATTCACGACCTCCTAATTCACCAGTATGAAAATGTTCACTGTTGAAGCAAGAACTCAATCCAACGTCCTGAAGAAGATCTAACACACCAAAACATAACGTCTACATCACTATCTACAATAAACAGCATTTTGTACAACATCCGGACCATATGACCTTTAGGCACCCCTTTTGCGATCTCGTTTCATAAGGACATTTTTTTCATTTACACCGTCAAAATCCAGTTGTTTGTTAACAGACGATTTTTAGAGGGTTTTTTTAAAATTAAAAAACTAACCCCTAACCCCTAACAAACAACCTGATTTTGACGGTGTAAATGAAAAAAATGTCCTTATGAAACGAGATCGCAAAAGGGGTGCCTAAAGGTCATATGGTCCCAACATCCCGTGTTTGTCTACCTTTCTCCACATACCATAATAAATAATACAAGAGTTAAGAAAATTAAAAAAGAAAAGAACAGTTTACAGTTTTCATAAGTACCTAGAGTAAGGGATGGATTAAGCTGCTGAGACACCAGGCACAATGTCAATAGGGGGGTACCACCTGGCACCTAGTAAGCAGGCTGATAACCTGATTGGTCTCTCGAGTTTCAATACTGTTATATCCTACAGAAAAAAAAAAAACAAACATGTAATTTTATATTGGAACTTATTAAGTGTAGAACTAAATTAATGATGTCCTGGCCACGAGGCCTTGTTTAAATTCTGATCATAACAACATGAGGATGTTGTGTCTTTTTTGTGTTATATATATATATATATATATATATATATATATATATATGTATGTGTGTGTGTATATATATATATATATATATATATATATATATATATATATATATATATATATATATATATATATAAACAAAAAGACACAACATCCTCATGTTGTTATGATCAGAATTTAAACAAGGCCTCGTGGCCAGGACATCATTAATTTAGTTCTACACTTAATAAGTTCCAATATAAAATATTATTATTATAACATATATATTTATATATATATATGTGTGTGGTGTGTGTGGTGTGTGTGTGTGTAAGTTGTTTAAATTCTGATCATGTGTCTTTTTGTGTTTATATATATATATGTAAGTTGAAAAATGGAAATGAATCCAACAATATGTTGAAAGGATAAATAAATAAAGGAAAGAAAATCCTTGAATGGATAAAATCTTATTATAATGGAGATTGTGTGTTTTTCTGCCTGTAACCAAAACTATATTCCTACTCAAGACACAATTCTCTTAGTTATTGTCTCATGATTTTATTTTTATCTAAACCTCAATTATTAATAAAATTGTCTTACATTATTAATACTGTTAACTACATCTACATACTGACAACATGCAATTATATTTAATATATAACAAATAGTGGTTTACAGTGTGAACGGGAAGGCTATTTGCATATTAATATAAAAATCGAATTTAATAAATATGTGCTTAGTATTATTGATTTCTAACTGTTTGGTTTTATTTTAATGAATATAAGCAAAAATCTCTTCAATGAATCTTAAATGAAATCCATTAACAAGATAAAATAACTGTCACTTTATTCTTTACTTCCTCTTATAACTAAATACTTAAATTAGAAAAAATAACAATGAAAGATGAGAGTGATGGAAGAGTAAGTTTCAGTTGTTCTATTTTTCGATTATACCCCCCTCTGTTTCAAATCTTTTATTATACTCCCTCTGTTTCAAATCTTTTTATCTGCATTCTTATTTAGTTTCATTAGCCTTTCTGATTTAATACAATATTTTATTACATTAAAAGTTAAATACTTGCACCCGGAGGGTGCATATATTTGCTAGTTAATCTAATGAATTACCAACATGTGTTTTGTCCAGGAGTTTGTTCATGTACACATTGTATTCTATTTATTATTACTTTAAATATGAAATAAAATAATAATAATAGAAAATTATAAAATCTTTGAGCATACAAAGAAAAACAGCCTTCTTCAGAGTAAAATGTTTGATATTTGAAGTTATAACGGTCAGAATTTTTAAATGTTTGAAAAAAGAATTTTTTTGAGACACTTATGGCTGGAGAAATAGAGTGATGTTTGGTGACAGTTAGAAAAATTTTGATCCTGCTTGACACAGACTGCAAATTCTAGCTGCACTGAAGAAGCATGATACATCAAAACAGTACTGTTGGTGGATGACTATATATATATATATATATATATATATAAAATCTATTTTGGCTGCATTTTTTCTTTTATACAAGTTTTGTTGAACTGTACAGACAATTCTTGTTGGACAAGTTTTTGGTTGATCCTTTCTAATTTTCAGGCCATCTTTTTGGTGTCGGGGTGTAACTGGTGTAACAGTCCACCAAAACAGTCCTACCTGATGATGGCAAACTGTATTGCCGAAAGCGCTTGTTTTGAAACCTTTGGTGGACTGTTACACCAGTTCCACCCCAACACCAAAAAGATGGCCCGAAAATTAGAAAGGATCAACCAAAAACTCGTCCGACAAGAATTGTCTGTACAGTTCAACAAAACTTGTATATATATATATATATATATATATCTGTGGATGACTGATATATATGCTCCCAATTTTTCTGGTAGAGCACTGTATGGGAGACATTAGTTGAACTTTCATCGTTTAGCATAAGATATTTACTCGCCTGTTGTTTACAGACTTGAGTTCTCTGGTGATTGTACAAACATACATCCTGTAAGTATGTATCAATTAATTGTTCGCCTCTGACTGACAGTCTCTGATGGCCTTAAAGGTAAACAGCTTGACATGAAAATTCTGTTGGGTTTCGCTTCCAGCTAGAGGTAGCTGTTAAAAAAGTCGAGCTGCACTGATGAGACGTAAACGTCGAAACACGTCTGTGGATGACTGATATATATATATATATATATATATGGGTTCATTGGTGTTGGTAATGATTCTAAGCTAGACTTTATATACCTATATATTTTTAACATCATCTAAGCTAGACTTTATCTGTATACCTATATATTTTTAACATCATCTCCGGAGGCTAAATTTTTCGAATATGATAAGGACTGCAACACTATTAATTTGTCAACATTACAAATTCTTGAAACTTTCCATCTTTCTTCAATTCTGCTGTGGACTTTTTAAACTTATTTTTTGTAGCTGGATTACATCCTGAACATTTTTGATACCTTTCTTTATATATTTTTATTTCAAACTCTTTTGAGTTTTTCTTATGGATAATAATGCTTCTGATTTTTAAAAATGAAATTCATTTTATTTTTAACACAGAATATGCATTTTCGAAAAAAACAAAACATTTTTTAAATTCCGGCTCTGAATGTTCATTTGTACCCCTCCTGATTATCGGTTTATTTATTCCGTCTTTCCTTCATAAATATAGTTGCTCTTGAAGAAGACTACTTTATTAAAAGGTCGAAACAGATCTGTCAGCAAACTAATAACATCATTTATTTTTTCTAAAATTTTCAATTCATACTGTCGGATTCACTTCCATTTACTTCATACCTATATATGTAAAAGTAGAAAATATCAAGAATTCCAAAAAGATGAATTTATTTTAGATCAATATTTAAACACTTCGGGTTTTTTTTTTAAACCTTTGTCAGGATATTAGGATGAAACAAACATTAATATTCTATTTATCAACGACATCTATGAAAATCTGAGTTAGATTTGCCTCAAAACGACCCATGTTATTAGTGCGTTTAAAATCCAGCAATATGTCTTATACATCAATAAGAAATAAAGTTTTACATGATATATGGAGTGGTTAATTGGCATACTGGTTTTAACAAAACCGGGTTTAAATAAATATTTACTCAGTGTTACTGATATCTAATATTATTGTTTTATTCTCCAACAAATTAAAATCAATCCTATGAAAGATTTTATATAGAAACCAATGAGAATACAATTAGAAAAAGTGTAATCTTTTTATATGCGTTCATAATTAATTTCGTTAATCTTTCTAATTAAGGAAATCTTTTGATTAGGTATTTTACCCAGGCTTTTTTTTTTGTCTCCCAATCTACCCAGGGCCTAAAGTGTTACATAATATTTCCAACACTTCCCAAAATACTTTGACTATTATAGCAAAACTACCTAACTACACTCAGATCAATCATTCATACTTATTTATGTACCTACTTACAGTTTCGTTTATGTTTTTAGTATTTATAAACTCTTCCAAAAAACACACTGACCTATTTGTCAACAGGGCTTAGAATATGCCAACTGTATCCTTTGCAGAAAGGTAAGAACCCTTTCCCCCCAAAAAAAGAGGGTGTCCATGTTCACCACAGGTAGGACGTGTGTTGTGGCCTGGTTAGGGGCCAGAATAAAGACACAAGAGTGAAAATGAGTTAAATAGATATATTAACAAAGAACAGTAGTACCAACATATACAAATGAGAAGGTCACTCGCGAGGCGGTCTTATCAAATATCCGCTGAAATATTAACTCTTGCTTAAGTGCAGAACATGCTGCTACTAATAGTTGGAAGAGTTCATGTATGCTGGTAAATTACTATTGTTATGTATAATCAATGGTCAGCAATTAGAAACCTTTAGAATGTTCTTAAGACTCTCTGATGCCAGAGCTGAGGTTGGGAGTCCCAGAAATTGACTCCAAGTGAACAATCGCTACTACACTTGTTGCCTTCCTCACAAGGAGGGCCAAGCTTACCGAGAGACATGTGACGTCACGACTTAGGGGCAAGGGCGGGAAACTACTACTACCAAGATAGTTTAACCCCAGAGCCAGCCAGGGGCAGTCGGTAAAAGCATATCCCGGAGATATATAAGAAAAACTTTGTATCTGTGATGAGGAGTGAAATTTCATAAGGAATGAAGGAAAATTACTGGACACAGTTACACGGAATTGAATCAGCTACAGCAAGATAAGTACCATATTCCATTCATGGAAGCTTCCTATAGATTGTCTCTTATATTTATGCAAGTTATATGTGGGTTCAAATCGTCCCGATGAATATCTCCATTACGGATATCTTTCCACCTTTTTCTCTCCTCCCAACTCTCAACTGACTGCTGAATAAAATGTATTAAAATATATTTATTATGTCTTATTGTTCTTTGCCAATTTTTTGCATGTGCACCTCTCATTTTCCGCCCTGTCGGCTGGGGCGTTAGAATACACCGACTGCACCTCTGCAGAGGGGTAAGACTCCCCCAATGGGGCCACCTATTGGCCGTGGGTGGCGACCCGTGATGCTTAAGGATAGAACCCAGGTGGATGAGCAGTTCATGACATGCAATACTCCACTTTGGCCCAACCCTATTGCCCTTATGGCAAGCCCCAACCCCTTTTTATCATATGGGTGCTAGAAGGTGGTGGCTGCGGGCCTACATGTCCTGGGAATGATGTTAAACTCTATCTGATGGTGAGGTTCCAGTTTTGTAGGTTTGGGGAATGTGGAGCACCCCATTCATCACCATTGCTCCCTGGTCCACTCTGACCCGGAGTGGTAAGTAGTGCCTGTTAGGGTCCCATCTATGGGTTAAATAGAAAAATGTATTTATAAAAAAATTGTATTATCCATTAAGAATTGATTTATTTCAAAACTTTATCGGCATTAAATGACCCACTGAGGTTGATATGCCGTAAAACAAAACAAACTAAACCAAACCTTTCATTTTCTTTGGTCTCTGATGGAAAAGCGTTGTAAACGTTGAAAACGATAGGCGAACGTAACACTATAACAAGGTGATACAAAGTCTCAAATATGGAACATCCCAAAAAAGATCTAACTTACTATTCACTAGTAATGGATCTGTGAGACTAGCTTGCTAACCATTACACCATAATAGGACGCGCAGGTATTTACCCAACCTATTAACCACAGGTATGGGCCGAGTTAGCTCAGTTGGTTGAGCATTCGGCTAGAAACCACAAGGTTCCTAGTTCGATACCGGCCCTCGCCAACTCAGCGTATGAGCAGCACAGGAATCTGTGCGGTAAAGTAAGGAGCTGACGGTAGGTGTGGCGCTCCACCTCAGATGCAAAAACAATCTCCTTGGTCTAGCGCTAGTGAAAAGGGGATAGACTCCCTCGCTGACTGGCTGATACCGACATTAGGCCGCCCCAATGACTTTACTTACTTATTAACCACAGGTAGGATGTGATACAAGGGTGCAAGTATAGGCATCCAACAAGGATCAACCTCGCTATATACTGGTAGTGGATCTGTGAGACTAGCTTGCTAACCATTACACCATGATGGGACACCCAGGTATTTATTCAATCCGTTCACCACAGGTAAGATGTGACACAAAATCACAAGTATGGGGCATCCAGCAATGATCGAACTATTCAGTGCTAACGGATTAAGGGTAAGGGTGTCCTGGGCTTAGCTATAAAATGACAGGTAACCTACCTCCTATTGGCTATAAAAGGACAGGTAACATATCCTCTCACTTATCCTAATAATTTTCCCCATTGGTTATAAAAAGGACAGGTAACCTATCGTCTCCCTTATGCTGATAACTTTCCCTATTAGCTATAAAATGACAGGTAACCTACCTCCTATTGGCTATAAAAGGACAGGTAACATATCCTCTCACTTATCTTAATAATTTTCCCCATTGGTTATAAAAAGGACAGGTAACCTATTTTCTCCCTTATGCTGATAACTTTCCCTATTAGCTATAAAATGACAGGTAACCTACCTCCTATTGGCTATAAAAGGACAGGTAACATATCCTCTCACTTATCCTAATAATTTTCCCCATTGGTTATAAAAAGGACAGGTAACCTATCTTCTCCCTTATGCTGATAACTTTCCCTATTAGCTATAAAATGACAGGTAACCTACCTCCTATTGGCTATAAAAGGACAGGTAACCTATCCTCCCCCTTATTCTAACAACTTTCCTCATTGGTCATACAACAAAACCAGTTTATACAAGATAATAAGAGTACATTCTTTTCCTTTCCCCCTTTTTTGCCAACTTTAATTATTATTGACATATTTGGTTTTGGCAAATGTTACTGGCCTCTCTTCTTAAATTTTGAATGTTCAGGAAAACATTTAACAGCAGAATGGACAGACTGAATATCTAATTATATTTCCATGTAGTACAGCATTTGATACAAGGTTTTTCTCCATGTCAGATCCTCAAAATTGACAAAACCACCATTAACACTTTTAACCCTTGAACCCTTGACTCTCAGATGCCAGATATACCTGAGCTCATAAATTTTACAAAAAAAAAACCAAAAAAACAAAAAACAAACAAAACAAAAAACAAAGTATTATGTTTTTACATACAAATAAAATACAGAACACTGAATGAAAATGCAAGACCAGATTGTTGGAAATTAAAAAGGTTTTATTTAACACAGGGTAGAGAAATGCTTCTGCCCTAAAAAGGATTTAAGTAGCTCAATTGTGTTGTGTATGCATCCATCCAGCACAAAACCCCAATCCAAAAGTGTCATGGCAGAAACCCCACTTCTGGGTTCCAATCAGTCACCTACTAATCAAGGGGAGTAACTCTAGATTTTGTTAGGTCTGGATCTAACAGTTTCACACAATCTTCAGTGGTAAAACTTGCAAATCATACTCAAAATCCTATGACCCAGAAAAAACAGAACCCACAAATTTTGTAATAAAACTGTTAATTTTAACTAGGGGGGTTTAGGGTTAGAGTTGGGATTGGGGTTGGTGTTTAGGGTTAGTTTAATGGGAAAATAAATAGATAATTTGGGTTCTGTTTTTTCTGGTTCACCCTGTATACAGGGGTTAGGGTTAGGGTTAGGGTTGGGGTTGGGGTTTAGGGTTAGTTTAATGGGAAAATAAATAAATAATTTGGGTTCTGTTTTTTCTGGGTCACTCTGTATACAGGGGTTAGGGTTGGGGTTGGGGTTTAGGGTTAATTTAATGGGAAAATGAATAAATAATTTGGGTTCTGTTTTTTCTGGGCCACTCTGTATACAGGGTTTAGGGTTAGGGTTGGGGTTGGAGTTTAGGGTTAGTTTAATGGGAAAATAAATAAATAATTTGGGTTCTGTTTTCTCTGGGTCACCCTGTAATATCATGGGATTTTGAGTATGATTTGCAAGTTTTACCTAAAAAGTTTTGTCTTTTCTTTGAAATTAATTTTTAAAGGGAGAAACTATCCCAAATCCTTATCTTAATCATTTTGTATACTCCATAGCAGAGCTAGTATAAAGCCTAAAAATAGTAGAATTACTGTTATGTGTTTCTGCTTATGTTTTTACATACAAATAAAATGCGGAGCACTGAATGAAAATGCGAGACCAGGTTGTTGGAAATTAACAAGATTTTATTTAGCACAGGGTAGAGACTTAAAAGTGACTTAATTAGCTCAACCGTGTTGTGTATGCATCCATCCAGCACGAAACCCCAATCCAAAAGTGTCATGGCAGAAACCCCACTTCCGGGTTCCAATCAAACCCCTACTGATCAAAGGGAGTAACTCTAAATTTCATTAGGTCTGGACCTAACACAAAGCACATTTAAACTTCATCTCTTTCTTTTTTTACGGCATGTCAATCCTTGTTAAGCTACATGTGGTGCCTAGTTATTTACTAAGCTTAGATCAGATGTGACACAAGGCCAGTATGGGGCCCCCAGTGAGAATCAAACTCACTAACAATGGTCTGCTAAGCTAGCTTTCTAACCATTAAGCTACATGAGGTGCCTAGTTATTCACCAAGCTTAGCTTAGATGTGACACAAGGTCAGTACATGGCACTCAGTGAGAATCGAACTCACTAACAATGGTCTGCTAAGCTAGTTTGCACATACATAAACATACATATGCACTCACACATAAACACACGGATCTATGCATAAACACTCATAGACACATGCACTTACATAAGCACAACATAAACACACACATACATACATACATACACACATAAACACACACACATACACACACACATACACGCACACACGTACACCTAAGTAAGCAGACATACTTTTGTTGCTTCTGCTTATATATATGTGTTCACATACATAAACACAAACATACATGCACATACACACACTTACATTAACACACATGTAAAAACACATATACATAAACACACACATAGATGCACACACACACATACATGCACATACACACATACATACACACACATACACACACACATACATACACATATGCAACCAGACATTCTTTTACTTTTGCTTATATATATATGTGCAAACATAAGCACAAACATACATACACGTACACACATAGACACATGCACTTATATAAACACACATGCATAAACACACATAGATGCACATAATCACACAGACACACAGACACACACACACACACACACACACACACACACACACATACTATTCAAGCTTTGTTGCTTTTTACTTATATAAATAACAAATCTACAGAAAACAATTTTAAAAGAACTACTTTAAAACAATAAAACAATGGTATTTTTTTTTTAGTACATTAGTATTCATTTCTTCCTATTTTGGTAATGTAAACAGCAATTCTCTAATTAGTCCAACGCTGTCATAGGAATAAAAATTGACTAACAACAACAGAAAAAACCGGTAAGTACGCAAAACAAAAGAACATTTAAATTGGACAAAAGTTCCAATAGCCAAGTGTCTACACTCTTGAATAATTTGGCGTCCATATCCATTTCAGGTGACAGTCATATGCTCCGTTATTTTTGCCTGTTTATAGGCACCACTGCTATAAGGTCGTTCCTGGAAGCTTATTCAACAGAGGACATTGCTTTTGTTTTATGGATTTTTTTTATCTTGTATTATTAATTGGGAAGAAGCTATTTAACCGGTTCTGGTAAAATAGACAAACCTGCTTTTAGGCTTATTTTGCCGGTCCTTGTAAAATAGACAAACCTACTTTTATGCTTACTGTCGCTGTAAATATTTTTTAAAATTTGAATGCAAGTAATGTTAAAAATAACAACACAGATTTAACACAAAAGTTTAGGTTATTTCCTAGTTGAGTAACATGATATTACAGGGTGACCCAGAAAAAACAGAACCCAAATTATTTATTTTCCCATTAAACCCCAACCCTAACCCCCCCCCTAGTTGAGTAACATGATATTACAGGGTGACCCACAAAAAAAAAGAAATTACAAATTTTGTAATAAAACTGTTAATTTTAGGGTTAGGGTTAGAGTTTAGGGTTAATATAATGGGAAAATAAATAATTTGTGTTCCGTTTTTTCTGGGTCACCCTGTAATATCATGTTACTCAACTAGGAAATAACCAATGTGTATTTATATTCATTTATATTTTGTGAAGAATAAAGATACAAAAAAAATGTTAAATGTAAAGATTTTTGAAGGCAATTTACAATGCAATATGTGTTGAAAATTATATTTATTTAACTTTTCTTTTTTTTTTTTAATTCTAAATATTTTCGGAAATAAAATTCCATCATCAGAGTAATTGAAAGTACTAGGTGTTTTTTTTTTTTATAGTACTTATCCCACGGCGATGTTTGTAATCATCTGTTGTTTTAAGAAGTTGAGGAACGCTGTATATTTGAAAATTTTTTTTTCTTTTTCGGTTACTTCCGTGATGTTAATTCGGTTTGGCTGCTCCTGCGCCCGTGGAGATTGTTCGAAATTCTTTTAATTTTTACTTTAAATTTAGCCTCGCTCATAAAAAAAAAATTTAAAAAACCCTTTATTATGTTACATAATCATTAGATACCTAATGATTATGACAATAGTGTAGAAATCATTATGGCGATCAGTATAGCTGATGGCCTTGAGAGTGAGTGACAATGCTTGACCTCACTCTGACCTTGCCTTGCGGGAATGGACCGTGAGAATCGGAAGGCAATAGAAAGCCCCCTTCCAGTTTAAGGTGTAAGCAACTCAGACAGTTAGAGTTAGGAGTTAGAAGCGAAGCTAGCAAGATGTGAGCCTCACTGCGTGATTGTCTGGTCTGGGGTCTACGAATAAAGTAACATAATCGTAAATCGAAGTCTTGTTGTTATTACTAAAAGCTAACAATGGCACAGGGCTTCTGATAAGGAATGATCCCCAACAGAGACCAGACCCGGAATCCCAAGAAGACCAGACCAAGATAGAAGATATACCAGATCCGGCTAGAAGAATAGACGACAGAGTAAGACGTAAGAAAGTATATAACATATAGATATTTAGTGCTGTCGCAGAAGAGGCACTACGTTACAATTATAGATGTTAAAATATAGTGTTAATGACTTTTTGATCAAACATGAATTTTTACAAAATTAAAAAAAAATTCAAGTAAATGATAAAGGTAAATTTGACTATTATGAATTTTTTTCAAAGTGGAAAAATGACATTTTCCACTATCAGTTGTTAAAACATAAAATTGTAACCCTAACCCCAACCCTAACCCTAACTCTAACCCTTTGATATTTATGAAAACGTAATATAATTTTTTCTGTTTGAAGCATTTAAAAAGTTGTTAACATTACCTTTTATAAGGAAAGATGTTAAACATGAAATGCCCGGATGCTAGCTTTTGAAACCTGCTAAATAGCCTATTTGTATTAATTGGGTGGGTATCCTTTTCCTCTTTCTTTTAATGGCTATTATCAAGGATGAATAGAGAAACATGCTCACTTGTTATTTAACAATGTTTTTTTTTTTTAGAACAGCCATAATGTACTTATTTTTTGCTTACTTAATATAAAAGTGTTTATATAACCCAAAATATCATCGTTAGGATTTATTGAACAAATAGAAGAAAAGTGTATTTACTCTAAATGATTATTTATAAACAAACTCAGCAATTACTAAAAGTACACCAAAGCGCAATCAAAAGGTTTCAAGACAGCACAGATATATATATATATATATATATATATACTAGCAAATATATGCACCCTCCGGGTGCAAGTATTTAAGTTTAAATGTAATAAAATATTAGATTAAATCAGAAAGGCTAATGAAACTAATTAAGAATTCAAATAAAAAGATTTGAAACGGACGGGGTAAATTCGGAAAATAGAACAACTGAAACTTACTCTTTCATCACTTCCGTTTGTCAATGCTAAATTTTCCTAATTTAACTATTTAGTTAAAATAGGAAGTAAAGAATAAAATTACAGTTATTTCTTCTTGTTAATGAATTTCTTTTAGGATTTATTGAAGAGATGTTTACTCATATTCATTAAGATAAAACCAAACAATTAGAAATCAATAATACCAAGCACATTTTTATTAAAATCAGTTTATTTAATATCAATATGCAAATTAGCTTTACGTTTACACTGAAAACTGGTATTTTGTTGTATATATAAATACAATTGCATGTTAATAGTATTTAGGTAAGGCCAACAGTATTAATAATGTCAAACAGTTTTATTATTAATTGCGGTTTAAATAGAAATAGAATCATGGAGAATGTGATGTAAATAACTAAGGGAATTGTCACTTGAGTAGTAATATAGTTTCGGTTACAGACAGAAAAACACACAATCTCCATTATAATAAGATATATATATATATGTGTGTGTGTGCATGTATGTGCATGCATGCATGTGTGTTTGTACGCATATGTGTATGTATGTTTGTACGTGTATGTACGCGTGTATATATGTATGCATATATATGTATATATGTTTGTACGTGTGTGCGTGTATGTGTACGCGTATGTGTGTGTGCGTATATGCGTATGTGTCTGTGTGTGCACGTGTACGTATGTGCGTATATGCGTATGTGTCTGTGTGTGCACGTGTACGTATGTGCGTATAAGTGTGCACGTGGGGCCTATAGTAGTATGCGTATACGCTTCAGTATGTATGTGTAAGGCTTACGTAGCACATATAGTGGCATGTGTGTGCATATCGGTATGTATGAATATTGTTTTGTATGCGTGCCTATGTCGTGTGTATGTGTAACCGCGTGCAACAACGTCCGGTTGACACCGCAACAACATCGCGCGTATTAGCCAGCACCGCCGTTCCATAACCCCCACCCCCCATAATATACAACATTTGCAAACTTAAAGTTAACATTATTCAACCACACTCCTCAATTAACATGACCCGACTATATACAATATACATAACCTACACATCCGGATAGAAAAAAACATACACACACACATACATGTACAAACACAAAGGCTCGCACGTAAGCACTGTTAAAATACCACACACTCACAGATCAACATATTATCTGTGTGACCAGTTACTACGCGTACGCAACCTTTATGCTGCCCATAAACACTCTCATACATTCAATTCACCTTCACATACATACACACATCATTTTATCTAATCATACGCATCCCAGGTCTATTGAATTTTTTGAAATCTTTTTCGATTTTTTCGATTTTCCTTATATTTGAAACATCTTCACCTGATGATTGCATCGCATGAAACCAATATGGTTGTGAATGTTCCTTTGTCACCTAATAAATAGATATGTAAAACCTTTATATATTTATCTTATTATATATATTATATATATATATATATATATATATATATACACACAAAACTTATTGGTAAACACTTGCGGTAAGAAAAAACCCGGCAAATAGTTTGATAGTAAAAAAATAGTTTGATAATAAATGTGTATATATAATATATATATATATATATATATGAAAGTAAGTAAACAAACAATGTGTTTATTTTTTATATGGCCTTTAGCCAACAATTTTTGGAGGATATGTGCTTAATTGAAGCCATATTTAATTTTGAAAATGCCCGCTTAAATTCATTAATCATAAACTAATTAATTTTCAAAATTAGGTATGACTTCAATTAAACACATATCCTCCAAAAAAAAAAATATATATATATATATATATATATAGGGGTAAACTATAGACACGTGTTTCGAGGTATCACCTCTCATCAGTATAGTTATACGGTTTTAGCAGCTGCCTCTGGCTGGGTTTGAAACCCGAACGAACTTACACTCGCCAAGCTTCTTACCCACACATCCACAGTCAGTCGCCAAGTATAGCAGGCTATTTAATTGCTATATTTCTAAGGGGAAATGACCTTCACCTAGAGTTCTCAAACTATGTAAACAAAGTGAGATTTGGCCGAGCCGAATACGGTGAATCTGCAATTATATACCTTCTAAATAGAGTGCTAAACCGAGAACGGGAAGCGTATAATAGGGGTAAACTATAGACACGTGTTTCGAGGTATCACCTCTCATCAGTATAGTTATACGGTTTTAGCAGCTGCCTCTGGCTGGGTTTGAAACCCGAACGAACTTACGCTCGCCAAGCTTCTTACCCACACATCCACAGTCAGTCACCAAGTATAGCAGGCTATTTAATTGCTATATTTCTAAGGGGAAATGACCTTCACCTAGAGTTCTCAAACTATGTAAACAAAGTGAGATTTGGCCGAGCCGAATACGGTGAATCTGCAATTATATACCTTCTAAATAGAGTGCTCAACCGAGAACGGGAAGCGTATAATAACAAAACCGGAAGCGAATCTCCATTATTAATATATATATATATATATATATATATATATTAATAATGGAGATTCGCTTCCGGTTTTGTCGTTAACAAAAATTACGTCACTGCTTACGTCACATTAGCCCAAATCGTCATAACATAGAATAAATACACTCAAAATTTGAACATGCAACATTAGACAGTCCTCATTGTTTTTTAAAACAAGTTTTAATAAATACATGACTGGTATTATATATCTATATATAGTTTGTTTTATTTTAATACATATTTAAAGTTTACATTTCAAATTGTTGTATTTTTTAATCCTTTAATGAATTTGATGATTTTACTTACTTAGGGTACAAACTCGCTGACATTGAATTTTTACTCCCACCCCTCAGGCAATGTTTCAAAAATCTAATTTTACATCGCCAGGAGGGTGTTTTTTATTTTGTACTAGTATATATAATATACAAAACTTATTGGTAAACACTTGTGGTAAGAAAAAACCCAGCAAATAGTTTGATAGTAAAAATATATTACCAAACTTCACCTGGGGAAAAAAAAGAAAAAAAAAAGAAAAGACCAAGAGGGTTGTACCAACCGAAAATAATCGATTAATACAATAACACTTGGCCAAAAGAAAAAATATATTTTCTATTATTTATTATTTTTTAATTTTATTATCTTCTATTAATTTATTTTATTATTTATATCTTAACTAGTATTTTCTTTTATACATCATTATACTCTAATGTTTAAATTTAAAATCTTTTTATTTTACTTGTCTATTTATATTTTAATATACTACTCTGTTTTTTCTGTCATGTCACCTTTTTGTCTGTCTGGACACCCTAGAAATCAACTTTGAGATGTATCTCTTTTTTTCATTCACTTCCTGTTTCTATGGTTACAATCCCACACTGTTAAAAAATATATATAGATTTTTTTTTTTTTTAATTATTTTTTGTTTTTGTTTGAATTTATATATATTCAGCTCTTTGGGTTTTTTTGTGATATGCTTGTCCATAAGTGAATTGAGACCCATCTGATGAGACGAAAATTTGGGGAGCCGGTTTAAATCAACTTAGATTTATATGGGCCCCAATTTTCGTCGAAATAAATTTATTATGGGATTACTGTATTGAGTTCTTCCTTCCTTTATTGATAAATATTGCTCTGTATATAATCTAAAAGGTTATTTTACATTGAGCTCTCTTTAGTGATTTAATGATTCACTGTATTTATACATACTGGATCATCAATATTAGTACAGTGGATCTTAGAAATCACATATAGAATCATCCCTTACTACCAAGTTTTGGATAAATCTCATATATATATATATATATATATATATATATATATATATTCCGTAGTTAGGGTCTTTCCAAGTGTGGTTTAACCAAGCTGATGCAGGTAGACCATAAGGAGAGCTCAATGTGCCTAATACCAGTGAGTAACAGGACAGAGCAAGAAATTTAGTAAATGAAGAAAAACTCTAAACTTGCTTCATTACAATAATTTATTTCAACCGTATTAATACGGCATCTTCAGGTAATCACAAGAACATGACTCTTACTGAGAATTTCCCAAAGTAACATCTCTTTTATATCTATCAATTTAGGGGAGGGAGGGTTGGTGTCTTATTTTGGAATGGGTGGGGTTAGTTTCTTTGGATGAGGCAGGGAGGTCTATGTTTTGGATGAGGCGTGGCTTAGCTTGGGGCAGATTCCTTGGAGAAATAGTTGTAAGAGTGTATATACAAAATGAGCAGAATTTAAAGGCTAAAAAGAAGAAAAGAAGAGAAGAAGAGAGAGAAAAATAAAGATAACAAAATAATATAGAAATAAAAAAATAAAAATAATAAAAAGATAATCCTAGTGGTTTATATATATATATATATATATATATATATATATATATAAATAAACCACTAGGATTATCTAAAGCTAAAATGTAAAACGTGCTCAATACCTAAATAGAGAAAATAATAAAGTTAAACCTAATGAGTCAGATATACCTACTAATAGTTTCGCTTAGTAGCTCATCAGGGCAAGAGTCAGATTCTTGCCCTGATGGTACATCTGACTCATCAGGTTTAACTTTATATATATAAGTAAAGTAAAGTCGACATCAGCCAGTCAGCAAGGGAGTCTATCCCCTTTTCAATAGCGCTAGACCAAGGAGATTGTTTTAGCATCTGAGGTGGTGCGCCACACCTACCATCAGCTCCTTACTTTACCGCACAGATCCCTGTGCTACTTATACGTTGAGTTGGCGAAGACTGGTATCGAACTAGGAACCTTGTGGTTTCTAGCCGAACGCTCTACCGACTGAGCTAACCCGAATAATTGATAGAGAATTAATAAATAATTAATAATTATTTATTTATTGGCTCTATTTAGTGTATTAAGCAATTTACTATATTTAACAGTTTCAACACAGCTCAGATGAACAACTTCTCTAGCAATAAATGAGTAGGTCAGTGTGTCACATTTTTTCCAACTTTACTCCTAGAGGTCATAGCCCAACATATCATACAATTTTAGAATCAGGCCGACTCCATGACCAAATTAAAAACATTCTGGGCTGAATCCAGGCATGCAATCCTGAAATTTTGGATTCCCAAGTTTTAATTACTGTGATTGTTTTTGTCAATTTTTTACATGATTTCTTGTGACAAATTTTTTTGTACATTTACAATCTTTATAACTTGGAAATGAATTCAGAAATAATCAAAATTAATTGCAAAATCTAGCGAAAATCACCAATGAAATTGAAATAATTGTCTGTACGTAAAATGTAAGGGCCTACATACATCAAATTGTGTTGCATAGGGCCAAATTCGAGTTGTAGTAGTAGTCATTAGTAGTAATAGCTGTTGTTAGTTCAGAAACAACATACACAATTTCTCTGAATGTTTGAGATGAGGCTTGAAGATTAGTATTATCTGCGTTATTCGGACTATTGTCCCCATCATTACGACAAGAAAGTTCCCGAGTTCGAAAAGAAGGTTCCCAAGTCCGAGAAAGTTCCCAAGTCCGACAAGAAATACCTGAAGAAGGCCGGAGGGCATATCGGCTGAAACGTTGTACAAATAACAATGAAGATGGGGACAATAGTCCGAATAACGCAGATAATACTAACATACACAAGTCGTATAGTCAAAAGGGGTTGTTTATTTCTTTCTAGGCTCGTGGGTTCTTATTCAGAGAGAAGGAGAGTGAGAGAGTAATGTCGAGCTGTTCTATCTTAAATCACATTCATGCGTGCTGTTCATTGCTACCCTAGATATGTCCTGACCAAGCTCTAACAAACTCATCCGACCCTCCTTGGGTCTGGCGAAAAAGAAGCCAAGTTTTCTTTACTTCTGTCTGTGATACGGGGTTGGGGAAGGTCACCATCCACTTCTGCTCCTCCACAGAAACCTGGACTTGTTTTTGGTTTTTTTTTAACTCTAGTTCTGGGGTCATTGGTCGGTCAATGGCTGCCCCCCACCCCCAGTTGAGTGTTTAACATTCCAAACTTTAACCTCTCTTTGTTCTTATTTCTTTTTCTTCTCTTTCTCCAGAAATCTGATTACCATTTTCTTTTCAATCCCCAAATTCTCTGTAGACCATAATAATTATGCTACAATTGTCTTTAAATTAAGTGACTGCAGAATTATTGTCAAACTCAATGCAATGAAGTGTCATTGTTGGATAAAAGGCCAACATCAAAAGAGCTCTGCAAGAGCAAGCTTAACTGCCACACATTATGGAAGCTTTAGAAAGAAACTAACAACCATTGGTAAGTCAAACCTATGCAAATATTGATACTCTTATTCCTTAATTTTACAACCGTTATCATATTGCAACACCCTCTGGTAAAAATGAGACCATCCAAATCACCCAAGATGAAATGCAAAAAATGTAAATCCTGATTATCTGGTGTAGCTTATCTGCTGAATTCTTATTTCTTATGAATGTCATCACCTCGGCTAAATAATGAACCATTACGTTTTAATTATAAAGAAAGAAAGGGACATGCTACACAGAAAAAATATAAGAAAGAAAGAGAGTAGGAGAAAATTAGAGAAATGGGGAGTGAGCACACTGTCCATTTCTTTTTTTTTTTCTGCTTCTACCATTATCACCCTTGACAAAACCCTATTAATCTCTTTTGTCATTTCTGCAACTCACAGATTGTCTTTATCTTTCAATACCATTTCCTGTTTCATATTTATCTCCTTGTTGTTACATTGTGATATCATTTCTTTCATCTTTCCCACACCCTGAATTGAGTGAGAAGCTAGAAAGAACTTGCAGGTGGAAACCATGTGATATCTCCAACGGAGTGATTCATAATCTTATATTCCATCATTAGTGACCAAAACGACAACCGGGCACTTCTTAAGAGTAGAGACCATTATTTGTGATTGGAACCACGTCTTGCTGTGACCTATCTTCTTTAAATAGTTTATTATCTTACTTGCTATTTTTAGTTTTAATATACAGTTATCTTGACCACACCATGATCTTTCATTCATAAAAAAGAGTACAAGAATAAACAATATTTTACCCAGCCTCATATTTTGAAATGAGCAATAAAAACAAATCTTAAAAACAAATCTTACTTGCTATTTTTAGTTTTAATATGATTGAAGCCTACAAATACATGCATGGTTTTTATTCAATGAACTCTGACCTACTAAACATTGCTCAAAATACCTATACAAGGGGACATAAATTAAAACTCCTTAAAAAATCTTGTAAAGCAAATGCAAGACAAAATTATTTTAGCTACAGAGTGGTGAATACATGGAATAAACTAGCATCCTCAATAGTGAATGCCCCATCTCTAAACTCCTTTAAGGCAAGGTTAGATAATCTGTGGAAAGAGGATAAATATTCTGTGGATTTAAGATGAATATTTGCAAGGAACAGCTGACAGGTCTCAGACCTAATATACTAGCTGAAAAGATATTATTATTATCATTATTATTATTATTATTAGATATTATAATATACAGTTATCTTGACCACACCATGATCTTTCATTCATAAAAAAGAGAACAAAACTCACGTGACTTTCGGAAACATTTTTTCACGCTCAGAGTTGCGGAGACATGGAATAAACTGCCCGCGTCTGTTGTAGGCTGTCGAAGCACTGAGTCTTTCAAAGCCTCCATGCTTCCTGTAGTCCTCCAACACTATACCTGATGCCACTCTCCACATACATATGCACACATACATCCACATTACTATGTTCCTGACACTAATACATTATTCTGTGTACTTGACATGAGACTTTGATGAGTTGTGGTGCACCTGAGCACTGTACACAATAAATTTCATTATTATTATTATTATTATTATTAACAATATTTTACCCAGCTTCATATTTTGAAAGGATCGATAAAAACAAATCTTAAAAACAAATCTTAAAAACAAATCTTACTTGCTATTTTTGTTTTAATATATGGTTAATATGTTTGAGAATAAAACAATAATAATAAAAATTAATAGCACCAAGTAATTATTCATCATACCCAGTTTTGTTAAAACCAGAATGCAAATTATCCACACTATATATTATATAAACCTTTATTTCTTAGTGATATAAACACATTGTAGGTTTTTAAATGCATCAATAACATGGGCTGTTTTTTTAGGCAAATCTGACTCAGCCACATAAAGACATCAAACAAATAAATAAGATGCAAAAAATGTAACATAAGTAACATAACTAGTAACATTAGTAATAACATAAGTAACACAAATAGTAACATTAGTAGTAACATAAGTAACACAAATAGTAACATAAGTAACATAACTAGTGACATTAGTAGTAACATAAGTAACACAGATAGTAACATTAGTAGTAACATAAGTAACATTAGTAGTAACATAAGTAACATAACTAGTAACATTAGTAGTA
Organism: Doryteuthis pealeii; assembly: GCA_023376005.1. Lineage (NCBI taxonomy): Eukaryota > Metazoa > Mollusca > Cephalopoda > Myopsida > Loliginidae > Doryteuthis > Doryteuthis pealeii. Next base: position 86,950,075 of record CM042160.1, read on the forward strand.
ACATAACTAGTAACATTAGTAGTAACATAAGTAACACAAATAGTAACATTAGTAGTAACATAAGTAACATAACTAGTAACATTAGTAGTAACATAAGTAACACAAATAGTAACATTAGTAGTAACATAAGTAACAAAATTAGTAACATTAGTAGTAAGTAACATAAGTAACATAAGGAGAAGGAGCTCTCAAAGTAGTTTTAAACTAATTAGTTTTTGACTAATGAGAAATGGTTTAAATTCAGAGTTTTCCTTCTCCTAGACTGGTTGTCATACAAAGGTTAGAGCCCAGTCTGTCCTACTATTTACCCATAGCTGGATGGTGAATAGTTCGATTTGTACCTTTCCCATAGCACTATGAAATGTTAACAGCCACGCCCAGGATTTGAACTCTGTTCGCCATATCCATTTTCTACAACGGTGACCACTAAACAACGCGCCTCCAACGATTAAGATTAAATAAATGATTATTTGATAATCATTGAAAATATAATGTAAATAACTAAGGGAATTGTTATTGGTTGGTTGGTTGGTTGGTTGGTTGATTTTACGGCATGTCAACTCTTGTTGGGTTATTTTATCTTGAAGACATTTTTGGTTGGTTGGTTGATTGGTTAGTTGATTGTTGGTTGGTTGGTCAGTTGGATTTTACGGCATGTCAACTCTTGTTGGGTTATTTTATCCCAAAGACATTTTTGGTTGGTTGATTGATTGGTTAGTTGATTGTTGGTTGGTTGGTTGGTTTTTACGGCATGTCAACCCTTATTGGGTTATTTTATGCCGAAGATGTTTCGTCTTATTCATTCTTCATGGGTACACATTTTTTTTAACTCAATTTTTTTAAAACACATTTTTATAGAACTCATTATCTTCTATTTAACCCATAGATGGAACCTTAACAGGTACTACCACTCCGGGTCAGAGTGGACCTGGGAGTAATGGTGATGAAGGGGTGCTCTACATTCCCCAGACCTCCAGAACTGGAACCTTGCCATCAGAGTTTAATGTTATTCCCAGGACATGAACACCCTTAGCCACTGCCTTCTAGCACCCATGTGATAAAAAGGGTTAGGGTTTGCCATAAGGGATATAGGGTCGGAGCAATCAGATAGGTGCTAGGGCTTGACGTGACCAGCCGATTGATCAGAGGGGGCTTCTCCGACTACCCGTCTAGCTTAAGTAAGGGTCTAAGTAGAGTGTTGCATGTCATGGACTGCTCATCCACCAGCATTCTGTCCTTAAGCATCACAGGTCACCACCCATGGATCACCACCTATGGGGGTAGGGGTCTTACCCCTCTACAGAAGTGCATTTGGTGTATTCTACAGCTGCAGCTGACAGGTAATGGAATTGTGATGTAGTTTCTGTTACAGGCAGATAGGCAAGGGTCAGCATTGAACCCAGCCAGACAGCAAAGGGAGTCTATCTCCTTTTCACTAGTGCTAGACCAAGGAGATTGTTTTAGCATCTGAGGTGGAGCGCAACAGCTACCATCAGCTTCTCACTTTTCTGCACAGATCCCTGTGCTACTCATATGCTGAGTTGGCGAGGGCCGGCATCAAACACGGAACTATGTGGTTCCTAGTTGGACGCTCTACCAACTGAGTTTGAAGTAGTTTCTGTTACAGGCAGATAGACACATAATCTTCATTATGATAAGATATAAACACTTTCGCAAATTAGTTTTTCACATCTTATTTCCCTTTCATTTTGTTTATTCATAGATTTATCTTATTCAGCACTCAGGGAAACAAATTATGTTTTGTTTTTTTTCTCTTCTCTTTTCTGTTATTTTATACTCTTTTCTTCTTCAATCTTGCTTGGAAAAACACACACACACATATACACTCACACACACACACACACACACACACACACACACACACACACACAAAACAAAACAAAAACAATACTATATTTGTGTTCATTTATAGCAACAAACAGCAGGTATCACAACATATTGAATTTTCCTTGAGGAAGATCCACAAATCCACTGATACTTTAGTACTTTCCGAGATTGTTTCTTTCCACCTAATTATCCATTTGATTCTTTGAAGCCTTCTGGGTTGATAGCAAAAATGAGTTTGCCTAAAGCAGAATAGCTTTCAGTGTGATTACAATTGTCTGAGAGTGTGTGAGCATTTATGAGATATGTTCAAAAAGTATCAAGACTGAAGCTGTATTTACCAAAAGAGAAATTAACAATGAACAAAAGATTAATTTTCTTAAAAATAGTACCCTTGGCATTTTGTATTGTTTAGATTTTTCAGACTGTTGGTCTCATCTGTATTATGTTAAGTAGATGGCGCTCCAGATATAAGGGTTAATACTTCTTCAATAGTTCTCAGTGGCAATCATCATAGGTTGCATTTTAATCCTGACCACAGACAATAAGAACATAAAATACTTAACTCTAGTACCTGGTCATGATTAACAAAATGAGAACAATCTATGGATTAGTATTATCTGCGTTATTCGGACTATTGTCCCCATGTTCATTGTTATTTGTACAACGTTTCAGCCGATATGCCATCCGGCCTTCTTCAGGTATTTCTTGTCAGACTCGGGAACCTTCTTTTCGAACTTGGGAACTTTCATCATATCTGTTGCTGATGACATTTTGACCAATGGGATCCAAGCACAGCAACACTGATGGAAGAAGTGTGTGGAGCACAAGGGGGACAATGCTGAAAAATAAACCTCATTTGGTCACATTCCACGAGAGTATCTTGGTCAGCCTACAAAAATTTCAGCCAACCTTTGTAGATATAAAAAGGAATATGTAAATGAATTGTCGCATACCTACACAGTATTGAAATTAAAAAAAAAAAACACAAGGCAATTAAGTAGAGTGCAGCTATTGTGTAACCATGTCGTTGCTGAGAAAATGTTATTTATATTCAAGAAACATTTGTTTGTTTGTTTTTTTTATTTTAATTGGATAATTTGTTTATTTAAACTTATTTTCTTGAACTTGGAAAAATGTAAAAATAGTCATTTGATAATATAATCACATGGAACAAGAGGAAGAAATGGAGATGCTATGCATACATGTCCTTGCTCTTTGTTGAATTACTTACCCTTGCTTTCTACCATTTTTTTCACTGTTGCGTTAACTTCCTTGCCTGCAACACTCTTCACATAATAATGATAATAATGATGATGATGATGATAATAATAATCATAATAATAATAATGATGATGATGATGATGATGAAATTGTTATTACAATAATAATGTACAATGCTCAGGTGCACTACAACTCATCAAAGGTGCATGTAGAGTACATAGAATAATATGATAATGTAAAAAAAATGAACAGTGTATAGTAATGATATATAGGGTGATCTAAAAAAAAACAGACTTTAAAAAAAAAATCAACCTTTTTTTTTTTTATCACCTTGTAATATATATAATGAGGAAAAGAGGTTGGAATGAATCCGATAGAATGAGGTAAAATAAGGAATGAAAGAACAAAACTCAGACAAAAATGTGTACTATATTTCGCTGGAGTGTGGAACTAAGCTTCTTCTGCTTTTCAGAAAAGCAGAAGAAGCTGAGTTCAAACTCCAGTGAAATATACTACACATTTTCGTCTGAGTTTTGTTCTTTCATTCCTTATTTTACCTCATATATATATATATATATAGTAAAAAAAGTATATATAATAGTAAAATATATATATATATATATATATATATATATATAGTAAAAATATATATATATATATATATATATATATATAGTAAAAAAAGTCGGGGCAGCCTAATGTCAGTATCAGCCAATCAGCGAGGGATTCTATCCCCTTTTCAATAGTGCTAGACCAAGGAGATTATTTTAGCGTCTGAGGTGGAGTGCCACACCTACCATCAGCTCCTCACTTTACCACACAGATCCCTATGCTACTCATACGTTGAGTTGGCAAGGGCCAGTATCAAACCAGAAACCTTGGGATTCATAGCCGAACGCTCTACCGACTGAGCTAATACAAATGTCAGTGTATAGGCAAGATATATATGTGTGTGTGTGTGTGTGTGTCTGAAGGGGGGATATCAGGTATAGTGTTGGCAAATTACAGGAAGCATGGAGGTTTTGAAGGATACAGTGTCTTGGCAGCTAACAACTGATGCAGGTAGTTTGTTTCATGCTCCAGCAACTCTAAGTGTGAAAAAAATGTTTCTGAAAGTTACAGGAACTGTTCTGTCTTTGTCGGCATGCCCACATAAGTTAGACACATGGAAATCAAAAATGTGCTCAAGGTTGCTGTCGGCAAGATGGTTAATGACCTTATGAGTGTTTACCAAGACAGTTGCCAAAAATTGGAGTTTCAGCGTAATGTATGCCCAAGGCAGCAAGAATATGGTAGATGCCTGATGGAATGTATTCATTTGATTGCATGTCTCTGAATAATTTCTTCGAGGTCAATGTTCTGAAACGAGGTAGGGATTCCAGACTGGTGATGCAAATACCAAGTATGGCTGCATCATAGCTATATACAACTTTAAGTATTAAAAATGGATACAAAAGAAACCTACTCGAGTTTCACCATAAGGATCTTCAGGGTTAAATCCACTGAATTAATCGAGGTACCGATTAATTGCAATACAGTGAACACACGTGTGATCGGCTGCAATTAATCGGTACCTCGATTAATTCAGTGGATTTAACCCTGAAGATCCTTATGGTGAAACTCGAGTAGGTTTCTTTTGTATACATTTTTAATAAATTTGCTCTACATCATATTGAGCACTTTGTATTTGTTATATCGCTGACTTAACCCCTGAATTTTGCACCTACAACTTTAAATAGATAGCTGGGGAGTGGCCTGTCCTGTTAGCTGTATGCCGACTGCACCTCTGCAGAGGGGTAAGACTCCCCTAATAGGGCTACCTGATGGAATCCTGGTGGCTGAGTAGTCCATTATATGCAACACTCCACTTTGGCCTTTAGGCTAGACGGGTGGTCAGAAAGGCTTCCTCTGATCAATCAGCTGGCCATGTCAAGCCTTAGTACCTATATGATTGTCCAAAACCCTATTGCTCTAATGGCAAGCCCACAACATTTTTTATCATATATGTGCTAGAAAGCGATGGCTTTAGTGTCCTGGGTATAACATTAAACTGCATCTAATGTTGAAGTTCCAGTTCTAGAGCTCTGGGGAGTGTGGAGTACCCCTTCATCGCCATTACTTCCAGTCTACCCTGACTCAGAGTAGTATTACCTGTTAGGGTCCTATCTATATATATACACATCTAGATTAAGTAATGGCCAAAGTGGAGTGTAGTATGTAATAAGACAGCTCAGCCACCACAATTACATCAGTAAGCATTATGGTTCACCACCCACAGCCAACAGTCCCCTCCATTGGGAGGGGGGATGTCTTATCCCTCCTCAGATTGTCCGTCTAGCCAAGACCGGCTATATCGGTGGCCTCGGTCTAGCCCATGTATAAGTCAAAATGCAGTGTTGTATGACATGGACATTCCCACAATGAAGTTTGATACTTTATTGTGATCTTAGCTTCATCTTAAGTTTCAGGATTTTAATTCAATAATAATGCCACATGATTTTGGGTAATTTATGAGGAAGTGCGTCCCGGTCTCCTGCCTCAAAAATTGCTACCTGGTGACTATCAAAATAACAACCCCAGCTCGTCGTAATTCTTGTTTATTTATCGTAATTTGTCGTAATTCTTGTTTAGATATGAAGATGGATATATAGTTTGGAATAGACTGAGATAGATAGATAGATAAACAAAATAATATAGATAGATACGAACAAATGGAGATAGATAGATATTTTGGGTAATTTATGAGGAAGTGCGTCCCGGTCTCCTGCCTCAAAAATTGCTACCTGGTGACTATTAAAATAACAACCCCAACTCGTCGTAATTCTTGTTTATTTATCGTAATTTGTCGTAATTCTTGTTTAGATATGAAGATGGATATATAGTTTGAAATAGACTGAGATAGATAGATAGATAAACAAAATAATATAGATAGATACGAACAAATGGAGATAGATAGATATTTTCGACAAGTAAATCTATTTGGGGGGGGGTCGCTTCTTTTTTTGTCGTAATTCTTGTTTGTTTAAACTAAAAACAAGACATTAAACAAACATGAATAAAAAAAATTCTTAGTATTTAAAATAATATAAATATGAACAAATTGAGATAGATAGATAGATAGATATGAAGATGGATACTTTTGAATAGACTGAGCTGGGTTGTTATTTTAATAGTCACCAGGTAGCAATTTTTGAGGCAGGAGACCGGGATGCACTTCCTCATAAATTACCTAATTTTATTCCTTTATTGTTATTTTCATGACTTTCTATTTTTCATTTTTCTTCTGGAAGCTTTTGATTATTCTTTTATGTGGTCTTTTATGAGGACAATAGTCCAAATTATAAAGCCATATCTCAAAAATTCATATATATATATATATATATATATATATATGAAGAGATGAAAGTGAATCCGATGGTATGTAGTATATTAAGAAATTTGAAAATCTGTGTTTTTTCAAATTTATTAATATACTGTGTACCATTATCATAATATATATATATATATATATATATATATATATATATATATATTAATATTTATATTTTTGCTTATTTTCGATAATTATAGAAGATAATAATGACAAGTGAATTTCGCAGATAATTACTCGGTGTGTAGAACATCATTGCGAAATTCACTTGTCATTATTATCTTCTATAATTATCGAATTTTATGCGATATGCGCATTGTAATTGCCTTCAAGCAAAAATATAAATATTAATATATACTTTATTCAACAATGCTTCTAAGATAAACAAACAATCCAAAAATCTTATAATATATATATATATATATATATATATATATATATGATGAATGACGAAATGAATGCATGAAATCCAGGGCTGCAGAATCATTTCCATGCAATAAAT
>CM042160.1:86962015-87109515 GCA_023376005.1 Doryteuthis pealeii
GTTTTGGCTACGTTAAAATTCGATTGATTTATGTCATAAATCAATCGAACTTTAACGTAGCCAAAACAAGTTAGGACTAGAGGCTTTAAAAAAAAAATTCTATGAAAATCAATTAATGGTCCGATTTTCACGAAAATTTCCATAATTACTTACCTTTTGATGAAAATATATTTGAAATAGGTTTTCCTAAAATATATTAGGGAAAATATCTTTTACGAGATCTACCCCCCCTCCATTTTATTTTATGAAATATGAAAAAATGAACCCACAAAAAATGAATTTTACTATTTTTTTCTCTAAAGAGTCTAAATATTTATATCAGAATATTTTAATAAGTTTCTATACGGGAGTTTTTTTTTTTTTTTTTTTTACAATGAATACAGAATTCTGCTAAAAAATATCAATAAACAAACTGAACCTGTTGTACAAAACGGACTGTTTTACTTATTTTTCAAGATAACGGTGAGTAATTTTTTCCTAGTCGGATAATTTGATCTTTGAATTTAATTCAAAGAAAAACAGTTAATTCAATGAATTAACATTTTTTTTTTGTAAAAACTCTTTATGTTCGTTATTTTTTTGCGAGATTTTTAAAAAAGTTCAAAAATATTTACGTTTCTTCCTTCAATATACCTAAACTGATCACGTGACGTAAATTTGGTGGTACCTAAGGTCATAAATTTAAAAAATAATGATGACGACAACAATAATAATAAAATAAATAAATAAATAAAAGATAAATAAATAAATGATAAGAATAAATAAATGAAATAAAATTAATTTTAAAAAATAAGTAAAAGTTAAAAATAATCTAAAAAATGAAAAAAATATTTGTAACATTTTATAATAATCATTATTATTAGAAGTTACAAATATTTTTTATTCAATAATGTAAAATGGTTTTCTCTTGCGTCTCTGGATACAAAAAAAAATGAATAAAAATAACAATTAGAAAAAAACCAACTTTTACACTAAGTTACGAGAGTTTGATCAAATACTAGACCCCATAATGAATAATCTTAAACAAAATAAACAATTAAAAATTTAAAAAAAATCATAAACAGAAATATTCTAAAAGATTGTTAAAAACATTATTAAAATACACACGCACACTCACTACACTACACGCTGATACCCGACCGGCACCAAAATTCAAATATATTTCATTTTTTTTTCTCCTCCTTCTTTGTACTTTTTTTGCAATATCTTTTCAACCAAAATTATTTTCATGATTTTTATAAATTCTAAAGTGACATTCCGTAAATTCTATCAAGTTTATTAAAATCGTGTAATATCGGGAATTTGCCGATAAAACGTTCCGTTACCCGAACTCCATTAACAAGTGAACTTCTCAAAAAGGAGATAAAACGTTATTTTATTGATGTCTAAGAAAAGATTGATAAATATTAAAATTCATTGTCAATAAAATCTAACAATTGAATCGCTACAAAAGGTAAGTCTTTTTGTATTTGTTTGTATGTTTATTCTAGACTAAAATAAACTTTTTTTTGGCTGAAATAAACAAACTTTTTTTTAAAGAGTTATTTTTATTCTTGTCGTCTGCTTTGACCATTTCTTGCTTGCAAGATGCTTGCCTATATTTTTGTGTTGTTTAATCATATACAGTCTTATTGTTTCGATTTCTATTTTATTTCAAGACGTATAATTTTCAACTACACTTTCTAAAGACTTTTTATTTTTTATTTATCTATTTATTTATTTATTTTAGAATGTGCAGTATTTTTAACATTTGAAATAATAATGAAGTGATTTTGAACAAGTCGTCATTTTTTTTTTAATTAAAATTTTGAGCTGAAATTTTTTTTCGTTTTTCAAAACAAATTTTAACATTAATGGTTATAAATAGTTTTTGTCAAATTTAAAAGAAAGTTAAAAAAAAAGAAAAAAGAAAAATTGTTGATAGTTTGAAATTATTATTATGAAATTATTAAAAATATTATTAATATAATATAAATTATTATATTTTAAATTATTATTATTATTAAAAATTATTATTAATTTTTATTAAAATATTATTAATTAGTTATTAAATTATTTTCATTATTTTTATTATTAATTATTATTTTATTAAAATTATTATTATCTATTATTATTTATATTAAAATTATTAATTTATATTATTTCTTAATTAAATTATTATTAAATATTTAATAGTTTTAAAATATTATTATTATATTATTAAAAATAATTTTATTAATAATTATAAATTTATTATTATTAAATTATTATTAAAATTATTAATATTTTTTAAATTAAAAGTTATTAAATTATTATTAAAAATTATTATTAAAAGTATTATTTATTATATTTAAAATATTATTATATTATTAAAAATTATTAATTATTAAAGTATTATTAATTATTATAATATTTAAATTAATTTTAAAATATATTATATATAAAATTATTATATTATTAAAATTATTAATATTAAAATTATTATTAATATTAATTATTAATAAATTATTAATATTATTATTATATTTTATTATTATTATACATTAATAGTTTAAATTATTATTATTATTATTATTAAAATTATTATTAATATTAATATATTATTATTAATTATTATAGTATTATTTAAAGTATTATAGTATAAATTATTAGTAGTAGAGCATTTAAAGATCTTTAAATGCAAAAAAGCATCTTTTTATTAAATAAATTAAATGATCCAAATTAAGATAAAGCAATTTCCAGTCAATATTTCAACTGATAATTTATACTGAATCATTTTTTTATAATCATCAATATTAAAGACTGCTATTAAAAGGAAACGCAACGGGTTCTTGGGTTGTCTACTTATTATCCAATTATTTATTTATAAAACCATACCATGAAAAAAACTGGTATATTGTATGATTGTGTAGAAGCACATGATGTAATGGCTATATATCATAGGAAATGGACTCGGTGACCCAAGTTCAAATCCTGGATGAGTCTGTATACATTTCACATAGTGTTTCCTTTGGAAAAGTATGAATCCAACTATTCTCCTTCAAGCTATGGGTAAAATAATAAGACAGAATGGGCTCTTTAACTTTGGTTAGGCAACCAGTCTAGGATAGTGAAAACTCTGAATTCAAACCTGTTGAACTCTACTTAAGAAATTGGGTAATCTGAAGATTAGGTACATAAATGAGAGTAACCTTCCCTTGTTTGTTTCACTTTGAGGAAGCCGTATGTTTTGGTCAGCCATTTTCATTTCACCGTAAATCAACACTGAAAATATGAATTTGTTTGAATCAATACAACTGCATGTTTTAACATGAAAATATCATAAAATTTGTTCTTAATAACAATTAAGTTTATTTCAAATAATGCGCAAGCACAATTAAGAACACATTTTATGATATGCAAAACATGAAGTTGTATTGATTTGAACAAATTCGTATTTTAAGTGTAGATTTATGGTGAAATGAAAATAGCCAATCAAAACAAACAGCTTCCTCAAAGTGAAACAATAAGGAAGTTATTCTTATTTATGTAGCTAATGTTCAGATTACCAGAAATAGACCTTCTGTCGCATTCTGCTCAAGTAGGATGTAACAGAAGTACAATGTAATTGCACAATATATATATTTACTAAATATATATATTGTGCTTGAAATATTCTTAAAAATTTATAATCGTCTGTGTTTTCTTATTTAAGTTGTTTACTCCAAAAATCAATATTAAACTAAAGGTAAAATTGAGGAGAAAGTTTACAATCAATTTATTTTCTGCCTTATTTTACATCCATTTCTTTTTTGAGAGCTAACAATAATTTAAGATATAAAAAAATTATGGCTTTTTATTCTTCAAGTTTAAAATCACAAAAAATTCTATTTCTAATACATCACCAGACCATTCAATGTTTATTGAATAATTATATTTTTATTCATCAAATTTAGAAAAACATAAATTTGAATATGTCACTTTATGTACAGGTGGGCTGTTTTAGCTCAATTTGTTGAGCAACTGCCTGGGAATCGCAAGGTCCTGGATTTGATACCAGCCCTCATCAACTCAGTGCATGAGTAGCACAGCTTGGGTATTCTGATCTGTGCTGTAAAGTAGGGTGCTGACAGTTGGTGTAGCGCTTAATCTCAACAAAAACAATCTCCCTGGTCTAGTGCTAGCAAAAATGGGATAGACTCTTCACTGACCAGCTGATACTGACAAATAGGCCAACTCTAACTTAACTTACATAGAGATGGATAGTTCAAAGGAAATTATATAGAAAAATAATATGTACAAAATATGTATATATGAGGGTAATTCCCAAAAGTAAGATCTCTAAAACAATGGGTTTGGTGATGCATGTAAACTGTTCATTCAGCTATTGGCAACAATGTTGTGTTTGTTGTGCATGTGCCTTTGACTGCACATACCTTGCTGCTACAATCAGTCTTGACTTGGCAGTTATTTCTGATGTATCTCTTAATTGATGCTACTGCCAAGTGTGAAGTTCATGCAGTTATTTGGTTTTTGAATGCAAAATGCATTAAAGCAATTGAAATTTATCGCCAATTAATGGAAGTATATGGCAAGTCATGCATGGATGTCAAAAACGTCTGCTAGCAGTGTAGGGAGTTTGCAATGTTGACATAGTTCAAAGCTTCCTCAACCGTATGGCAGTGAGCTGGTAGGATATGGGCATACAAAAACTGCTGCAGCACCCACAAAATTTCATCGCGATTATGTAGAAAAATAGATACATGTTCAAAAATCATTGACAATAAACAATATATATAATATATATATATATATATATATATATATATATATATATGGAATTCATAGTTTTCCTGTTATTACAGCAAAGATGTGTTATTGTTTTATTTAAATGACCATTATTTGTTGCATTCTGTCCACCTTTTTGATTTTGGAATTCATAAAAATTCAGGAAAACTATGAATTCCAAAATTAAACAGTTGGACAGAATGCAACTAATAATGGTCATTCATATATATATGGCAGGGATAGCTAAGTCGGTAGAGCGTTCGGCTAGAAACCGCAAGGTTCTTAGTTTGATACTGGCCCTCACCAATTCAGGGTATGAGTAGGACAGAGGATTTGTGCGGTAAAGTAAGGAGCTGATGGTAGGTGTGGCGCTCCACCTCGGACGCAAAAACAATCTCCTTGGTCTAGCGCTAGTGAAAAGGGGATAGACTCCCTCGCTGTATGGCTCATACCAACATTAGGCCGCCCCAACGACTTTACTTTATATATATATATATATATATTGTGTGTGTGTCATATTTATGAGTAATAGTGCTTAATATCATTGATAGAGGATGTATATCTAAGTTAGGGTAGTATAGACATGAAGTCAATGGTGGTTGGTAACTGACAGTTTTTGCCTCTGCGATTTCCAGATTTTCAAAACATATACATATATATATATATATATATATATATATATATATATATATATAAATGTATGTAGAAAAAATAAAGTATTCCAAAAAAGATGAATTTATTCTTGATAGGGAAGTTGACATTAAAATGTTTTGTTTTTTTATTAAACATTATCAACATCAGAACATTAGGATGGAAAAATTGTTTTCTGAACAGTGATGGATGTTTGTATTTAAAATAACAGCAGTTGAGAAATGTATATAAAGAAAAGGCTCATAGAGTTTATTTTGAAAATCAAGACTTGATTGGTACACGCAAAGACATCCAAAATATGTGATGCAATTCTTAGAGACATCATTGATTAAAAGATGAGAAAAGTATTAATTGTCTTTATTTTTTAAAGAAAAGTAGAAGGAAAAAGAAAGAGAAAAGTAAGATAATAAAGAAAACATACCATACGTAACTAGGTTTGGTGCAAATCCTATTAATATTTTAATGTCGACTTCACCATCAAGAATAAATTCATCTTTTTTAGAATCCTTTGTTTTTTCTATTTTCTATATATTGTTAGATTTAGTTCCATATTTTATTTCACACACACACACACACACACACACACACACACACACATATATATGTATATATATATATATATAATAAACGCACACAGCAACTCAAATGTTGAAAGAAATATTCTCTTGCCTCTTTTATCAATGAAAATCATGCTCACACACACACACACACACACACACACACATATACACAACCTTGAGGTTTGTTTCGATTCCGTTTATCGCAAAAGATTTATACACACACGGGCAACCACACATTCATAAACACATAAAAAACGCACAATGCTTTTTTCGATACAAACACTTAAACATTCTAATACTCACACCACAAAAAAGAATATTTGAAGTCATATTTCAAACATTAATTTTTTAAACGTTCTTTTTTCTCAGACTTCAAATTTTAAACAGACCGATAAACAAGGACTATTACTCGCCTTTCTCCTTATTCTGAGATAAAAAATTTTTATCACCTTCCACATACCAACAAAAGCCCTGAAGATGATCTAATTAATAGATTGAAACACTGCAGCGTCGGCCAATAAACTCACCACTACTTAACTCATTTAAACCTGTGTTTTTTTAATTTTTTATTATACTACATACCATTGGATTCACTTCCTTCTATTCACATATATATATATATATATATATATTATATATATATATAAAATCAGAGATTAGATATTATGGTGTTAATATTCCATAACTGTAGTTTCATGCATATTATGCAATGTTCAGATGGTCAAATATATTAAAATGGTGGCTTGTTGCATGAAACTACACCATAATATTTAATCTCTGATTTTAAACAGGCTCTGCTATTTTAGCATTGAGCACCTTCATATGCTAATACTTTTCACATTCATTCTCCCATATATATATATATATATATATATATATATATATATATATATATATATAGAGAGAGAGAGAGAGAGAGAGAGAGAGAGAGAGAGAGAGAGAGAGAGAGAGAGAGAGAGAGAGAGAGAGAGAGAGAGATGTGTCACATGAAGATATTGTAACTTGTGCAGCTACTGGTTATCTTAGATTTTCCATGCGACTGGTGATCAAGATTGTGTTAATGATGGTCTGTACAACCCCTCTAGTACTCTCCTTTCATGTAGGTTTTTCTATTTCCTCAGAGGAAATGTGAATGTCTACTTTGATATCAATGTTGATAATGATTATCTTCAGTTAAATATAAGGGCATTTTGCAGATGTTGAAGATAGTTATTTACTATAGCTTAATTTTAACACATATCCACAAGTTTGAGTCACTCAGTGTAGAATATTGCTCTGTTGGTGGGGTGGGGGGTTGAATACACTGACTTTATCCCCTGTTGAGAGATAAGACCCCACCCAAAAAAAAAGAGCTCTTCTGAAGATAACAATAAACTAGATCTAATGGTGAGGTTTCAGTTCTGGATATCAGAGAAGTGTGGAGTACCCTATCATTGCCATTACTTCCATATACACTTTGACCTGGAGTGGTAGTACCTGTTAGGGTCCCATCTATGGGTCAAATAGATCTGTTCAAAAATTATTTATATTTGAATGGACCATCTGTAAAAAATAACCTTTTAAGAAACAATTATACAACAAATGTAAATATGAATGTGCAATGAATGTGATTCCCTAACCTCTGGCTATAAAATAACCCCAGACAGGTTGATATGTCATTAAAATCAATCAATGTGTAACAAATTGATTACTTTGTTTGTTTTATTTGTTTTGTTTTACGGCATATCAACCTCAGTGGGTCATTTAATGCCGATAAAGTTTTGAAATAAATCAATTCTTAATGGATAATACAATTTTTTTATAAATACATTTTTCTATTTAACCCATAGATGGGACCTTAACAGGTACTACCACTCCGGGTCAGAGTGGACCAGGGAGCAATGGTGATGAAGGGGTGCTCCACATTCCCAAACCTCCAAAACTGGAACCTCACCATCAGATAGAGTTTAACGTCATTCCAGGACATGTAGACCTGCAGCCACCGCCTTCTAGCACCCATATGATAAAAAGGGGTTGGGGCTTGCCATAAGGGCAATAGGGTTGGGAAAATCATATAGGTGCTAGGGCTTGACGTGACCAGCCGATTGATCGGAGGGGGCCTCTCAGTTTTAATAATCTACTAGACCAACTTACTAACTAGTACACTGTAATTTGGTGCTTGTGATGCTGAAGATAGATATTTACAAAATGTATCTTAGTTTTGGCACAAGGCCACAAATACAGAGCACCCAGTAGGGATCAAAACCATTATTTAGTTGCCATTCCATACAGCATAACATTTCATGCTTGCAAATATGTACATATATCTTCACTTCTAGCAAGCAAAAATTTGCCTGTTTATTTTGAATTCTAACTAGCAAAAAAAAAATGTCAGGTAAATATGTCTTCTGCCTTGTTGCTGGTACAATATAAGCCAATATAACTACCAAATAACCTACATTACCCTGAGAGATATCATGAAGGTAAATTATTTGGCACAGCACCCCAATAATCTAATAGGTCATAGGAAATGTAGTTTAATTCTGTACTCATGGAATCTTTCTTTCAGGTCAGATCCAGGGGCAGGATGTGACACTAGGTCAATTTTTTAAGCAGAGTACAATTGGTTTGTGGTGAGGGTTTTCCTTCTTGCCTAACCAATGCTAAAGAATCTAGTCTGCACTACTATTTAATTATATCAGAATTGGGGAGAACAGATGTATTCATACTTTTACCAAGGGCATCAACATGAAGTGAAAAGTAAAGTCTTGTCCAGGATTTGAACTTGGTCCACCAATTTCCATTCCCTTATCATTAATAGCTTAGAATTTTATTATTATTGTTATTTCACTCCTGCAAAAGCCAGTGGTTCACTGGGGGCTGAGTGACAGCAAGTCTGCTCAGGTCTCCAGGATTCTTCTGAGTATTCCAGCCGATCTCAATAATGCTGTAGTCTGGATGGTCTCGATTCTTCCTCCGATTTTCAATTCATCCAGACTCCTTTCTAACCTCTTGGGGATTGTTCCAAGGGCCCCAATTACAATTGGTACGACCTTCACCCTCATATTCCACAGTTTTCTCAGTTCTCTGGCAAGGTCTAAGTATTTGTCGATCTTTTTGTTTTCTTTCATTTTTACTCTGTGATCGGCTAGGATGGCAAAGTCCACGAGATTATTATTATTATTATTATTATAGGTAGTAGTAGTAGTAGTAGTAGTAGTAGTAGTAATCAATAAAAGGACATATCTCAAGATCTTTTTATTAGAGAAATACACTTAAGATGCTTCAAGTAAGAAAATAAAGCTATTTCCAGTCAAATTTCCAATTGCATGATGAGGTAAATTGAGTTGCGCCTCCACAGATCCATGTAACCCACCCAGTACAAACTCTTACATATCACTTGGAGAGGAGATGGGCACTGCCTAGTAACCTCTATTGCCCTGTGCAGAGTACTGAAGAGGAATTACTGGGTTTGGCACCTCAACATGTTCTTCTTAGAAAAATAAAATTAATTTTGATATGAATCAGGAAGCAAACAAAATTATTTCAAAATACTTTATGCAATATAAAATAAAATTCTACTAATGAAGAGCTAATAGTTTTAGCTTTTAGCTCAGTCAGTAGTAGAGTGTCTGACTAGGAACCATAAGGTTCCTGGTTCGATACCAGCCCTCGCCAACTCTGTGTATGAGTAGCACAGAGATCTGTGTAGTAAAGTGAGGTGCTGATGATAGGTGTAGCACTCCAGCTCAGATGCCAAAACAATATCTTTGGTCTAGCGCTAATGAAAAGGGGATAGACTCCCTCGCTGCCTGGCTGATACTGACTTTAGGCCACCTATAGAAGGGGGGGAAATATATGGGGGGAAATAGATGTTCGTATCAACAAGCTCCCGTCGAGAGGGGGGCAAAAACAAGTGAATCCACAGTCTTCCAGCAAGCCAAACCTTCCCCTGGTCAACATGTTCTTCATTTTCGTTTAGCAGCTGCAAAATCCGTCACCATAGTCGAAATAATCTTTAGCAGTTCAAAATCACATTTCTTTAATCGGTCGTTCGCATCAGTCAACCTGTAACTGCTGACACCTTACTGCCCAGCGTTTGACCCACATGTTATTTATGTACGTATTTACCGAGACATCCTGGCACTTCGCCTCCATCCAGTGCCTAAATCGCGTCTGCCTTTGCATGCGGGAGGACACGGGCTCGATCCCGGCAGGCAAGACAATGTCTTGCTCTTTTTCATTCTCCGACTTTACTTATTGCTATAATTGAGATTATAAACAATATTATAATGGTCTAATTTTGATTTGTATATTACCATAACACAGCAAAAATGGAACATCATAGAGTGACATTTGAAAGTGCAATAACATCAAAATGATCTAATTTAGAGAATAGAGCGATTTTTTTTTTTTTTTTTTTTTTTTTTTTTTTTTTTTGTCCAATATGCAACTTAATTATAATAGTATAGGAGGCGTGCTAGGTGTAATGGTTATTGTTGTAGGAAATGGACGCGGCAAACTGAGTTCAAATCCTGAACGAGCCTGCTTGCATTTCATATAGCACTAATACTCTTGGGAAAGGTATGTATCCAACTATTCTCCCTCTAGCTATGGGTAAATAGTAGGGTAGATTGGGCTCTTTAACCTTGGTATGACAACTGGTTTAAGAGAATAAAAACACTGAATTCAAACTCATTAAACTCTGCTTAAAAATTGCTCTTGTGTCGCACCCTGCTGATACAAAAGTGTTGATATATATATATATATATATATATATATATATAATGAATAAGATATAATGAAAAAACAAACGATGTTTACAACTGAAATAGGCTCATCAGAAGAGAAAGTGTGCAAACCGTTTCGAGGCCAATTCTCTTGACGGTTTTTAAAAAGCAACACTCGGCCCATCCTCAACTAATATGAGGACCCTATTGCGTTATAATGTATCAACCACACGTGGGTCGGTCATCAACAAAAACAAGACGGGAAAAAGACCGTTAGTAAAAACAGAACGCTGCTAGTTAAACGTTGGAATTAATCAAAAAAAAAAAAAAAAAATTGTGCTGTCTGCATTAAAAATAATATGAATTTTATTTAAAAATAAAAGGGGTAAACATACTGTCGGATTAATTTCCATTTTATTTTCACATACTTGTCCATGAAAAAACTTTACATTTGAATGTTTACCCCTTTTTGGATGATATCCATTAACACCACGGATTTTACCTATAAATGTGGGCTACTTATTTTACAGTTGGATTGTATTACAATAATTTTGATATTCCATATACACTTTTATACATATTTTACACTTTTCTATAATTTTACACCAGACTTTTTTGAGTCTTATTTCATTACTATAATGCTTCTGATTATTTTCAAAATTGAAAATGAGATTCATTTTATTTTTAAATAAAATTCATTTATTTTTAAATAAAATTCATATTATTTTAATGCAGACAGCACAATTTTTTTTTTTTTTTTTGATTAATTCCAACGTTTAACTAGCAGTGTTCTGTTTTTACTAACGGTCTTTTTCCCGTCTTGTTTTTTTGTTGATGACCGACCCACGTGCGGTTGATACATTATAACGCAATAGGGTCCTCATATTAGTTGAGGATGGGCCGAGTGTTGCTTTTTAAAAACCGTCAAGAGAATTGGCCCCGAAACGGTTTGCACACTTTCTCTTCTAATGAGCCTATTTCAGTTGTAAACATCGTTTGTTTTTGCATTATATCTTATTCATACTGTCGGATTAATTTCCATTTTATTTTCACATATATATATATATATCATAGAAAGGAAGGAAGAACTCAACACCGTAATTCCATAATAAATATATATAGTATAGGGTCTGCATTTATGCTATCCCAATCATATTTTCTGAAAGGAGGTGGCAATTAAGTGCTAATTATATAGGACTTCCCCATATTCATTTATTTGAAATTAATTATGATATAAATTTTATATTAGATATATGTTTTATTCTATATATATGATTTGACATTGAGTTTAATGACCACCTTTGACAGCCTTTAATTGAGTTAATATAGTTTCATGTAGAAGCTGTGAAGAACCACGATCCCTAAAGATATGAATAAATTTAAAGTATTTTACCAGAATACAATTGTTTTTATTGATAACAAAGTTTTATATTTTCATCATGTAAATTATTTGTTTTTAATTTCAGATTAATTCAATCACAATATTGCAAATTAGATGAGAACACACACAAAAAAGAACAACACAAAATGCATCAGATCCAAATTAATAGGCAAATATAAAAAATCTATAACTTAACATATAGATTGAAAATCATTTTGAATAGTATATATAGATATATTATTTTTCTGTGTTCTACTTGAGATCCCAGCTCAAAAAAAAAAAAAAGAAAAAAAAAGAAAAAAAAAAAAAAAAAAGGAAACTATTTGATCCCTTTGTAAAGGAATATAAGAACCAGTAAGTAATTATTAATTTATTTACTTTCTGACTAGAAGAATTAGTACTGTATGCAAACCATTAATGTACTTACTTAAAGATCAGTAAGCAAACAACAACAATAAAAAAAAAAATCTTACAGAGTTCTGCTGCCAACAATTCTAAATTTGCCAATTCAATCCTATCCAGAAAGAATCTCTGTTTATATTCAACTAAACAAATCACTTGGAAACTTATATAAAAATGAGTCTAAGAGAGATTTTAAATCAAGATTGTCAGGAACTTATAGAGAAACAAGAGAAACAGCTTTGTTTTATTTTTGGATCAGATCAATCAGGAAAAATTCAGAAAAACAAGAATCGGCAACGTCTGCTCAATAAGATTGAGATAAGTTATCTCCTTCTTGTGGATACCTCTAGAGAAAAAATATTATGCGCTATGGATCTACCAGTTCCCCAGTGTATTTCTTTAAATGACTTTACCAAGAAAATTGATATATTTATGGAGAACTGGAGTAGGAAATTGAATATTCATAAACAATACAATTTTAATCTGCCAAAACATAAGCCCCTTCCATGGAGCTGTACCAAAATTGATTCTTTCAGTTCTACAGCTAATTTGTGTTTAGCTTCTAATCTGCCAGAAATTTCAGCCCCGGAATTGTTTGGGCATATTATCGGGTTTATCAAGCATTCAATATTGCATCAGTCTTTTGACTTTCATCATTGGAAGTTAACGGAAAAGCTGCAAAGAAGACAGGAAAAATGCATTTCGATTGCTAAATGCAAAAGTAAAACTTTGACCTTTGGTGAGGTAAAGAATTTTGAAAATGAAAGTGAAACTAAGATATTAACAAAAGAAATGGAAGAAAGTGAAAATAAGATATTAACAAAGAAGTGGACGAAATGGAAGAAAATGAAAGTAAAATATTAACAAAAGAAGTGGACGAAATGGAAGAAAGTGAAAGTAAGATATTAACAAAAGAAGTAGACGAAATGGAAGAAAGTGAAAGTAAGATATTAACAAAAGAAATGGACAAAATGGAAGAAAGTGAAAGTAAGAAAGTGGAAAAAAGTGAAAGTAAGATATTAACAAAAGAAGTGGACGAAATGGAAGAAAGTGAAAGTAAGATATTAACAAAAGAAGTGGACGAAATGGAAGAAAGTGAAAGTAAGATATTAACAAAAGAAATGGATGAAATGGAAGAAAGTGAAAGTAAGATATTAACAAAAGAAATGGACGAAAAGGAAGAAAGTGAAACTACGATATTAACAAAAGAAATGGACGAAATGGAAGAAAGTGAAAGTAAGAAATTAACAAAAGAAATGGACGAAATGGAAGAAAGTGAAAGTAAGAAATTAACAAAAGAAATGGACGAAAAGGAAGAAAGTGAAAGTAAGATATTAACAAAAGAAATGGACGAAATGGAAGAAAGTGAAATTACGATATTAACAAAGAAAAGAAATGAAATGGAAGAAAGTGAAAGTAAGATATTAACAAAAGAAGTGGACGAAATGGAAGAAAGTGAAAGTAAGATATTAACAAAAGAAATGGACGAAAAGGAAGAAAGTGAAAGTAAGATATTAACAAAAGAAATGGACGAAATGGAAGAAAGTGAAACTACGATATTAACAAAAGAAATGGATGAAATGGAAGAAAGTGAAAGTAAGAAATTAACAAAAGAAATGGACGAAATGGAAGAAAGTGAAAGTAAGATATTAATAAAAGAAATGGACGAAAAGGAAAAAAGTGAAAGTAAGATATTAATAAAAGAAATGGATGAAATTGAAGAAAGGGAAACTACGATATTAACAAAAGGAATGGATGAAATTGAAGAAAGGGAAACTAAAATATTAACAAAAGAAATAGATGAGAGCGACACTAAGAAATTAACAAAAGAAATGGAAGAAAGTGAAACCAAGAAATTAACAAAAGAAATAGAAGAAAAAGAAGAAAGTACAACGTTAAAAACTTCACTTTGTATTAAACTGCAAAACTCCCAGTTGCAGCAGAATGCTATTTTTGGCTTCTCATATCCAAAAAAGATTAAAGTTAAAAGAAATTTAATTGGTAATAAAAGATTGTTGAATTTCCCGAAAAGCCGCTTGAACTTAATGAAAAGGAGGATTAATCCAAGAGTTTTTGAATTGGCAATTCTTGAAAAACAGTTTACAGACAGAAAGATTTTTCTTTTCAATTGTAAAAGTCTAAACATGCAGCCGCAATTTTTGAGTCTTCCTGTCAAAATTCAGAGTCAGCTTATTATTAATAAAAGCAATAAAAATATATCAAAATATAATAAAATCAATAAAAGTATAAAATGGGTTCCAGATGATGATGATAAGTCTAATTCTGATAAGAGTCAAAGTTGGATGATAGAAAAATTTAAGGCCACCACAAGTTGTTGTCATGATACAGAGGAAGATATGATTGTAGACACATCATCTGAATTTACTGAAAAAGAAAGTGTTCCAGTCGGGGAGGTTGAAACCATCGACACATGTAATTTCATGTCTTATCTAAACAACAGGAAACATTACCAAATTACTGAATCTCATTTTTTCGCAGACTATTTTCACAATGGAAAATATACGTATAATAAAGCAAGATATGCAAACACTGATTCTGAGAAAAGGTTAAAATTGTCCAGTACGAATATAAAAACATTTGGCTTATCAGACATATATAAATACACACCATGCAAAAAATCCTGGACCACTCTTTTGATAAATTCTAATGTTCAAACCATTGCTACACATATAGAGAAATTGTTGACTATGTTCCTGCACAATTCAGAAAGTATACCTTATCTTCCTACAATCTATAATAAGAACATAATCTCCTGTAGCCCACATCAGCATGGATTTAGCAGTGAATATAAGACTCAAAAATCAATTGCTTTGGGTAATAAAGCTCAATTGTCAGACAAAAGTCTGATCTGTGTTCGCTATACTAGTAGCTGCTCAAATTTCAAAGCAATAATGAATACAAGAGAATTAGACACGAATAGTAGAATGGTGACTTATAGGTCTACTGTGCGACTTCATGAAGAATCATTGCAT
This sequence comes from Doryteuthis pealeii, assembly GCA_023376005.1. Classification (NCBI taxonomy): domain Eukaryota; kingdom Metazoa; phylum Mollusca; class Cephalopoda; order Myopsida; family Loliginidae; genus Doryteuthis; species Doryteuthis pealeii. Next base: position 86,977,458 of record CM042160.1, read on the forward strand.
GTTTCTACATTATCAAATGAAAATAGACACATTGCTAATATTCCAGATCCACCCAAATCTGATTCCTTGAAAGAGAATTTAATCACTGCCAGCTTAAACAATCTAAATGAAGGCGGCCTTCACTCTTGTAATGATGTTGAATCCAAATCTCAGTCTTTTGTTTCTAATGATAATAACTTAAGTGCTTTGAGTTGCATAAAAATAGCATCAGATCAAAACAGAAATTCAGCTCAATTCTCAGCTCAAATGAAAGCACCAGTGGTAAACATTAATTGTCCTGAACACAGCAATCCTGATTATAATTGTTTGATAAACACAGCTCAAGATATTCATTCTATCTCTCTTAAAAGAAAACAATCCTCCTTTTGTGACGACGATAATATAATCTCTGCTGAATGTGAATCTAAATCTATGAAAGATTGTATTCCATCAAAAACAAGTGCAGAGCAAGATGGTGATAAGGCAGGGGAGAAAGATAAGATTAAAATGGTTGAAAATGAACAGTATAATGAATATAAAGTTATAAAAAAGCCTCGATTGCAATTGAGAGAAAAAGGCAACTATTTTCATAATGATCTACAAAGTAGAACATGTTCTTATGAAATGGAACGAGATTCCCCTGATCAACTTGTGCCAGAAGACGATGACCAACTCTCATTCCCAGAAGAATCAACTTCTCTTTATAGCAATAACGGCTTGCTTGGTGAGTTATTATTAGGTTTATTAGTTTGGTTTTTTTTAAGTGTTTGGGGTTTGTTTACTTTTAAATCCCTTTTCTTTCTGTGTTAGTTTTTTTTAGTTTGTTTTGTTTTACACCATACCAACCTCAGTGGGTCATTTAATTCCGACAAAGTTTTGAAATAAATTCATTCTTAATGGATATTCAGTTTATTTTATAAATATTTTTCTATTTAACCTATAGATGGGACCCTAACAGGTACTACCACTCCGGGTCTGAGTGGACCAGGGAGCAATGGGGATGAAGGGGTGCTCCACATTCTCACCATTGCATAGAGTTTAACATCATTCCCAGGACATAGATACCCTCAGCCACCACCCTCAGCACATATATTATAAAAAGGGTTGGGGCTTGCTATAAGAGCAATAGGGTTGGGACAATAATATAGGTCCTAAGGCTTGATGTGACCAGCCAATTGATCGGAGGGTTTCTCTCTACTGCTCGTCTAGCCTAAGTAAGAGTCCTTTCTGTTTTAGAAAAATACAGTATTTATTAAACATTATCATTCTTAAAAGGTTTAATTCAATGGCCCCTCATAACTCAGATCAAATGACGGGTTTAACTTGGCTTGCTAAAGGCAAATGAAATGTGAGTTCTAATCTCACCCAAGTGCTTATCTTTCATTATTTCTTGGTATCATAAATTGATGGCCTGAGCCACCCGGTAGCCTGGGGCTGTAGTATGTGCTAACTGCATCTCTGCAAAGAGGTAAGAACACCTCCTCCTGCCCCACCCAATAGAGTCATCTGTTAGCCATGTTTGACTACCAGTAATGCCTGAGGACAGGATTGTGGTGGCTGAAAGGTCTGTGACTAAGTGGTCCTGTGGCATGCAGCACTCTACTTCAGTCCTTACATGGTCAGAGAGGCCCCATCCAATCAATTGGCAGAGTCATGTCAAGCCCTAACAACTATATGATAGTCCCAACCTTTATCTTCAAATTGCTCTTATGGCAAACACCCAACATTTTTTTATCATATAGGTGCTAGAAGGCAGTGACTGAGGGTCAACCACCTGTTTATTAATTTTACCAATTTACTAATACACAAGAAGTTAATGAAAATTATTTCTAATGCCTCTCACCTGTCTGGTGCAAGTGAACTTAGCAATTGGTAATGGTAGCTCCATTTAGCTAATGTCTTACCATTTCTTTCAGATATTATCAGTTCAGATCATGACTTGGACCAATGCACACTGCATGTTTGCAAAATATGAAAACTAGTTCACAAAATATCATACTAGTAGCAAGAAATATCACACAAAATATGAAAACTTATATTATAATAAATGATTATTCATCTGTGGTAATTTCAGATCATGACTTGGACCAATGCACACTGCATGTTTGGATTTTTTACACAACATTATATCATCAATTTATTTTGATTAAATTTATTGTATAATGTATTTTGAATTGTAATTTTAAGTTCCTTGTATTTTGATTAAATTTATTGTATAATGGCTATTTATTAAATTTATTTTTTACACAACATTATATGAAAACTAGTTCACAAAATATCATACTAGTAGCAAGAAATATCACACAAAATATGAAAACTTATATTATAATAAATGATTATTCATCTGTGGTAATTTCAGATCATGACTTGGACCAATGCACACTGCATGTTTGCTGTTGAAACATTTTTTTAAGACTGGTGAATCTGTAATTACTACACAGAGAATTTTTTGTGCTCATTTCATGTTAGGTCAGAATGATGCTGTTCTAGATAGAAAATCGATGCTGCTATGGATTGAAAATTTCAGAGCAGCAAGTTCATCAATTAAAAGAAAGTCACCTGAATAAAAACTGTCACCCTTTATTTAAACAACTGTAAAATATTTTTTAATATCAGTTACCTTGTTCTTTTTGTCAACTTTAACTCTTTGCCTACTTTGAACTGCTCACAGTGGCTCTCCCACCACTACCATAAGCAAAGTACAAAGACTGATGGTTAGTTCATTATAATTGAGCAGAAGGACTTGGATTGCAATAATAATAGGAATTTATTAAAATTAAAGGAGTCATGAGGTGAATAGATATTTAACTTTGAAATATCCCCTCATACAGGTAAAAAGAATACCTTGAAAATTTGGTACAGCTTTGGGGAAAATTTGTTAGGCAAGAGTTAAAAACATGACCAATCCAAGCCATGATCATAACTAATAATAATTGAAAAAAAAATGGTAAGAGATTAATTAGATGGAGCTACTATTGCCACTTGCCTAAGTTCACTTGCACCACACATGTGACAGTTTAAAATGTGGGAGTTATTTCTGCTGCTGCACCCTGTATTATAAAATCCATGCCTAAGTAAACACATAAGATTAGACTATAACAAAAAGTACAATTACAAAAACTGACTAAGAAAATTAAACTATGCATTGAATGGTAAGAAATACTGTGGTCTTTTTTTAGATTTTGTAAATTTTTCTTCTGAACTGTTCTTTATTTTTTCTTTACTTTTTTCTTTTACTTTTCCTTTTCTTTTTCTTTCTTTCTTATTTAAAAAAAAAAGAAGTATGTTGCTTCTAAGCAAAAGTCACCTGTTGCTATTGACTATTGAACAAAAGAAATATATATATACATATATATATATATATATATAAACAATGCTTCAAGCAAATTATAAAACACTTATATATATATATATATATATATATATATATATAAAGAAATTGATTGCCATGAAAATATAAACTCTAAAAAAAAACCTGTTTAAGAATATTTAAATAGATTAATTGATTTTATTTATGTGAGTCAGAAAACAAACAAATAACTCTGATCGTTTTTTTAACCTGACTTTTGCCTGAAAAATGATTTATTTTCAATTCTTTTGTATTAAGTTCTCTTATGACGATGAAGGAAACTCTCTTCAGCTTATATCCATGTTTCCGACTATGAAAGATCAAAAAACTGTATTGAAAGTGCTTAGTGCCAATTGGCCAAAACTACTGCTGAATATTTTTACACTTTTCAAGAGGCATCCTCATACACCCCGAATCTATCTTTCTACTCTCACTAACATTTTCCTCCTCCTGGCTTATCATTTTATTGACCATAAAACATTTATTTTCTCCCACTTCTGTTTTTATCACTGGCAACTGTTTGTAGATAGACAAAAGCAGACCATGTGCTACCCTCTTCCTATTTCAGATAAATTATTGACCAAATTTCTCCTTTTGAGACACTACATTTAGATTGGATTTGGACTTTACCATACAAGGTTTGTCCAAAAAGAAACTGAACTTTTGAAACACTGTGCCAACAAAACATTTTAGCATACTCACAACTGAAACCCGTCCCTCGGAGAGGGGGGTCTAGTGGCTTCGGCCTTGGATCTTACAAGCTAATATAATTAATCCCAAGGGGCCATACCCCCAAGCAACACCTGCCCCCTCGATTTAAAGGAGCAGGGCTGGGTTTATTAACTAGTGCCTGAGGTGCCCCCCTTGGGGGGAATGCTGAGGGGATCAACAAATTTTTTGTACCCGCCACCCATGAGCTTTGGTTCGTGGGTGGTCCCACATTAACGTGGGGTACATGGTAAATATCATGCTCACAACTGAAATATTGTGTAGCAGTGACCTTAATATTTTATATTAAAAAAACTGCATCATACCACATTGGTTAGTAATTGGTTGTTTTGTTTTATGGCATATCAACCTTTTTCAGGACATTCAATGTCAAATCAAATCATTTCTGATAAACAAAGGACTTGGGTTGCTTACCTTACTCACTGTTGCTTAAGTCACCCAATTAATTATTAAACAGGCTCATCTCTGCTTAACTTCAGTGGACTAGCAGGAACCAGTGTTTTCAGTGTGACTTGACCGTAATTTGGTTAGTAGTGGAGCTATATGTGTTAGAATGAATGTCTGTGTAGTATACTTGTTTTTCCTCCTTGAATTGAACTGTGAAATATATTTTATGTGAAATTCTGTTTCAAATTAGGAAAACTTAAACTTAGGTCTATAGGGAGGATTATTTATTTAATCCATTGACAATGTCATCAGTAACACTAATGTTTCAAACCAGAAAGAACATCCATCAAAGATGTTCCCAAAATTTAGATAGCCTCCCCTTTCCATCAATGGATGATGATCCCAAATGTGGATGATTTCCGATATATCTATCGAAGACGATCCAAAATCTAGCTGACCTTCTACATGAATGGATGAAGATCCTAAAATCTAGCTGACCTTCTACATGAATGGATGAAGATCCCAAAATCTAAATGACCTCCCACATGAATGGATGAGGATCCAAAATCTGGATGATCTCCCACTTCTATCAAAGATGATCCCAAATCTAGCTGACCTTCTACATGAATGGATGAGGATCCCAAAATTTAGATGACCTCCTACATGAATGGATGATGATCCTAAATCTGGAAGATCTCTGATATCTATCAAAGATGATCCCAAATCTAGTTAACCTTCTACATGAATGGATGAAGATCAAACAATCTAGATGACCTCCTGCACGAATGGATGAGGATCCCAAATCTGGATGATCTCCCACTTCTATCAAAGATGATCCCAAATCTAGTTGACCTTCTAGATGAATGGATGAAAATCCCCAAATCTAGATGACCTTTTTCATCAATGAATGATGATCATATTGAGGGATTTTTTGCTAAACATAAGACATCTATTATCCCACAACTGCCCTACTCTCTGGGGGATTCTTTTTTTTTTTTGTTCCCAAATCAGAAATCCACTATGATCATCAATTTCAGACAATAAAAGAAATAAAATGGAGATGATTGGGGTGTAATGGTTATCATTGTAGGAAATGTACACTTTGTAACTGAGTTCAAAATCATATCATGAGAATCTGAAACTTTAATTGCAACTGTTCTATTTTTTCATCATGAAGAATGATGTTTCCTTCATTAACTATTTACAATTCACAATAGTATCCAATGGTAATTTAGCTATTAGTTAACAATACCTTTTATGACATGCTTGATTTCATACTTAATCATCTGTTCTATAAAAATATATCATTTATCTTCAGATAATTTAGATAATAAATTCACCATATATGCATTTACCAACCCCTCCACAAAAGCAGGATATGACACAAGGTCAATTTTTTAAAGTGGAGTTTAACAGGTTTGAATTCAGAGTTTTCCTTCTCCTTGACGTTGTTTTACAAAAGTTTAAGAGACCAATCTATCCTCCTATTTACCCATAGCCAGAGGAGAATAATTGGATGCAACCTTTCCCATGTGTATTAGTGTTAAGTGAAATGCAAAAATCCTCATCTAGGATTAGAACTCATCTTGCCGTGTCCATTTCCTATGATGATAACCATTACACTGTGAGCACCTCCACATATTGACTAAATATTTGAACACTTAATCTCTTGGATCTTTGTTATGTTGTACCTAAGATCACAAATTTACAAAAAATAGAGTGCAAATTATATTCCAACTTTTCTCCAGGGCAAAGTTCTTAGAATAAAGAGAAAGCTTTAAACCATCAAAAGAAACGCTGTGAATTATATCTATAATAAACCTTTTGTGGAGGTGCATGGTGTAAGGTTTATAGTCGTAGGAAATAGACTTGGTGACCTGAGTTCAAATCCCAGACAAGGCTGTTTGCATTTCACATAGCTCTTATATACTTGGGAAAGGTATACATCCAATTATTCTCCCTCCAGGTATGGGTAAATAGTATAGCAGACTGGGCTCTTTAACTTTGGTTAGGCAACTTGTCTAGTAGAAGGAAAACTCTGAATTCAAACCTGTTAAACTCTACTTAAGAAATTTACTTTGTTTTGCATCCTGATTGTGCATAGGAATTTGTATGTATATATATATATATATATATATATCTTATTATAATGGAGATTGCGTGTTTGTCTGTCTGTAACCGAAACTATATTACTACTCAAGTCACAATTCCCTTAGATTTGACATCACATTCTCAATGATTTTATTTTTATTTAAACCTCAATTATTAATAAAATTGTTTTACATTATTGATACTGTTAACCATATCTACATACTACTCAACATGCAATTATATTTATATATACAACAAAATAGCGGTTTACAGTATGAATGGGAAGGCTAATTTGCATATTGATATAAATAATGTGATTTTGATAAATATGTGCTTAGTATTATTGATTTCTAACTGTTTGGTTTTATTTTAATGAATATAAGCAAAAATCTCGTCAATGAATCTTAAATGAAATCCATTAACAAGAAAAAATAACTGTCATTTTATTCTTTACTTCCTCTTTTAACTAAATATTTAAATTAGAAAAAATAAAAATGAAAGACGAGAGTGATGGAAGAGTAAGTTTCAGTTGTTCTATGCATTTTTATATGCATTTTTATTTAGTTTCATTAGCCTTTCTAATTTAATACAATATTTTATTACCTTAAAACTTAAATACTTGCACCCGGAGGGTGCATATATTTACTAGTATATATAAAATGTAGAAACAAACACAGTATGTTATGATGGATGAAAATTTATAGTTGATGTTCGAACATTTCGGTTTACAATAGAAACCTTCATTAGGACTGTGAAAATATGGTTATTTCCTACAAACATAAACAAAGGGAACCACTCTTGACTGATAAATTATTTATTTATTTTCCCACTAAACTAACCCTAACCCTAACCCCATATTCTTTTTTCCTAGTAGATCAATAAATAAATAAATAAATAATTTATCAGTCAAGAGTGGTTCCCCTTTGTTTATGTTGGAGTTATAGGAAATAACTATATATATATATATATATATATATATGATAAGCCTTTACATTATTAGTATCTAACATGATGTCACTGGACCTCAAATAACTGGCTTATGATATAAAGTAAAATAATACACTGCCCAAAATATTGAGCGGATGAGTTCAAAGTATTAATGGATATAAAAAATCTTACCTTTGCCATATAATAGTTGTCATTTAATAAAGTTTAGGTTAGTTTAACACAGGGTCAGAGGTATAGTGTACTTAGTGAGAACTGAACTCACTCACCAGCTCTCAAACCATTACACCACATGATATTTGTTACATTTGTATATATATGGAGAAAGGTAGACAAACACGGGATGTTGTACAAAATGGATGTTTATTGTAGGTAGTGATGTTGATGTTATAATGTTTTGGTCTGTTAGACCTTCTTTAGGATGTTGGATTGAGTTCTTGCTTCAACAGTGAACATTTTCATACTGTAGAGTTAGGAGGTCGTGAATAGGGGAGGGGGAGGTCAATTGTTGGTGTTAGTAGGAGTGTTTAAGTTGGTAGTGGAAATTTTATTTATTTATTTTCTCTTCTTTTTTTTTTCTTTCTGAGGAGGTGTGTAGCTAGTAAAGTCATGTTAATGATGCCACAGGTGTTAGGTGTTGAACTGGGTTTGGTAAGTCATGTACATTTGTGTGTGTGTGTGTGTGTATATATATATATATATATATATATATATATATATTTCATTGGTTTTAAGCTAAAAGAGGACGACTAAGCCATAGTAATCAGTAGGAAGCCATTTTGCTGCAAGGCATAACTAACTGAACAGAATTAAAATCTTTTTTATTTTTCAATCCAAGAACCCTGAGTGACAGGCCTAAGGTCATGGGGAGGGTTCTCAGGATTCATTGGTTTTAAGCTAAAAGAGGACGACTAAGCCTTAAAGGGGCTGGGTTAGCTTAATCGGTAGAGCATTTGGCTAGAAACCGCAAGGTTCCTAGTTCGATACCGGCCCTTGCCAACTCAGCATATGAGTAGCACAGGGATCTGTGCGGTAAAGTAAGGAACTGATGGTAGGTGTGGCGCTCCACATCAGATGCAAAAAACAATCTCCTTGTCTAGCACTAGTGAAAAGGGGATAGACTCCCTCACTGATTGGCTGGTACCGACATTAGGCCGCCCCAACGACTTTTATATATTTCAGACACTAAATATAGCAATTATTATGAGACAGACTGTGAAATCCAATGAAATGTGTATTCATTTTAAATATAGGTAAAATAGATCAGCTCCATTTATTTAGGTTAATGATTTGCAAGTAAAATTGTTTCCTTTCATTTTGTAGATCAATCTGAGTTGCATAAAATGAAAATAATGAAATCCACTTTGTACAAAATATTCTTTGCTTCCATTAAATTTTAAAAATAGTTGAGTTATTTTTTGTACTTTGCTATTTTTAAAATTGCAAAGTATGAAGCTATTTATTCATTCTGGTTCAAGAATGTAAAGTACTCTGAGTTTTGATCCATTATTTTAATTTGGTAACAGACATTGAGACTATGCACTTCTTTGTATTTCTTTTATTATACTTTGTGTGCCAATTATTAAAAAATAATGGTTAGAAGAGATTTTTTTTTATTTGATTATTAAAGTAAGTAATGTCATCGGGGCCTAAAGTCAGTATCAGCCAGACAGCGAGGGAGTTTATCCCCTTTTTACTAGTGCTCGACCAAGGAGATTGTTTTTGTTTCTGAGGTGGAGCGCCACACCTACCACCAGCTCCTTACTTTACCACACAGATCCTTGTGCTATTCATATGCTGAGTTGGCAAGGGCTGGAATTGAACTAGGAGCCTTGTGGTTCCTAGGCGGATGCTCTACTGACTGAGCTAAACAAGATAATCAAATGTTTAGAAGATGTAACTTTTTTTTTGACTAGGGGTTACTTAGACTCCTATGCTGCATTATTTCAACAGGCCATCTCCTTTCCTTCATTGTGGGCTTTGTTTCATTTTGTTGTTAGGAACAAACACATAGATATCTTTTGTCAGGAAGAATAAACTCTAAAACATCTTTGTGTACAAACTTCTTCATTTCAGTTCCTAGCTAAGAAGTCTTTTTATATAACCCATTCAGGGAGCTGGTGCCATTTAAGGTACAAAGGCCAAACAATCAAGTTTGTACCTTAACTTTTCAGAACCAACTGATTAATTTTAAAACTACTTTTCAAACTTCTATAACTTTTTGATCTCATGACTGAAAGCATCCAATCCCAGCCAAGGTATCAAACTGACCTCAGGGTTATTGCCTGTCAGTCACACCCATATGACCTTATTTTTCTGGGTATGATTTCTGATTCACTTTCTATACTACTATAAAAAATACTAGATACAGCTAATCTATGATTTAATAATTACTGATACATTTGATTTATAAAATAATTTTTCACTGTCTCTTGGTTTAGCTTCTTTTTTTTATTTCCGCATATGTTTGTATGGTTATTCATGTTAATTTAAAAATTTATCAATACTTTTAGAATTTTAAACATATAAAATATTATTAAAATAGTATTTTCATTCTGGTTTCTTTGAATATAAATATATATATATACATATACACATATTTGGTTCTGGGTGTCCCATTATGTTGTAATGGTTAGCAAACTAGTCTTGCAGATCCATTACTACTGAATAGCGAGTTCGCTGCCCCATACTTGTGACCTTATGTAACATTCTACCTGGGTTGAATGGTTTGGATAAATACCAACATACATAGTTGGTTTTATACATTTTTAGTGACATGTTGAAAACAATAGTTTTTGATTAACTTCTCCCTGAATTAGGTTTGTTTGTATCAGTTCTGGTCATTACTGTCTATTCAATAACATCAGGTAATACAAGTTGGAGGAATTCCTATATATTTGATACAGAGAGATTACAGATTATCTTCTTAGTAGGATTCTATCATTTTTCTATCTACTTTCTGCTTTCTATTAGATCATATGCTCCTAGGTCCACTCTGACACGGAGTGGTAGTACCTGTTAGGATCCCATCTATGGGTTAAATAGAAAATATCTGTTTATAAAAAACAATTGAGTACCCATTGTCGGAAAAATTATAGTTGAATTATATCTCCCTGGCACTAGAGGGCGAATTGCCAATATATGATATTGGCGCCAAAATTAAACTCTTTGATGAAAGTCACTTATCATATAAGTTGTCACCAGGCGAAATGCATTTTCAAGCGCTCACCTTTACCTTGTCAAACCAGCGAGTAGAATGGTATTCTAGTGCTGCCCTACATTCAACATCAGTAAAATAAATCTGGCCAGCAAATGCCACAAATTTGCAACCCTTTTTGTACCCTTTGAATATATGTTTCTTTATTTTCAACTGTTGTTATCATCTTCTTTCATCCGAAATTACTTGCTTATCACCAGGGAATTTTAAGAGTCCCGAATATCTTTTACTATCAAGAATGAATTTATTTCAAAACTTTGTCAGCATTAAATAACCCACCGAGGTTGATATGACATAAAACAAAACAAACAAACTATTATATCATAACCATTAAATTCAAACTTACTTGACTCCATATCTCATTCTTCTATATTCATACTGAAAGAAATACTTAATTCCGATACAATTCCAGTTATTGTAAAATATGTTGATCAGAAGAAACTAATGTCTTACTAAAAATAACTTATGTAGTTATCTTCAGTTATAGAGGTGCATGGCATAATGGTTAGTCGTAAGAAATGGACTCGTCGACCAGAGTTCAAATCCGAGACGAAACTGTTGGCATTTCACATCGTGCTCATACCCTTGGAAAAGGTATGAATCCAACTATTCTCCCTCCAGCTATGGGTAAATAGTAGGGCAGACTGGTTTCTTTAACCTTGGTAAGGCAACCTGTCTAGGAGAAGGAAAACTCTGAATTCAAACCTATCAAACTCCACTTAAGAAATTGACCTTGTGTCGCATCCTGCTCATGTAGAGGGGCTGGTGTATATATATATATATATATATATATATATATATATATATATTTATCTTTATGTTCTGTTAGTTTTAAGTCCTACACATCTAACACTGAAGATTGAATGTTTGACCTTATGACCTTTGGTTTCATGATCTAGCAGTATACAAGTCTTACACCTTCAAGGAAACCAAAATAAGTCCTAATGAACATTGTATCAGCTCCTCAATGAATGTCATAGCAGCAGGAAAAAAATTTAAACTAGTACAATTTTTAGAAATATAAGAAAATGTTATATCGAAACAAGTTATTTATTTATCTATAGATACATCATTTTTAATTAGGATTGGTTTTTATTTATTCTTTTATTCTACCCTAAACCCATGCCCATTCAGTCAATATAGTTTTGAGCAAGTGAAACATTATTACCAATCAATATTTGTCTGGAGATAGGCTTATTTTCAGTACTATAACTTGGGCTGCTCGCTTTACTTTTTATTGAGCATAGAACAAAGTCAGAAAAGATATTGAAAATTATGAATACTTTTAGGATGAGTAAGATCACTTGGATTATACAATAGTTGTGTATCTGGAAGTATAGATATTAGTCATTTGACAACAAAAATATGCCCTGCGTGATTAAACGTCTTTTAACCCAACTTAAATTATTGAAACGAGGAGTTAAATGAATTTAGATTTTATGCATTCCTTATTTCTAGTAAAGTCGGCAAATTGGCTTATTGTCGGTATCAGCCAGAGAGCGAATCTAGTCTCTTTTCTTTAGCGCTAGACTAGAAAGATTGTTTTTGAGTCTGGGGTGGAGCAACACATCTACCATCAGCTCCCCACTTTACTGCACAGATCCAAGCAGTGCTACACATGCACTGAGTTGGCAAGGGCTGGTATCAAACCTGGAACCTTGTGATACAATAGTTATGTATCTGGAAGTATAAATATTAGTCATTTGACAACAAAAATATGCCCTGCGTGATTAAACGTCTTTTTAACACCAACTTAAATTATTGAAATAAGGAGTTAAATGAATTTAGCATGGCCGGGTTAGCTCAGTAGAGCGTTCAGCTAGAAACCACAAGGTTCCTAGTTCAATACCGGCCCTCGCCAACTCAGCGTATGAGTAGCACAGTGATCTGTGCAGTAAAGTAAGGAGCTGATGGTAGGTGTGGCGCTCCACCTCAGACGCAAAAAAAACAATCTCCTTGGTCTAGCACTAGTGAAAGGGGGATAGACTCCCTCACTGATTGGCTGATACCGACATTAGGCCGCCCCGACGACTTTACTTTTTACATGAAAGGAGCTGGAATTACTCATTTATTGAAAGGAGCTGGAATTGCAAGGGGATAGACTCCCTCAGTGTCCAGCTGATAATGACAAAAGGCCACTCGGCCAACTTTACTTAAATGAATTTAGATGTGCATAATCTAACAGTTATTGTTGTGGACTCAGTGACCTGAGTTCAAATCCTGGATGAGGCTGTTTGCATTCACATAGTGCTAATAAGTAAGTAAAGTCGTCAGGGTGGCCTAAAGTTGGTATCAGCCAGACAGCGAGGGAGTCTATCCCCTTTTCACTAATGCTAGACCAAGGAGATTGTTTTTGCGTCTGGGGTGGTGCACCACACCTACCATCAGCTCCTTATTTAACGCACAGATCCCTGTGCTACTCATACACTGAGTTGGTGAGGGCTGGTATCAAACTATAAACCTTGTGGTTCTTAGTTGAACCTTTGGGAAAGGTATGCAATCAATTATTCTCCCTCCAGCAGTAGGTAAATAATAGGGCAGACTGGGCTGTTTAACCTTAGGCAACCAGTCTAGGAGAAAACAACCTCATCTAGGTTTGCTTGTGTAGCTTGCTAACCATCACACCATGTGAGGTGCCCAGATATTTGGCTACCGTATTCAAATTATATGAGTTGAGGTGAATAAAAAAAAATCTAAATTTTTAAGCCAACCTGCTAACTGAAATCAACCAATCAGCAACAATGTTCACACATGCATCATATAAAATAATCAGTGCAGTTGTAAATTCTCTCTCTAACCATTTCAACGTGTGGTGCCACATGTATTCTATCTGTCTTTGAGATGGAGCAGAAATATCAACACGTGTCTATTTCACCATTATCGTACACTACTGCGACAAATAAATGTATAAAAATTTTTTTTAATTTTTATAGTGTGTTAGAAGCATTAATTAAAATGTAATAATATATTTTTTTGAAGGCAAAATAATGCAAATTTATGTTGAAAAACATATTTATTTAATTTTTTTTCTTTTCTTTTTTTTCCACTTAATATTTTCGGGCTAGGCCCATCTTCAGACAGTTGAAAAATTTTCATCTGTGTTTGTTAAACTCAACTGTGATATTAATCCGTTGAATGTTTTAATGTAAATTCAAACGCTCGGCAAAGATTGTAAAGTTCTGCTCGGCAAAGATCGTAAAACTCCGTTAGATCCCGTGTTGCGTCTTGTTTCGTGGGATGTTTTGAAAATCATTTCAGATATTTATTTTTTTTTATGAAAAAGATGAAAAAAATCTTTATTTCATTATCCTGAGCAGGGCCTCATTATTTTTATAGTATTGAGTTTAACAAACACAGATGAAAATTTTTCAACTCTCTGAAGATGGGCCTAGCCCGAAAATATTAAGTGGAAAAAAAAAAAAATGTTTTTGAACATAAATTTGCATTATTTTGCCTTCAAAAAAATATATTATTAAATCAATGTATTTTACATCTCTGTCTTAACAATAAGATTTTATGAATTCCTTATTTCTTGTAAAGTCGGCAAATTGGCCTATTATCGGTATCAGCCAGAGAATGAGAGAGTCTATTCCCTTTTCATTAGCACTAGACTAGGGAGATTGTTTTTGAATCTGGGTTGGAGCACCGCATCTACCATCAGCTCCCTACTTTACTACACAGATCCAAGCAGTGCTAATCATGCACTGAGTTGGCAAGGGCTGTTTCAAACCTGGAACCTGAAGAATAATCAAACTAAGTTCCAATTACCGTCGAATTGGTAAGACACGGCAACAAGCGTCGTAACTCAATACAATCCCGTCCTGTCACAATTCTACTGCAGACTGACAGGGTATTTATAAAACTCCACAATATCATAGAAACCAAGCAGCCAATCAGAACTCGGGAATGGAATCACCCAAATGCATGAATGAACTATTCTTGATTTCTATAAATACCAACTGTCTTGGACACTGCTTCAGTTGTGCTTAGCTAGTTGCTGTTATTCAAACCAACATTAGACTAACTGACCTCAATAGAACCTTGTGATTCTTAGGCGGATGCTCTATCAACTGAGCTCAGTTTAACTCAATTGGTAGAATATTCACCTAGGAATCTCGAAGTTCCGGATTCGATACTAGTCCTTGCCAACTCAGTGCATGATTAACACTGCTTGGATCTGTGTAGTAAAGTGGAGAGCTGATGGTAGATGCGGTGCTCCAACCCAGACCAAAACAATGTCCCTAGTCTAGTGGTAATGAAAAGTAACACAGCTTAGGTAATCTGATCTCTGCGGTAAAGCATCTGGGAGCTGACAGTAGATGTGGCACTCCATCTCAACAAAAACAATCTCCCTGGTCTAGCACTAACAAAAAGGGGACTCTGACTTTACTTTTTATTTCTTATTTCTAGTTATACTTTTATCTAAATGCTTGATGTGTTTTCTTGTTTATCATGAAACGTGGAGCAAAATACAGATGGCTGCTGCTGCTGTCATTACTAAAGACCATTTTGTTCCAACTGGCCATATCTCCTTACCCCCTTTGACTCACACTCACAGAGCCACACAAAAAGAACCACTTCATTGGCACCTCCATTTACCAAATACATCTTTTTTTTTCTTTCTTTTAAAAAAAATTTAAATAGATCACTAAGTAGGCCTGAGGCTATTCTAGTAGTGACCAGGTTTGAATTCAGAGTTTTCCTTCTCCTAGACTGGTTGCCTAACCATTGTTAAAGAGCCCAGTCTGTCCTACTATTTACCTATAGGTGGAGGAAGAATAGTTGGATTCATACCTTTCCAAAGGGTATTAGCACTATGTGAACTGTGGCTTTGTCCAGGAATTGAACTCTGGTCGACGAGTCCATTTCCTGCGACTCTAACCAGTACACCACCGTGCTTCACTAATGACAACCACTTAATATTTTCTACAGAGTGGTTGCCTGACCAAGGTTAAAGAACCCAGTCTGCCCTACTATTTACCCATAGGTAGAGGAGAATAGTTGGATTCATACCTTTCCAAAGAGTATTAGCACTATATGTACGGTGGCTTTGTCCAGGAATTGAACTCTGGTCGACGAGTCCATTTCCTGCGACTCTAACCAGTACACCACCATGCTTCACTAGTGACAACCACTTAATATTTTCTCCAGTAGTATCATTCTTATGATACTAAACAATAATGAACAGTTTGAATTGAATACTTAGCAAACTGAGCATAAAAGACATTATTGCCTGTAGCTGTGTATCACAAAGTTGTTGCCAGTTTCATTTTGATCCTAAGTGCTGAGCAACATTGTCTACTTTTTTTGTGTGCGTGTGTGAAACAGACCATTTAAAAATACCAATACTTCATATCATATAGATCATATCTAGATACTAAGAACAGTGTGAATGAACATTCTAAACATTTTCTTTGGCAAATGTATCTGCTCTTAAGATGTGCAG
Organism: Doryteuthis pealeii; assembly: GCA_023376005.1. Taxonomy (NCBI): domain Eukaryota; kingdom Metazoa; phylum Mollusca; class Cephalopoda; order Myopsida; family Loliginidae; genus Doryteuthis; species Doryteuthis pealeii. The sequence continues at coordinate 86,993,601 of CM042160.1, forward strand.
TTCATTACCAGCCTCATATCATCAATGGGTTGTCAATGATTGTGAGCAGCATGCAAATATCAATATTAGAGTTGATCTGTTAAAGCATTGGGATGACTGTTAATGCTCTACAAGATATACATTCAAGATTAATGATTGAGAACACTAAAAACCTATGAACTTGTGTCCTGTAAATGTCAAGACATGATTTAATTAGTGGCTACTTCATGCAAAAAAAACTGAAATCACCAATGCTATTGATCACTTAGAAAAGAGCTGTTTTTTTTATTTATTCATTTGCTTACTCTTTTGTGCATTATAAAAACTAGCAACAGAAAACACCCTCTGAGCGTCGTAAAAATTAATTTTTGAAAGACATTGCCTGAGAGGGTGCGATTTCAATGTTAGAGGGTTTGTATCATAAGTAAGACAAATCCTCATATTTATTATGGAGTAAAAAAAAAAATAAAACAATCTGAAATGAAAACTGAGCCACGTCCCTCTCAAATAAAATGTTGCGTGCATGTAATAATCAAACAATTATTTTGAATATTTTCCACATCAATTTTACACAAAATCGTAGGTATTTATTTATTTGTAAACTTTTTAGTTAACTTCTTGTTACTGTAAAAAAAAAAAGGGGACGAGAGTAAAAAACAATTTTTAAAATTGCTTACTCAAATTTTGGGTGTATATAGCATAAGAATATTGTGACGAAATCTGTGACGTAGAGCTATGACATAGTTTATGTTACAGACAGAAATACAGACAATCTCCATTATTTATAAAAATTATGAGGATTCTTTGCAATTTCTGCTTCTTATGTGTCATTTACCGTAGAAGGGCCGGGTTTGCTCAGTCGGTAGAGCATTCGGCTAGAAACCACAACTCAGTGTATGAGTAGCAGAGGGATCTGTGCAGTAAAGTAAGGAGCTGATGGTAGGTGTGGCGCTCCACCTCAGATGCTAAAACCAATCTCCTTGGTTTAGCGCTATTGAAAAGGGGATAGACTCCCTCGCTGACTGGCTGATACCGACTTTAGGCCATCCCGTTGACTTTACTTTACTTACTTACCATAGAAGAGAATTTTTATAGTGACCATTTTGTGGTTCATACTTCCAATTCTACTTCATTGAACACTCAGAAAATAACTGTTATTTGTTTATTTGTTATTTATTTGGTTACACTTTTGCATTATAAAAACTAGTATAATCGAGGTGTCACATGTCAGGGTATACCAGTTATAAGATGTAAGGTTCTTATATTAAAGTTGGAAGGGTTAGAGTAACCTTCCAGCATGGGTACATGTGTGTACATAAAATATTCAAACAAGGTTGTAAGATAATAACAGACTTTATTCTGTGAGCGACGGAGAAAATAGATCCAAGGCATATATATAAACAAAACAAATACATAAAGGAATTATGGAGGAAATAGGTGTAGGAATTGCATTGTAAGGAATGTCACTTACTGGTGGCTGGCTGGGGGGCTAAGCTCCCCACTCAATGAATATAGACAACACGCGTTTATGCCATGTGTATTGTTGCTGGCCTGAGAGTAAAGAGAAAGAATTCAGAATTCCCGACTTCTGGCCAAATACTAACACCACCTATTAGTGAACCTGCAGCAAGGGAAGATAATCCTATGGACTTATGTCCACCCAGAATTACCATTTTACTGACCAAACACTATCAAAAAAACACACTCCGAGCGGTGTAAAAATGAATCTTTGATAGATATTGCCTGAGGTGGGTGGAAGTTAAAAAATCAATTTTAGCCAGTTTCTAAGATGAGTAAAATCATCAAATTTATAAAAGGAGTAAAAAAAAAAAAAAAAAATAAATAAATAAAACAATTAGAAATGGAAACTTAGTTGTCTCCCTCAAATAAAATGTTGCATGCATCTATTAATTAATAATTAGATAATTATTTTGAATATTTTACATATAAATTTTACACAAAATCGGTCGTGTTTATTTATTTGTAAACTTTTTAGTTAACCTCTTCTTACTGAAAAAAGGGCGAGCGTAAAAAAAATAATTTTAAAAAACTGATGACAGGGTTGTTCTTTATTCTATGTATTGACGATTTTTGGTATTGTTACATAAGCAGTGACATAGTTTTGGTTACAGATAAATTAAGACCAAATCTCCATTATTAATAGATTATAAGGTTTCTTTGCAATTTTTGCTGTTATGTGTCAGTAGCGGAGATTTTATTTTATTACTACTCAGATCTTAAGATAATCAAATGTTTTAAATATCTAGCTTTTTTACTCACTACATTTGTCACAAAAGAAATATACCTACAAAAATTGTATCCTAGGTATGGTGTTAAACTGCATCTAATGTTGACGTTCCAATTTTGGAGCTCTGGGTAGTGTGGAGTACTCCTTCATCGCCATTACTCCCAGGTACACTCTGACCCATAGTGGTAGTACCTGTTAGGATCCAATGTATAGGTTAAATAGATTTTTAAAAATTGTGTTTAAAAAAAAATTGAATATCCATTTAGAAAAAATAAAAAACAAAGGAATAGGTGAACTATCTGAATATTATCAATGTAAGCGCGTGTTGTAATGATTAGAATAGTAGGAAATGGACTCGTCAACGCAAGTTCAATTCCTGGACAAAGCTGTTTGCATTTCACATGGCACTAATACCCTTGGGAAAGGTATGAATCCAATTCTCCCTCCAGCTATGGGTAAATAGCAGGGCAGACTGGGCTCTTTAACCATAGCTAGATAACCAGTCTAGAAGAAGAACTCTGAATTCAAACCTGTTAAACTCCACTTAAGAAATTAACCTTGTGTTGCATCCTACTCATGCAGAGAAGTTGGTAAATATATATATAGATATATATATATATATTGTCAAACCATTCTTCCTTTCTTCGAAGATTGAGCTTTTTTTCTTTCCATTTGTCACAAAAGAAATTATCATCATCATTTTGCATTGACAGCATGGATGTCTGTGACAATCTCTTGCCAGCCATCTCTGACAGTTATTACCTCCAGGAGGTCCTCTGTACAGCATCCGGAATCTGCACAGAACTTGCTGTATGTCCTTAGTAACCCACATTGGTGTGCCCATGTGCAGGTTTCCATGAGAGAACATCACTTATAAGTTTGTCTTTGCTTCTTCGGCAGTGTTCAGTATGTCTTGTTCATCTTACTCGAACGGTTTGTGTGATAGTGGCCATATAGCTTGCTTTCTTGATGGGATGCTGCTTCCACAATTTGTTTCAGACTACACGCAGCATTCTTCTGCAACTCCCATCTAGCTTTTTCTGTTAGGGTCCATTTAGTGCAGCTGTACAGTAGCAATGATACAACTATGGCTTGGAAGAATTGTCACTTTAACTTATCAGTGAGATGAATTTAAAAAATATATTCATATATTGTTTAGCAATAACTTTCATGAGTTTCTCTCGATCAGTGGTTCTCAACTGGGATCCACTAGGTGTCAATGCAACATTACTGGGGATCCCGTCACAAAATAAATACTGGATTGGGGGTCCACAGTGACATTTTAGTGGTCCATAGAACAATTCTACTTCAGAAAAATTATTATTATTCAGAATTGAATTATAAAGTGATGAGATATTGCATACAAAATTCAAAGATGGGAAGGATAATATATGGAAAACAAATGACACTACTAAAAAGTACCCACTTCACTGGATAAAGCACAGATCTCCGTTATAGCTTTTCTATAATCTTACCTAGTTGAATCGGGATTTAATCATGTTTTTCACCTTTTATCAAAAACTTGTAATAGACTTGACATTTTGAAAAAGGGTGATCTTTGACTATCATTGACCTCAATGGAGCCAAATATACAAAAACTCCCTGAACAGCATCAACCACGGGGATCTCATTGAATTAATATGCATTTTTTTCTTAATTACTCAGGCTTATCTTAAAATGGTTTATTATGAATTATTTACTAGTGTACATGAAGGCTCTAGAGAATTTAATTGTTAAATATGTTTATTTGCAATAAATTAGTATTCCTTCAAAATAAAACATAATCTTTTACTATTTCTTTAATTCTCGATACAATTCCTTTACTTTTTTATTCATGAAAAATATAAAGAGGATGGCTAAAAAAATTAAGAGGAAAAGGAATTCATGAGTTTTTTTTAATTCATGGACTCCTTTTCCTCTTAATTTGAAAACCACAATTCTTGATCAATTTTTAAATGTTTCTTTGATTTTTAAAAAAATCTATTTATTTTTCTTGATTATAGCAAAATAATGTATTTTTAAAAACTTTATTTTTTTTAGTGTATAAGCAATATTAGAATGAATAGTTGAATATATGAATATTGTCAAACTATTTTCCCTTTTTTTCATCTCCTTTTCCCCTTTTGATTATTTCTGTATTGTTGTCTAATAATTCATCTAATGAACATACATGAAACGAAAAGGTACACATACAAAAATGATTTTTTATTCATTAGAGTTTAGTAACACAAACAAATCCCAAATATGCATCTATTGATGTGAAATATATTGAACATTTTTCATTTGAAAAACATCCAAAAATTTACTGAATAAATAATTAAAACTGGATGAATTATTGTTGAATACTGGAATATAGGATGTTTTGGTATACTAATATATCCAAATAAGAGTTTGCACTAACAATAAAGTACTTCACCATAGAGTGCTAAAAATTGAGGTCTTAAGTAGACGGTTATTGTAATGATCTGCCAACTGCTCTAAACAGCAGTACACAAGTAGTCTTGAACCAGTTCATTTACTCTCTTAGAAAAGGTAAGATAGGCTAGTCCACAACAATTATAAACTTTTGTGATCTTTAGAAAGATATGTGTTCCTAGTATTATGCAGTCAATAAAAAAAGTTAAAGTCAGAAGAACTTTTAAAATAATTTACTAAGCGGATATACTTCATTTGAAAACTAACGTAGAAAACATAACAATCTTGGAAGCAGCACCCCACAAAAAAGTAGCTGTATGGCCAATTGCTTCATATCACACAAACCATCCAAGTCAGATAAACAAGATATGTTGGACACTGCTGGAGAACCAGGGACAGATTCATAAGTGGCATTCTCCTGTGGACACCTACACATAGACACACTAGTGTAGGTCAACTAGCAAAAACCTACATTAATCAGCTTTGTGTGAATTCTGGATGCTGTGCGGAGGAACTGCCAGGGGCAATGACTGATAGGGCTGGTTGACGAGAGAGAGAGAGAGTCATGGGTATCCATGCTGTTAGTCTGACCTGATGATAATGATGATACCTAATAAAGAGCAAAATGTATATGCATTGTGTATCTCAGTTATTAAACTGTTACACTGATTCTCACTGCTACTAAGTAAGTGGGGGCTACTGGACTCTAACTTATCTTGGGAAGGGAAATCTATAATTCAATCAATACCAAAATATAATCTCAAAATAGCTCGGAAAGTGAAAAAGAACATAAACCCGTGATTAATTGTAGCTCACACTTTCAATGTACGACTTTTCATCAAAACAACATTTTATTGAGCAACTTTTCATTGAAATAGCATTTTTATGTAAATGACTTTTTATAGAAGGACTTTAAATATAGAATAATTCAATCATTTTAAATAGTGAATAATTCTAAATATCAAATGAATTTTTAAGTTGTGTCATTGCTTTTTAAATTAAAATTTTTAAATGAAAATTATATTTTTAAAATTATCCTATAATTAAAATTATTCAGTGTTTTAATTTTTTTTTCTCTATTTGAATCTATTGTACAAGGGTGGGCTGAAAAGTTAATAGGCTGAAGTCATATCTGCTGTTGATTACTTTTTTAACCAATGGAATCCAAGCATTGCAACACTGATGGAAGAACTGTGAATTGCAAAGGGAACCATGTTGAAAAATAAATCTCATTTGGTCAAATTGAAATTAGATTATTGAAATAAAGAGCTAAATGAATTTTTGTGTTAAAAAAAAGGAAATTTAACTCTTTGACTACTTTAAACTGCTCACAGTGGCTCACCCACTACTGTGATCCTACCATTAGCAGCTGCCAGTAGCTCTCCAATTATAATGAACAAAAAAAGAGCTTCTGACAGGTGCTAATACTAGAACTTTATTTGAATAATATGAGTTCTGAGGTGAATAGATAGTGAACTTTGAAATATACAAGTAAAAAATACCAGTAAAATTTGGTATGCAAAGAGTTAAAACAGTAGATAAGTTATTCTCAGGTACTCCAGTTCCAGTTTATCCCTTGTCTTATTAAAGGGAATCCCTCGGTTTAGTGACTAATATGCTGGACTGCAATATTGTAGTAAGCGAGTTTGAATTCCAGTTGCACTATTATATTCACTTTTGGACAAATACCCTTGGGAAAGGTATGAACACCCTCCCTCCTCCACAGATATGGGTTAAACAGTACCACTACTGTTCTTCTCCAAGGATGGCTTTGGCATTAACAGCAACCCTGATCACCTTTCTGGTTTCCATGTGTCTAACACACATGGGCAGGCCTACAAAGTCAGAAAACAGCATTATTCCCATGACTCCCAGAAACATTTTTTCACACTCAGTTGCTGAAGCATGGAACAAAATACCTGCATCAGTTGTTAGCTGTAAAGACACTGCATCCTTCAAAACCACCATGCTTCCTGAAATTTACTTACACTCTATTTGATATCCTTCCTATATATATATATATATATATATATATATATATATATATATATGTGTGTGTGTGTGTAATATATATATATATGTGTGTGTGTGTGTATGTATGTGTGTGTGTGTAATATATATATATATATATATATATATATATACATGTATCATGACTCATACACTGTTCATTTTTCTGATATTTGTACATTATTCTATGTACTATACATGCACCTTTGATGGGTTTTGGTGTATTTTTGCACACTGTACACAATAATTTTATTATTTTTTATTTTATAACCCACAAAGGTTGATATGTCATTAAACAAAAAAACAAAAAAAAAAAAAACAACCCCAAACCTTGTCCTATTAGAGTGTTAGGATGCCACACTGAATAATTCACCTTCGTGGTATTTATTTAGACACTGGGAGTTACTTGGTGGTGTCCATCTCCTCTCCAGGTTACATGTAATAGGTTATCATGGATTATATGGTACCAACAGTAAGTATTAACTTGTGATTTATCAGGAATTGAACCTGAGACCTTCTTATAACAAATTGTAGGTTGGTTTAATTTAAATAAGACTATTTCAGCCAATCAGAAGCAGGCTTTGGATTGTAGCAGACACTACTTAAGACACACACAAATTTAGTCAGTGTTAAAAAGTCATTTGCCTGGGGAAGTGCTGACACGCTGTTGAGTAAACTGTGTCAGTGTGAAGTTAACAGCAAGGATTGATTGATTTCAACCGCATGTTAACTCATCTAGGGTTATTTTATGCCTAAAGGTTAGGGAATCCCATTCATTGAACATTCATGTTTACATTTTTTGTTTATTTTTTATTTATTTTTGCCACATGGTCCTATCAAATATGAATTATTTTTAAGTGTCTATTTGACCCATAGATGGAACCCTACCAAGTACTACCACTCCGGATAAGAGTAGACTTGGGAATAATGGCAATGAAGGGATACTCCACACTCCCCAGAGCTGGAGCCTCATTATCAGATGCAGTTTAATGTCATACCCGGGATACTCCTTTTTTTTTTTTTGAGGGGGAAGGTTTTGCCCCTCTAAGGCAACACAGTTAGCATATTCTAAGCTCCACCAACAAAGTGACCAGCTACATGGAACAATCCCTGACCTGGCCTATATTTTGAAGTACTAATGATGCATAATTAGGATTTTAAAATTTACTTGGTATTATTTGCTGACTATTCATTTCTATGCTATTTACACGCTTAAAGATTTGAATAAAGAGTAGCAAAGGCATTCAAAACATTAGAAATATGCTGAACATAAAGAAGATATCATTTTTTTTTATTATCAATAGGTTCTCCTTAACTTTTACATGTGCACTCAATACTCAGGAACTGAGTTAACTCATTTTTGATAGTCGGATACTTTTTGGAATTCTCTACATTTCATATGACCTAGTGCGTATTTACCAACCCCTCTGCATGAGTAGGATGAGACACAAGGTCAATTATTTAAGTGGAGTTTAATAGGTTTGAATTCAGAGTTTTCTTTCTTCTAGACCAATTGCCATACCAAGGTTAAAGAACCCAGTCTGCTGATGGGAGAATTGTTGAATGTATACCTTTCCCAAGGTATTAGAACTATGTGAAATGCAAACAGCCTTGTCCAGGATTTGAACTTAAGTCGCTGTGTCTATGATGATGCATATGATTAGTATGTTATATTATGGGGCATATTTCTAACACACGTGGGCATGCCTACAAAGTCAGAAAAAAGCATTGCTCACATGACTTTTGGAAATATTTTTTCAAGCTCAGAATTGTTGAGGCATGGAAGAAGCTGCTCACGACCATTGTAAGCTGCCGAAACACTGCATCTTTCAAGACCTCCATGCTTCCTGTAGTCCGCCAACACCATACCTGATGCCCCTCTCCACCCACATAAGCACACACGCATGCACGTACATGCATATTATTACTGTAAACTGTTCATGTTCCTGACATTAATACATTATTCTGTGTACTAGAAATGAGACTTTGATGCGCTGTGATGCACCTAAGGACTGTACACACAATGTCATTATTATTATAACCATTACATGATGGGTGCCTCCATTTCATATGACATAGTATACACATTTTATTTTTTACTAGCCAATAGAAATAAGATATTTGTAAAATCCTAACATAAGGTTGGTTGTAATAACTGATTTGCATATGATTAGCATTTTACATTATGGGGCATATTTCTAACTTTAGAATTTAATCAACAAGTGAGAGTTAAAGATTATAAACCTGGGGTCTTTTGGGGGTGGGGCATAATTGCTTCATTAAATATTTATATTCAACTACCAGCCAAAGGGCCGGTTTAGCTCAGTCGATAGAGCGTCTGCCTAGGAACCACAAGGTTCCTGGTTCGATACCAGCCCTCGCCAACTCAGCATATGAGTAGCACAGGGATATGTGTGGTAAGGAGCTGGTGGTAGGTGTAGTGCTCCATCCCAGATGCCAAAAGCAATCTCCTTGGTCTAGCACTAGTGAAAAGGTGATAGATTTCCTGCTGTCTGGCTGATACCAACTTTTGGCCACCCTGACGGCTTTATTTACTTACCAGCTAATGAATATGGAATCTATTGTTTGAAATGAAGTCTTTGTCCCATGTATTCATTGTCACTTTCCAAATCAATATTTCTTACTTACCCATGGTTAATAGTAGGACAGACTGGATTCTTTAACCTTTGTATGGAAACCACTCTAGGAGAAGGAAAAATCTGAATACAAACTAGCTGTACTCTACTTAAAAATTGATCTAGTGCCACATCCTTCCCATGGTGGGAGAGGTTGGGTAGATACATACTTATCCAGGTTAGAGTGGACCTAGGAGTAATGGCAAGAAAGAGAGGAGTCCACACTTTCCAGAGCTTTGGATCTGGAGCCTCACCACCAGATACAATTTAGTGTAATTCCAAAGACAGCCATTCCTTACACATAAATAATATAAGACATAAAGATACATAAGCAATTGATGTAAAAACATGTTTTTTTTTATCTTTATCCAGTAACTGGGGACACATGGCCCCTCCTGTGTACTGGAAGATAATGATAAATATTGTCCAATCCTGTCAACAGTCTCCCTTTAGGGGCACTTCTGATTAACTGTGAAGCTACTCCTTTTATTACAGGGGGATAGGTCATGCTTAAAGTAGTGATGTCCCTCTGGGATTGGACTTTGGGTAAATCTATACCTAGACAAAAAGAATAAGACATGATGGATTGTTATTTGATTATTTTGGTAGTGAAACCACCTCAAAACAATAGACAGACACTTGATCTCGATTATAAGAAGATATACAATTAAATTTTACCACTAAAAACATTTTTAAATCTGTGCTATATTCACAAAAAAATGTAGAGCAATATTTCAGCTATAAAATAAAATAAAACCGGATAGAAACTCACAATTTGGTCAATCTTCAGTTGAACATGTATCAGCATGTCTAAAGTTTTTTTTCTAAAAGTACTAACACATGTAAAAGTACTACTAACAATAGTTTGCTCACAAATATATATTTTCAGTTGACTATTCCTATATAATACTAATAAATATGAATAATTATACTAAAGTTCGCTAAAAGCATAAGAAATTAGAATAATCATACAAAATTTTAATAAAAGCATAATAAAATGAATAAAAAACGTCAGGGTGGCTTAAAGTCAGTATCAGCCAATCAGCGAGGGAGTCTATCCCCTTTTCACTAGCACTAGACCAAAGAGATTGTTTTTGTGTCTGAGGTGGAGCGCCACACCTACCAGCAGCTCCTTACTTTCCCACACAGATCCCTGTGCTAGTCATACACTGAGTTGGCGAGGGCTGGTATTGAACTAGGAACCTTGTGGTTTCTAGCCAAATGACCTACTGACTGAGTTAACCCTGCCCTTAATAAATTGGAATAAGTATGCTAAATTTTTATTAAAGCATCTCCCTTTTATTCTTTTTATTAATGACCACTTTATAATTCAGTTTTCCTATTCAATACTAATAATTCACAAGTCTTATATGGCTTTAAGTAAGTATTTCTATCTTATACAAAAGATTTGCATATGGTTTCACATATTCTTATCTAATCCTAATCATTTGCAAGCCTTCAAATGTAGTTTACAATCGTTTTAAATAGGTAAATACTTCATACTTAGTTACAATACTGATATTTTAAGATGTTTATGTAGTTAAAAATTATTGAAATATAATTTGAAACATATCTATTTGACTCATAGATAGGACCATTCCAGTAAAGTGGGGACAGAAGTCATTTTTATTTTTTCATGTGTGTCCCCCTCCTGTGTACTGGGAAGATAATGAGAAAAAATAACAATCCCCTTTGTGGGGACATCTCAGAATGACCTTGAAGCTCCTCCTTTTACTACAAGGGGATAGCTACTGTCTAAGGTAGTCCTCCTGGGACTGGACTTTGGGTAAATCTACCCCTAAATAAAAAGGACAAGAAATGATTAATTATTTTTTAAATTTATTTTAGTACTTAAGTAAATTTGATCTTAAGATCAGAGACATTTTGTATAAGGTGGTAAAAGACATCTGACCACCCTGATCAGGAATGCTTTCAAAGGTCAGCTGGTCATATTTAGGCTAACATCTAGGTCTCATGGTATGGTAGGATATGACAAAAGCATGGGGCATCAGTAATAATGGATCTAAGAGACTAGCTTGCAAACCATTATACCAAGATAGGACTATTGCCCACCTTTCTCATGGTATATATACAGTATTTAATAGCTCAATCGGTTGAGTGTTCGGCTAGAAACCACAAGGTTCCAAGTTCGATACTGGCCCTCGCCAACTCAACGTATGAGTAGCACAGGGATCTGTGCGATAAAATAAGGAGCTGATGGTAGGTGTGGCGCTCCACCTCAGACGCAAAAGCAATCTCCTTGGTCTAGTGCTAGTGAAAAGGGAATAGACTCCCTCGCTGATTGGCTGATACCAACTTTAGGCCACCCCAATGACTTTACTTTTACTATTTATTCATTTATATCTTAATTAGGATTTTAACTTCACCTTCCTTTTTTTTTTCCAAAAGGTACAAATCTAATATATTTTAATCAATTGACTTAAAGTTAGCTTTTGATTAAAAAAAAAAACTCTCAGAGCTTTGATTATTTCATAAATATAAATTATATATAATTTCCTATTTTGTTATCAATGTTGTCAATTTTCAAAATCGTTTTAGGAGGAGTTAATGATCTTAGATTGTAATTATGATTATAACAAAAATCAAGGGTATATTGATTTTTCTTTATTTCTTTCTATGAATATTCTATAAGTTTTAAACAGAAATGATTTTATCCTTGTATGTATTTATGAGATGAGGCTTGATATGTATAATTTTGATATTTTGGACTGTTGTCTTCATCTTTATTTTGTATAAACACAATGTTCAGGCCACAGTAATCTCAGGCTCTGTTCAGTGTTTTTAAAAAATTACTTTAAAATAAGTCATCTTCAGACGATTACCCATGAATTCATATGTGGTTTCGGAGCTGAAATCATTATCATTAGTTCAAGGGGGGTCCAACATTAAGGCAATTAGGTAAATGATAGCATTCTTTATGATATTTTGAAATTTCTGTTTTAGAATAAGTAACTTCTTCCATTTTATTTTTTCAATATCTACTTGCATTTCTGTCAATAAGTCTGGTGGCATTTATGCTGCTTAGAACCCCCTTGAATGAGTGGTAATGATTTTAGCTCCCAAACAACGTTTTAATTCATGGGTAATCGTCTGAAGATGACTTATTTTAAAGTAATTTAAAAAAACACCTGAACAGAGCCCAATGTTACTGTGGCCTTAACATTGTGTTTATACGCAATAAAGATGAGGACAACAGTCCGAAATATCAAAATTGCGTAAATTAATAACTGAAGCTTTTAAACACTTGTCTACTTAATTTTTTATTTTTAAAATTGTTGCAGTTAAAAGGGAGACAAGCTTGTTTTTTTTTTTGCCTTTAAATTTACTGATTTGTAAAAAGAGAAAATAATGAAATAAAACATAAAAGTCCTTATTTCAATGGGGGAATCCCCATGGCGTAATGGCTAATGAAATGAAATGTGATATTGTAATGGGTGAGTGATTTCATATTTTATTTTTAAAATTGTTGCAGTTAAAAGGGAGACAAGCTTGATATTTTTGCCTTTGAATTAACTATTCTTCAATTGTATTGTTAAAAAAAAAGTCCTTATTTTGAGGGAGAGTCCCAATGGCTAATGTGCTGAACTGTGAGATATGGAGATATCATAGTAGTGAGTTTGAACTCCAGTCACATTCACTTTCAGATTAATACCAATGGGAAAGGTATATACCCCTTCATCTCTCCAGCTATGAGTTCATGCCCAGACTTGTTGAGGCATGGAATAAACTGCCTGCATTTGTTGTAGGCTGCTGAAACACTGCATCTTTAAAAGCCTCCATGCTTCCTGTAATCCACCAACACTATACCTGATACCCCCCTCCAAACACATATGCATGCACCCGCACACATACACGTATATATGATTACTGTACGCTATTCATGTTCCTGACATTAGTACATTATTCTATGTAGTAGACATGAATTTGAGTTGTGGTGCACCTGAGCACTGTATTCAATAAATTTCATTATTATTATTATTATTATTATTATTATTATTATTATTATTATCATAGTGAGTTTGAACTTCAGTCATGTTATTACTTTCACTTTCTGATTAATACCGATGGGAAAGGTATAATCCTCCTCATCTCTCCAGCTATGGGTTAAATAGTACAACTACAGTTCTTCTACAAGGGTGGCTTTAGCATTAACTCATGATATGCCATTAAGCAAAAGAAACCAAACCAAACGTTTATTTTAAAAAAGAAAATCAATAATACAATATTCAACTAAAGTAAGAACATTGTTAAAACTCTTAAATTCAGACTCTGAAAACTTTTTGAAATGTTTAATAGAAATAATTTATTACTAGCAGGACCTATTGATATACCACAGTATGATGCTTTAATTATTACAACATTTGATATGTTTACTTAAGTAAACATATCAAATATTGTAATAATTAAATTATGTATTTAAAAAATATTACAAAATAGTTCAATATGTAAAAAGTATAACAATCTTGATTTAACTCTCTCTCACTCTTTTTTTTTTTTCTTTCTTTCAATCCTTTTATCTTTTGATTATGTTCGATTGAAACAGATTAGCATTATTGCTTCCATGTACTCACCCCTCTATCTATCTTTCCGATACTCTTTCTTGATATATTTTTTCTGTGTAGCATGTTCTTTTTTTCCCTTTCTTTCTTTATGATAAAAACGTAATGGTCCATTATTTAGCTGAGGTGATCACACTCATAAGAAATAAGAATTTGGTGGATAAGCAACACCAGCTAATCAAAATTTACATTTTATATTTCATCTTGGGTGATTTGGACAGTCTCATTTTTAGCCATAAGGTGTTGCAAGATGAGAATGGTTGTATAATTGAGGAACACAAGTATTATAACTTATTATTTGTCTAAATTTTTTAGCTATCCCCTCTGTCAAGAGCAGGAAGCGACACAAGGTCAATTTATTTAAAGTGGAGTTTAAACAGTATTATTTGTATTGTTCGACTATTGTCCTCATCTTCATTATTATCTGTACAACATTTCAACCGATATGCCCTCCAGACTTCTTCAGGTATTTCTTGTCAGACTTGGGAACCATCTTTTCGTATGTGTCCAATTGAAGTTTAAACAGGTTTGAATTCTGTTTTCAATTTTTTTATTTTTTTTATTAAAATCATTCAGTTGTTGAAGAATAGAGGATATAAAATGATGGAACTATTTATAAAACATGTTGGTGACCTGTTTTTTTGTTGTTTTTTTTGTGTTTTTTTTTGCACAGATACAATGAGACACACCTATATCCAAATCATATTATTAATAAGATAATAAAACAAAGAATACACATAGATACAGGATATCTTATTAGTATTAAAAAAAAGTATATTTTGCTTTGTTTATACTGCTATATTATCCTCAAAACATTCAAAAGTTATTGCTACTTTCATCCTTTTAGATCCATTCGGTATCATTTATGAATATTTTCTTTTGCAAACAGTATCTTACAAAATGAAGAAATAAGGATTATCATAATCATGTGTAAAGATGTAAAGATACTTATTTTATTATTTCTTCCAAGCGAGACGAAAATTTACAAGCAATACGTTAGATTTATTAACAGTTTCTGAAAACGAAAGACAGTAGTGATCCAAGGGGGATAACTTTTATTAGACTTCGAAAATAAATCTTATTTAAAATCTATTCACCGTATCAAGAATAATGAACAACAGATTCATTTGATAAACGCTAGAATATTTTGTTAAGAAATTCATTTTTATGGAAAATGAAATTATAAGGAATTATTGTATTTTTCAATATAGAATTTTTATTTTCGAATTAAAAGCAAGTGCCATTCGTGGGAGTGACATTAACCTTTAATTTCAATAAAAACTGATAATTTTGTATTTTCTTTTAAACGATAGATAAATGAAAAGTAAAATTTGTAAACCTTTCATGAAGGATAAAATTAGGTTTGGAAATTTTAAAAATAAAAAAGTTTATTGAAAATAGACATTTTGATATAAACGATGAAATGAAATAAAGGATACAAATAAAGAAAAAAAAAAAAAAAAACGCACACATGTATATATCAGGACTCATACACTGTTAATTTTCCTGACATTTGTACATTATTTTATGTACTATACATGCACCTTTGATAAGTTGTAGTGCACCTGAGCCATCTGAGCACAATAATTTTATTATTTGAATTATTCGGACTATTGTCCTCATCTTTATTGTTATCTGTATAATATTTCTGCCAATGTGCCCTTTGGCTTTCTTCAGGTATTTCTTGTTGAACTTGGGAACCTTCTCTTCAAACTCGGGAACCATCGTCCAAAGCATTGTACAGATAACAATAAAGATGAGGTCAATAGTACGAATAATTCAAATAATACAAATTATCAAGCCTCATCTCAAAAATTCTGAGGAATAATTTTTATTATCATTATAATAAAAAAAAAACAGTTATCACAAAAGTAAAGTCCTAAAATTGATATTTTAGTTGGAAACTAAGCATAATTGTTTAATAACTTACCAGTTTGTCAAAGAAAAATACTTTTTACCCTTTAGAATATTTCTTTTAACTGTGTTATACAAAATTATGAAAAAATTCTGTCATAGATATGATGTGACCCAAGTGAGTTTTGATCCAAAAAGCTACCAGAATTTGGAAGATGAAGGAAATACTAGTAAAAATTATTCAATAATGAGGAATAACCAAAGTTTTCTGTATCTTGAATGAAGAAGAACTAAGTTAGAAGGGAACAGTCTTGGTAATCTGAACATTAGCTACATAAATGAGAGTAACCTCCCCTTGTTTCTTTCACAGGAAGCCGTCTGTTTTAGTCGGCCATTTTTATTTCACCATAATCAATACAACTGCATGTTTTAATATGAAAATATCATAAAATGTGTTCTTAATAACAATTAAGTTCATTTCAAATAATGCACAAGCACAATTAAGAACACATTTTCGTGTTAAAATATGCATAATTTGTATTTTCAGTGTAGATTTACAGTGAAATGAAAATGGCTGACCAAAACAGATGGCTTCCTCAAAGTAAAAGAAATAAGGGGAGGTTACTTTTATTTATGTAGCTAATGTTCAGATTACCCAGTCTCTTTACTTTTACTTTTTTCTTCTATAAGACAATAACTCTATAAAAATTATCTGAGTGTTTGTGTAGAGCTGGATTTATAAGAGGGCAATTGTCCCTTCCCCTACCAGAGAGACACCCAGACTTCCTTTATAAAACCTGTAATAATCATAAAATTAGTTTTATTATTGAAAAAATAATGGTAATTTGGTGCAAGCTGGAAAGAATTATATTACTTTGTTATATAATACAAACTGAAAAATGGAGTAAAGGTTATTCTTACAGTCAATATAATTGAGAAAAATAAAATCAAACATTTTCTTTAGGACCTTCTTATATATTTTTTCTTTTAATAAATTAATTTTACTTCAATCTTTTTTTTCTCATGTACCTAATCTAATTTCTATGTTGCGACAATTTAAGCGCCCGCCCCCATCAGAGCACCCCCCTACCCCGGATCTAAATCTGGCTCTGTGTTTGTGGCTTTCTATATAATAATGTTTATAATTTTATGCTGTAAATTTGTAGATCTTATCACTCTTGAATATGGCTGACTATTATGATAATGAAATTTATTGTATACAGTGCTCAGGTGCACCACAACTCATCAAGGTCTCATGTCTAGTACATAGAATAATGTACTAATGTCAGGAACATGAATAGCATACAGATACATGTATGTGTGCGCGTGCGTGCATATGTGTTTGGAAGGGAGATATCAGGTATAGTGTCAGCAAACTACGGGAACCATGGAGGTCCTGAAACATGCAGTGTTTCAGCAACCTACATGTCAGTATCAGCCAGGTTAATGTTGTGAGTGAGATAGGGGTTCCAGACTGGTCATGCAAATTCCAAGTGTAGCCGCACCATAGCTTTATACAGCTTTAAGGAATTGTTTGTGATGTAATCGTTGTAGGAAATAGACATGATGAACTTATGAACGTATGAATTTCCTGGAGGTGATTGTCATATAATGGTCATCGTCAAAGGAAATGGACATGGTGACCAGAGTTCAAATACTGGACCTGGCTGTTTGTATTTCCCATAGTGCTAATACCCCTGAGAAAGGTATGCATCCAACTATTCACCTTCCAGTTATGGGTAAGATAGTAGGGTAAACAGAGTTTGTTAACTTTTGAATGGCAACCGGTCT
Organism: Doryteuthis pealeii; assembly: GCA_023376005.1. Taxonomy (NCBI): domain Eukaryota; kingdom Metazoa; phylum Mollusca; class Cephalopoda; order Myopsida; family Loliginidae; genus Doryteuthis; species Doryteuthis pealeii. The sequence goes on from CM042160.1 coordinate 87,011,114, forward strand.
AGGAGAAGGAAAATTCTAAATTCAAATCTGTTAAACTCCTCTTAAAAATTAACCTTGAATCACACTCCGTTCATGCAGAGAGGTTGGGTAATACCCCCGAGAAAGGAATGCATTCAACTATTCACCTCCAACTATGGGTAAGATAGTAGAGCACACTGGGCTCTTTAACCTTGGAATGGTAACCGGTCTAGGAGAAGGAAAAGTCTGAATTCAAACCTGTTAAACACCACTTAAATATTGACCTTGTGTCACATCCTGTTCATGTAGAGGGATTGGGTAAATACATATATAAGGATGGATATTTTTTTTAGAATATCACCCCAAAATATATCTCTCAATATTACAAAATATTTAGAAAAAAAAGAAAAAAAGAATTTACTGATCTCAATAAACATCATTTTTTTTAGTCAATATAAGTAAAATGTAATAAGTAACAATTGCTTAATGTTTTTTTTTCTTTATGGTAATTTAATTTCAATATTGATATTTCCAGAAAAATTAATGCTTATAATGGGAATAAAAAATCAAATAGATTTTTCTTTCTTTTTTACTTATCTCATAAATAAAATCTTCAAAAAACATCTGTTATGTGTATTTACTCAATACCTCCACATGAGCAGGATACAACACAAGATAAATTTGTAAGTAGAGTTTAACAGATTTGAATTCAGAGAGTTCCTTCTCCAAGACCGGTTGCATACCAAAGTTAAAAAGCCCAGTCTACACTACTATTTATCCGTAAGTGAATATAATTGAGATCAGTTGGTAATAGATTAATATTATGTAACTTTTAAGAGATAACTAATTACTCTTTAATACATTCAACATTATTTTTAAAATATTGATTCAAGTGTTTATTCTGATTTTATATTTTTTCCTATGAATCTGCTCTAAAGGGAAATATGTAGGGTTTTAAAGAAATACATATTTACCAACCCCATCTGCACAGGTAGGATGTGACACAAGTTCAATTTCTTAAGCTTAACAGGTTTGAATTCAGAGTATTACTTTTCCTAAACTGATTGCCTAACCAAGGTTAAAGAGTTCAGCCGGACCTATTTACCCGTAGCTGGAGGGAGAATAGTTAGATGTATACCTTTCTCAAGGATATTAGTGCTATGTGAAAGGCAACCGGCCTCATCCAGGATTTGAAATTGTGTCACTGTGTCCATTTCTTATGCTGATAACCATTACACTATGAGAGCATCTGTTATAGGACTAAAAAAATAAGGTATCTTTATGTGTGACTACTTATGAACAGCAATTGCTGTAAGTGTCCTGAAGATGCATCTGAGATGGAGTTCCACACCTACCATCACCTCCTTACTTTACCGCACAGTGCTACTCATATGTTGAGTTGGCGAGGGCAGGTATCAAACCAGGAGCCTTGTAGTTCCGAGGCGGACGCTCAACCGACTGAGCTAAGCCAAAGTAAAGTTGGTATCAGCCATACAGCAAGGGAGTCTATCCCCTTTTCCCTAGCACTAGTCCAAGGAAATTGTTTTTGCATCTGAGGTGAAGTGCCACACCTACCATCAGCTCTTACTTTACTGCACTGATCCCTGTGCTACTCATATACTGAGTTGGCAAGGGCCAGTATCGAACCAGGAACCTTGTGGTTCCTAGTCAGACACTCTACCAACTGAGCTAAACTGAAATAACTACAATTACTACTACTGATAAGATGAATAAGTAAAGACAACTGGGGACATTCATTTTGAAGGTTACCATATTCATCCAATTTTCCTTTGAAGTCTGCATCTTGGCAGCCAATAGCAATAAAGGGATTTTAATCATTGTCAGAATTATAATTTTATCATTATGATCTACCATAGTTAGCAGTCTCAATTAGATTTGCAATCTAATTACCAAACATATTGTACAAAACATCTGCAGGTTCATTTGCTTTAAGAACCTCAAATAATTTGATTAATTCTTGCTATTTTTAAAAAATGTCTACAAAAGATTTGTCATATTTTCCATTCATTACCATAATGGCTATTTTTTATTATTATATATATATATATATATATATATATATATATATATTTTTACCTAACTCCTCCGCACAAGTGAGAAGTTAGACAAGGCCTATTTTTAAACAGTTTAACATGTTTGAATTCAGAGTTTACTTTCTCTTAGACCAGTTGCCATACCAAGGCTAAAGAGCCCAGTTTGTCCTACTATTTACCCATAGCTGAGGAAGATTAGTTGGATACATACCTTTCCTAAGCATTTTAGTATTATGTGAAATGCAAACAGTCTTGTCTGGATTTTAACTCTGTTCATTTCCTATGATGATAACCATTACACAATGGGTACCTCTACACATGTTATATATGTAAATATATATATATATATATATATATATTATATATAGGTGTGTGGTCTAATGGTTAGAGTTGTAGGAAATGAACTTGTCAACCTGAGTTCAATTCCTGGATGAAGCTGTTTGCATTTTCACATGGCGCTAATACCCTTGGGAAAGGTATGAATCCAATTCTCCCTCCAGCTATGGGTAAGTAGCAGGGCAGACTGGGCTCTTTAACCATGGCTAGGTAACCAGTCTAGGAGAAGGAACATTCTGAATTCAAACCTGTTAAACTCTGCTTAAGAAATTGACCTTGTGACACATCCTGCTCATATGGAGAGGTTGGTATATATATATATATATATATATATATATATATATATATAGTATTATAGTGTGTACTAAATCCGCTCTACTAAATGTATTGAGCACTTTATATTTGTTATAACGCTGACTTATCCGTGTAATACTTATATCAACCCAATATTGAGATTAACCCAATATTTTTTTACGGTAGTCATTCTTTATATACTATATATATATATATATACATATACACACACAAGGAAGAAAGGTTCATATATTAAGTAGGTGTCCACAGAAAAATGTCACTTATGAGTTCGTCCTTGCTTCTCAAGCAGTTTCCAGCATGTCTTGTTCATTTTACTGGATTGTTTGTGTGAATAGCCAACTAGACATTAAGCTAGGATACTTCCTGATAGATTCTATCCTAAAAACAATTAACTTAACAAAGTCCTAAAAACAATAAAAGGTAGGAAAGTCACAGACCCAATAAAATACCCACTGAAGTATGGAAGATTCAGTTTTAATTTGAAAAATATATTAAAATCCAAAGATTAGTTGATTTTCCTGAATCGTGTGTGTATATGTGTGTACATGCGTGTGTGTTTGTAGAGGTTTCCCATCCTAAGATATGAGAATACCACAGACAATGATTGTATTGAAAAGATGGATTTTATACAAAAAATATTTTAATCATTACAACTGACTCTGTATAAAACTGCAAGATATTTTTTTTTTTTAAAGAATATTTATTCCTTATCTGTCCTCTTTAACCCCTTGCCTACCAGGTGTGTGGGTGTTGAATGCTTCCTCCACCACAGGCTGAAAACCATACTCTTTTATCCTTTAGCATGCCACAACATTAGAAACAACATGATACTTCAAATCATTAATAATACAACAGTAGATTCATTGAAGATGCCTACAACAGACTTCTTTGCTAGAGATTTTTTCACCAATGCATGAAAGTGAATATAATTGGGATCAGTTGGTAATACATTAATATTATGTAACTTTTACTCTTTAATACATTCAACATTAGGGCCAGTTTAGCTCAGTTGGTAGAGCGTCCGACTAGGAACCACAAAGTTCCAGGTTCAATACTAGCCCTCGCCAACTCGGTATATGAATAGCACAGGGATCTGTGCGGTAAAGTGAGGAGCTGATGGTAGGTGTAGCACTCCGCATCAGATGCCAAAACAATCTCCTTGGTCTAGCGCTAGTGAAAAGGGAATAGACTCCCTCGCTGTATGGCTGATACCGACTTTACTTTACTTTGGCTTAGTTCAGTTGGTTGAGCGTCCGCCTAGGAACCACAAGGTTTGATACCTGCCCTCGACAACTCAGTGTATAAGTAGCACTGTAATTATACCGACTTTAGGCCACCCCAACGACTTTACTTTACATTCAACATTGTTTTTTTTGTTTTTTTGTCTTTTTAATATTGACTCAAGTGTTTATTCTGATTTCATATTTGTTCCTATGAACCTGCTCTAAAGGGAAATATGTAGGTTTTCAGAGAGGTTTAGTAGAGCGTCTGACTAGGAACCACAAGGTTCCAGGTTCGATACCAGCCCTCACCAACTCAGCATATGAGTAGCATCTGTGCAGTAAAGTGAGGAGTTGATAGTAGGTGTGGTGCTCCACTTCAAACGCCAAAATAATCCTGGCCCAGGTCGACAGTAACATAGAATAATTAACACAGCTTAACACTTGTACCCAGTCATGGTTAGTGGAATGGGAACAGTCTAACCCTGTGGATTAATCAAAGGGTTAGGTTCGAAGTTCCGTGAAGGTTCCCAATTATAACAAGAAATACCTGAAGAAGGCCAGAGGATACATCAGATGAAATGTTGTGTAGATAAAGATAAGGACAATAGTTCAAATAATCCAAATGATACACACATTATTCTGTAAATTTCACATGGTTTTCATTTCTCAGCCATTGGAAATTTGATGAGCAAGATCTGTTCAAACCTGAGACTTTGATTTACCACCATTTTGAATAGCCTCAAGACAAATATTTTTGCAAGATTAAACTAATTTCAAACAATGTAGAGTTTACATATATGGAAAAAAATATGGAAAAAAAATTATTTTGCTTTTTTTCTTCAAAATAAAGTAAAGTCGTCGGGGAGGCCTAGAGTCGGTATTAGCCATACATCTAGCTCTAGACCAGGGAGATTGTTTTTAGCATCTGAGGCAGAGTGCCACACTTACCATTAGCTCCTCACTTTACTGCACAGATACCTGGGTACTCTTTGCGGAGTTCTGTCCCAGCTTCCTACCTCAAAACCCACTAGCTAGTGGCTGCTGAAAAAAAAACACCAGCTACGATTGAAGTCTGCAGCCGAAGCGGTGTAACTTAAAAAAAACTAGGGTTAGGCGTTAGGGTTGGGGTTGGGGTTTAGGGTTAGTTTAATGGGAAAATAAATAAATAATTTCGGCTCTGTTTTTTTTTTTCTGGGTTACCCTGCATACAGAACCCACAAATTTTGTAATAAAACAGTTAATTTTAACTAGGGGGGTGTTAGGGTTAGGGTTGGGTTTTCAGGAAAAAACGCCCTAAGGTGGTTGTTTTTTTGTTTTTTTTCAAGTGACACCACTTCGGCTACAGACTTCAATCATAGCTGGTTTTTTTGGGGTTTTTTTTTTCAGCAGCCACCGGCTAGTGGGTTTTGAGGCAGGAGGCAGGGACGGAACTCCGCAAAAAGTACCGATACCTGTGCTACTAATATGCTGAGTTGGCAAGGGCTGATATCGAACCAGGAACCTTTCCCCTTATTTATTGAATGACACTTGTAATATTGTATGAGACGTAAGAGATAAAATTTTATATAAATCAATTATAGATCTTTTCTATTAATTCTAAGAAAACTTGAAATGTTAAGAGAAATAGTGATGTAACTTTATTACGTCTTTGAAGGTTTTCTTTAAGTTCAGCTGTGGATTGTATGGGTTTTATTTGCTTATGTTAAAATGAATATCAGGCAAAATCTCTGTTGATGATTGAGATAAATTGTTATTTAAAATGTCAGAATCTGAATTGATAATTTGTTGGCTGCAGTTAAAAATATGCAATGTAGAAAAATACTGGAGAATGTAGAATGAAATATTACAGGCTAAAATATTTGTTTTCTATGTTAGGTCAGTGTGACATTTATTATCATAAATTCATTATATAATTATTATTATTATAATTTATTCATCATAAAGTTATTATAGATTATTCATCATCATTTATCATAAGGTTATTATATAATTATTATTATAATTTATTCATCATAAAGTTATTAAATATATTCATTATTATCTATCATAAAGTTATTATATATTCATTATTATCTATCATAAAGTTATTATATATATTCATTATTCTATCATAAAGTTATTATATATATTCATATCTATCATAAAGTTATTATATATATTCATTATTATCTATCATAAAGTTATTATATATTCATTATTATCTATCATAAAGTTATTATATATATTCATTATTATCTATCATAAAGTTATTATATATATTCATTATTATTCATCATAAAGTTATTATATATATTCATTATTATCTATCATAAAGTTATTATATATATTCATTATTATCTATCATAAGGTTATTATATATATCCATTATTATCTATCATAAAGTTATTATAAATCATTCATTATTATCTATCATAAGGTTATTATATAATTATTTATTATTATGTATCATGACTTTATCATTTATCATAAAGTTATCATATAAATATTATTATGATTTATTTTCAAAAATGTTATTATATAATTATCTATATATTAATACTCTTGTTCCTTAATCTTCTAACCATTATCATCTTGCAAACCCTCTGGTTAAAAATGAGGCCATCCTAATTGTCCAAGATAAAATGTAAACCCTGATATCTGGTGTTGCTTATCCACAGAATTCTTATTTCTTTTGAGTGTTTTCTCCTCAGCTAAATAATGGACCATTCTGTTTTATTATAAGGAAAGAAAGGGAAGAAAAGGACATTGCTACACAGAAAAAACATAAGAAAGAAAGAGAGTACAGGAAAGATAGAGAGAGGGAGAGCACGTGGAAGTGATAATGCTAATCTGTTTCAAGTGAACATGATGAAAATAAGGAAGAAAAAGAGTTAGATTTAAATCAAGATTATTATAAAAGGGTTTTGTAATTTGCTTGAAGCATTGTGTTTATATTGGTTTGTTGGTTGGTTTTGAAGGCTATCGCAATGCAAGTGTAATGAACAGCCACTAGCAACAACTTCAGTTCTAGTAATCTTCTGTAGAAGGGATTTTTATCCTGAAATATTAAGAATTGAGAATAAATCACAGGTTAACAAACAACACCACAGTTACCTTTTTTTTCTTTACACTTGCATTGTGATAGCCTTCAAAACCAACCAACAAACCAAGATTATTATACTTTTTACATATTGAATAATTTTGCAATAGCTCTTAAGTAAACATATCAAACATAATAATTAAATTACCACACTGTGGTATATCCACAGGTCATGCTAGTTTATTATTATTTATCATAAGGTTATTATATAATTATCATTATAATTCATTATTATAAGGTTATTTCTGTTATGTCAGTGTGACATTATTATAAGGTTATTATATAATTGTTATAATTCATTTATCGTAAGGTTGTTATGTAATTATTTATTATTTGTCATAAGATTATTATGATTATTATCATAATTCATTTCTCAAAATATTCATATGATTATTCATTATTATTTTTAATAAGGTTATTATATAATTATTTACTATTATTTATCATAAGGCTATTATATAACTATTATTATTTATCATAAGGTCATTAAATGATTACTCATTTATCATAAGGTTATTATATAATTATCATTATTTATCATAAGGTTATTATATAATTATTATTATTTATCATAAGGTCATTATATAATTATTATTATTTATCATAAGGTCATTATATGATTATTCATTTATTATAAGGTTATTATATAATTATTATTATAATTTATTATTATAAAGTTATTTCTCAATTCAGTCAGCGTAACATTTATTATCATAAATTATATAAGGTTCAAAAGAAATTATTTCAAATCAAAGCTAAGTAAGCTTTATTCTTCTCAGTTTAACACGTCTATAATTCATTATACCTGTATTTATTTACCTAACACCCCCCGGAGGGAGGGCAGAATGCGACATATGGTTGATTTAAAAAAAAAAAATCTTAATCTAATAATTACTATGGATTTCATTTCTTTAAATAAGTTACAAGAAAATCAAAATGTTTGATACGCAAACAGCCTTGTCCAAGATTTGTTTTGATTTGAACCCAGGACATTGATTCCATTTTCTATAACCATAACTAAGTTTAAAGAGTCTAGTCTGCTTTATTATTTACCCATAGTTGGGTGGAGAACAGATGGATTCTCACCTTTCCTAAGGGCATTAGCACAAAGTGAAATGCAAACTGTCTTTCTGTTTCTCTGAATTTTTGAGATGAGGTTTGATAATTAGTATTAATAATAATTAATTATTATTATTATTATAATGGTTATGGTCACAGAAAATGTAATCAGCAACCAGAGTTCAAATCTTGGACAAGACTGTTTGCATTATTAGAATGCACCGACTGCACCTCTGCAGAGGGGTAAGACTCCCCCAATGGGGCCACCTGTTGGCCGTGGGTGGTGACCCGTGATGCTTAAGGATAGAGCCCAGGTGGATGAGCAGTTCATGACATGCAATACTCCACTTTGGCCCTATCTTGGGCTAGACGGGCGGTCGGAGAGGCCCCCTCTGATCAATCAGCTGGTCACGTCAAGCCCTAGCACCTATATGATTTTCCCAACCCTATTGCCCTTATGACAAGCCCCAACCCCTTTTTATCATATGAGTGCTAGAAGGTGGTGGCTGCGGGTCTACATGTCCTGGGAATGACGTTAAACTCTATCTGATGGTGAGGTTCGAGTTTTGGAGGTTTGGGGAATGTGGAGCACCCCTTCATCACCATTGCTCCCTGGTCCACTCTGACCCGGAGTGGTAGTACCTGTTAGGGTCCCATCTATGGGTTAAATAGAAAAATGTATTTATAAAAAAATTGTATTATCCATTAAGAATTGATTTATTTCAAAACTTTATCGGCATGACCCACTGAGGTTGATATGCCGTAAAACAAAACAAACCAAACCAAACTGTTTGCATTAGTATTATTTGGATTATTATTCAAACTATTGTCCCCATCTTCATTGTTATCTGTACAATGTTTCGGCCGGGTGGCATATCGGCCAAAACGTTGTACAGATATCAATGAAGATGAGGACAATAGTTTGAATAATAATCAAATTAATACTAATGCAAACAGTCTTGTCCAAGATTTGAACTCTGATCGCTGATTCCATTTCCTGCGACCATAACCATTATACTCAACCATGCCACCATTCATTATACCTGTAAAATCCCTTCTTTCATTAACGTTCCTTAATTCCAATGGTTATACCCATTATTATAGCTTCTATAAAGTCTTATTATTTGGTTCTTGTGGGTGTTACCCAGCACAATTGTTTTTCATTCATTCCTTTCTATAGTGTTTAATTAAAGACTCCCTACTTTTTCTATGTAATGTATTATTTATTCACTGACAGAACATAAAATTGTAACACCTTGAATATGTGTCTCAATTCAATTGAGACTAAATATACAGGTAATGTCACCTGATTACAGTAAATGATCACATATACAAATGAACATGTGTACAGGACCCAAAATAAAGGGGTGTGTCAACAGTATTCAGACCTTATATTTAATACCCTGTAGAGACTGGTTTCACTGTCTGTAGAGCACCCGTATATATATATATATATATTACTAGCAAATATATGCACCCTCCGGGTGCAAGTATTTAAGTTTAATGTAATAAAATATTATATCAAATTAGAAAGGCTAATGAAACTAAATACCGATAAAAAGATTTGAAACAGAGGGAGTATAATAAAAAATAGAACAACTGAAACTTACTCTTCCATCACTCTCGTCTTTCATTGTTATTTTTTCTAATTTAAGTATTTAGTTAAAAGAGGAAGTAAATAATAATGACAGTTATTTTATCTTGTTAATGGATTTCATTTAAGATTCATTGAAGAGATTTTTGCTTATATTCATTAAAATAAAACCAAACAGTTAGAAACCAATAATACTAAGCACATATTTAATAAAATCACATTTTTAATATCAATATGCAAATTAGCCTTCCCATTCACACTGTAAACGACTATTTTGTTGTATATATAAATAGAATTGCATGTTGTCAGTATGTAGATATGGTTAATGTAAAACAATTTTATTAATAATTGAGGTTTAAATAAAAATACAATCATGGAAAATGTGATGTCAATAACTAAGGGAATAGTGATATGAGTAGTAATATAGTTTCGGTTACAGACAGAAAAGCACACATTCTCCATTATAATAAGATATATTTATTTATTCAATTTAACTAATACAAATGAAAAGTCTGTCTAACCATTGGTTTCTGAATATCACTTTTTCGGTGTTACTTTTGAAAAAATGGACAGTTTTAAAATTTTTGGCTTGTGTTTACGTGATCCGTTACTCGTTCTTGCATTTTGCTTTCGTCATTCAACGGCATCACCATTTGTCGTCATTGGGTCTCGTGTTTATATGATGATTTTAAATTTTTCAAGTAAGTAATTGAGCCCTCTATAATCTTTTCTCCAATAATAATAAAAATTTAACCTATTGAGACCCATCTGATGAGACGAAAATTTGGGGAGCCGGTTTAAATCAACTTAGATTTATATGGGCCCCAATTTTGGTCGAAATAAATTTATTATGGAATTACGGTGTTGAGTTCTTCCTTCCTTTATTGATATATATATATATATATATATATATATATATATATAAAACAAGATTTAGCATTAAATAACTCACAAGGGTTGATATGTCATTAAACCAACCAACCAAATAAATAAAGAAGCAGCTAAATTGAATAAAACATTTTTATAGTAAACTCACAGATATTTACTTATTTCACTGAGTCTAAACTTTCTGAATATTAATTGACCTTCTCAGTTGAAATGTAGTTTATCATTAAAGTATCATTTTGCTTTTTAAAACAAAATTGCCACTTGTTTACAATATTCTATTTTGAGGAAAATGCTAAATCTTTTTTTAAAAGAAAACTATTCACAATGGTTTGCTTTTATTTTAACATACACTACCAACCAAAAAGTTTGAGACTACCTTGAATTGTTTCTCTAAGTATTACTATTTATAGTGTTATAAATTGTTGACAGACCCTGTAGTTGAATTCAAGGGGGCCAGTGGAAAAATATGTGACCGTTGGTAACCCTAATACACTACCAACCAAAAAGTCCACCCTGTCGGTGGGGCGTTAGAATGCACCTCTGCAGAGGGGTAAGACTCCCCCAATGGGGCCACCTGTTGGCCGTGGGTGGCGACCCGTGATGCTTAAGGATAGACCCAGGTGGATGAGCAGTTCATGACATGCAATACTCCACTTTGGCCTATCTTGGGCTAGACGGGCGGTCGGAGAGGCCCCCTCCGATCAATGGCTGGTCATGTCAAGCCCTAGCACCTATATGATTTTCCAACCCTATTGCCTTTATGGCAAGCCCCAACCCCTTTTTATCATATGGGTGCTAGAAGGCGGTGACTGCGGGTCTACATGTCCTGGGAATGATGTTAAACTCTATCTGATGGTGAGGTTCCAGTTTTGGAGGTTTGGAGAATGTGGAGTACCCCTTTATCACTATTGCTCCCTGGTCCACTCTGACCCGGAGTGGTAGTACCTGTTAGGGTCCCATCTATGGGTTAAATAGAAAAATGTATTTATAAAAAAATTGTATTAACCATTAAGAATTGATTTATTTCAAAACTTTATCGGCATTAAATGACCCACTGAGGTTGATATGCCGTAAAACAAACCAAACCAAACTAACCAAAAAGTTTGAGACTACCTTGAATTGTTTCTCTAAGTATTACTATTTATAGTGTTATAAATTGTTGACAGACCCTGTAGTTGAATTCAAGGGGGCCAGTGGAAAAATATGTGACCGTTGGTAACCCTGACCCGTAGAGGCATAAACTCGTGTGTCACGTGATTAGTTAGTTTGGAGAATTAGATACAACCTGATTTTTGAGCACAGAGGATGTGCGTCTCTCTGCTGGGTTTGATATATCCTCGCACGGAAGAACATGGGCTAAATAAAAGTTTGATCAAGAAAAAAATGTCTTGTGAATTTAATTAATCTCAATGACTAAAGTTAGTCCAAAAGAAGCCCATAGTTAAGAAAAATAAGAAGCAGTTAGAAAACAGTGACTAGATGAGATGTCAGGCCAAAGAAGATAGCAAGAAGTTAGTAGAAGCAAGTAAAATCTCCAGCCAAGTAAGTCTCTAATATTTCTCTCTATCACAGAGAACTCTCTAAAGTCACTCTCTCATGTATATACCCAATGAAGGTATATAACATAAGTTCATAATAAAGGTTAATTTTGCATGTCTGGATAAATAAATTCACCTATTGTGTACATGCAAACCTTTATATAAAATTCAAACAAGATAATGATCCAAAACACAGCTGAAAACTGTGTTCAAATTATCTAGAATTAAAGGAAGATAATGGAATTGTGCAAAACATGACTTTGCCCCCTCAGTCTCTAGTTGTTTCCCCTATTGAACAAATGATCAAGTTGAGTTAAGGGGAGTGTGGAATACCCCTTCATTGCCATTACTCCCAGGTCCACTCTGACCCAGAGTGGTATTACCTTCTAGGTTCTCATCTATGGGTTAAATAGAGAAAAATGAGTTTTAAAAAATTGTTTGAAAAAAAATTGAGTTTGAATAAAAATGTTTGAATACGCATCAAGAACGAATAAAACAATGTCTTCAACATAAAACAACCCAACAGGGGTTGACATGCCGTAAATCCAACCAACCAATTGAACTAGTCTGGGACGAAATTGATAATAAAGTTCATAAATGTGGTCTCAAACTTTTTGTAAGTAGTGTAATTCAGATATTGTGCTGTTTTGATCTTGTGAAAAATTTCAAGTGTCATTTCAATATTTGAAAATCTTGAATGTTATTAAATTGAATCATTGGACAAATAGAAACTTTAAAAAGATATTGATTTGATCTTTCAGGAAATGAGCATCATGGAGCCTTCTGTTGGAACAGTTCACTTCTTCCCAGTTATACAGATAATATGAAAGATTCCTTGAAAGGTATGACATTTTATATTTTGATGGGTAAAAATTTACACCCATACATCAGAACATTGCAAACATACTTGGTCAGTGCTTTTTATTTCATAATTATTTGGCTTATAGCCAAAAACAATATATGAGTATATTGTTGGATAAGTTAAAATATTATGATGTTGCTTAAATCAACACCCCTGAAAATCTTAATATAAATAGGAAAGTATATTCAAATGCTACCCTCACTTACAAGTGCCCTAATTTACAAGTTTTCTGTCACTCAGTCAATTTTTTTGTTTGTTCTGTGCTGTGAGTTAAAATTTGAGATACAAGCAAGCTTCAGATACACTTATGTATGTTTTTATACAATAGAGTGCTATTTTTCTTATTAAAAAAAAACATGAAAATATGAGGGTATTTTGGGAGGGGGGCTTGAACAGATTAATGGCATTTCAGTTTTTCAATGGGGAAAACTGATTTGATATATATATATATATGAGAGTAAACAAACAGTTCGTTTGAGATGGCGATAGCCGACAATTTTTGGGAGAATATGTGCTTAATTGAAGTCATACCTAATTTGAAAATTAATTAGTTGATAATTAATGAATTAGGCGAATATATCTGTTCAAATGTAAGGCGTAAACAAATTGAGAAAAAGTCGATCTCTGTATGTACATCTCGGCATATTATGCCTCATCAGCATGTATATATATATATATATATATATATATATATATATATATATATATGGAGAATATGTGCTTAATTGAAGTCGTACCTAATTATGAAAGTTAATTAATTAATAATTAATTAATTAGGCGGGCATACCTATTTAAATGTAAAGCTAAACAAATCGAGAAAAATCAATCTCTGCATGTACATTTCGGCCTATTAGGCCTCATCAGCAGAGCTATAGATAGGAAGACCGCCTTGTACGTGATTCGAAACCTGACTGTCAAGCTGGGGTTACGGTTCTCGCCTGTCAGATTGACAGTCGGGTTTCGAATCACGCACAAGGCGGTCTTCCTATATATATATATATATATATATTTATATATTTACCTCCCCCTTCTCCTAACCAAGGTTGAAGAGTCCAATCTGCCCTACTGTTTACCCATAGCTGGAAGAAAATTAGTTAGATTTGTACCTTTCCCAAGAGTATTAGTACAGTGTGAATTGCAAACCCGATTTGAACAATTTGTCCATTTCCTATGATGATAACCATTACACTACGTACCTCCACTTGATTTGAGATAGAAGGAAATTGAGTTACAAGTGAAATGAATTAAACTTCTAAGTCAAGATACCACTGTATTTGGATTATTGCCAAAAACAATATATGAGTATATTATTGGATAAGTTAAAATATTATGATGTTGCTTTAATCAATACACCTGAAAATCTTGACATTAATAGGAAAGCATATATATTTAATTCATCTGAAAACTGATTTCTGACATCTATATTATGATGATCTAATTTTTGTATGTTACTATAACACAGTAAAATGGCATATCATAGCAAGATTTTTATTAGTATGATAGTATTCAAGTTGTAGGTAAGATACACGGTACCCTGAGTTCAAATCTTGGACATGGCTGTTTGCAGTTCACATAATGGTGATACCCTTGGGAAAGGTATACATTTAACTATTCTCTCCAGCTATAGGTAAATAGTAGGGCAGACTGGGCTCTAACTTTCGTATGGCAAACGGCCAAGGAGAAGGAAAAAATGATATCAAATTTGGACCAAGTAACCAATAAGCATCCCAGCTCGGGTCTGTTTTGAAAGGAACACCTTTTGCTTTTCACCGTAAACTCCTGCTTGTTTGTTTGCAAACAGACGATTTTTTTTTTGCATTAGAATTTCACTGTAAGATTTTTTTAAAGTTTGTTCATGTATATTTACAACCCAAAGGCATGTTTTTTATACTAAGATAGTTTTTGATTTTAATTTTTTTTAAATTACTTATTTCATGTTGTTAATTCAATAGGAATTTTTTTTTAAAGTTTTGAAAACTTTAAACGAAAGACGTTTTTATATTAAAATAGTTTTTATTTAATCAGAAGAGAAATGCAGATATGTTTATTCAAATGAAAATAGTTTTTATTTACAAAATATTTTTTATGTCTATTTATTTAAATAAAATAATGTTGGGACCAAGTAATCAATAAATAACTTTTTTTTTATTAAAATTGAAAACTATTTTAGTATAAAAACGTGCCTTTGGGTAAATATACATGAACAAACTTAAAAAAAAATCTTACAGTGAAATTCTAATGCAAAACAAAACGTCTGTTGTTTGTAAATAAACAACTGGGTGTTTACGGTGAAAAGCAGGTGTTCCTTTCAAAACAGCCCTGATCTGGGGTGCTTATTGGTTACTTGGTCCTCAAATTCTATAACAACTATGGAATTTACATCTGCAATAAAGTATATGGAAAATGAAAATATAATTTTTTATCAGAAGTAGTAAAATGAACTGATTGCAAATAGCATGGTTAGGACTTACTTTACCAGATTTTATATTTTTAGATCAATGCATATCATTACAAAATCTTCCTTTATTAAGTCTAAAGGTGGACAAATAAGGTTCTGTAATAAAGCAATTTCTGTTGTGGCTATTGCTTTAAGAAACTTTCATAGTAAACTTACTTATTTTGATTTCCATGTATTTAACACATGTCTACAAAGTCAGAAAACAGCACAATTCCCATGACTTTCAGAAACATTTTTTCATGCCCAGAGTTACTAAAGCATGTAACAAACTATGTGCATCAGTTGTTAGCTGCCAAGATACTGCATCCGTCAATGCTTCCTGTAATCCACCCTCCATACACATGGACACATATGACTTGTACACTCTTCATTTTCCTGACATTTGTATATTATTTTATGTACTATATACATGTACCTTTGATGAGTTGTAGTACACCTGAGCGCTGTACACAATAATTTCATTATTATTATATTATTATAGAAATGTTCTGAAACATCCAAAATTCAACCCCTTCATTAAATCATCATATTTCAAAATTGATTTTTTTTGTAGCCTATTTAATAGGAAATAAATCCATAGTAATTATTAGATTAAGGTCGTGAAGTATTATATGTTCAGGCACGATATCTTATCAAATCAACTATTATAAAATGAAAAATATACCTAAGTAAATGCTTTATGTTATGAAATTATCTAGATTGGTTAAAAAAGGCATTATTCATAGTCAGTAGTAATTCTAAAGACTTAAAGGTTTGGCCTCTTTGTTTAATGGAATTTCAACCTTAGTGGATTATTTAATGTCAAAGCCATCCTTGTAGAAGAATAATAGTAGTACTATTTGACCCATAGCTAGGAGGATGAGGAGGCTCATATCTTACCCAAAGAATATTAGTCTAAAAGTGAACATAATAATCGGAGGTGTGTGGTGTAATGGTTACCATCATAGGAAATGGACACAGAAGAGACAAGTTCAAATCCTGCACAAGGTGTTTCTATTCCAAATAGCGCTAACAACTTGTGAAAAGTACAAATCCAATTATTCTCCCTCCAGCTAAAGGTAAATAGTAGGGCAGACTGGGTTCTTTAACCTTTGTATGGAAACCAGTCTAGGAGAAGGAAAACTTTAAATCAAACCAAAGGGACACTTTCTCGTTAGTCAAAAACAAAGTAGAGAGCTCCCCACCCCCTCAATAGTTTGGAGTTTAAACTCACTTATTACGGTGTGACAAATTCAGGATGTTTGTCACTACACCACTACCCTCCCCTTCCCAAGACTGAAAGCCTGTTGTAAAGGGAAGTAACCGGATATTCCCTCACGTATGCAAATGAGTACGTATAAAAGAACAACAGAAGATTAGCTCAGAGGTGATGTGAGTTGATCTCCAACCACGAACGTTGTTTCGTATTCTCGGATGTAAACACACGTGCTACAACTCTTTCAAGATAAGTAATCTTTACCAAATCCTCTTTTACACTCAGAGACTTTTTACCTTGCCAGCCAGGAGCCATTTTTGTCATTTGTATTTATTGTAATAATAAACTATTATTACAACCACTCGCAATCTTCTCGTTAATGTATTTCTAATACATAACAAAGCCATAATCTTAATTTTGCATAAAATTTAAATGGCAAACTTTAGTTATCACTGAATCTTTTTTTTTTTAAATTCATTAATAAAATTAATACAGTGGATGCTCTGAAAGTAAAGCCTTCTATTTATTTACATGGAAACTACAACAGATATAGGCACACAATAACATCATTGGATAGAGCAAGTTTTCAATTACAAAATACGATTTTCCACATGACTACTACCATTGGCTATGCCTTTTTTGCCAATGATGAACAAGAGTGCTTGTTGTATAATATAAATTAAATAGTAATTAGTCATATATATTATATCTATTTAGAAATAATCTGTTTATTCATAATCACTCCAGTGGATTATTTTTTTTCTTTTTATATTTTCTTTTTCTTATTATAGAATTATTTAGTCATATATAAAATATTAGATGTATATACTAATATATATTATATTATATATACTAAATATTAAATAGTAATTAGTCATATATATATATATATATATATTGAAATAATCTGTTTATTCTTAATCATTCCAGTGGATTATTTTTTTCTTTTTATATTTTCTTTTTCTTTTTATTCTCATCGAATTATTTAGTCATATATATTAAATATCAAATATATACTAAATATATTATGTTATTATATCATATATACTAAATATCAAATAATAATTAGTCATATATCTATTTCGAAATAATCTCTTTATTCTTAATCATTCCAGTGGATTATTTTTTTCTTTTTATATTTTCTTTTTATTATTATAGAATTATTTAGTCATATATACTAAATATAAAATATATACTAAATATATTATATTATATTAAATAGTAATTAGTCATATACCTATTTAGAAATAATCTGTTTATTCTTAATCATTCCAGTGGATTATTTCTTTTCTTTTTATATTTTCTTTCTTTTTATATTTTCTTTTCTTTTAATAATAAAAAGATTATTATTATAGAATTATTTTTATGCTTTCTTTTATATTTTCTTTTTATGTTTTCAAAAAAATATTTTTATCTATTCATTTTTAATTGTACCAATGGATTATAAAAACAATGTTATTTTTTATATTAGAGAAAAATTTCAAGGATGTTTAATCTCTTCTTTTAGAGTGTCCAGTTGTTTTGCCACTAACCACCTGTAATAAACCATTACGTGTTGGACTTTCCAAAAGGCAAAAACTACCACCACTTCACCCACAGGCAAAAAAAAGAAGGTTTGATAATTTCCCTTTCATTTCTTAAAATATCTTCTTTTTTTTTTGGTTTAACAATATTTTTTGGTTATTGTTTTTATTTAAAAAGATATAAATGTATTTATTTTTAAATATTTTAGATAAAGTTTTAAACTATTATTAATTTAATACTAGATTTACACCATCCTGTTATTATTTTCATAATATTCAAATCAGGATTGTACCTGTAAATTCACAAATATTTGAACCTATTTTTTTACATTATTATTTATTTTAAGTTTTATGATTACAAGCAAGTCTTATATGATTAACCTTTCATTTAATTGATTGAAATGAATTGTAGAAATTATTTTTATTTTTGTACTAATAAAAAAAATTTGTAGTGCAAGTGCTTTTTTTTTCCTTTCTCCTTTTTCTAATTTATTGTTTTCTAGGCTTATTTGTTCTACAAAAGTAAAAGCACTTTTACTATTATTTGTGGCCATAATAAAAAATGGTTCAGTTTTTACACTGTTTTTTTTATTTTATTTTATTTTGGCAAATACTGTATATTACAGACAAAACAAATATTTCACTTTTGTTCACTCTTCATATTATAAATAAACCTGTTTTTAGTTCAAATAAAACTCTGTTCAGTTTCAATACATAGTTAGAAAGAAAGGAAAGAACATTTTACATGTTGATAGATGACAATCTGTAAAAAAGGAAAGTCGTCGGGGTGGTCTAAAGTCAGTATCAGCCAAACAGTGAGGGAGTCTATGTTCTTTTCACTAGTGCTAGACCAAGGAGATTGTTTTGGAATCTGAGGTGGAGCATCAGATCTACCATCAGCTCCTTGAGTTGGCATTCCTAGATGAACACTCTATTGAGCTAAACCTGCCTTTTGACAATATGTATGTATATTATTCCAATTACTGTTGAATTGCCAAGACAAGGCAACAAGCAAGCTGTAACTCAATACAGATCTTGCACTGCCACAAGCTTACTACAGAATAGTAATTGGAATATTGCTTCTACAAGGAGTATGATTTTTATTCTACATTTAGATTTTTCAGACTATTGTCCTCATCTTTATACACAACATTTCGGATGATGTGCCATCTGACCTTTTTGAGGTGTTTTTTGGTGAACATGGGAACCTTCATGTTGTAATTGATAATCTTTACGTAACTTCAGACCGAACCTTTTATCCGCCCTGTCAGCTGGGGCGTTAGAATGCACCAACTGCACCTCTGCAGAGGGGTAAGACTCCCCAATTGGGGCCACCTGTTGGCCGTGGGTGGCAACCCGTGATGCTTAAGGGTAGACCCCAGGTGGATGAGCAGTTCATGACATGCAATACTCCACTTTGGCCCTATCTTGGGCTAGACGGGCAGTCGGAGAGGCCCCCTCCGATCAATCGGCTGGTCACATCAAGCCCTAGCACCTATATGATTTTCCCAACCCTATTGCCTTTATGGCAAGCCCCAACCCCTTTTTATCATATGAGTGCTAGAAGGCGGTGGCTGCGGGTCTACATGTCCTGGGAATGACGTTAAACTCTATCTGATGGTGAGGTTCCAGTTTTGGAGGTTTGGGGAATGTGGAGTGCCCCTTCATCACCATTGCTCCCTGGTCCACTCTGACCCGGAGTGGTAGTACCTGTTAGGGTCCCATCTATGGGTTAAATAGAAAAATGTATTTATAAAAAAATTGTATTATCCATTAAGAATTGATTTATTTCAAAACTTTATCGGCATTAAATGACCCACTGAGGTTGATATGCCGTAAAACAAAACAAACCAAAGAACCTTTTATTTAATCCGTTGGGGAAGATTGTTCTCATTCCATTAACTATGACTGGGTACAAGTGTTAAGCTATATTAAGTATTCTATGTTATTTTTGCCCATAGTCAGGTTTGAACTCGATGATTGTCCTTAGAATTGTATCCATTGTGCCATGTGTCCATAAAGAAGAAGGCCAGAGGGCACATCAGTCGAAACATTGTGTATATAACAATAAAGATGAGGACAACAGTCTGAAAAATCTAAATAATAGAAATTATTGAGCCATATCTCAAAGATTCAGACAAATAGTTGACATCACATTCTTTTTAATCCACAAAAAGTATTGTTGTGATGTTAGTTCAACAGTAAAAAAAGAAGTCAAGTCGAGGTAGGGTAAAAAGAGACAAGTGTATTTACAATAAGGTACAAGAACGGATAGCTTGCCGCTAAACAGTAACAGTACGGTAACAGTACAACCTTTTCACTCGGTGTCTCACTATTTATAGTGAGAACCGGTGTATATTCTCCACTGTAGGAACGGCCGGTACATCAAGTTAAGATACAGAAAAAAATTTGAAAAATAAGAGAAACAATTTTTCTTCTATATAAAGAAATTCCTTTAATTTTCATGGTGTGTTAAGTTATTTCAATTTATAAAATTAATAAATAATAAATATTTTATTTGAAATCATATAATTGAAAAAAAAATACTGACCTCAGCATTTTTTTTTCAATTATATGGTTTCAATAACAATTCCTATATAATAGTCATTTACATACATAAGGTATCTTGTATTACTATAATTTTAAACAGATCTATATGACCCATACATGGAACACTAACAGGTACTACCACTCAGGGTTAGAGTGGATCTGGGAGTAATGGTAACACTTAGTAGAGATCCAGAGCT
This sequence comes from Doryteuthis pealeii, assembly GCA_023376005.1. Classification (NCBI taxonomy): domain Eukaryota; kingdom Metazoa; phylum Mollusca; class Cephalopoda; order Myopsida; family Loliginidae; genus Doryteuthis; species Doryteuthis pealeii. Next base: position 87,031,943 of record CM042160.1, read on the forward strand.
GTAGCCTCACCAGCAGATGTACTTTAGTGTCCTACCCTGGACATTTTTAGAGGGAGATCTTATCCATCTGCAGGAGATGCTGCTGGCGTATTCTACATCCTGCTGATATTGCAGTCATTTAAATTTGCAATTGGATGCAGAATAAAAGAAAATAGAAATATACTGCTACTACTACTACTACTACTACTACTACTATACTACTACTACTACTACTACTACTATTATTATTATTATTATTATTATTATTATTATTATTATTATTATTATTATTATTACTTTACTTCTTTTGAGTTTTCACATCAGCATTAGCTGATGGTCTTTCACTGGAGTCTGAGTGACAGCAAGTCTCCTCAGGTCTCCAGAACTCTTCTGAGTATTCTTGCAGATTGCAGCAGTGCAGTGTTCTGAATGGTTTCAATCCTTCCTCTGATTTCCAAACTTTCCAAACCCTTTTCTAAATTACTATTATTATTATTATTATTACTACTATTACTATTATTTTCACTCCTGTAAGTTTTTCACACCAGGGTTAGAGTAGATCTGGGAGTAATGGCAACACTCTGTAGAGATCCAGAGCTGTAGCCTCACCAGCAGATGTACTTTAGTGTCCTATGCAGACAGTTTTAGAGGGAGATCTTATCCATCTGTAGGAGATGCTGTTGGTGTATTCTACATCTTGCTGACATTGCAGTCATTTAAATTTCCAATTGGATGCAGAATAAAAAGAAAATATAAATATAGTCATCATCATCATCACTACTACTACAACTATTTCTTAATTTCAATTTCTAGGTTTATCTTTTTTTGTTGTTGTTTTGTTTATCAGCAAGATAAGGTCAAGAGAAAAGAACAAAATAGTTCGACTCATTCCAAAGAGAATATTTTATTGAGAAATTTTTGGAGCCAAAATGTGACTAGATTTAATCATAACGGAAAGGGGGGACGGGGTGCTTAGCTTTAATACATTCAATACTTTTGGCTTCAACTCAGCAGGGAGTGCTGCTACCAGCCCCCTACTGAGATCCTAATTACAAACTTTGTGACAGAAAAAGAAGTGAATGAGATTATTGTTAGATTATATAGAATTCAATGGTCTATTTGTTGTAGGATGAAGATGTTTTATCTTTTACTCATATATCTTATTCATAGATAGAACTCAATGGCTTCAACTATGATATCATGCTTGAGGTCTACAAGTACATGTGACCTGCAGCCAAGGGTTAAGTTATATATTTGAAATCTTTCTTTCTCTTCTTTTGGAAGTCCGTCACAGACAACGATGACGTCACTCCATATCTTCAGTTGTGGACCCTCTGGTGGCTTGTTAGTCCAATTCTGGACTTGCAAATGCGGTCACACACATTGCAGGGAAATTCCATTTCGTTGTTCAGAACGATGAAGACATCACTGTAGTTCTGTTTATCTCAATATTGAGCTGCTTAGCTCCTGTGTGGCAGGCGTCTCGCCAACCCTGTCTATTGGAGGCCAGATCTTCCATGCTTGAAGGTGTCTTGATACATTTCTTCAGCGTTGTCTTAATATAGTCTTTGAACCGCTTTTGGTTTGCAAAGCCAACTGTAATGGTTGGGTCACACCATCTGCATGCCTGGAGACAGACTCCCCCGTAAAATACTTTACAGTGAACTCACTGATGGCATGCAGAGGACAGGAGCCCCCCCCCCAAAAAAAAAAAGCAGTTCAAAGACATTTTAAATAATTTCTAATAAATATGCCCATAATTTGAAGGCTTATGATCAATTTGATGTTGAAAGAACAAGTTCCTGCTATATCATCAAAGTTAAGCAACAACAAGCCTGTTCATTCTCTAGATGGGTGAGAATTTAAGCAATAGCAGGTACTGTAAGAAACCGAATATTAGAAATGATTTGAATTGGCATTAAATTACCCAAAAAGGGTTGATATGCTGTTAAACAAAAAAAACCCCAAAAAACAACCAACTATAATTGGAAAGTAATTGAGAAGAAATTTTTTTGAACAAAACCTATATCAATCATTTTCTTTTTAATCTTTTTTGTTGAAAAAAAAAAAGTGATATTGTGTCATTAATTCACAGGTTTCATCTTGAACTTTGTAGTCATCATATCTACTCACATATCATGTGACTTTCTGACATCTAAATTTGAGCCTAATATTAGGGAGGTTTCATCTTGAACTTTGTAGTCATCATATATACTCACATATCATGTGACTTTCTGACATCTAAATTTGAGCCTAATATTAGGGAGGTTTCATCTTGAACTTTGTAGTCATCATATATACTCACATATCATGTGACTTTCTGACATCTAAATTTGAGCCTAATATTAGGGAGGTTTCATCTTGAACTTTGTAGTCATCATATATACTCACATATCATGTGACTTTCTGACATCTAAATTTGAGCCTAATATTAGGGAGGTTTCATCTTGAACTTTGTAGTCATCATATCTACTCACATATCATGTGACTTTCTGACATCTAAATTTGAGCCTAATATTAGGGAGGTTTCATCTTGAACTTTGTAGTCATCATATATACTCACATATCATGTGACTTCTGACATCTAAATTTGAGCCTAATATTAGGGAGGTTTCATCTTGAACTTTGTAGTCATATATACTCACATATCATGTGACTTTCTGACATCTAAATTTGAGCCTAATATTAGGGAGGTTTCATCTTGAACTTTGTAGTCATCATATATACTCACATATCATGTGACTTTCTGACATCTAAATTTGAGCCTAATATTAGGGAGGTTTCATCTTGAACTTTGTAGTCCTCATATATACTCACATATCATGTGACTTTCTGACATCTAAATTTGAGCCTAATATTAGGGAGGTTTCATCTTGAACTTTGTAGTCATCATATATACTCACATATCATGTGACTTTCTGACATCTAAATTTGAGCCTAATATTAGGGAGGTTCATCTTGAACTTTGTAGTCATCATATATACTCACATATCATGTGACTTTCTGACATCTAAATTTGAGCCTAATATTAGGGAGGTTTCATCTTGAACTTTGTAGTCATCATATATACTCACATATCATGTGACTTTCTGACATCTAAATTTGAGCCTAATATTAGGGAGGTTTCATCTTGAACTTTGTAGTCATCATATATACTCACATATCATGTGACTTTCTGACATCTAAATTTGAGCCTAATATTAGGGAGGTTTCATCTTGAACTTTGTAGTCATCATATATACTCACATATCATGTGACTTTCTGACATCTAAATTTTAGCCTAATATTAGGGAGGTTTCATCTTGAACTTTGTAGTCATCATATATACTCACATATCATGTGACTTTCTGACATCTAAATTTGAGCCTAATATTAGGGAGGGATCATGTGACTTTCTGACATCTAAATTTAGCCTAATATTAGGAGGTTTCATCTTGAACTTTGTAGTCATCATATATACTCACATATCATGTGACTTTCTGACATCTAAATTTGAGCCTAATATTAGGGAGGTTTCATCTTGAACTTTGTAGTCATCATATCTACTCACATATCATGTGACTTTCTGACATCTAAATTTGAGCCTAATATTAGCGAATTGCACCATACGTGAGATATAAACATTGTGTGTATAAATAGTTGATCAAGACTAGGCCTAGTTTGTATCTTGCGTATCGCGCAACCTTTTAATATTAGACTAATGCTTGAGTCTCAGAAAGTCACATGATAAAAAGCAAGTATATATGGTGCATTATTTTCCGTAAAAAGCTTAAGATTTTCTTTGTACTTTAGATGAATAAGTAATACAATTTTGTATTCTGTTAAATGTAATTAATTTATTATATTTTATTGAAATCATATCAAATTCATAAAATCACTAGTGACATAATATCTTGTTAAATGGGAACCTCTTTTCTTGATGAATAATTCTTCAAATTTAATCAATGTAACAATCTTATGTGTTTTAAGAGCAGATTTATTCATTTTCATTTCAAATGGATTCTAGTTTCCTATTTATTCAGTAAGATTTGAGTACATCAACATTTCACAATCAATACTTAACAATGTTCAGCTTTCCTCACCCAATACATTTAACTCTACTCTTAGAATAATAAACAAATGACAAGCAAACATTTAAAAAGAAGTAAAAAAAAAAAACCTATGTACAATGAAATCATTTCACCTTGATATTTTTCCTTTTAAGTTAAAGGTTTTTTTTATTATTAAGTGATGCAGTGTTTTATGCAGTATGAATTAATTCAAAGAAAACCTTATTTCAAAATGTCAACTGCACTGACATTTTTGACAATGTCACTCTGACTTGGATTATATTCATGGAATAGAAATAAGAAATTCATACTTTTATGAAATAAGAAAAAAAAAAAACTTATTTCAATAAGATGCATAGAATATCATTGTGGAGAGAGAAATCACACACATGGTAGCTCAAAGCAAGCATGAATATGTCTGGTGTGCAAAATGAGATCAGGGGGGAGTGTGTAGCGGGCGATTAAGGAGATTGAACTTGCAGCCTCCTGAACGTGAGTCGTGGCTTAACGTCTGACTACCTCATTGGCGTATAAGCAAATTCCTAAACTGTGCGATTGACCCGGATAAATCCCAGATTTTAGTCAGAGCAGTGAATGATTATTTAAGGCCTGCTTTACCACACCGAGACAGTTGTGTTCTGATCTTGCTGACGAGAGCACTGACGTACGATGAGAAAGCAGAGGCGAATGAGCTTTAGCGAAAGACTGTTAAAAAAGATTGTTGTAGGTGGCAAGGACTTGGTCAGAAGACTTTGGTAGCTGAGAGAATGTCTTTTTTCGGTGGAGAGATCTGGCTGTCCAACCCGACGGATTTTCTGTTAATTAATTATAATCATTAAGGAATTTTTCTTCATTTTTAGATACTTAGTTATTTGGATTTGGTTGGTTGGTTTTATGGGGTGTTAAGTTATTTTATGCTGAGGTCAGTATTTTTTTTTCAATTATATGGCTTCAATAACAGGTCATATATAAAGTCAAGTTGGCGCAGTGGCTTATTGTTGGTATCAGCCGGACAGCGAGGGAGTCTATCCCCTTTTCGCTAGCACTAGACCAGGGAGATTTTTTTTGCTACTGTCAGCTCAACACTTTTACCACATAGATAAGATTACCCAATCTCTGCTACTCATACTCTGAGTTGGCAGGGACCAGCATCAAACCAGGAACCTTGCAATTCCTAACCAGGTGCTCTACTGACTGAGCTTTGTATACATTTATAAGGTATCTAGTATTCCTATCTAATACTAATAATTTTAAAACAGATCTATTTGACCCATACATGGAACACTAATAGGTACTACCACTAAGGGTTAGAGTGGATCTGGGAGTAATGGCAACACTCCATATAGATCCAGGGCTGTAGCCTCACCACCCAATGTACTTTAGTGTCCTACCATGGACATTTTTATTTTAGAGGGAGATCTTATCCATCTGCAGGAGATGCTGCTGGCGTATTCTACATCCTGCTGATATTGCAGTCATTTAAATTTGCAATTGGATGCAGAATAAAAAGAAAATATATAGTCATCATCATCATCATTATTACTATTATTATTATTATTATTACTACTACTACTACTACTATTACTACATTGTTATTATCATGGTTTAGCTCAGTTGGTAGAGCATCCGACTAGGACAGTTCTGGGTTCAATACTGGCCTGCGCCAACTAAGCTTATAAGTAGCACAGGGATATGTACAGTAAAGTGAGGAGCTGATGGTAAGGTGTGGTGCACCGTCTCAGACGGCAAGACAATCTCCTTGGTCTAGTGCTAGTGAAAATGGGATAGACACCCTTGCTGTCTGGCTGATACTGATTTTAGACCACTCTGTCGCCTTTTTTACTACTATTATTACTACTACTATTTTTATTACTACTACTACTATCATTATTATTATTATTACTATCATAATGATAATAACAATAATAATTTTGACTAATATTGTCTTCTTCATATTCTTAATTCTATTTTCTTTTTATTACAAAATAAACATAGCTCAGCAAAAATTTCTGGGGAATAAAATGATTCACTAAGCATGGTTTAGTTTATAACATAAGTATGCTACAAGTATGTGGTATCTAGAGATTCACTAGTAATAAACTGCAGAATGAATTTACTAACTGTTACACCATAATAAGATGTTTAAAAGATTGGACCATTTGACCCTTAGGCACCCCTTCCACGATCTCGACTAACAAGGACACTTTTCTCATTTACACCCTCAAAATCCGGTTGTTTGTTAGGTGTTAGGGGTTAGTTTTATAATTAAAAGAAAACTCTAAAAATCGTCTGTTAACAATTAACTGGATTTTGACGGTGTAAATGGAAAAAAATGTCCCCACGAATCGAGATCACAAAAGGGGTGCCTAAAGGTCATATGGTCCAAAAGATTTCTAGAAAATATAATTGTTTTTCTTTGTTTTATGTTGAAAAGAATATCTAGAAGAATTCAGAAATTTATAAATTTTATACATCTCAAGAATACATGGACAGTGACAAATTATTTGATATATCTTTTAAAAAAATAGGCTTGAAAAACTGCCCTGTTGCAATAGTTTTTTTTTAATTACAAGATATGAAAAGGAAATAGTCACAAATTGAAGAATATACTAAATTTAAATTTATCATTATTCTATTTTTCTGACAATGTAGCTCATATGACTTTCAGAAACATTTTTTCACGCTCAGAGTTGCCAAGGCATGGTATAAACTGCCTGCATCCATTGTAGGCTGCCGAAACACTGCATCTTTTAAAGCCTTCATGCTTCCTGTAATTCACTAATACTATACCTAATAGTTCCATCCGCACACACATGCATGCATGCGCACACATACATGTATATTATTACTGTACGCTATTCATGTTCCTGGCACTAATACATTATTCTATGTACTAGACATGAGACTTTTATGAGTTGTGGTGCACCTGAGCACTGTACACAATAAATTTCATTATTATTATTATTGCATATAATGTCTGGATGAGATGACATTAAAATAATTCTTCTTAATTTTTGTAGGTGCATGATCCCAGCTGAAAATTATACAGGATAATGCATTTGCTGCTGTGGCATTTTATTGAAAAGATCAGTAAGATTATTAAATAAGTAATTACTTTATTCTAAAATGGTTCAGTTTGAAAGACTTAATAAAAAAAAATATTCTAAATAAAATTAAAAAAAGATTTAACTTTCCTTTCATTAAAAAAAAAATTTGTGTGGATTTAATGTTAGTTATTTATTAATTTGAAAGACATAAGAAATATTTTTTAAGCAAAATTTGAAAGATTTAATGGTAATCTGAACATTAGCTACATAAATGAGAGTAACCTCCCCTTGTTTCTTTCACTTTGAGGAAGCCTTACGTTTTGATTGGCCATTTTCATTTTGTTTGAATCAATACAATTGCATGTTTTAACATGAAAATATCATAAAATGTGTTCTTAATTGTGCTTACGCATTATTTGAAATGAACTTAATTGTTATTAAGAACAAATTTTATGATATTTTTATGTTAAAACATGCAGTTGTATTGATTCGAACAAATTTGTATTTTCAATGTAGATTTATGGGGAAATGAAAATGGTCGACCAAAATATAAGGCTTCCTCGAAGTGAAAGAAACAAGGGGGGTTACTCATTTATGTAGTTAATGTTCAGATTACCGATTTAACTTTCGTTTGGTTAGAAAATATTTGTGTAGATTTATTGCTAGTTATTTATTAATTAAAAAATAATATACATAAGGTGTTTATGGTGTAATGTTTACTGTTGTAGGAAATGGAAATGGTGACATGCATTCAAATCCTGGATTTGCATTTCACATAGCTCTAATACCCTTAGGAAAGATGCATCCAACTATTCTTCCTCCAGCTAAGGTTAAATAGTAGGGCAGACTGGACTCTTTTAACCTTGGTTAGGCAACCAGTTTAGGATCAAGAAAACTCTGAATTCAAACCTGTTAAACTTCGCTTAAGAAATTGACCTTGTGTCACATCCTGCTCATACAGAGGGGTTGGTTAAAACAAATATACATATATAGATATGAAATATAGTGTTGGCTATATGTAAGTCAATCTTTGACTTAATTTTGTTGTTTATTCTAAACATATATATATATATATATATATATATATATATATATACTATTCTTTATCGTAACAATGATAGCCATATTTAAGAAAACTAAAGGCAGCATTCACTTATAATATAAAGTTTATATTATGATTATTAACATTATTTGGACTATTGTTCTCATCTTGATTGTTAAACAACTACAAACAAATTACTGTCAAAATCAAGAAAAATGCTTTGGAAAAACATAATAAATCAGACCATCCCTCACAATTTACTACTTGGCATAAAATAACCTGGATGTGTTGACGTGCCATTACATTCAATCAAGCAATAAATCAAAACATTTCATAATATTATTTATAATATCACTTCTCTTTCTGCTGAACCTAGGCTTACGTTCAAATCATGTTGAAAGTACCAGTTCCCACTAGATCACTGAAGTTAAGCAGTGATGAGCTTGTTCAATACTTAGATCGGTGACCATTTAAGCAGCAGCAGATACTATAGCAACTTGATATCAAAATGACTTGATTCAGTATTAAATGACCTGAAAAGGGTTGATATGCCATCAAACAAACAAAAAAAAAAGAAAACAACCACCATTAGCTGAACCTAAGGATTGAACTGACTGCTAACTAGAAGCTTTGAATTAACAGGGGTAGTGATTCACCGTGGCATAATGGCTATAGTGCTGGACTGGGATATCGTTTGTGAGTTTTCATGCTATTATGTTCACTTTCGGTCTAATACCCTTAGGAAAGTTATGAACACTCTCAGCCCCCAGCTATGGGTTAAATAGTATCACTATTGTTCTACAACGATGGCTTTGTCATTAACTAACCCACTAAGGTTGATATTCCATTAAACAAAGAAACCAAACCTTTAAGTCTTTAGAATAACTACTGACTATGAATAGTGCCTTTTGTAAAAACTAATCTAGATAATTTCATAAGATCGAGCATTCACTTTGATTGGTATATTTTTATTTTATAACAGTTGAAAGGTATGAACACCCTTAGCCCCCAACTATGGGTTAAATAGTACCACTACTGTTCTTCTACAAGAATATCTTTGACATTAAATCCCCCAAGAAAGTTGATATGCCATTAAATAAAAAAAACTAAACCAAACCATCTTACTAACACATTTATCCTTTCATCTATGGATAACGGAATAAGAACATGGATTAAATAAAAAGTTTAGTTTGAAATTCCTTAAAGCAAAAGACACTTGGATGAGTGGGAGGTATACAGTGGCTGAAACATTGTGAGTAGAACAACCAAGGTACCATTATAGTATGTGGCCTACCAAATCATGTCTCTCTTATAGTATGTTGCCTACCAGAAAAAGCATATTATAAGGTTAAATTAATAACTCCTAACCCTATTTCAGAATTTTAGAATATTTTAGAATCAAATTCATGTAAATTCTGGATAAATTCTTTTTAAATTATTCTTAATTACTATATACAGCTTAGGAGTGAATTGCGTTTCTTGAAATTGAATATATGTGAAAATAATTAGTTTCAATAAATTGCCTACTACTTATATCTATAAATATACTCTTACTGAGGTAGGACAAAACTGGGTAGGCCACATACTATAACAGAACAAAAGGTAGGCACATATCATAACAGAATCAAAAAGGTAGGCCACATACTATAACAGAATCAAAAAGGTAGGCCACATATCATAACAGAATCAAAAAGGTAGGCCACATACTATAACAGAATCAAAAAGGTAGGCCACATATCATAACAGAATGAAAAAGGTAGGCCACATACTATAACAGAATGAAAAAGGTAGGCCACATATCATAACAGAATCAAAAGGTAGGCCACATATCATAACAGAATCAAAAAGGCCACATACTATAACAGAATCAAAAAGGTAGGATATAACAGAATGAAAAAGGTAGGCCACATACTATAACAGAATGAAAAAGGTAGGCCACATATCATAACAGAATCAAAAAGGTAGGCCACATATCATAACAGAATCAAAAAGGTAGGCCACATAGTATAACAGCACCACAACCAATATGAAGACAATAGTCCATTAATATAGATAACAACTCTTCATCTTAGAAATTTAGACAAATACTTTTTGAATTTTTCATATATTTTCTGATGTTATTTTAAATTCTTAACAAGCCGGTTATATTTAGCAATATTATCTAGTGTAACATCAAGATTTTGTATTATTTATATTTTTTTGGACTGTTGTCGTCATTTTTATTGTTATATACACAATATTTCAACCAATGTGCCCTCCAGCCTTCTTCAGGGGTTTCTTCGGGAACCTTCAGTGGATTATATAAAGGGTTCAATTCGAAGATCCATGGATGCTCCAAATTACAACATGAAAACTTCCAAGTATGATAAGAAACACCTGAAGAAAGCCGAAGGGAACATCAACTGAAACATTGTGTTTATAACAGTAAAGAGGAGGACAACATTTTGAAAAATCTAAATGATATAAATTATCAAGCCTCATCTAAAAAATTCAGATAAGTAACATCAAGATATATTCATTGGATTGTTATATCATTAAAAGTAATCTTTCCAATTTATTTTTAATGTTGCGAACATTTCTATTAAATCTTAAATACTTTGCACTTTTACTGTTTTTGTTATTTGCTCAATTTTTTGAGGAGCTTTGTTAACATTTTTTGTTTATTTTCATCTTATTCTTTTAATCTCACTTCAAGGGTTGTTTGTATTATATATTTGTTTTTTTTTTTTTTTTTTTTTTTTTTTGCACTGTTATTTTTCTTAAACAGAAAAATTCCAGATGGAGAGATTTTCTTTCTTTTCTGTTTTTTTTGTAAAAATATTAAAGAACATCAAAATTGAGGGAGTTGTGTAAAATAAAAAAATAAAAAGTTTTTAAAATCACTCTTGAAAGTATTTTAATGTTTTCTTTTGAATTATCTTATATATAAAACATCTAACTGCTTATATTTCATAAAAGAAAAATGTTGCATTGCTATGCTAAAATGTAGAGAAAAATATAAAACTTAAATTTAAAAAGGAAAAATTGTTATGCAATGTTTTAGCAAACCTGGGCAGACCCAGTTAACTTTCATATATAATTTAATGTTAACAGATTTTTATAACATTTCAAAGGGTATCATCTGGAACCCTTTATTTCTTAATTCTATAAAAGTAATTCTCTATATGAAATATTGACATCCAGAATGTAGATATTTACCCAACCCATTTGCCATAGGTAAGATGTGATACAAGACTAATGAAATTAAATAAGAATGCATACATAAAGATTACACTTATTTTAATTACATTTTAATTGGTTTCTATATAAAAATCATTCATAGGATTAATTTTAATATGTTGGAGAATAGAACAACAATATTAGAATTCAATAACACCAAGTAATTAGCTACATAAATAAGAGTAACCCCCTTGTTTATTTCACTTTGAGGAAGCCATTTGTTTTGGTCGGCCATTTTCATTTCATCATAAATCTACACTGAAAATACGAATTTGTTCGAATCAATATAACTGCATGTTTTAACATGAAAATATCATAAAATTTGTTCTTAATAACAATCAAGTTCATTTCAAATAATGTGCAAGCACCATTAAGAACACATTTTATGATATTTTCATGTTTTCATGTAGTTGTATTGATTCAAACAAATTCATATTTTCAGTGTAAATTTACGGTGGAATGAAAATAGCCGACCAAAACAACTGGCTTCCTCAAAGGGAAATATACAAGGGGAGGTTACTCTCATTTATGTAGCTAATGTTCAAATTACCATTTAATCTATATATTTTACAATATTCTTCCCTCCTAGAAAAATGAGAACATTTCAAAATATGTTGTTTCTTTTTTATTACTCACACCCATATCATTTAGGGGGCTTTGATATATAATCTGACCTCCAAGATTGGTCCATATTAGATGCATACACTGCAGATACTGGTAATTCTCTGTGTTGTTGATTTCTCTACCCACTTTGTGTCTAAGATCTGAAGAGATCTCTGAACTGAGGCTCAAATCATTCATGAATTGTTGCTAGCTGTGTACTACTGTTAATCAAGTTGGTAGGTTCTGACAGATCAGAAATATGACAAAGAAGCCAAATTGATATTCAACAATAGCGACTGAGTGTCATTTTCATTTATTCTTGCAGTATAAATAAATGTACTGGGTTTTTTATTAGTTATCTCTAATAAATAATTTTCTAAATCACTTTCTAATTAAAATCCATTAACTTCAAAAATTTTTTACATTAAGTCAAAATTAGCTACCATACTTTCTAAACCAGTAGCCAGCTACAGTTACTATTTAAATCTTGTTAAAACTTGTATTAGTTACAAGTATATTTCTTTTTATCTTATGAGTATATATAAAAAGATATGAAAACACCACAAAATGCTGTTAAAGTTAAAACATTTTATAACATAGCTGATATTGAACAATATTTCGATTTTATGAAAATCATCATCAGAGCTTGTTTATACTCCATGCTGTTAAAAGCGGAGACAAAAGTCATATGAGTTCAAAACAAAAACCTTGATGTTGCAAAAAAGGAAAAAGTTATACAATAATTTCGAATGTGAGCACTTCCGCCACATTTTTCTCGGTCATCAGATTATGTATATCTGTTCAATATCAGCTATGTTATAAAATGTTTTAACTTTAACAGCATTTTGTGGTGTTTTCATATCTTTTTATATATACTCATACCGTCGGATTAATTTCCTTTCTTTTAATTTTTTATCTTATATAACATGCAACAGCGGAGAGGAGTATAATATGATAGCTTTCCTATGAATCATTGGCTAAAGAAGTGGGAATGAATTTCCTATCAGGTTACCTAATCAATGGACAACAAATCCTGGTTTGAAAGAATCATGATGCTATCAGCCAGTTTTGAACTCAGGCTTGAAACTTGTTCTACTTTCCTTTTGGATTTTTCTTCTTTTTTGTCTTGTTGGATTTACACAGGCCTAATTTGTTTGCCAATTTAGAACCTTGGACCTTCCAGCCTGGGATAGCTCTTATTTCCAATTTCTCCATGTCACTACTCCAAACTGCTGACAGGAGCTTGGTGGTGTCAGTTACTATTCTCTTGGGGGTTGACAACTGCTGCTCTTCACTCTCTCTCTATCTTTCATCCCTTCTGTTGAGTGCCTCTTTGCCAATCATTTTTTTTAGTGGAGGAGGGGGGGTGAGGGTCAGTTCATTATTCTATCAACAGTGATGGATGACCCACTTTAATTATAACTGATTTCCAAGGACAAGATATTTTCTTGACTTGATCTGGGTCAGATGACCCAAATTCCTTAATGTTCAGCTTTGACCATTTAAGAAAGGACATAGTAGAGGAGTCGCCCCCCCCCCCAAAAAAAAGCAATGTTCAAATTCCAGGTTTTCTGGATCTGTCTTATCAGTTGGTCAGTGGGTCTGGCAATTGTCAGCTTGACATGTTCTCAGCCTATTCCAGGTGATTGTAGGGCTGGTGTAGAGGTTACCTAGGGGTTATAATCAATTTATCTGGTTAACTGCAAGTTAAGTTTGGGTTCAGTCCTTACAAACTTCTTCCACTGGAGATATGGAGTACACCTTTGTTGCCATTACTCCCAGGTCTACTCTGAACCAGAGTGATAGTACCTTTAGGGTCCCATCTATGGGTCAAATAGATCTATTTTAGAATTGTTAGTATTAGATAGGAATACTTGTAGCTCATAACTGTGTGCACTGGATGCCCCATACTTGTGACCTTGTATCACATCCTACCTATGGTGAATGGGTTGGCTAAATACCTACTAGAGTGTCTCATTGTAGTGTAATGGTTAGCAAGCTAGCCTCATAGACAGTATAGCATGTTTGATCCTTTCTGGATACCCTCTACTTGTGACCTTGTGTGACATCCTACTCATGGTGAATGGTTTTGTTTCTTTTTTAATGGGACATCAATCTTTGCAGGTAATTTAATGCCAAAACTATCCTTGTAGAAGAACAGTAGTAGTACTATTTAACCCATAGCTAGAGAGTAGTATAAATGGGGTTTCATACCTTTCCAAAGAGTATTAGTCTGAAAATGAAAGTATTAATGCGACTGGAGTTTGAAATCACTTACTACGATGTCACAGTCCAGCATGTTACCTATTATACCACAGGCACCCCCATCGATAAATATACAACTGTTCATTGAAAGCATACCTATAAATTAGTTAAGGGCATGTGGTGAGAGAAACCATGAATGTAGTGGTTCAAAGCGTGCACGACTGTATTTGGCATGCAGAATGAGATTTGACGAGCGCCACGTCGATTGTCAGCCCATATTCCGCAGCTAATTCATGGAGCGTGCTCAGCCGACGTCTTATCAACATCTCTGATGCCGCCTTGGTCCGTACCCTCGTTTTCCCAGACAGGGTGTTCGAAATCCACCGCTTTCGATTAGCTGCGGAATATGGGCTGACAATCGACGTGGCGCTCATCAAATCTCATTCTGCATGCCAAACACAGTCATGCACGCTTCGAACCACTACATTCGTGGTTTCTCTCGCCACAGGGCATCTTATCATGGTGTAATTGTTAGCAAGCTAGTCTCGTGAACCATTACTACTGTATAACAAGTTTAATCCTTGCCCCATACCCCATATTTGTGACCTTGTGTCACTCTATGGGCTAAATAGAAAAATGTGTTTATAAAAATTGAGTATCCAATAAGAACGAATTTATTTAAAATCTTTGTCGGTATTAAATGACCCACTGAGGTTGATATGCCGTAAAAAAACAAAAACAACAAACCAACAACCTTATGTTACATCCTACCCATGCTGAATGGGTTGGGTAAATATCTACGAACAAATAAATAAAAGACATACCTATGAATCATAATTAACCATTTAAAAGTATTGGGTGATAGTTTTATGACTCATACTAGATAAGCGTTTGCATTTATCCAAAAAGATAACTTATCTAGTTAATGAGTTGTTACAAGGAAGTAAGCAAACTATTGGTCACTATTTATCAGGTGAACAAAAAGGAAGCAGTAGATAAGAAACTTAAAAAAAACAAAACAGCACACACACACACACGGATACAATTTTTACATGTGTTAAGTATCTGGTCGGCATCCTTAGTTCCAGATGTAGTAAGTAAGTAAGTAAGTAAGCCAATAAGAATCCGGTGTTATAGTATTCTTTGTAAGTCCGACGTCCAAGATGGTCCGAATAGCAATGAGCCAAGGTTAAGAATCAGACCTCTATATATACACCAACATCAGCAGCAGCACTGCCAGTTTTTGGACAATAGGAATCCTTGGTGGTCATGTGGTAGTTAACGAGTCTATATTTAGGAGTGGGCATCTATCACACGCCTTATATCTTAAAAACTGCAACAACATGTATAATTACAATGCACAAAACCAAAATATATTTCTCTTAAAGTTACCATCTATAAATCGTCTAAAATCAATCCAAATCATGTTATTCAAATTTTTTAGATAAATCATTAATGTGTTCCCCTGACCGTAGTGGTAGTACCTATTAGGGTCCCATCTATGGGTTAAATAGATTTTAAAAATGAGTATCAAAAATGTATTTTTTTCAAAATTGAGTTTAAAAAAAAAAAAAAAATTGAATACCATAAAATAACCCAATAAGGGTTGAAAAGCCATAAAAACCAACCAACCAACCAACCAACCAACCATCATTAATGTGTCTTGGATGCTAAACTGCATTTAGTGGTAAGGTTACAATTTTGGAGCTATGGCGAATATGGAGTACCTTTTCATGGCTATTACTCCCAGGTCTACTCTGAGCCAGAATGGTAGTACTTGTTAGGGTCCCATCTATGGCTCAAATAGATCTGTTTTCAAGTTAAACAAAAATTATTTCTTCCAGTTTATTGATAAACATGAAGTTAATGAAAATTATTTATGCCAATTTATTAATACTCATAAATTTAATGAAAAACCTAACATCAAAATCATTTCTACCAGTTTATTGATACACATGAAGCTGATGAAAAATCTTACATAAGAGTTTATTAATACACATTGAAAATTATTTCTACCAATTTGTTTATAGAATGTCTTTGGTATAAAATAACCCAACAAGGATTGACATGCCTTAAAATCCAACAAAGCGAAACCCTAAATCATTAATCAGTTACTAAGTAAAGGCAAAAGCAGAATATTTCATATTTCTTGTCTATAAAATTTTAAGAATTCCTAAATGGTTTAGATTATTAATTTTCATATAACATGTAACAGTAGAGAGGAGAGTTATTTGATTGCTTTTAGACTAATTCTAAGAATTCCTAAATAGTTTGAATTTTTAATCATTTTTATTTTTTAAAACTCTTTGCCTACCAAAGTTCAACCACAACTCTACAAAATTTTCTTGGTATATTTTACCTGTATGATAGGAATTTTCAAAGTTCACTATCTATTCATCTCAGAATTCATTCAATTCAAATAAAGTCCTATTATCATTATAATTTGAGTCCTTCTCAATTATAATTAAATAACCCTCAGAGTCTTACAGTAGAATCACAGTGGTGGGAGAGCCACTCCTTCCTAAATAGAAGTATCAATATAATCATGGACAACTGTTAACTATGAAATGCTAATTAGATGTTAACTAAGAAATGTTAATTAGAATCCTTCACTCGTTCCTAAATAGAAGCATCAATATCATGAACTGCTGTTAACTATGAAATGCTAATTAGAATCCTTCACTCCTTCCTAAATAGAAGCATCAAATATCATCATAGATCACTGTTAACTATAAAATGCTAATTAGAATCCTTCACTCCTTCCTAAATAGAAGCATCAATATCATCATAGATCACTGTTAACTATAAAATCCTAATCAGAATCCTTCACTCCTTCCTAAATAGAAGCATCAATATCATCATAAACTGCCTTTGCAATGGATTGTCTAGTAGAAGTACCTAACCACTCTCTACACTCAGACAATGTTTGCTACAGAACTCTTTCTTTAGAATTAGCTTTGAGGTAAATCTCTATTGAGAAATCAATCCATGATTTATGTTACTATGGTAACAAGAAGCTGTTTACTGTTGTTGTTCACAATGGATTTCTAGACAAAAGAAAAGTCTTAAGGTCATGGTGTAACCTATGTGAGCTTGAAGGACTCGATATGGGAAGAGATAAAAAGGAGTTGTTCACTTCAAGTGGCCTTTTGTTGATAGATCAAAAACCTTTCTTGAAACTTTTGCTTCTTGATTATCTCAGGTGTTCACTGATGTGTAACAACTAAGGTTGAATGTTGTGAAGCATTCCAGGAATCATTTTATTTACTTTGATAAGTCTAAAAACATATATATATATATATATATATATAAAAGAGACTGATGAATTACAGTTGTCATATATTCACACACACACATATATATATATACAAGGTGTGTCATAAAAGTATCGAGATTGAGGCTTTTTACCAAGACAGAAATTAACAATGAATGGAACATTCATTTTTTTCAGAATACAAGGTGTGTTATAAAAGTGCCAAGTTTGAAGCTGTATTTACCAAGATAGAAATGAACAATGAATGGAAGGTTAATTTTTTCTGAATACAAGGTGTGTCAAAAAGTACCTTCAATCTCAATACTTTTTTGACACATCTTGTATAATAGGCCGAAATGTACATACAGAGATTGACTTTTCTCGATTTGTTTAGCCTTACATTTGAACAGATATGCCCGCCTAATTCATTAATTATCATCTAATTAATTTTCAAAATTGGGTATGACAACATATTCTCCCAAAAATTGGCGGCTAAGGCCATATCAAACACATTGTTTACTTTCATATATATATATATATATATATATATATATATGTAAGCTGAAAATGGAAATGAATCCAACAATATGTTGAAAGGAAAAATAAATAAAGGAAAGAAAATGCTGAATCTATTTTATCCATTCAGCATTTTTTATTTATTTTTCCTTTCAACATATATATGTATTGATTTGAAAATTGCATAGGTGAGAAACTGACTGTTACCAAATGCCATTGATTTTGTCTTTACTATGGTATGAGTGAGCTTCAGATATTCTTATGTAAATTAGTTCACTAAAAACATTTAAGTTTCTAAATTTATTATGCCAAAGAAGAATAAACATTAAGACATATTAGACCATATAATTAGTATTATCTGCTTTGTTTGGACTATTGTCCTGATCTTCATTGTTATCTGTACAATGTTTTGGCCGATATGTCCTCTGGCCTTCTTCAGGTATTTCTTGTCGGACTCGGGAATCTTCTTTTCGAACTCGGAAACTTTCTTGTCGTAGTTGGGAACCTTGGACACATGGCCTAGTGGATAAGGTAGTTAGGTTCTAATGACAGTTATCTATGGATTCCAGGTTCAATCCTGACAGGTAGCAGTTACATAGAAAAATAATTAACACAGCTCCTACCCCAGCTATGGTTAACGAAATGAGAACAAGATACCCCCGTGGACTGAATAAAGGGTTAGGTTCAAAGTTCTGTGATGGCTCCTGATTACGACAAGAAGGTTCCCGACTACGACAAGAAATATCTGAAGAAGGCCGGAGGGCATATCGGCCGAAACATTGTACAGATAACAATGAAGATGAGGGCAATAGTCCGAATAACGCAGATAATACTAATTATCAAGCCTCATCTCAAACATTCAGAGAATTAATTACATCTGATGTGTTGAAAAGATAATTGGAAGAAAAATATATATACTTTGTTGTGGATGAAATTTATTATTGTTATTAGTCAACATGTGTTTCGGTCAAAATTTGTTTACACACACAATATTCTATCTAAAATTATTTTAAATATAAAATAAAATGAAATAATAGAACCTTATTTGCATGTCTGACATTTTGTAGTTGTTCCTTTATCTTCACTCAGATCAATGGCCAGTTTAGCTCAGTCGGTAGAGCGTCTGACTAGGAACCACAAGGTTTCGGGTTTGATACCAGCCCTCACCAACTCAGTGTATGAGTAGCACAGGGATCTGTGCAGTAAAGTGAGGAGCTGATGGTAGGTGTGGCGCTCCACCTCAGACACCAATTTTTTGGGTCTAGCGCTAGTGAAAAGGGGATAGACTCCCTTGCTGTCTGGCTGTTACCGACTTTAGACATTTTGTTTGATTTATTCTTGTTGGCTATTTAACATTTTTTTTAATGTCAATTTTTTAAACTATAGATTTGACCCTAACAGGTACTACCACTACAGTCAGAGTGGATCTGGGAGTAATAACAATGAAAGGGTACTTTATATTCCCAGAGCTCCAGAATTGGAAGCTCACCATTAGATGCAGTTTAATGTCATACCCAAGACACAAAGAACCTTGGCCACTGCCTTCTAGTACATATCTTTAAAAAGCTATCTATAAAATATATATATATATAATCCAAAAGTCCAGAGAAGAAGTCTTCCTTAGGACACAAGAGTTTTATTTAAAAAAAACTGTTGCAGTTTTAGAGTCACAGAGCAAATATATAAGTAAAGAAATAACAAAAGACTTAGAGATTTAGCATTATAGTCTATTTCAGGGAGCTTAGACAGAGTGTCTAACTCTCTCGATTCATCATAATTCACATCTGATGAATCGGGATAGTTAGACAATTTGTCTAAGCTCCCTGAAATAGACTATAATGCTAAATCTCTAAGTCTTTTGTTATTTCTTTACTTATATATATATATATATATACAAGCAATACATATCTATAAAAGCAATATGATCGGGACAATCATATAGTTGCTAAGGCTTGATGTGACCAGCCAAAGTGGAGTGTTGCATGTCATGAACTGCTCAGCCATCATTCCGTACTTAAGCATCATGAGTTGCCATGCACAGCCAACAGGTGGCTCCATTAGGAGGTCTTACTGGTGAATTAGAGATAAATTATTATTATTATAATTATTATTGGCATTTCAATCTCTGAAGACTATAATATAGTTTTTGTGCCCCTGAAGTTACACCGCCTCCTGTGACTGTGAAGTCCAATGTTCAAAAAACATTCTTGACCACAGATGTCGCATATGAAGGCTGTTCCTGAAGATGTTGATGTGCCAGCGCTTTGTTGCCACTGCTTTCTTCTGGACCTCTTAGCTTCATGGTGTTGTGCCAGGGTGACTTCAGACATGAACAGTACTCTACAGAGAACCTGCCACCCCGAGGGCGGTCCTGAGCCAAATTTTCCCATTGGAAGGGGCAATGAAGTATAATGAAAAATTATTCATTTACAAATGCTCAATAACTAATTTGATTGAAAAGAATTTAAAAAAATCCTTTTATACTAAGTGTGTAAAAGAACACAGCATTTTTTTTCTTTTTAAGAAAAGGTTTTCTATAGTGTGGGTATGGCCAAAATTTAATGTTTTTTTTTAACCCCTCCCCTAAGAATTAAAATTCAACAAAACTCTGGAAAAATGAATAAAACTTAACATAATTTTTGCTGTATTATGAAGAGGAAGGATAAGAAAAAAAAAAAACTTTTAAAAATTATTTGTTTTACGGTCTTTAAAATGGGACAATTTTATAAATTAAAATCTGTATCTGTCAAAATGGCGGATTTTTGCCATTTTTTTTTTTCCTATTTTGAAGATGGGCTCTTCCTAACGGGATTTATTTTATTGTTATAATTAAGAAATTATAGAAAAAATTTTTTATAAGTAAGTTTAGGCTCTGTTCTTATTGAAAAAAAAAAAGTGACAGTTTATGATTTTAAAAGTTTTTTTAAAAGTTTAAAGAGAAGGGGAGGTGCTGTCATGCCAAAATGTTGGCCATACCTAATAACGTGTATTCTCTTATCTTAATCTGTATTTTTTAATTAAAAAATGAATATAGTTTTTCTCTTGGGCATTCAATCTCTTAGATGTAAAAGAGAAAATAAATAGGACACTAGGAACTTTTCCACAATATAAATAAATAAATATAATTTTAATCAATAAAAGAATCACCCCCCCACCCCCACCCCCAAATTGTCACAAATGCATTAGGAGTTCTGAAGGTGTAATATGAATGAAGATATATAATATCGTTATTTTTTAAATATTTTTTTATATTGTTATATTGAGAAAAAAAACACAAAAAAAACAAACCAAGATAATTTATGTAAAGCTAAAATGTATATTTTTGTGTAAAAATAGAAAACATTTTTCTTTTGGGGTTTCTTTTCTTTCTTTCTTTTCTTTCTTTTTTAATTGCTTCCATTTTCTTTCTTGTTTAATTCATTCTTCTTTTCTTTCAAATGACTCAACCGTATCTCAATACAGGCAACAATATAATTGGATCTCTTAAACATATTGTAAATCAAGGTCTTTAACTTAACATGCATAGTTGTCTTACAGGTAAAGGGAGACCATTTTGTAAGTGCATCTAGGTTCATTTAGTGGGCAGTGACTGGCAGTTCACCCCTTAATCACTCTACTCACACATCCTACTCTCTCTCTCTCTCTCTCTCTCTTATATACAAACAGAAACAAACACCCTCCGGCCAGTGTAAAAATTCATTTTTGAAAGATATTGCTTGAGGAAGTTAGGAGTTAAAAATTCAATGTCAGAAAGTTTGTACCATATTTAAATAAAATTTTTGTACCATATTTAAATAAAATCATCAAATTTATTAAATGAGTAAAAAAAATAAAACAATTTGAAATGGAAACTTAGTTCTGATAACTTTAAATATATATTAAAATAAAACAAACTATATATAAATGTTTAATACCGGGTATATATTTATTAAAACTTGTTTTAAAAAACAATGAGGACTGTCTAAGGTTGCATGCTCAAATTTTGAGTGTATTTATTCTATGTTGTAACAATATTGTGTAATATGACATAGTTTCGGTTACAGACAAATATAGAACTAATCTCTATCATTAATGTATATATATATATATATATATATATTGTATTGGAGAAAGGAAAAAGAAGTACTTGATTACAGGTGTAAGAGCTATTTTCATTTGTTATGATATACTATACAATTAAAAGGCATTTGCTGCCATTGGTTTCAAAATAGCATATTAATCGCTTATCATCATGTCAAAGTGCCTTGGAAAGTGACAGAAAATTTTTATTCAATTATAAGTAGTGATGAATACAAGAATAGTTCACTGCTATTTATTACTGAATAAAAATTTGCTGTCACATTCAATTAATTTTGCTATTACTTTGTATTTATAAAATATCAAAAGGCTTTATGATTGATTGATTGATTGTTTTGTTTTATGGCATGTCAACCTTTGTTGGGTTAGTTTAATACTGAATCAAGTCATTTTTTTTTATAAACAAAGGAGTCGTGTTGCTTACAGTACCTGCTGTTGCTTAAATGGTCACCCAATTAAGTATTGAACAGGATTATCACTGCTTAACTTTGGTTATCAAGTGGATTGTTTTGTCTTACAACATATCAACCCTCTTTTGGATCATTTAATGTCGAATCAAGTCATTTTGATAAACAAAGGACTCAGGTTGCTTATAGTACCTAGGTAAAGAATTAACTATATATATATATATATATATATATATATAATATATATATATATATTTATATTTTTTTATTATAAATGACAAAAATTTTTTACAAAATATTGGTCATGCGATGCATTCATCAGGTGAAGATGTTTCAAATGATGAAAAATCGAAAAAAAATTTCAAAATTCAAGAATTAATGCGAAAATTGCGAAATTAATGTAATGTAATTGTATGTATGAAGGGAGTTTATATTTTAGTATAAAGGTGTTAGGGCGTAATAAGTTGGATGTTTATATGCAGTTGTATTTATATAGTGCTTACGTGCGAGCGCTCGTGTCTTACATGTATGTGTATATATATATATATGGGTAATTCCATGTCAAATCATCTAGGCCATGTCACCCACCTGCTTCAATTTGAGTTTCCAATGACAAGAATTGGCGGAATTATGAGGGGGCGGTGAAAAATGGCGACGATTGTAATTTATTTTTGTCTGTAAAATGGATTCTACAGCTTCCCTACTCTTAAAAATTGGTTTATAAAAGCATTTTTGCCCTGGGAATCCAAAAATGCTACTAAAAACATATGAAAGTTAACCAGTTTTAAATTATTAATTATTTCTGATTTGCAAAATTTTAACTGATGTTATAGTATCGGTTCTGGACAAACATCAAACTTTCTTTTGGTTGACTTTCAGACTTCTTTGATAGCATTTTTGGATTTCTTGGACAAAAATATTTCCATAAAACAATTTTTAGGAGTAGAGAAGCTCTAGAACTCATTTTACAGATAAAAATAGATAAATAAAAGTTGCCATTTTTTGCAAATCCCACCAAATTTGGAGAGCTTAAAATCAACATAACTCTGCCAATTTTTGGAATTGAATCTCAAATTTTGGGGAATGTCTAACTTCAACACAGTCCACACCTGTACAAAATTTCAGAAAAATTGAAGGGGGTGAGTGACAATTTTACTTTTTTCTGGATGATTTGACATGGAATTGCCCACCTGCAGTTACTTAAGTGGTCACCCAATTAAGTATTGAATAGGCTCATCGCTGCTTAACTTTGGTTATCTAGCAAGAACCAGTGCTTTCAGTGTGACTTGACCATAATCAAAAGGTTTTATTGTTCTGCATTTTTTTAATATTCAATATTTTCTGAATATCAGACAGAACTAAAACATAACAATTGATTCTCTGTTTTCTCTCTATGCTATAAAAGTTGTCAGGGTGGCCTAATGTCAGTATCAGCCAGACAGTGAGGGAGTCTATCCCCTTTTCACTAGCGCTAGACCAAGGATATTATTTTAGCATCTGAGGTGGAGCGCCACACCTACCATCAACTCCCCACTTTACTGCACAGATTCCTGTGCTACTCATATGCTGAGTTGGCAAGGGATTGGTATCGAACCAGGAACCTTGTGATTCCTAGCCGAACGCTCTACCGACTGAGCTAAACCGGCCCTAAATACAAATATTTATAGAAATGGAACTAATTCTAAGTATAGACATATATTTAAATGCACGAGGCATATAAAAATGTATTATTTTTAAATATCTAAAATGTATTTATGTTATTAGGTATTATATTCTTTTAAATATCTAAAATATTTATCTCAATACCAATTGCAATTTAAGAGTTCCTTTAATGTAATATTTCTGATTTTTTACAAATATATTCCAATCTATCAACTTCTCAGATAAAGTATCACCCCGCCCCCTTGACAAATAACATTGTATTCACCATTGAATAATAATGGAACACACAGATACTACACTCTAATCATTGGCAGAAGGGCTAATCTATATGTAAATAAGCATGTAAAATATTATGGAAACTATATTAGTTTGATACGAAACATTATGGAAGAAAAAAAATTAATATAAAAATATAAAAATATAAAATATGTATAAAAATAAAACTCCCTCAACAAAAAAAAAAAAAAAAAATCAAACTAACAATTCAATAAGCAAACAAGAAAATAAAAAAAAACCAACAAAAAAAACAAATAAAGTAAAAATTAAAAAGAAATGAAACTAATTAGAATAAAAGAATAAATAAATAAATGTGACGATAAGAAAAGGCAAAATATATATATAGCATCTCATCATGGCACCTTTCTTTCTTTCTTTGGTTCGTATTTTTATATATATATATTTTTTTCTTTCTTTTTTTTCTGCAAAGCTTTACAAAAGGATTGAGGAAATTAGTTTTATTTCTATAAAAAGTCAGATGCACAAAAGTAAAGTGAATGAAAAGCGAAAGAAAAAAAAGAAAGAAGAAAAAAATTCTTTACGAAGAAATTCTCAAAAAAAAAAAAATACATGAATAGATAAATAAATAAATAAATAAATAAAATCTGTTTGAAATTACAGTTCAGCAACTTCTGCATCTTTTTTTTTTTTTTTTTAAATTGAAAAAAAAAAAAAAAAAAAAAGGAACCTATTTGACCCCTGCCCCCTCTTCTTCGGCAAATGTAGACAAAACAAAATAGGAAATATAATGAGCAGAGCAAAGTACCCCCCCCAAAAAAAATAAAAATCCTAAAGTTAGTGGGAGAGGAAGGAAAAAAAAAAAAAAAAAAAGAAATATTTTTCTTTCTGTATTTCTCTTTGTTGGTGCATCAAGTTACTTTATATTCTATTTTGAATAGTTTCTTCATAACTGCACCTTCTTCCTTCTTTTTTTCTGTTTACTTCCTATTCATTTTGTTTCTCTTGTGTGTATGTGTATGTGTGACACCCCAATTGAAGAAACACTTTTTAATTAGTATAGGATTTATTCTGCAAAGATTTCTTCATAGATTTCTCTGTGTTAACCTTGAATGGCACAGTTGATGAAATGTCAATAAAACTAACATGAAATCTTGCAGAGTATCTACATGTTAAAAATGTCAACAAGTTAAAATTCCTTGACATTAACGGTTGTAAATTGATGTTCAAAAAAACTGAAAGCACAGAAAATTGCAAATGCCATGAAATGGACTGTTATAAGACAGATTAGCGAATAGTATATAATAAAATATAACATACATATATATATATATATAAATGATATGAAAAAATTATAAAAGAAAATTGTATATATATAATTTTCTTATATATTTTAAAGAAAATATATATATATATATATATATATATATATAGTTTTTTTCCGTAGTTAGGGTCTTTCCATGTGTGGTTTAACCAAGCTGATGCAGGTAGACATTTCTTTTCTTTTGTATTTTATCATTCATATATATATATATATATATATAATATATATATATATATATATTTTCTTTAAAATATATAAGAAAATTATATATATACAATTTTCTTTATATTCTATCATATCATTTATATATAAATATATATATGATATAAAATATAAAAAGAAAATTGTATATATATAATTTCTTATATATTTTAAAGAAAATATATATATATATATATATATATATATATATATATATAAAAATGATAAAATACAAAAGAAAAGAAATGTCTTCTTGATAGCATGCACAACATGAGAGGAAACAAATCACTCACTACTGACCCTCATCTATCGTTCATGATAGGAGAGTCCACCATATACATATATATATAAATATATATGTTTTTTTGGGAGAATATGTGCTTAATTGAAGTCATACCTAATTTGAAAATTGATTAGTTGATAATTAATGAATTAGGCGAATATATCTGTTCAAATGTAAAGCGTAAACAAATCGAGAAAAAGTCATTCTGTGTATGTACATTACGGCCTATTATGCCTCATTAGCAGAGTTATAGACTGGAAGCCGTTTGTGTGTGATTCGAACCCTAATTACCTGGCTGGCAGGCAGAATTCTAACCGTTACACTAGCTGGTCTTCCCAGACTTCTCGTTTTGTTTATAAACTGATATATCCTACATTTTTGGAGACTTGCTGCACGACATATG
The DNA here is from genome assembly GCA_023376005.1 of Doryteuthis pealeii. NCBI lineage: Eukaryota > Metazoa > Mollusca > Cephalopoda > Myopsida > Loliginidae > Doryteuthis > Doryteuthis pealeii. Next base: position 87,058,447 of record CM042160.1, read on the forward strand.
TATAATAAAATATAAAAGAAAAGAAAAATATATAAAAAAATAATATATATATATGATAAAATATATAAGAAAAAAATATATAAGAAAAAAAAAAGAAATATATATCAGGGAAAATGGAAATAAATGTAATGTTATGTAAATATATAAACTATGAAAACACAAGGTATTCAGAGGATGATTTTATTATAGTTAAAAGTATTAACCAATGTTAAACCGTTTTGTTTTGTATATTAAACCATCATCAAGGCAATGTTAATATGTTATGTAACTTCTGAATGATATTCAATATAAAATATATAAGAAAAAAAAAAAGATACAAATCTTAGCATTCTATAGGTGTTATAATAAAATTCTCTTCTGAATACCTTGTTTTTTCATATTCTATATATTTACATATATGTGTGTGTATGTATTTAGATTTGTCTTTACTTATTAGTGAACAACATTAAGATGTTGCAACTGTAGTTGAAAGCGGTTTAAGAGATTTTTTACAGTTTTTAAACTGTCTTCAACCACAGTTGTGACATCACGTTCAGCAAGAAGATAAGATGAATAAAAATCTTAACGCCTAATCCTTGTTTTTTTTATTTTCATTATATATATATATATAATGTTGTAGTGGGGTCCACCTCAGTCGGTAGAGTGTTCGGCTAGAAACCACAAGGTTCCTAGTTCGATACCAGCCCCCGCTAACTCAGCATATGAGTAGCACAGGGATCTGTGCGGTAAAGTAAGGAGCTGATGGTAGGCATGGCGCTCCACCTCAGACGCTAAAAATAATCTCCTTGGTCTAGCGCTAGTGAAAAGGGGATAGACTCCCTCGCTGATTGGCTGATACCGACATTAGGCTGCCCCGACGACTTTACATATATATATATATATATATATATATATATATCTGTCTATGATATATATTGTTTAGGATTTAGTATGAAACCTTGGGTGTGAAATATAAGATTTTTTTTACTGATAAAACTATGAAAGTAAAAATTAGTAACAATTATTCTGAAACAATATATATATATATATATATATATATATCCTATTGTGTTCCTCAGGATTCAGTACTGGGACCTTTTGTTGTTTTTAATATTCAGAAATGATTTACCAAATGATATAAAATAAGAAATAGAACTATTTACTGATGATGTTAACTATTTGTTAGACAATTATTAAAAGGAACATAATACAAATGGATCTGAATAAATTGTCATATTGGGAAGATATTTGGAAATTAAAATTTAACATAAAAGATGTAAAGAATTACATATTGGATAACAAGCCTATTAAAGTTGAATATAAATTAAGAAACTGAGAAATCAAAAAAGTAAATGAGGAAAGTGATTTAGGGTTTGGCATTGATGTTACTTTTAAAACTGACAAAACATATTTTGTCTATTTTATTGAGAACAAATGGATTGATTGATTGTATGGTTAGAAATATTATTTCAGGGGAGGCAAATGTTGTTTTAAAAACAGCAAACTCAAAGATGTCATATAGAATATTGTGCTCAGTCCTGGGCTCCTGTGTCTAGACATGAAAATTGGAGTGTAATATTGAGATTGGAGGACATACAAAGAAGAGTGAAAAAATAATAATAAAAAAGAGTAAAAGATTACAGTTATAGGGAAAGATTAAAGAAATTAGGAAAAACTACTTTACTAGAAAGAAGAATAAGAGGTGATCTAATTCAAACTTTCAAAATAATGGAATTACTAATTATGGTAGATATATTTTTAATATTTCTCCTTGAATTGGAAAGGTAGATTTCAAAAACTAAGTCTATAAACCAATTGGGTTTTTTTTCTTTTTTGCTAATAGATTAATATATTTTTGGAACAAATTGTTTAATCAGATCAAAATAGCAACAGTATAAAAAAAAATTACTTGAAAATATCATTTCAGAATAATTGTTACTAATTTTTACTTTTATAGTTTTATCAGTCAAAAAATATCTTACAATATTTACTATTTTTTTTTTTAAATTTCTTTTCAAACAAATATTTTGAAGAAAAAGATAAGTATAAGTGTGAGATTGACACTTATAATTATCCATCCTGATGATCATTTGATGTTCGCATGCATGGTATTTTTATTTTTCTACTACTGAATAGTGTTAGATGCCCCATACTTGCAACCTTGTGTCACATCCTACTTGAGGCAAGTAATTTTAACACATGGCAAATTAAGAGCAATGATAAAAAAACAACAATAAACACAAATTGTTGTGTTACACACAATATTATTAGACCCTTATAAGTTATCTTCTTTAGTGGTCCTTTTTTTATTAATGTACAAACTCTAAAATTGTTGACATGGTTTTATCTCTCATTGTTAATCCTATAATTTGGACCTTTGCGTTTTACCTTTTCAGAAGTCAATAAACCTGTAGATAAAAAGTAGTTAATCTTCAGATGTGTAGCTGCTGAAAGATGATGCCTGCGTTTAGGAAAGAAACCAGCATTGTCTTCATGGGGCAAAACATAAGTAACAATATTTTAACAGTTACTATGTTAATGTTTAAAATGCTTTGTTGGGTCAGTAAAATGGTAATTCTGGATGGACATGAGTCCAATAGGATTATCTTCCCTTACTGCAGATTTTTGCAGATAGGTGGCTAGAGAATTTAAGTAGTAGCCCGGGAAATTCTAAGTCTCTTTCTTTCGGGCCAGCAATGAGTTCACATGGTTTAGGCACCTGGTACCTCTGGCCCTTAAGTGGGGGTATTTGCCCCCCCCCCCGCCCCAATTATTAGTAAGTGACATTCCTTTAGAAACTCTGTATCACTTCCTTAGGATGTAAGTCCTACATTTTTTAATATATATTTACGTATCTGTTCTCTCTATATTTCTGTACCTTTGTCATGCGTATATATATATACACCTTTCTTGTATGTCTTTTCGCCATGTGCTCACTAATTAAAGTCTATGTTTGTTATTATCTTACAATTCCTTTGTCAAATTAATTTATGTACAAAAGCCTTCCAACTTATAAGAACTTTACATCTTATAGCTTTATTGACTAAATAATCTCAAGGAAGTTTAGTTTTATCTCTCCTTGTTAATCCTATAATTTAGACCTTTGCATTTTACCTTTTCAAAGTTAATAAACCTGTAGATAAAAAGCAGTTCATCTTCAGAGGTGTAGCTGCTGAAAGATAATGCCTGTGTTTAGGAAAGAAACCAGCATTGTCTTCATGGGGCAAAACACAAGTAACTATTTTAACAGTTACTGTGTCAATGTTTAAAATGCTTTGTTGGTTTAGTAAAATTGTAATTCCGGGGGGACAGAGTCCAATAGGGTTATATTCCCTTGCTGTAGATTTTCACTGATAGGTGGCTAGAGAATCTAAGTAGTAGCCTGGGAAATTCTCTCTTTCTTTCGGGCCAGCAACAACTTCACATGGTTTAGGCGCTTGGTGCCTCTGTCCCTTAAGTGTGTGTGTGTGTGTGTGTGGGGGGGGGCTTTGCCCCCCTCAACCAATTATCAGTAAGTGACATTCCTTCAAAAACTCTGTATCACTTCCTTAGGACGTAAGTCCTACATTCTTTATATATGTTTATGTATCTATTCTCTATATTTCTGTACCTTTGTCATGAGTATGTATACATGTCTTTTCTCCACGTGCTCACTAATTAAAGTCTGTTTTGTTATTATCGTATAACACCTTTGTCAGATTAATTTATGTACAAAAGGCTTCCAACTTATTACAAAAACTTTACATCTTATAGCTTTATTGACTAAATAATGTCAAGGAAGTTTTTGAATAAGCAATACGCTATATTGTTAGACCTAATACATCTCATGTGGTGTAATGGTTAGCAAGCTAGATTCTCACTGTGCACCCCATTAATCTGGCCTTGTGCCACATCTAAGCTAAGCTTTGTAAATAAGTATATTGTTAGACCTTTAAATGCTATTCGCTGCATTTGATTTAACAATATGCTACGTTGATAGACCTTTAAATGCTAATTTCAATATTTACAAACGAAAATCTATGCTGCTGTATTGGAGGAAGAAAATGTTCTTTATAGTAAACTAGAGGTGGCTACCAGGCATTGCCTGGGTAGAGGGGAGGTGGGTAAAAAAGGTAGTCTCGCAGACCCATTATTGTTGAATCGCGAGTCGGATCCTCGCAGGAAGCCCCATTAGAATCCCTATGTAAAAAAGACCTTGCGTTGATCCAGACACTCTGAAAAGAAAAATTAATGTCTCCTATTCAAAATATTAAATGCAAAAAAAAATCCATGCTCTTAATTAAATTTTATTTTTTAATCATCTTCACGAATATAAATCAAATCTTCATTATTTTTGTTTTAAAAGCAAGATGTGGTGATAGTGAATGTATATATATATATATTTGTCATTAATGGTTTTATTTTCATAGTTTCCTCCAGACATATATGCACACAAAGTGCCCTTTATATATGTATAGATGTTTATTTTTATTATCTTTTATTGAAATTTTGACACTGCTTTCTTGCAGAAATTAGATACTCTAATTTCTCATCCAACTGCAGACTGATCTGAAGAAGATACATTCAGTTCATTTATTACAGAATTATATTACGTAGGAAGCGTGTGGTGTAATGGTTAAAGTCATGGGAAATGGACTCGTCGCCCCCAGTTCAAATCCTGGATGTGGTAATTGCATTTCACTTAGCGCTAATACTCTTGGGAAAGGTACAAATCCTACTCTCCCTCCAGCTATGGATAAATAGTAGGGCAGACTGGACTCTTTAACCTTGGTTAGGCAACTGGTCTAGGAGAAGGAAAACTCAACTGTTAATTACAGCAACCCCCAACCGTGGGACAGGCAGGCATGGTCACTGGTTTGGTGTCACTCTGTTGTGGTTCTTCCTCTTATGCCTTTTGTCCTTGAGAAGTGACCCTGCAGGTGTTTTCAAAGGAGAAGACAACTTATGAACATACAAGGAATGCAATTCCCTAATCTTTAAGCATAAAATAACCCTAGTTTCCTGCAACTGATAACTGTAACGCTAAGTGCACCTCCAATTAGCATGTATATTAAAAGCTTTAAAGATAAGTAAAATAAATTATGGTATTATACTAATTATATCCCACTTGAATAAATTAAACTTTAACTCTGATCCTAAAAACATAATCCAATAATCTATTGTTAAACTTTTAAGTTCGAGTACAGTGTTTTTTTTTTTTTTTTTTTAGTTTAAAAAATTTTTTTTTGTACATAGGGATTAAGTATTTTGGTTCAGTTTTAATGGTTATATCTACATTATATACTTATAACCATTAAAACTATCTATATTATCTACATTATGTACTTAACCTACTAACACAGCTATTCACCTTTTACTTTCATTTTAAACAAGTGTTCTGTGAATAGTGGCTTGCTTAGAACATACTCTGTATCAGAAAGGTGTTGTTGGACCTTTCAAGTAGAGATCAAATCCTGGATAGATAGCTGGAAGGATTTCCAAGGGCATCAAGACATTAATAAATTCAAATAGCCATGTCCAGAATTTGAACTCTGCTTGCCAAGTCCATTTTCCGTGCCCATGTCCATTACATGATCATTAGAAAAAAAATTGTTTATCAAATTCTTTTTTTCTAAATTGAATGAAACAGCAACATTAACAGGAAACCCTTTTTTTTTTTCCAATTTACATTTATTTTTGAAGAAAACACAGAATCCTGACATAAAAAATAAAAAATAAGGTCTCAATACAGACAAAAAAGAAAAAGTGAAAAATGTTCTGATCATGACATCCCATTGGGATATGAAGAAATGAAATAAGGAAAGTAGTTCATGTTTTGTATTGTTTCTTGGTTGGTTTGTCCAGAAAAAAAACAAAAAAAAAATTAAAAATATCTTCAGTTTTGCTGAAAAAAAAAAAAAAAGAAAAAGAAATAGTCCATAAATTAGAAAAAAATTATGTTCACCTCAAATTAGGATTTAAAAAATGTTTTATATTTGTTCTTCTCCACTGAACAATTTCCCTGCAATTTTTTTGTTTATTTTGACACAAATTCTTTCATAATTTTCCTTTTTTTTTTTTTTTCTCTCCAAATTCTGATCCTAATTTTTGTTTTTGGTTGTTTCTTTTGTCATCATAACAGCAGGGAAGTTTACAAATTGTTGCAATTTATTTTCTCAAGACTTATATCTTCATCTTTGTTATTTTCCAATTTCTTGTTTAATTTGATCAGCATATTCTCTGACCATCACTAGGTGAATTTAAAAGAAAAAAAAAAAAAAAGTAATCTTGACTCACTTGCACCACTGTCTAGTTGGTAAACGGAGAAAGAAAAAAAAAAATTTTTTTTTCTTAGCACTGTGTATAAACAAATACAGAGATGAGGATACGAGTCCCATATACACTTACAAATTTTTAAAATGTTTCGTTTCACATTGACCAAATGTATGTTTTTTTTCTTGACACTTTCAAGAAAAAAAAAAAAGATAAATTAGTTTGCAACGTCTCGTTTTACATTGACCAAACGTATGAATTTTTTCTTCTTGATGCTTACAAGATAAAAAAAGGAAAAGAAAAAAGAAAATTAAAAAAAGAAGATAAATTAGTTTGCAGACTGTGACCGGGCTTTTTTAACGTTGCACAACCATTTGATTATTCTTGCATTCCGCTCTACAATGGAGGTATTCTGCGGAGAGTTCTGCTGACGATCCACCATTTCTACATCTGACTGCCCTTTCTCGCTCCGGGAAATCCCGCTGCAGATACTACGAGTGTCTGGAGAGTCTAGGGAGCTGAGCGTTTCGAAAAAATCTGCATCCTTCTGCACTGACTCCTCCTGCTGCCGAAGCATCGGGTCGAGTATTGTTCGATCAATGCCCATTTCATTGAAGAACTTTTCTAGCTCGACACTAGCTCGAGATAAACGTGAACCTAGGTTGGGTATGTCAGACGTGCGTGTGTGCAGATAGGTCACATCTGACTGTGACCTGTGAATGGGTCGCTTTTGACGGCGAAGAACCACCCCCTCAGAGTTTCGTTGTAAAGGTGGGTTCTGAAAATGTTGGGTTATTTTTTCGGGTAACATATCTACGATGTCATCAACGGTGGCTGAATTGGGGAGAGGTAAATCCTCCAATTGGTCAATCATAGAAGTTGTCATAGGTTGAGATTTACTATGAACAGATGACCCCATTTCATCCATTTGGTTTGAGTTTGGTTTGAGACTAGTGTCCAACTTGAGTACTCCATTGGCTGGTTTTTGGTTGGGCTGACCGTCAGATTCGGTAGTAGAACAGTCAATGTCCATAAGTGATGGGTTGCTGCAGCCGAGGAATGATGGCGAGTTGAAATCATCGGAGGTTTTCAGCTGGGATAAATCATATTCAGACTTGGCACGTAAAGGCTGATTTGTCACAGGGTGGGACAGCCTGCAAAATAAAAATTTAAAAAGTATTAGAAAGAAAATAACTGAAAAAGAAAAAAAAAAAAAAAAAAAGTGACTATCATATATATATATATATATATACACACACACACACACACACACACTTCCATATAAGTGCAAAACTTACAACTAGTCATTTGGCTATTATAAATTGATCTATTTCAACTTGTGTCTTTATAAAAGAGTTCAGTATCTTCAGATAGCCATTCACACAATGGAAAAAAGTAAAAAATATATATTTTGCTGTGGACTCTTCCTTATGTAAAAACACAAAGATTTTAAAAAAAAAAATTCAATGGGAAATGGACTTGTCACCCCAAATCCTGGACATGGCTGTTTGCATTTCACTTAGTGCTAATACCCTTGGGAAAGGTATGAATCCTACTCTCCCTCCAGCTATGGATAAATAGTAGGCCAGACTGGGCTTTTTAAGCTTTGTTAGGCAACTGGTCTAGGAGAAGGAAAACTCTGAATTCAAACCTGTTGAACTCTACTTAAGAAATTGACCTTGTGTCACATCCTGCTCATCTGGAGGGGTTGGTAAATATATATATCCACAGTTTATTGATCATATTGAAATCTGATCTCTCTGATAAGATAAAGCATAAATTCTCCCAAGCTGTAACTGTGTCAGTGCTATTGTATGGCTGCACCACTTTGACTCTAACGAAATGCTTAGAGAAGAAGCTAGATGGGAACTACATAAGGATGATGTATGCTATCTTGAACAAATCTTGGAAGCAGCACCCCAAAAGAAAGCAGCTGTACGGCCACCTGCCTCCTATCACACAAATAAGAGAAGTTTCGTTCTCCTCACACATGGATGCACCAGTGTAGGCCAACCAGCAAGAACCTACATCAACCAACTGTGCATTGATTCTGGATGCCATGCAAAGGACCTACCAGAGGCAACGACCAATAGGAAAGGTTGATGAGAGAGTCATGGCTATCTGTGCTATTGGCATGACTTGATGATATGTATCAATTATTATGAGACAGATTGTACAAATCATAACATTTTGATTGTATAGTTTTCATATTCAGTTTTTATTAACCTGCTCAAAGGACATGTGAGTTTGTTCATCAACTTGATAATTATGATGGTGAACATATGAATTTGATGTTTGTACCTCATCAGGAGACACAATCCCACAAAAAACAAGAAAATTCCCAGATGACATTACTTCTATTTAATGGAGGTTTTTGAAGGAAATAATTACAAGTAATAATATCTTATTATTACTAGATGCTTTTAATTTTCATAAATATATCATTAATTTCATAGAATTATTACATCCAACTGGACATGTGATCACTCATTTTTCTTTGTCTTTTTTTCTTTGCTTTGTGTTATAATTTATTTCATGTTTTTATACAATTATTAAAAAAAAATTAGGGGGTTGAGAAGAGGAAGCTGGAACAGATTGATGGCATTTCAGTTTATTTTAAAAATGGGGAAAATTGATTTGATATATGAGGAAATTGAGTTACAAGCGGAAAAATTTCATAAGTTAAGGTACCATTGTATATCTTGAATTAAATTCTTATTAAAAATTATATATAATCCTAAAATTATTTTCCATTCCCTTTTAGGATGTATAATAAAACTGGAAAACCTGTAATAAAATAACCTTAGACTGGTTTACATGCCATTAAAATCAATCAATCAGATCCTGAGGTCAAAATCAGCATCATCCTGATGCTGATTTTAATGGCATGTCAACCAGTCTAGGGTTATTTTATGTCTAGAGGTTAGAGAATTGTGTTCATTGTACATTCATATTTACATTTTCTGTGAAGTTCTTTCTTAACATTAAAATCATGAAGCAACAAATTTATGCTAAAAAAATGTGGAGGCATGTGGTGTAATGGTCATTGTCAAAAGAAATGGGTTAGGCAACACTAGTTCAAATCCTGGACGAGGCTTTTTGCATTTATATAGCTCTCATACCCTTGGGAAAAACTGGGCTCTTTAATGTAGTTAGGCAACCAGTCTAGGAGAAGGAAAACAGAATTCAACCTTGTTAAAATCTGCTTAAGAAATTAACCAGGTGTTGCATCCTGCACATGATGGGTTGGAAAATACAGTCACATTTTTTGTGTAGTTATTTCTTGACATTAAAATCATGAAGCAACAAGTCTAGACTGAAAAAAACATCTCGATTCAGTCATAATAAGATATTTATAGTAGTGGAGTATTATATTCAAAGTCTTGTTTTTTTTTAAATATATATATATATATAGGCACATGGTTTAATTGTTAGAGTCGTAGGAAATGGACTTGTTGATGCGAGTTCAAATCCTGGATGAGGCTGTTTGCATTTAACATAGTGCTAATACCCCAGGGAAAGGTATGAATTCAACTATTCTTCCTCCAGCTATGGGTAAATATTAGGGCAGACTGAGCTCTTTAACCTTGGTTTGGCAACTAGTCTAGCAAAAGGAAAACTCCGAATTCAAACCTGTTAAGCTCCGCTTAATAAATTGACTGAATGTCACATCCTACATGTTGATGTGTTTGTGTGTAGATATATATATATATATATTATATATATATATATGGATGGATGGATGGATTATACCCCCCTTAGATATTTTGATAATTCTAAAGTAAAAGGTCAAGTGTATAATGAGGCAGTATTCAACTCTTGATAAATATACAAAGTTTGGGTAAACTCAAACACAGATAACTTACTTAGTTGTGGGATCTGACTGTCACTTGATCCCAGAAAATTGAAAAAAAAAAACTGATATTTTGTCAAACCATTATAACATCTTGAGTAGTGGCTAATTTATTTGCCATTTAACAAAACAGTTACACCATAATTCCTCTCTCTCTCTCGGTACTGTGAGGGGGGTGGAGTATAAGTAAGCTTGTTGCTTTCTCCTCGGAACTAAAAGTGCTCTCTCTATTTTGTTGTACATACTTAGGAGTATACAATAAATGCCAAATGAAGAAAGAAATGTTGGATTTTGAGTTCTACAATCGGCTAATTACGTTGACATTTGGGTTTTATGTATTTACTGACACCATGTAAATCTATACAAAAAAAAAAAAAAAACAAGTTTCCTTTTTTTGTTATTTATAAGAAGAGATAGGAGGAGACTTTCATACTCAAATAATCAAGAATGTCTAAAATAATTAATTTTGTTTATTTAAAATTATCAGGTTGATGAACAAACAATTCTTAATTCAGAGCATGCCAATAAACAAGCATTAAAAAAGAAAAAAAAAGACAATATGAAAAAAAATGAAATAGAAATAATATAAACATATGCAGTTAATATCTTATGATTTGTACAACATCATTGTTTAGGAAATTTATATACAAATGTAATTATTATGGTGCAGTAGATGGTGTATATATATATATATATAGGTTTGACAATCATCAGAAATTCACTTATGGACAAGCATTATAGGTTTGGTGTTGGTTTGAAGGCTATTAAGGTAACTATGGTGTTGTTTGTTAAAATATTTCATTTTGTAGGGTTATTTCCTTTATATATACTATGTATTTAAGTTTTAATGTTGTATTAAATTAGAAAGGCTTTTATCTTAACATTTTTCATTGAAGAGATTTTTGAGTTAGTGTTTATGTAGTAGGGCTAATGACCTCCATATATATTATATATATATATATATATATATAATAAATTGCTATAATAATATATTTAATTCATTTAAAAGAAAAATTACAGATGAAAGAAATTCCCAACTTATGTTTTATTGATTAGGCATAACAGATGGCACCATTGCAGAGGTGCAGTCGGCATATTGGCCCAACCAACAGGGCATATATATATATATATATATATATATATATATATATATATATATATATATATTTTCATTTTAAATTAAAAAAATTACTGAGGGAAAATTCCAAACGTCTGTTTTATAATGGAGAAGAAAAGTAAAAGCAATGTTTGACAAAATTTGTAGCCAGTATAAATAATCATAGAACAAATCCAAAAGAAATGTTTATTATAATAGACTTTCTCATTATTTAGCAGTGATACTCAATTGTTAACATTCTGCAAAACGTTTTGCATATGTATGTTTATTTATAAAAAAACAACATCCAAATAGCTAAAAAATGTCTTGTGTTACCAAAACAATGGATTTCTCATTGTGATAAGTTTGTTTGACTGATATATAAAGTCCCATTGTGTATATATATATATATATATATATATATATATATATATATATATAAATTAATTTTTAAAAATACTACTTTATATAGACTTATAAAGATAGTATAAGTGCAGATTAAATAAACAAAACAGTAAATGACAATAGACTCTGTTGGATAATCATAATTTAAAAAAAAAAAAAGTTTAATTCAGATTAAAAAAAAAAAAAAAAGAAAGGTTAGTTTTGCTTTGGAAATTTAGCAATTTTCTATGAATGATTTTTTGACTTATGTAAAATTAAATTTGAAATTGGAAAAAAAACAAACAAACAAAAAAAACTGAAAAATATTTTTTTTTATTTAACTGTAACATTTCTTTGATTGTACAGGGTGGTCCGAAAGTCTTGTCACCCCTGCATATTGTTTTAACTTTCATTATTTTAATAATATAAGTTATGGAATTATTTACCTAAATAAAAAAATAAATTATTTTCTAATTTTTAGTTATTTACTAAGCTTACTTAGATGTGGCACAAGGCCAAAAGTAAGGGGTGCCCAATGAGAATCAAACTCACTAACAATGGTCTGCAAATCTATCTTACTAACCATTATGTAATTATTTAATATAGATACAATTTACAAGAATCACAATATAAAATGTTGCTTGGTAATATATCATGTAATCTGAAAAAGTAGTTCCTTTATTTTGTAAGATTTTTTTTCTTTTGTTAAATATAAATACAAATTAATGCAATATCCTTAAAGTTTTTTTTTCTTTTTTACATGAAGCTTAATTATATTTTGACACAGGTTAAAGACATATCAAATTCATAAATTTAGAGAAGCAAACTTTAATACTGTATATACACTTGTGTGTATGTTGATCTTGTGTGTGGGTTAACCCTTCATTTATGGTCATAAGAATCCAAGCATGAGGACTTGCTCATTTGACCTCAGAATCTGATTGATATCTTATTATAATAGGAGATTGTGTGTTTGTTTGTTTGTAACCGAAACTATATTACTATACAAGTCACAATTCCCTTAGTTATTTATGTCACATTCTTCATGATTTTATTTTTATATAAACCTCAGTTATTAATAAAATTGTTTTTCATCATTAAGACTGTCGAGCATATCTACATACTAATACCATGCAATTTTATTTATAAATACAACAAAATAGCAATTTACAGTGTGAATGGGAAGGCTAATTTGCATATTGATCTTAAAAATTTGACTTTAATAAATATGTGCTTAGTATTATTGATTTCTAATTGTTTGGTTTTATCTTATTGAATATGAGAATCTTGAGCAAAAATCTTGGGGATAAATCTTAAAAGAAATCCATTAACAAGAAGAAATAACTGTAATATTATCCTTTACTTCCTATTTTAAGTAAATAGTTAAATTAGGAAAATTTATCAATGAAAAGCGGGAGTAATAGAAAATGATGGAAGAGTTAGTTTCAAAGTTGTTCTATTTTTCGATTATACCCCTCTGTTCCAAATTTTTTTTATCTGCATTCTTATTCAGTTTTATTAGCCTTTCTAATTTAACATGATATTTTATTATATTAAAACTTAAATACTTGCACCCGGAGGGTGCATATATTTGCTAGTTATAATAATAGCAATTTTACATATGTACATATATTGTAATAGTATATGGTTATCACTCTAACTTGGTGAGTTAGGATCAAGTTTTTATATGTATGTATGCGCAAATGACTGCACATTCACAAACACACCAGTAAACAGACATACGCAAGGTTATGCACACAAATACACAAACAAAATGCCCTTCCAAACTCTACGTACACTAAAAAATTGACTATATTAATCGGATTTAAAAAAAAAAAAAAACAACTTTCACTCTGTCTCATGAATGCGTGAAACCCGAAGTCACAAAAATTCACATGTTATATATATATATATATATATATATATATTACATGTGTGTGTGTGATTATTGTAGATCCAACAAGAGAAAAGTAAATATTTTCTAATGAAGAATGTCCACAAAATAGTTTGAATTTTGTTTTTAAAACTTATTGGGCATGACATATTTTGGACTGTTTAAAATTATATATATATATATTCACTGCACCATAATAATAGTTACATTTGTATATAAATTTCCTACCCTAATTATGAGAGAGGTGTGGTACAAACATAACATTTTGACTGCATATTTACTTTGAGTCCTTTCTATTATGTGTGAATTTCAACCTCATAAAAATTATTATTCATATTCAGGTGACATCATTTTTGGGGGTCTAAAAATCAGGTCTTCAAAATTAAACCTAAATACAAGAATATAAAATATATGTATTACATAATGTTACTCTTATCCTTAAATAATAATAATAAAAAAAAACAATTATCATTACTTACATTGAATCCAGAAAAAACAAAAAAAACAAACAAAGCCAAGTGTCTAAATAACAGCAAATTCCTTAAATAGATGTTTTTTTTTGTGTGTTTAAATATTCTATGAAATTGTGGTTATCCAGAAATTTGGGACACCGAGTAAGCTTAACCTTTGGATATAATTTGAAAATTTATTTCATTAAAAAGAAAGAAAGCAATCAACAGCTACTTGAAAATGAGCAAAAGAGAGGAATAAAAAAATGATGAAAAGGGGTGGGTGTTGGGGGGGGGGGGCGGTTAGTGAAGAGGTGAAAGTCAGACTCCAGTGTCAATGAGTCAGTAATCCCCCTTTCCTTTTGACTTTCTTGTTCCAACCATCTTTTTCCATATAATAATTCAATAACAAAAGCATTAACAATCAATTCAACCTTCTTTCCTATTTTCTAATTGGTGAATAATAATAATAGTATCCAAATTCATTTGCATATAAATCAAAATAATGAAATAATGTAACGAATAATTCACACGGAGAGACGATTCATTTCAGAAAAAAAAAACTTTTCTAAAAAGTTTTCACTTAAAAAAAAAAAAAAAAATGCAGACGTATTGAGATTTTAAAAAAATTTTTTAAATTCAAAACAAGAATTATAATTTTTGTTTTAAATTTACATATAATGGAAAATAATAAAGAATTATAATGTTTTATTATTTTCCATATTATATATTTACCAAATACTCTGCACAAACAGGATGTGACACATGGTCAGTTTCTTAGCGGAGTTTATCAGGTTTAAATTCAGAGATTTCCTTCTAAACTGGTTTGCCTAACCATGGTTAAAGAACCCAGTTTACCCATAGCTGGAGGGAGAATTGTTGGATTCATACATTTCCCAAGGCTATTAGCGCTATATGAAATGCAAACAGTCTCGTCCAGGATCTGTCGCATCCATTACACCATCACACGCCTCCATTTATTTTCCATATGTAAATTGAGGGTATAAGAAGTTGATGTGATATAGAAAATCTGGGGTCATTTTTTGATTCAGAGGTCAAATAACTTAAAATTGGTTAACTTTAAGACTTTTAAAAAAAATTTTTTTTAGAGCGATTTTGGATTCCAATTTTTAGGAGTAGGAAAGCTCTAGAATTCATTTTACAGGCAAAAACAGATTACAAAATGTTTTTCAAAACAAAAAGTTTTTCATCACTCCCCACAAAAAAAAAAAAAAATTGATAAAACTCAGTTCAAATTTTGGGGATTGTCTAATTTTAACAGCCCACATCTGGATGAAATTTCAGAAAAATTGAAGTGCAAAATTAAACATTTTTTTTGCAAAATGTTGTAGCTTTGGTTCTGAGCAAAAATCAAACTATCTTTTTGGTATAAATAATGTTCAATATATGTGAAATAATGATCGAAAACATTTTTTTGCCATAGATGTAGTGCCACATCGGGATATTGATTTTGCTATGAAAAAATCAGAAATCATCAATAAATTAAAATTGATTGACTTTAAGACTTTTTTGATAGTATTTTTTTTGAATCCTTGGGTAAAAATGCTTTTATAAACCAATTTTTAGTAGTAGGGAAGCTCTAGACAAAAACAGATTACAAAAAGTCGCCATTTTTCGCAACCCCTCCCCGACAATTTGGAGAGCTAAAAATCGACATAACTCTGCCAATTTTTGGGATTGCCTAATGTTATCATAATCCACACCTGGACAAAATTTCAGAAAAATTGAAGGAAGTGGGTGACATGGCCTGGGTGATGTGACATGGAATTACCCTATTGTATTATTTTTAGTCTGATATTTCACATTATTTATTCTGATATTTCAAAACCATTTCAACTCAAATATGTTTAGTCTTAATAATCAATCATGATATTTCATTTTGTCAAAGAGTCTTGTAGAATGACTGTCATGCTTCTAATACAACCAAAAAAGTTTCTCAACATCCATCACATATATCTATAAAAAAGCATACATAGACTCCTAACAACCTCTCCTATTATGGATGGAGCTCTCTCTGACGGCCTTTAACATATATACATATGTATGTATTTATCAGTTAAATTATCACTCTGGTCTGTGGGTGCGTCAATGGCCTAAAGGTTAGGAACTCTAACTGATGATAAATTAGTTGGGTTTTGATCCCGGCTGGAGGTCGCCTGTTATGTCTAGCCACACTGAGGAGTTGTGTTACGTTGAAACACTTTGTCTGTGGATGACTGTATATATATATATATATATATTCACCAACCCCTCTGCATGAGCAGGATGTGACACAAGGTCAAATTATTAAGTTTACAGGTTTGAATTCTCCTTTGAGTTTTCCTTCTCCTAGACTGGTTGCCTAAACAAGGATAATATATATATATATATGTAAAGAGAACAAGATTTTATTTTGCACAACTCCTTAATATTGGCAATACAAAATAAATTTTGTCTGTTTCACACTTGTCATAAATATTAAGGAGAGACGTGTTTCTTATCTGAGTTGTGCAAAATAAAATCTTGTTCTCTTTACATTATATATATATATAAGGGCCGGGTTAGCTCAATCGCTAGAGTGTTTGGCTAGAAACCACAAAGTTCCTAGTTTGATACCGGCCCTCACCAACCCAGCGTATGAGTTGCACAGGGAAAGTGGTAAAGTCAGGAGCTGATGGTATGTGTGGTGCTCCACTTCAGACGTAAAAACAATCTCTCCTTGGTCTAGCGCTAGTGAAATGGGGATAGACCCCTTGCTGATTGGCTGATACTGACTTTAGGCCACCCTGACTACTTATATATATATATATATATGTCATCCATAGAAACAGACAGAATTTATTTTATAAATGTTATATTGTAAAAAAAAAGAATAAAACTGAACTCTGGCATATAATTATGGTTTAACAATATTCCCTAGATTAACACTATGGTTCCTATTATCACAGGTCTTATTGAATAGGGCTTTCTTTTTTATTTGCTAGTTTCTTCCTTTTTTTTGTACCCAAGTTCATTGTCTGTTCAATGACTATTGAGGGTCCTCCAAGTCGTCATTAGGGTCATGTTATTATTCCCAAGCACTCAATATCCAGAATAAAACAATAAATTACCCATACACTTTCCCCACATCATTCTTTTTGTCTTATTTATGAATACCAGGCAGATTCCAAGTTATCATCTTAGTAGAGGTACTACCGTCATTAGCATCACAATCATCATTATGGAATTTTCTCTTAAATATGAAACAGACAAAATTAGTGAATGAAAATTCAAAACCATTTCAACTCAAATATGTTTAGTCTTAATAATCAATTTTGATATTTCATTTTGTCAAAGAGTCTTGTAGAATGACTGTTTTTTCTCTGACAAGCTTCCAATACAACCAAAAAAATTTCATATATATATATATATATATATATATATATATAAAAAAGAGAGAACAAGGTTTTATTTTGCACAGCTCAGATAAGAGACAAATAGGTTTCTCCTTAATATTTATGACAAATGTGATACAAACAAAATTATTGAATGAAAATTCAAAGCTATTTCAATTAAAATATGCATAAAAAAATGTAAGATTGAACGTTTATTTTCTCTCGATTAACATGTTGAAGATGTCTCCATGCGTATCAACTGTTTTCCTAGGACATCATCATCTCTAATTTTCTGCTTACCTGATTATATTACTAAGTGCATGGCCTGGTGCCAGTCCGCAGCAGACACAGAGGTGAGGCCAGATTAGGGTAAAGGAGTATTGGGTGACGGGTGAGGGGGGCGGTTGTTATGTGACTCAGAAAAATAAAGACCTTCTTCCTTTCTTTCTCCTTCCTTCCTTCCAACCACCTGCTTGCCAATCATTTTGGTGGGTGGGAGGAGATAGTATCCCGGCACAAGGTGTGAAGCTGCTCTAAAGTCATCAGTTCCACTACCCTCATTCCCTCCTCCCCTTCCTTCTTACAAGCCCCCCTTCCAACCCCCCACCCCAGCACAGTCTTCCCATGACTCAAACCTTGGCTATTGATTTGTTCTGCCTTCCAGAAAATGGTTAAAATAAAATAAGAAAGGGAAAAGAAACAAAGACAAATAAAGAAAAGAAAGAAGAAAAAAAGAAAGATGATCAGAGATAGAGAAAAAGTGTATAAAAGGAATGGAGAAGAGGGTAGAGGAATAGAAAAGAGAAAAAGAAAGGGTATACAAAGGGAAGGAGTAAAGGGTAGAGGAATAAAGAAAAGAACAAAAAGGGAAAATAATAGAGAAAGCATATACAAAGGAAAGGAGTAGAGGGTAGAGGAATACAGAAAGGGAAAAAAAAGAAGACAGAAAGAGAAAATGTATACAAAGGGAAGGAGTAGAGGGTATAGGAAAAAAGATAATGAAATAAAATAAGGTAAATAAAAACAAAGGCCTTGAAGAGAAACTTTGGATACAGATGTAGTCTGATGACGAGGAAGGTTTCTGATATTTCTCTCTAAAAAAAAATATGCAACAGTACATATGAATCCTTTGAGGCAAAAAAAAAAAAAAAATAAAAAAAAAAATAAATAAATAAAAATAAAAATGGCCTTAGATTTTGATGAGCAAAATAAATAATAAATAAATAAAAAATTCAACAGTACAAGTAAGTCCTCCGGGGCAAAAAAAAAAAAATTGCCTTAAATTTATAGGAGAAAAAAAAGAAAAGAATTGCTATTATTAATCAATTCCACTGGTTGCTTGTCTTATTGGTGGAAGTCGTAGAATCCCCACTGCAATGCAAAACTAAGCAGCTGCCAACTTTATCCATTGCACTCTTAAGTGATGGCTCAGTGGTTATGGAATTGAATTAGGTGAAGAAGGTTCATAAACTCTAAATTTTAGGGTTAAGAGATTATCTTCCTTACGAGTAGCAAAAGTCTTAATGCCTATTGGCACGTTCTAAAGAAACTATTATCCACTTCACATTCAGAAATCAATGGAGGGACATTACCCCCCTGACCTATGGGGTGGGGTGCCATGCTGACATATTTGGAATCTTCCAGGGCAAGGATTGTTACTTGGCAACTCCCATCTCCTCTATATGTAACATACAATATGGAGGCAAATGACATAATGGTTAACATCATAGTTATTTACTAAGCATAGCTTAGATGTGGCACAAGGTCAGAAGTATAAGGCACCCAGTGAGAATCGAACTCACTAACAATGGTCTGCTAATCAGGCTTGCTAACCATTACATCTTGTGAGGTGCCCTAATGGTTAACATAATAGGAAATGGACAGAGTTAAAATTCTGGACGATGGTTGGGTGATGGATTTTAATGGCATATCAACCATCTGGGGTTATTTTATACCTAGAGGTTTGGTTAGGTAGTTTTGTTTTACGGCATATGAAACTTTTTTGGATTATTTAATGCCGATCCAAGGTATTTTGATATCGGGTTGCTTACAGTATGTGCTGTTGCTTAAATGGTCACCCATCTAAGTATTGAACAGGCTTATTGTTCCTTAACTTTGAAAGCACTGGTTCCCACTAGATCACCAATGTGACTTGACCGTAAGACCTAGAGGGAATAATATACATTGTAAGTTTACATTTTTAATGATATGTTAGGATTGTGTTCAGGAGGTTACTTTTTTATGGTACTGATCAGGTTTATATTTATATTTTTTGGTATAATTCTATTTCTCTCAAAAAGGATAGAACGTTATCTATGTTGACATTTTGAAATAGGTCTTTCATATCATTTGCATAAAAAGGTTATCTGGTGAGAGCAAAATCTTTACAATCTATGAGGAAATGTTTGACATATTTCCCAATGTGATTGTTGTTCTTGTTCAAGTATAAAGGAGTGCATAAGTCTTGTGTGACAAATTCTGGACAAGGTTGATTGTATTTCACATAGTGCTAATACCCTTGGGTAAAAGTATGAAGAATCCAACAATTCTTCCAGTTATGCGTAAATAATTGAGCAGACTGGGCTCTTTATTCTTGGTATGTCAACACATAGGAGAAGGTAAACTCTGATTTCAAACCAGCACTACTCTGCTGAAAAATTGACCTTGTGTTGCATCCTGCCCATGGTGAAGGGGTTAGATGAATACATAAAATATGTTGTATTGACTTACATGGTACCAGTGGTAAGAAATGACCTCTAACCTGAAATTACACACACACGCACAAAATGAGCCTGTATATTGCAGACTTAACAAGTACATATCAGTTGGCCATGTCAAGCATTATCACCTATTTGATTGTCCCAACCCTATTGCCCTTAAGGCAAGACCCAACCCTTTTTATCATATGTGCTAGAAAGTGGTGGCTGAGGGTCTTCATGTCCTGGGAACAATGTTAAACTCTATTTGATGGAGGTCTGGGGAATATGGAGTACCCCTTCATCACTATTACCCTCTGGTCCACTCTGACGTAGAGTGACAGTACCTGTTAGGGTCCCATCTCTGGGTTAAATAGAAAATTTGTTTATAAAAAAAAAATTGAGTTTAAAAATTTTTCTTCCAAACTATTGCTACGAATCATTCAAAATTTTGCCCGCATTAAATGACCCACTGAGGTTGATATGCCGTAAAACAAAACAAACAAAATCCTTAGCCTGATGATGAAAGAATAATTTATCTTATATAAATATTTTTTTGGGGTGGGGGGGGCTTCCTAGATTTGTTCAAGACAGCACACAGAAGACATGCTGGACACTGCTGGGGAAGCAGCTTTAACATTTGGTGACAAGTTACTTCATGGAATACTCAAAGAATGGGGGAGTGGTAGTACCTGTTAGGGTCCCATCTATGGGTTAAATAGAAAAATGTGTTTATAAAAACGAAATTGAGTATCCATTGGGAATGACTTTATTTCAAAACTTTGTCCGCATTAAATGACCTACTGAGGGTGATATGCCGTAAAACAAACCAAAACAAACCAATAAAATAATGGGAAGTGCTAGCCTTATCAAAATAGATGACCTAGTACCGACTGAACTGATTTGTGATGCTATTTAAAAAAAAAAGCAGAGTAAAAGATTGGTGAAAGAAAGGTTCCGTTGCACAGACATAACATAAACTAGCATTATTAACTTAAATATCTAAATTTTGGTTGAGAAATGTTTTTAATGAAATTTGATACACACTTTGAAATGTTAGGAATGTTCACCTAAAAAGATGAGCTTCTGTTCTTTGTATGTAAAGGGTGAATTAATAGTCATATCAGTTTCTCTTTAAGTCTAAATAAACACACACACACACACACACACACAAGATAACAGATATGGTAAAGTCATTAAATACTGAGCTTTGTTTAACAACTTACTCTTGAAAGAAAGAAAGAATTAAGTTTTGTATATAGAGTCTGGGAGTTAGAGTGATTTTTGAATAGTTATTCATTTTTTTTTTTTTTTAATATAGAAAGTTGAAAAATATTTTAGCAGTAATAAAATATATATAAAAGTTGTTGGGGTTGCTTAAAGTCGGTATCAGCCAATCAGCAAGGGAGTCTATCCACTTTTCACTAGCGCTAGACCAAGGAGATTGTTTTTGCGTCTGAGGCGGAATGCCATACCTACCATCAGCTCCTTACTTTACTGCACAGATCTCTGTACTGCTCATATGCTGAGTTGGCGAGGGCTGGTATCAAACTCTCTCTCTCTCTCTCTATATATATATATATATATATATATATATATATATATATATACACACACACACACACACACAGTGATGCTGATTGCTTTTTGATTTAGTGCGTCCTGGTACGCACATATTTGCATTGAATGAGTCCCCGGGAAAATTTATGGCTCCCAACTAAAGTTTCTTAATAGATTGTAGGGTTTTTATTTATGATCTGGGGAAACAACTAAAGCTGTCTAACTCCTATCTTGTAACCTATCCTGTGTAACTTATTTTTAAGAAACTATTGAAATGTATTTACAGTTAGTTTGAAGTGGTGAGGGAAGAAAAAAGAAAAAACCTGGAATGCATGGATATGATTTTACTACGTCAGGGACGCAGGACGCGTACCTATCAGCATCTCTATGTATATATTATAAAGGACAGGTTCAACTGAAATAATTCTCAAGTCATCTTGGGTCCCAGTCATTTCTTTGGGTCCTTTTTACTTCCTTATGGTCACTCAGTTCAGACTTTCTTCAAGCACAATGCAAGTCTCAGTGATAATCTCCATGCATGGCTAAGTCATAACTGCCCAGATCAGTTGGCTGGTCATGTCACATCCTAGCACCTATATAATTTTCCTGACTGTATTCTTCAAATTACTAATATGGCAAACACCCAACTCTTTATCATATAGGTGTTATCCTAGACAAAGAGTCTACACCACTTTAATATAAATAATTGAGATATATATATATATGTGTAATTACATTTCAAGATATTTTGGTAATGTTTCTAAGTGCCTTTAAAATCTGTTATTTACTTTGTCAACTTTTGTTTGGTTCTTTAATGACAAAAACAGTTTTTCCCATTTTGATTTTTGTGAGCAATTATATAGTTTCAAGTAAGCAAATACAAATAATTTTCACACAGTTATAGGATTTCAAGTATTTGTATTTGATAACAATACTTTATACAATTGTATGGTTTCATGCTCAGAGTTGCCGAAGTATGGAATAAACTACCTGCATCCGTTGTAGGCTACCAAAACACTGCATCTTTCAAGGCCTCCATGCTTCCTGTAATCCGCCAACACTATACCTGATACCCCCATCCACACATATGCACGTATGCGCACATATACATGTATATTATTACTGTACGCTATTCATGTTCCTGACACTAATACATTATTCTATGTACTAGACATGAGACTTTTATGAGTTGTGGTGCACCTGAGCACTGTACACAATAAATTTCATTTCATTATTTAATTATAATAGACAAGGAAAAAAAAAAGAATGTAGATTTTCTTGTGCCAGCAAACTCACAGAGAGTAAGCTAAAAAGCTGGACAAATACCTGGACCTTGCTAGAGAAATGGAAAAAAACAAACATGAAAGTGACAGTAATACCAATCATCGTTGGGATCCTTAAAACAGTCCCCACAAAAAGTGACTCAATGAACTGGACATTCAAGGAAGAATTGAAACCATTCAGACCACAGCACTACTAAAATTGGCTAGGAGACTTAAAAGAATCATAGAGAACTGAGGAGACTTGCTGTCACTCAGGCTCCCATGAAAAACCATCAGTTAGAGTCTATTGAAGACTAATAATTCCTATGTAATACATTGATTTTCAAACTGATCATTTTGATCCAGAGATGGGACCCTTACAGGTTTGGTTTAGTCTTTTTGTTTAATGGCATATCAATCTTTGTGTGTTATTTAATGCTTAAGCCACCCTTGTAGAAGAACAGTACTGATACTATTTAACCCATAGATTATGAGGTTTAGTGTCATACCTAGGACCCCCAATTCGTTTTTTTTGGGGTGGGTGGGTGGTGGTTAATTTGCTTTATACATATTTACCACCATGCGAGTAGGATGTGACACATGGTCAATTTCTTAAGCAGAATTTCACAGGTTTGAATTATGAGTTTTCCTTCTCCTAGTTTGGTTACCTAATCAAGGTTAAAGAGCCCTGTCTGCTCTACTATTTACCCATAGCTGGAGGGAGAATAATTGGATGCATACCTTTCCCAAGGGTATTAGCACAATGTGAAATGCAAACAGCCTCATCCAGGATTTAAACTATGTAATTGTTGTAACCTAAAAAAAGCTTAATAAATGAGAAATAACAAAATGGACGTTGGAAATGAAATGGAATCTTTTATAACATTAACAAAATACAATATTCGCAGCGTGGAAGAAGGTAACCCACTGCAAGTGGTATAAGACTACTCAGTATAATACTCCCGAATTTATGAGGATTGGGACTACCATTAATGTTCCTAGGTAGGGTATATAACAGTAATACAAATAATTAGCCCTATAATTTACCCATAGCTGGAACAAGAAACATACCTTTCCCAAGGGTATTAGTGCTACGTGCAATGCAAACAGTCTCGTCCAGGAATTGAACTCATGTCACATAGTCCATTTCCTACAATGATAACCATTGCACCATGGAGCCTCTGTTAATCTTTACTTTATCTGAAGATCAAGGTCACCATTGAAAAGAGCAAATCCTAAAGATGTCTGTTTGCTTGAATCTTATTCCTTTTGTTCAAAATAAAATAATGTCACTAGGCCCAAAATGGCTTCTAATTAGCTATGGCAAGCAAATGCTACCAAACAAAACAAAAAACAAAACCACTAGCACCACCCCAGTTGCTGCCCTGAAAAAGTTATTTTTATTTTATTGTCCAGAAAGATTTTTAGTAAAGCCCCAGTGCCATTCAGGAAATTACAACAGTGAGTGGTGATATAAGGAGACAGCCCTACAATGTACATCACATAAAGTTGTTGAAGATAAGAGCTTAAAAGATTGGCCTGTGAAAATGGAAGAAGAAGAAGAAAAAAAAAAAAGAAAAAGATCTTCCTATAATAGACACAGAAATATTTAGTTCTAATGGTTAAAAAGTTCAAGTAACTTTCACTAACACAAAACATTTGTTGTATTTCACAGGCTGAAATACCAAATTTACAGTCCTATTACACATTACTCCTACAGGACTCATTTTTTGAGAGAAAGAGAGAAATAAAGACGGGAAAAAGAAGAGAGAGAGAGAGAGAAAGACGGGAAAAAAAAGAGAAGAGAGAGAGAAAGACGGGGGAAAAAAGAGAGAGAGAGAAAGACGGGAAAAAAGGAGAGAGAGAGAAGACGGGAAAAAAGGAGAGAGAGAGAGAGAGAGAGAAAGACGGGAAAAAAAGGAGAGAGAGAGAGAGAGAGAAAGACGGGAAAAAAGGAGAGAGAGAGAGAGAGAAAGACGGGAAAAAAGGAGAGAGAGAGAGAGAGACAGAGAGAGAAGACGGAGAGAGAGAGAAAGACGGAGAGAGAGAGAGAACAGGCTTTCTCTCAGTCAATATAATACATATAAATATCAACACACACACATATAACAATGGAAGAGCTGAGATTGCAAAATGTTTGTATGAAACTGGAAAGAAATAAGTGTAAGAAAAGTAATATGAAAGTTTTTATCAGATCTCACAAGGATTAATCCACTTGTTGCTATTATGGTGATGTTACCCAGAAAACACCAGTCCCATTAGATCACTAAAGTTAAGCAGTGATGAGCCTGTTGAATACTTAACTGGGTGGCTAATTAAGCAATCTGAGTCCTTTGTTTATCAAAATGACTTGATTCAGCATTAAATGACCCAAAAGACAGTTGATATGCTGTAAAACAAAACAACCAAACCAAGTCACATTGAAACCACGAGTTCCTGCAAGATCACCAAAGTTAAGCAGTGATAAGCCTGTTCAATACTTAATTGGGTGTCCACTTAAGCAACAACAGGTACTGTAAGCAACCTGAGTGCTTTGTTTATCAAAATGACTTGATTTAGAATTAAATAACCCAAAAGGGGTTGATATTCTGTAAAATAAACTAACCTCTTCTTGTTGGGACAGGTAATGTTAACAGATTAATAATCATTCTAATTTCTGTCTCATATTGTGTGTGTGTGTGTGTGCGTATTATATATATATATATATATATATATAATAAAGTAAGCCTAATGAGTCAGAGAATATCTACCTGGGTTTCTCCTAATGTATCATCAAGATAATTCTGGGTTCAGGATTTTTTTTTATACTGTCAGAGTTTAGAAATAAAAACAGAAATATATATAATATATATATATATATTGATCAGAAAAAACATTTCTATTTTTACGACAGGGTCATACCCACATCTTTGACAATGACCAATAATGGTGAAAAATATTCTGGTTACAACATCAGAGATTTTGGACAATTTCTAAACAACCTTCATCCACAATTGTGACATCTCACTCGTGAATATGAAAAGGCTAATAAGAAATTTAACACCAAATCCTTGTCTATCATTCTTTAATAAAATAGTCCTACAATGTATATATAGCAATAGTATATGGTTTCTGTTTATGTTCTATATAATATTGTGTTGCCAAAACACAATTTTTCTTCCCATCTCGAATGAAATTATGAATAGCCTGCAATTTTTTCCTCATGAGGTTACCTAATTTGAATATTTTGCTGTAAAATTTGCTTATCAAAAAAAAAAAAAAAAAAAAAAGCATCAAAATGATTAACTTATTTTTCATCATTTTCAGTTTTATTTTTTGAATAACCTGTTTTTATTTTTTTAAAATAAGTATTTGCAATTTAGGAGTAGCAACCAATCTAGGAGAAGGAATTTAAATCAGATGTACTCTACTTAAAAACTGACCTTGTGTCAAAGTCTCCCATTGTGGTGTAATGGTTAGCAAGCTAGTCTTGCAGATCCATTACTACTGAATAGCAAATTCAATCCTAGCTGGATACCCCATAATTGCGACCTTGTGTGATCTTCTACCTGTGGCAAACGGATTGGAATAAAAAAAAGGGCATCCCATCATGGTGTAATAGTCAACAAGCTAATTTTGTAGATTCATTACTACTGAATAGCAAGTTTGATCCTCACTGGATGCCCCATATTTGCCACCTTGTGTCACAATCCTGCAAATGGGTTGGGTATATACCTACTAGAATCACATTTACTTTTTTAAGAATTGTAACCACTAAAAAATAAACAAAAAAAATTCATTGGAATTTTGAAGAGATTTTATATTATTATTATTAGGTAACATAATAAAAGTTAATAAGTAAATAAAAATAAACCTTTAATCTCACCACTTAACTAGAAGTAATGAGAGAAAATGTTTGTTCTTGTTAAATATTCTTGGGTGGATGCAGAAACAAATAAGATAAAGTAATTTTTGCTTATTACGTAAATAACAAAATAAAAAGGGTTTGGCTGCGACTAATTAAGTAAAAATGTTTTGTACATTAACTTCTTTCTTTAACCCATTCCTCACACAGACATTAACTCTTTTGATCATTATAGCATTACATTCACTCAGACACACACACACACACATATATATATATATATATATATATATATATATATATATATATATAATATATATACATACATACATACATAGTTATTTACTAAGCTTAGCTTAGATGTGACACAAGGCCAGAATGAGGCGCCCAATGAAACTCACTAACAATGGTTTGCAAATCTAGCTTGCTAATTATTACACCACGTGAGGTGCCCCCTATATATATATATATATATATATATATATATATACACACACACACATATATTGGTTGTAGGCAGATGTAATAGGGTGTTCTGGGTATGACATTAAAATGTGTATGCTGTAGTGAGGTTCTGGAGCTTTATGAAGTGTAAAGTCACCCCGACCTTTGTTGCTATGATTCCCAGGTCAACTCTGCTGACCCACAGTGGTAGTACCTCTTAGATTGGTTGGTTACTTTGTTAAATGACATATCAACCTTTATGAGTTATCTGTCCTTGTAGAAGAATGGTAGTGGGACTATATAACCCATAGTTACGGGGGATGAGGGAGATTCATACCTTTCCCAAGAGTATTAGTCTGATAGTGAATGTAATTGTGTAACTGGAGTTTGAACACACTTTGATGTCAAAGTCCAACATATTAACCATTACGCCATGGGGAACCCCTCCCTGTATCTCTTACGGGGGGTCCAATTCTATTGATGAAATAGATCAGTTTTAAAATTCTTAGCATTAAATAAGAATACTTGAAACCACATCACTGAGTGAAAGTTATTTGTAATAAGAATAGATACTTGAATCTTTTGAAATATTATAATTGCTTGCAAGAAAAAGAAGAAAGAGGAACAACTGACTTCAGCATTAAATAATCCAACAAAGATTGAAGTGTCATTAAAAAAACAAACAACCAACAGAAGTGAATAGGGTAATCAACCTAATGGGGAAATAACTCAGTCGGTAGAGCGTTCAGCTAGAAACCACAAGGTTCCTAGTTTGATACCGGCCCTCGCCAACTCAGCGTATGAGTAGCACAGGGATCTGTGCGGTAAAGTAAGGAGCTGATGGTAGGTGTGGCGTTCCACCTCAGACGCTAAAATAATCTCCTTGGTCTAGCGCCAGTGAAATGGAGATAGACTCCCTCGCTGTATGGCTCATACTGACATTAGGCCGCCCCAACGACTTTACTTTTACTTATAAAAAAAAACGATGCTAATGTGTTAAATCTAATATTATTGAATTCCTAATATTTCTGTACATACACACATATATATATATATATATATATATATATATATATATATATATATATATATATATATATATATATATATATTATATACAGACGTGTGTGTGTGTGTGTGTGGGGGGGCATCAGATTCCAGCACTTAATTTTAAATATACACCCCAAGCAAAAATGTTATCTCCAGTATAGCTGATGAACTGAATAAATTAGTGGAATGTTTATAAGAATCTCCCTCTCTGTGTTTATATATATATATATATATATATATATATATATATATTATATATATGTGTGTGTGTGTGTGTGTGTGTGTGTGTGTTGAAAAATGAAAGTGAATCCGATAATTATGTTGAAAAAATAAATGAAAGGAAAGAAAATGTTGAATGGAGAAAAATTATTTATTGGCACTCTAATAAATAATTTTTATCCATTCAACATTTTATCTCCTTTTATTTATTTTTTCAACATTTTATATATTTATATCCACACACACACACACACACACACACACAAGCACTAAAACTCCATCATTTGTCATAGTGACATAGAAACCACTTTTCTTACTTTCTTCCTCATTTATCTGTCTCTTACTCCAACTTTCCCCAAAACCACTCCCCTGCAGAGGGGGTAAGCCCTCCCCCCGAGCTGTGATAGTGATAGGCTTCTACTTCTAAT
This sequence comes from Doryteuthis pealeii, assembly GCA_023376005.1. Taxonomy (NCBI): domain Eukaryota; kingdom Metazoa; phylum Mollusca; class Cephalopoda; order Myopsida; family Loliginidae; genus Doryteuthis; species Doryteuthis pealeii. The sequence goes on from CM042160.1 coordinate 87,087,231, forward strand.
GCACCTCTAGACAAAGTATTCCCTAGATAACTTGACATACTGTTAAAATCAATCTACCAAAACTTCTTTCACTACCACCTCCAATAATACCCCACCCCACTCCACACCAGTTCATTTCATAATGTTAACATACACACACTTATAATGTATATATATTTACCAATCCTTGCAACATGAGCAGAAGGCAACACAAGATCTATTTCTTTTTTTAATGCAAAATTCAACAGGTTTGAATTCAGAGTTTTCTTTCTCCTACATCAGTTGCCATACCAAGGTTAAAGAGCCCAATTGACCTTACTAGTTACCCATAGATGGATGGAGAATAGTAGGATTCATATCTTTCTGGAGTTTTAACTCACATACTATGATATTGCAGTCCAGCACTTTATTCACTATGTCACAGGGATGCCCCCCCCCCAACTGAGAGAAGGGGAGAAGAGAAGAACAGTAATGGTACTATTTAACCCATAGTTGGGGGGATGAGGGGATTAATCCAAAAGTGAACATAATAGCATGACTGGAGTTTGAACTCGCCCACACAATGTTTCAGTCCAGCACTTTATCCACTAAGCCCACCCAACTGAGGGATTGGTTTGGTTTACGGCATATCAACCTCAGTGGATCATTTAATGCCAACTAAGTTTTAAAATAAATTCATTCTTAATGGATACTCATTTTTTTTTATAAACTAATGTTTTTCTATTTAACCCATAGATGGGACCCTAACAGGTACTACCACTCTGGGTCAGAGTGGACCTGGGAGCAATTTTGAAGAAGGAGTGCTCCATATTCCTCAAACCTTCAGAAGTGGAACCTCATCATCAGATAGAGTTTAATGTCACTCCCAAGACATGAAGACCCTCAGCCACCGCCTTCTAGCACGTATATCATAAAAAGGGTTGGGACAATCATACAACTGAGGGGGAATAGGAGAAGAGATGAATAAATATCAAAGTGCATTAGCCTTGTTCAGAATTTGAACTTGTCATGCCAAGTTCAAATGTATCTGTTGCTAACTTTATTTTTATTCACTGCCAGGGTCTATTTTAGAATTCAAAAGTGTTTAGTTGTCTTTGGTGCAACAAAATATCAGCATTAAAATGCACCATAAGATTTTATCAATTTCAGTTTTGTTTTTTTAAATTCATTTTATTTTATGCAAATTTTGCTTTTTATCTGTAAGAAGAACCAAGATGCCTCACCCACTAGTGTTAAAGAATTTTGTCTGTCCTAGCACATGTCTGTTTGCATGCATATATGTTTTTAAAAAAAAACCCAAATAAATACAAGGTGTGTCAAAAGTATCAAGACTGAAGCTATTTACCAAGATAGAAATGAACAAGGAATAGAACGTTAATTTGTTTCAGAATACAAAGTGTGTCAAAAAGAACAAAAAATCTTGATACAAGGTGTGTCATAAAAGTACTGAGTTTGAAGGTGTATTTACCAAGATAGAAATGAATAATGAATGGAACGTTAATTTTTTTCAGAATACAAGGTGTGTCAAAAAGTACAAAAACTTTCGATACTTTTTTGACACACCATGTATACATATACTTACAGGTTCATGAGTTGACTATATATGTGTGTGTGTGTGTCTATTCTATATCTATCTAAGTTAGGGTAGTGAAAGCATAGTCAATGGCATTTGGTAACTGTCAGTTTCACACTTATATGATTTTCAAATGAAGGCATCTGATTTGAAAATCCCATAGCCGAGATACCCTAACTTAGATATACATGCTCTATCAATGATATTGAGCACTCTTTACTTATAAATATAACAAACTATATTATCAATATTAATATATAGCCTTCAAAACAACCACCAAATCTATATATATATATATATATATATATATATATATATATATATATATATATTATTTATATTTTTTGCTTGAAGGCAGTTACAATGCGTATATTGTATAAAATTCAATAATTGATGAAAATAATCATGACAAGCGAACTTGGCAAATATTTCTGTCAGAGGGAAATCGTGAGTATACATCGCTGATGAGACGTAATAAAGTTGAAACGGCTGCTGTACGATGTTCTACGTACTGGGCAATATTTGCCGAGTTCGCTTGTCATGATTATTTTCATTAATTATCGAATTTTATACAATACACACATTGTAACTGCCTTCAAGCAAAAAATATAAATAATAATATACTTTACTCAACAATTCATCAAAAAAGCAAATTACCTTAATCTCATATATATATATATATATATATTCCAAAAGTCCAGAGAAGAAATCTTCCTTACGACACAAGAGTTTTATTTAAACAAAACCAAGTCGCAGTTTGAGAGCTCAATGTGTGCTCTTAATGTTAGAGTCACAGAGCAAATTTATAAGTAAGGAAATAACAAAAGACTTAGAGATTTAGCATTATAGTAATATAAATAAGAAATAACAAAAGACTTAGAGATTTAGCATTAAAGCTCCCTGAAATAGACTATAATGCTAAATCTCTAAGTCTTTTGTTATTTCTTTACTTATATATATATTTTAAAACTGGGCTCATTTATTAAGTTACAGGCTGAAATAAATTTATAATAAACAAATGACAATTTGTTAAGTTTTTCTTTTTATTGAAAACACAGACACACACACACACACACATACATATATATATATATATAACCTGGCTATATATGAAAATAATGCTAATAACCCAAAGAAAACGTTTACCCCCCCCCCCAATGTACTTACAATCTAAGGCCGTTGAAATTGAATCATCCAAAAATAAATTTATGATTTTGTATTTTGAGGAAACCTTTCCTCCTTTTCTTCCGGCAATCAGAGGAAAGGTTTCCTTGAAATATTGCAAAATCATAAATCTATTTTTGGATGCTTAAATGGTTTAAGATTATAAGTGCATTCTGTTTTTTTTACTTTTATGTTTTCTTAGCATTATTTTAGTATATAGGCCATGAATACATGGAACCCACACACACACACACATATATATATATATATATATATATATATATCTAAGTAAAGTCGTTGGGGCGGCCTAATGTCGGTGTTGGCCAATCAGCGAGGGAGTCTGTCCCCTTTTCACTAGCGCTATACCAAGGAGATAGTTTTTGCATCTGAGGTGGAGCGCCACACCTACCATCAGCTCCTTACTTCACTGCACAAATCCCTGTGCTACTCATATGCTGAGTTGGCGAGGGCTGATATCGAACTAAGAACCTTACGGTTTCTAGCCGAATGCTCTACCGACTGAGCTAACCCGGCCCTACATATATATATGACTTAATGTAATGTCTATTTAGCTCTTTATATTGACCCCGAAGATTCAAGAAACTCGAGTCGGTATATTTTAAACAACCGTATTTTAAACCATTCAATTTTAATCGTCTATTTAGCTCTTTATATTGAGCACTTTTTAATCGATTTTAGTGAAAAAATCCTGAAGTAAATAAGATTGTATACTTATTTGCTTGGTAACTGTGGTATATATATATATATATATATATATATATATATATATATATATATATATTTTAGAGCCCTTTGGATATGTTTAAATGAAAATTTAAATACATTGAAAATACTCCTTCCAATGTTTTATTTCTTTTATACACAATGCCAGAAGAAAAACACGAGATGCATGTATTTACCCAACCCCTCCATAACTAAAGCTGGTTTAAATTCAGAGTTTTCTTTGTCCTAGACTGGACAACCAAAGCTAAAGATCCCAGTCTGCCCTACTATTTTCTCATGGTCAAGGGAAGAACAGATGAAACTGGATTGTGAGTTATCTCCCTTGAACCATTTATGACTACTTAAAATGTTAGTCTTTGGAAGAAGGAACTCTTCAATGAAAAGAGGAAAGAAGTTGTATTGGCAACATACCAAAGATACAACTTATTAATAGAAACCATATAACTATTGTGTGCAAACAGATGATGGTTATTAAGTATGTTGTTTAAGTTATTTTGTTTAAGGGCACATCAATCCTTGTGGGCTATTTAATGCCAAATCTTGTTTGTAAGCAAATATTTTTGTTATTAAATGAATTATTAGACTGCAAGAAAAAAATTAGTAGACAATTTTAGAACAGATGGATTCATGCCTTTCCCTAGGGCATTTGTGTGAAGTGAAATACAAACAGCCTCGTCCAGGATTTGAACTCTGGTTGCTGTGATACATCCTAACAAAGACCAAAAATTAAACACCAAAAGAGATTAATATTATTTTGTATTATTTGGACTATTGTCCTTATCTTCATTGTTATTTGTACAATGTTTCAGCCGATGTGCCCTCCAGCCTTATTCAGGTATTTCTTGTCATAAACGGGAAACATCTCGGACTTGGGAACCTTCTTGTCGTAATTGGGAGCCATCACGGAACTTTGAACCTAACTCTTTATTTATTCAACTGGGTTACCCTGTTCTCATTCTGCTAACCATAGCTGGGGTACAGGTGTTCAGCTGTGTTAATCATTATTCTATGTTACTCCTGCCCATGACCGGGATTGAACCTGCAGTCTAGAGATAACTGTCTTAAACTAACCCCTTTATCCACTATGCTATATGTCCAATTGTGCAGATAATAATGAAGATGAGGACAATAGTCTGAATAATACAAATAATACTAATTATCAAGCCTCATCTAAAAATTCAGAGAAATACCAAAAGAGATAATCCTAAAAAAAACCCTCAATTCAATAAGAGATGTGATTTTGTGCATGAATTACACAAAATGGATATTAGGCATTTGAGTCATCTAACAGCTGATTGGTTATTTTATTCAATGGCATATCAACCCTTGTGGGCTATTTAATGCCAGATCTTTTTTTTTTTTGTGTATAATATATATTAGAAAAGTAAAGATAGATAACCTACTTGATTAACCCTGATGCTCCATTTTTGGTGAAACTTAAGATAGATAACCTACTTAAGTTTCACCAAAATGGAGCATCAGGTTTAATTGTAATGAATTAATCAAAATAACTGATTAATTAAGGACAACTGCGGAAGAGAATAATACAATTATAGCCTTGCACAAAAAATTATATATATATATATTTTTTGTGCAAGGCTATAATTGTATTATTGAGGTTGTCTGAACCTCATATGTCGAAATCGACGGGAGAGTCCATCATATATATATTACGAACCCCTTCACATAAGCAGGAGGTTACACAAAGTCAATTTCTTAAGCAGAGTTTAACAGTTTTGAATTCAGAGTTTTCCTTCTAACCAAAAGTTTGCCAAACCAAAAGTTAAAGATAGCCCAGTCTGCCCTATTATTTACATATAGCTGAAAGGAGACTAGTTGGATGCATACCTTTCTCAAAGTTATTAGCACTATGTGAAATGTAAACAACGTAGTCTAGGATTTGAATCTAGGTCACCAAGTCCTTTTACACCGATAACCATTACATCACGTGTCTCCAACTCTTGTTTGTATCTAGTATTTGTAAACAAATAGTTTGTGGGTAAGTATTTTTGTTTGGTTTGGTTTCATAAATTATAGAAATAATTTTCATTAACCTCATGTGTATTGGTAAACTGGAAGAAATAATTTATGAACTTGAAAAAAGATCTATTTGACCCATAGATGGGACCCTCACACAGGTACTACCACTCTGGGTCAGAGCGGACATGGGAGCAATGGCAATGAAGGAGTACTCCACACTCCCCAGAGTTCCAGAATTGGAACCTCACAACTAGATACAGTTTAGAGTCACCACAAGCACATCAAACAGCTGAATAATCTATACATACATACATAAAGGACAGTTGGCGTGTATGTATGTCCGGGGGAAACTACGAAAATAAAACAATGACAAAGCAAATATATATACACACACATTCACTATCTCTAAAGAGCTTGCTTTTTGTGCAAAAATAATGAAAATTTTATTTGGGAAGATATTTAAGGTCACAAGTATTGGGAATCCATCAAGGATCAAACTCACTGTATGCAATCATTAGATCATACTCTATCACTCACTGATATTGAGCACTCTTTATTTAGCAAACTATTTCTCTCTTGCATATATATATATATATATATATATATAAAAACGCCAAATAAATAACGGTATATAACCTTTTATCACACATTCAACATACACTGAACATCTTTCATATTTTACTCATACAAATTTTCAATGTCCTGAAGAAGGTTTTAATTAAAAAAAAACCCGAAATACTTAACATATAAAGAGTTTCCATCGTTCATGACATCCTGTGTTTGTTTTCTTTAAAAATTTTCTCCACATATTGTCGGATTAATTTCCTCATCGTACTTCCATTATATATATATATATATATATATATATATATATATATATATATATATAATCTAGTTAAAATACTATAAGACCACTAATTAGTTCTTTCTAGTAAATGATATTTTTTTTAAATCAATTTCTAATGTAAATCTATTAACTTTAAATATTTTTTTATAGACCAAGTTTAAATTAGCTACCAAACTTTCTAAACTGGAAATCAACGAATACCATTTACTATATAAATCTCTTTAGACTTGTGTCATTCACACAATTAATCCTAACGAACCAGGTAAGTCATCTGTATTTCTTGAATATTAGTCCATTTGATTTTTAGTTTCATCATTCTCTCATGCTTAAAAAACGCAAAAAAAACAAACAATACATTTATTTTTTTTTATAACCTTGTCATATATCTATATCTATCTATATATATATATGAGTGGCCTGGTGCCTCAACGTTAAGCAAGGCACGGAGAGGGGTGAGGCAGAGAGGAGAGTAGCCTCAACAGAAAAGAGAGCCAGAAAGAGAGAGAAAAGCCAGCAGCCCCATAAAGCATCACAGTTTGTGTGCATTCAGTGCACCAAAGACTGTCACTCAAGAATTGGCCTGCAGAGTCACTTGCGCAGATAAAATTTTTATATTTTATTTTGGCCGCTACACCATCGTCCTTAGTGGATGGAAAGGATCCAATAATATATATATATATATATATAGTCATCCACATACAGTGCTGTTTCACTGTATCACAGCTCTTCAGTGCAGCTAGACATTGCAGGCTGCCTCAGGCTGGGATCAAAACTCAACCGATTATTTGTCAGTCAGAAACTCTACCAACCAGGCCATCAGCACAACACACTTTAAGGAATGGAATTTTTTCTAAGTATATACATACATTAAAGGCTGCTAGAGAGCTCTACCTGTTTAAAGGAGATCCTAGCAATTTTAGCCCCCAGTAAATTTCTTTTTCTATTATATATAAGTAAAGTTGTTGGGACGGCCTAATGTCAGTATCAGCCAGACAGTGAGGGAGTCTATCCTCTTTTCAGTAGCACTAGACCAAGGAGATTATTTTAGCATCTGAGGTGGGCGCCACACCTACCATCAGCTCCTCACTTTACCACACAGATTCCTGTACTACTCATACACCGAGTTGGCAAGGGCGGGTATCGAACCAAGAACCTTGTGATTCCTAGCCAATATATATATATATATATATATATATATATTCTACAACATGCACTTTTTATCTTATTCATTTGCATGTAGGTAACCACTTGATGCGACTGATGAAAAATCTTCCAAGAAATTCCTGAGTCTTCTTATTTGGATGATAAATTAAGACAATTCACAAATGATGATAAACATAACAAAAGCAATGACTGACCAGAAGCAGCTGACAAGATATATTATCACAAAAATATCACACAACACCAAAGGATTAATCAATATACTCTCAAATTAATAATTCAACAATACGCACATGAGTATAGTTGCTTTGCAGGGAATATTTTAGTACGTGTATCATTTTTAGGTCAGTTGGTTGGTTGGTTGGAATTGACAGCAAGCCAACCCTTGGATCATTTTATGCTGAAGACATTTTCTTTTATACTTTTTTGTTGTGTATTCAATTTTTTATACATGTTTTAAAACTTAATCTATTTAACCCACAGATGGGATTTTAAAAATTTGAGTCAGGGTCAACCTGGGGGTAATGGCAATGAAATGGGGTTCTCCACACTCAACAGAGCTCTAGAATTAGAACTTCACTACTAGATGCAGTTTAAATGTTATGCTGAAGACACTAAGACGCTCAGTCAGTGCCTTCTAGTACATATATGATAAAAAGGAAGCACGTGGTGTAATGGTTAAAGTCATGGGAAATGGACTCGTTGCCCAGAGTTCAAATCCTGGATATGGTAATTGCATTTCACGTAACGCTAATACGGAAGGTATGGATTCTACTCTCCTTCCAGCTATGGGTAAATAGTAGGGCAGACTGGGCTCTTTAACCTTGGATAGGTAACCAGTCTAGGAGAAGGCAAACTCTGAATTCAAACCTGTTAAACTCGCTAAAGAAATTGACCTTGTGTCGCATCCTGCTCATGCGGAGGAGTTGGTGTGTGTGTATGTATATATATATATATGATAAAAAGGGTTGGGGGTTTGTCATAAGGGCAATAGGGTTGGGACAATCATGTAAGTGCTAGGGATTAGCATGACCAACCAATTGATGGGAGTTCTTTTTGACCGTCCATCTAGCATAAGTAAGGGCCAAAATGTTGCATGTCATGGACTGCTCAGCCACCAGGATTCCGTCCTTAAGCATCAAAAGACCCTCAGCCACTGCCTTCCAGTAAAAGTCGTCGGGGTGACCTAAAGTTGGTATCAGCCAGACAGTAAGGGAGTCTATCCCCTTTTCATTAGCGCTAGATGCAGTTTAATGTTATACCCAGGACATTAAGACCCTTAGCCACTGCCTTCTAGTGCATTTATGATAAAAAGGATTAGGGGTTTGCCATAAGGGCAATAGGGTTGGGACATTTGTTTTTAGGATTCATTTTCATCTTCAAAAGAAAGAAAGAAAAAAAGAGAAAGAATGAGATTTTCATGTTGCTTACCTCCGATTTGAAGAGACGTTATCCATTGCCATCTGTATAAGACTTTGTTTTGTATCCAACACACTGCTGCTTTTCACATATTGGGCCTTACTCTCCTCAAGAAGTTCCACGGCACTCCGACGATTGCTGGGGGTTGCTAGAGAAAAAAAGAATAAATGGAAGTCACACTTAATACAAGTCATGTGGTCTTTTGTTGGTTGGGGGGTGCCAAAAAGGTTGTGACCATGCACAAGGACAAAAAAAAAAACAACAAAAAAAAATAAATAAAAATAACTGGACAAGTTGCCGTTGTTGGGTATTAAGAATCCAGTAGTTTTATGTATATATATATATATGTGTAATGGTTAGCAAGCTAGATTTGCAGACCACTGTTAGTGAGTTCGATTCTCATTGGGTGCTCCATACTTCTGGCCTTGTGCCACATCTAAACTTAGCTTAGTAAATAACTATATAGATATATAAATAACCAGGTTAGTTGGTGTAAGGTATGATTCTAAACAGGGTCTTTTTTAACACCAAAATATCAAAATTAGTATAGTCCATCTTGAGAGCTCAATGTACAATAATCATATACAGAGCTATACATTTAGCAAAAGATCACCAGTATTTAAGCTTTGTTAAATACATATATATATTTTTAGAACAGTCAAGATAGAATCAGGGTGATCTGGTTGTGTCTGGGATAGGGAAGAGGAGTTATTTTTAAAGACTGTAGTGTATTTAAACAGAGTTGAGAATGGTCAGTGTTGTTGTAGTGTTGAGCTGATTATGAGACTGTATACAGTTTTCTAAGCCAACAACTACTGTGTGCAGTAAGTAGTTGTTCCAAGAAAAGGTTTTGAGTAGAGAAACACAGGCAGACTGGCTTCTCTTGACTCTAAGAACAAAGCGGATGTTAGAGACTGGGCATGGCTTTGTACATTAGTCACATGTGTGTATGTGTGTGTGTGTAGCAGAAGTGTATGTTCACATTCATGTGTAAATACACACGTTTACACTGTGGACATTAGATGACAACATATATTAATGTGAATATCGTACTACCACTGCCCCGTAATAGTTGTTACATTTGCATATAAATTTAATAGGTTAAAATGTAACAACTATTATGGGACAGGAATAATGAAATAGATGTAAATAGCTGATTGATCGGGAGTGGCTTTCATTGTTTTTATGTGGACATATGTGTGTGTGTGTGTGTGTGTAGAGGGGGGAGGGTGATTTACAAGAACATGTGATTGAGAAGAATCTGTTGATATAGAATGTATGAAACAATAGGAACATATAAAACCTCAAAAGTGTGTGTGTATATATATATATATATATATATATATATATATATATGTCCAATGTACTTTGATGGTTAGCAAGTTTATCATGCAAGGTAATTCCCTAAGTTTTATTCTCAAAGTGTGAACATTCAAGATGGTCTTGTGCCAGACTGATATAATACACAGATATAATATACACATATATACACAATACATACATGTGTGTATATATATATATATATATACATAATACACACATATATATATGCACACACATGTGTACATGTATATATAAACACATATACACACTATAAACATATGCATACTGTACACATGTAAATATACACACACACACACATATGTAAATATGTATGTACATATACACATAATATATAAACACATACACATCTATACACACACATATGTAATATGTATGTACATATACACATAATATATAAACACATACACATCTATACACACACATATGTAAATATGTATGTACATATACACATAATATATAAACACATACACATCTATACACACACATATGTAAATATGTATGTACATATACACATAATATATAAACACACATCTATACACACATATATATAAACACACTATACACACATAATATATAATACACACACACATAATATATAAACACATCTATACACACATAATATATAAACACATATCTATAATCTATAAACACACATTTATATATACAAACACTAAATATATATTTGTGTGTATATGTGTGCATCTCTCTCTCTCTTTTATTAATATTCAAGTTTGATTAAAGATTGTAGACAAGGACTTTTCTTGTTTACATACAAGAGAACACTTGTTTGGATTCTATAAGTGTAAATATTGCACAAACAGTTGATATATATATGCGCGCGTGTGTGTGTGTGTATCTATATTATGTTTTATTGATATTGATATCAGTATGTATGCATCCATGTATTGTACCTATATAGTTTGTGTCTGTATGTATCTATGCTTAGGCATAATAATGGGAGGAGAGGGTGAATTGATACTTGTGGGTGGGGGTGGGTGGATGACTCCTAACACAGGGAGGGGCAGATGATGACTCACTGTTGTTATCACTGATTATTGTCCCTTCTACCAAACTTGCTGCTGCTGCTGCTGCTGATTGATATCGTCAAGAACAAGGGTAGTAGTCACAGGAGGAAGAAGTAAGGGAGTAGCAAGTGAAGAGAAGGGGGAAGAGAGAAAAAATAGAGTTTGTGAGTGTGTAGGAGGGGGGAGGGAAAGAAGGTCTAGGATTTCTGGCGGGAGTTTTGTCCTCCCTATTTCCTTGTTTTCATTGTTATGAATGAAATAAAAAGAATAAGTTTTTTTTTTTGTTCACTAATATCTATATGGGTCATATGGTATTGTCATTTTTTTTATAAAGCTACAGACAAAAAAACAGAAAGAGTTTTGTTTTCTGACTGTAAACAAACATCTACATGGGTTATGGTTGATTGGTAGTTTTGTTTTACGGCATATCAACCCTTTTTGGGTCATTTTATGCTGGAGACTGCTGGAGAAACAAGGACGAACTCATAAACGACGTCCTTCAACAGAAACCACCACATGGACACGCCAGTGTGGGCAGTTCAGCAAAGACCTACATAGACCAGCTCTGTGCGGATACTGGATGCTGTGCAGAGGACCTCCTGAGGACAATGAATGATAGGGACAGTTGGCAAAGACCTACATAGACCAGTTCTGTGCAGATACTGGATGCTGTGCAGAGGACCTCCCAAGGACAATGAATGATAGGGACGGTTGACCTACATAGAACAGCTCTGCCTGGATACTGGATGCTTTGCAGAAGACCTCCGGAGGACAATGAATGATAGGGACAGTTGGCAAGTGATTGTCATGGATATACGTGCTACTGGCTTGACATGATGAATAAATACCAAATCAAGTCATTTTTATAAACATGCTATCTGTTTAATGGTACTATAAACACATCTATATATATATATATATATATATATATATACATATATATATATATATGCTATACCTCTGCGCGTGGTGTAATGGTTATTGTCGTAGGAAATGGACATGGTGAGGTGAGTTCAAATCCAAGATGAGGCTGTTTGCATTTCACATATCACTAATACACTTGGGAAAGGTATAAATCCATCTATTCTCCCACTAGCTATTGGTAAATAGTAGGGAACACTGGGCTCTTTAACTCTGTAATCCTACCATAAAAATTGGTATAATACGGTTCTTCCTTTTGTGCAATATGCAGCAAAAGTTATCAACTCTGCCTACTTTAAGCAGCTAACAGAGGCTCTCCTACCACTGTAATCCTACCATAAACTGCTGGCAGTGGCTCTTGCATGTGTCACTTGTTTACACTGAAAAATCACTACATGAACACCCCTGCCATCTTTTATTTTGTCTGTGGACTAACCCCAAGATTGGTACTTGATCCTTTTGTTATAGGGAACTGGTTGAAAAAAACACCGGGAAAATTTGGTAAGCAAAGAGTTAACCTTAGCCAACGAGTCTAGGAGAAGAAAAACATTTTTTTGCAATAAATGTTTTATTTTTCTTGTACCCGTTATTTTACAATACTAAATATATTTTCTTTATTCATTTTAATATTCACTTCAATGTGTATATTCTAAAAGTTTTTATTTTGGTTCGTTTTACACTTCAACTCTTTACTCGTAAATTCCTACCATAAAATTAGGCTTGGCTCAGATAATGCCCAAGCCTAATTTTATGGTAGGAATTTATGAGTAAAAAGTTGAATATTACCTTGTTGTTGTTATTACTCTTTTTTTTTTTTTGCTTTGGTACTCTAAAATAAAAACGTCAGATTTTAATCATCGTCGACGAAAAAACAAAATTACAGTCATAAAAGGAGGATCCAATTTATGCCTAAATTGTAAAACGAGCCCCCACATTAAAACTAAACATTCTCACAAAATAAAAACTTTTAGAATATACACATTGAAGCGAATATTAAAATAAATAAAGAAAATATATTCAGTATTGTAAAATAACGGGTGCAAGAAAAATAAAACATTTATTGCAAAAACACGGACATAAAAAGAGGGTTCAGTTTATTTTATGGTAGGAATTTACGAGGAACAAGTTAAGGATTACCTTTTATGATATACTAGCTGCAGTACCTGGCAATACACAAGAAAAGTGAGGTTATTCACCGCAGTTCCCAGGGTGCACCTGAAAATGCTGAGGGGGTTCATACTGGAGTTTGAACTTGCTTACTATGATATTACAGTCCAGATTTGGTTTGTTTTACGGCATATCAACCTCAGTGGGTCATTTAATGCCGATAAAGTTTTAAAATAAAGTAATTCTTAATGGATACTCAATTTTGTTTATAAACTCATGTTTTTCTATTTAACTCATAGATGGGACCCTAACAGGTACTACCACTCCGGGTCAGAGTGGACCAGGGAGCAATGGTGATGAAGGGGTGCTCCATTGCAGTCCAGTGCACATTATCCACTTTACCAAGAGGACTCTCCCTATGAGACCCTAGCACACTGGCCCTGATGATAACAGTAATGCCTAAAACTGAGGGAGTCTGTATAGAAAACCTCTGACCTTAACTCCTCATTTTAATGGTACCTTTGACTCTTTTATTTATATATCAATATAGGAAATAATGCCCCAATTGTTTCTTGTATTTCTTGTTGAAAGCACTTAAATATAGAACAGATTTCATCACTGCCAGGGTCTTTAAAAAATTTGATGTTCTTGGAGATGCATTTTTATCAGCACCAGTTTTCTGAACTCTATTGCTTACAGTACCTGCTATTGCTTAAGTGGTCATCTATATGAGTAATAGGACGTTAGTTATTCTTTTCTGTGCTTAGCTTTGTTATGGGTCAGTCTGTGAGAATCAAGCTCACTAGTAATATTCTGCTAGCCAAGCTTGGTAAATATCACACGATTAGAAGCACCTTGAAGCATACAATTTTAAAGAAGGCAGTAAATACTTGGTAAAAAAGAAAAAACACTAAAAAGAATAAGTTGTTTTTAGACTAATACCTTTGAGAGAAAACTCCCATTATACAAGATTAATTGATTTTAATGGCATGTCAACCTGTTGGGATTATTTTATGCTTAGAGGTTAGATAATTGCATACATTAGATGTTCATGCCTACTGTGTGTGTGTGTGTGTATATATATATACACACACACATACACCAATCCTTCCTCATGAGCAGGATGCAACACAAGGTCAGTTTCTTAAGAGGAGGTTAACAGGTTTGAATTCAGAGTTTTCCTTTTCTTACACTGGTTGCCTAGCCATGGTTAAAGAGACCAGTCTGCCCTTCTATTTACCCATAGCTGGAGGGAGAATTGGATTTATACCTTTCCCAAGGGTATGAGCGCTATGTGAAATGCAAACAGCTTTGACCAAGAATTGAACTCTGGTTGACGAGTCCATTTCCTATGATTCTAACCATTAGACCACATGCCTACATGTGTACATGTGTAGATAGGGTGCACCAGTGGATAGGTCGCACCCCTAATTTGCAGTTGTCAAAGTTAGTATTTATGGTTGCCCCGCAGATAGGTCACATAATCTGGCTAGTTACACAACCTATTCTTGCATAAAACTTACCAAATATTCACTTTTGTTTTGAGACTTTGCTTACAAATATTAAATCTAGAACACCTTGCCTTAGACGGTGTTTCATAATGCAAACATAATAGAAATAAGGGTTGCGTTTTCTTAGTACTATAATTGTAAATGAGCCAGGGTAAAAAAGTCTTACAGTCAATTCAATAATTATCTACTCAATAGTTATAAATAGAAAACTTTAGAAAAAATGTTTAATCATTTAGGCATAAGCATAGTTATTTAACTTCATCAGGATGAAAGACTTTGAAAACTTTCAAATGCATATTGTATACATTTCACATTACGGCAATCACTGATCACTGCAACTTAATGATAAATAAAAATCATAGTGCTATTTTACATTTATGTTGAATACATAGGTCACACCAGTGATTTGGGTGAAATTTTTGGTTAAAAAAAGTGCAACCTATCCGTGAGTATATATTGGCATTTCAGTCTCTGAAGACTATAATAAAGTTTTGTGCCCCTGAAGTTACAGCGCCTCCTGTGACTGTGAAGTCCGATGTTTAAAAAAAACATTCTTGACCACAGATGTTGCATGTGAAGGCTGTCCCTGAAGATGTTGATGTGCCGGTGCTTTGTTGCTTTCTTCTAGACCTCTTGGCTTCATAGTGTTGCGCCAGGGTGGCTTCAGACATGAACAGTCCTCTACAGAGATTCTGCCACCACCGAGGGCGGTCCTAAGCCAAATTTTCCCAGCTGGTAGGGGCAATGCCAAAGCACCTGAGATCCTTCTTGCAGACATTCTTGAATCGCAGCTGGGGGCAACCAATCCGTAAGTATATGAACATGATAATAAGCTTA
Source organism: Doryteuthis pealeii (assembly GCA_023376005.1). Classification (NCBI taxonomy): domain Eukaryota; kingdom Metazoa; phylum Mollusca; class Cephalopoda; order Myopsida; family Loliginidae; genus Doryteuthis; species Doryteuthis pealeii. The sequence goes on from CM042160.1 coordinate 87,102,843, forward strand.
ACAGCAAAGTCTTTATACTTTCCTTTTCTACCAACTACATATGAAAGACTCAAGACTTTCTCTACTAAAAGATTCCTTTTCTTATGAGGACATTTTGCTCAGACAATTGCTGTATAAGCTCTTCCTTGTATCTCATGTCATGTTTGTATTCTATTCTATTCTGTTGTTTTCTCAGGAAATAAAATATTCTCATTATATTATGTATATATAATACAACAGACATCTGCTTGAAAACTAAATGTGCAGTATACTGTGCCATAGTTCTCTCAACCCTCCTATATGGTGCGGAAGCCTTGACGATATACAAAGCGGATGCCCATAGACTACATGTCTACTAAATGCGTCACTTGCGCAGTATATTAAATGTCAAGTGATGGCAACATGTTTCAAACAGGACCATCCTGAAGAGAACTAGAATTCCTGGCATGCATGAAATAATTTTCCCACAAAACCTGAGATGGGCTGGCCACTTAAACAGACTTGGGGATGACGGACTACCAAAGCAGATTCTGTACTCTCAACTGAGAGAGGGATCACGTGGAATCGGTAGACCAAAGCTCAGATACAAAGACAACATCATGAGAAACCTGAAGGACTTTAACATCCCCATAGGCAGTTGGCAAGATGCAACCAGAGACCGAATAAATTGGAGGAAAATGATTCGCATGGTGTCATCATCGAATACGATGGACAACAAGTAATAATAATATACAGTACATTCTTTTAGTGTAGTTTCTTAAGTTTTTTGCACGTTTATATGATAGTCAGGAGGCGCCTAGTGTAATGGTTAGAATCATAGGAAATGGACACAATGAGATGAGTTCAAATCCTGGACAAGGCTGTTTAAATTTCACATAGCGCTAATACCCTTGGGAAAAGTATGAATCCAACTATGGATAATAATAGAGCAAATTGGGCTCTTTAACCTTAGTTAGGTAAGAAGACTAAACTCTGAATTCAAATCTGTTAAACTCTGCTTAAGAAATTGACCTTATGTCACACCCTGCTCATGCAGAGGGGTTGGTGTGTGTGTGTGTGTGTGTGTGTGTGTGTATATATATATATACAGTGATGCTGATAGCTTTTTGATTTAGTGCGCCCTGGGACACATATATTTACTTTGAATGAGTCCCCGGGAAAATTTATGGATCCCAACTAAAGCCATCTAACTCCTACTTTACAAAGTGTGTAATTCATTTCTAAGAAACTATTGAAATGTATTTTACAGTTAGCTTGAAATGGTGAGGAGAAAAAGAAAAGAAAAAAGAAAAACATTGGGATATGATTTTACTGCATCCTTTTAGATTTTTGTGCATCAGGTACACATCAGCATCTCTCTCTCTCTCTCTCTCTCTCTCTTTTTAAGATATTCCTATCTAATATGACTAATTTTTGCACCATATGCATTATTTATTTATTCATTTTTTATCTTTTAATAATTCTTATCTATAATAAACTGAAAGACAGACAATATTGTCCATCTGTTGTTATTGTAAAGTGTGAAAAAAATAAATAGCTAACTTTGTAAAATCCTTTTTTGCCATTGCAACTTTTTCCCCCCAAGATCTGATTTTGCTAATAAATATAATGCATAGGGTACTTAAAAAAAAATGTTAACACTTTTATGGGCGTACCTTTATGATATGACTAGAAGTGGCTACCCAGTATCGACTGGGTAGAAGTTAGGGGCAAAAAAAAACTGGTGTATTGATTTGTTTACTGTTGAGATTTACAAATGCTGGACATTTTTAAGTAAAATTTCAATTTTTAAATATCTTTGAATGTAAATGAAATCTTCATAATTTTAGCACAAAAAGTAAAAACTAGTGATATTTATTATGCATAAATATTTACTTTGTCGTTAATTGTTTTATTTTCATAATTCAATCCGGACATACATACACACCTTTATATATTGTTCACTTCATACTGTCGTGCTATAAGTCCCCTAAAAAGTGCGAAATACATATCAGTTTAAAATAAATGAGAAATCCTCGGGAAGCCTGCTAATGTAATGGTTAGAATGTCTGCCTGACAGGTAGGGTTCGAATCACGCACAAAGCACTGCCCTGTCTATAGCTCTGCTAATTAAAAAATTACCTTGTGTCACATTACATCCTGCTCGAGTGGAGGGGTTGGTAAATATCGGTAAATCTACTATGAAAATGTTGCCATTTTTTTTTGTAATCACTTGTGGAAGATTTCAACAATGTCTTAACGGGTGGAGACCGTTTGAAATTATATCTTAAAGGTACTCCCACAGAAATGCAAATATTTAAAATAAAATAAAAATTACCCTGTATAAATAATCATATGTTACACTACAATTAACTTATTAATTAAGGTGTTCCTTTGTGGTGTAATGGTTAGCAAGCTGGTTTTGCAGATCCATTATTATTGAATAGAGAGTTCTATCTTTGCTGGATGTCCAATAAAAAAAGACCTTGTGTTAATTAGGCCTGGTGAAGGTCATGAATATAATCTAAATTTAACTTAAAATACAATATATCTTAAAAAAATAATAATAAATAAAAAAATAGATAAAAAAATTAAAAAAAACATTAAGAAAGGTGAATCAAATTACTATTTATAAAAAAGAGAAATTTTGATATTTTCATTGCAATTTAAATTTATCAAGAGTGAATGCATTTCTACAGGCACCAATTCCAGTAATCCAAGAATTGCTTTCAAATCCACAACGGACTTTCCAGTTTTGTTTATGTCCCTACATTTCTTTAGTCCTCAGATTAAGAAAAGAAAAGAAAAGAAAAGATGTTAAAAACACATTTAAACTTAACTGCAAGGCACAGACATCTTTATTTAAAGCAATCCAAACATTCTATTAAAAGAAAAGCTATGATTGGCTGATATATTAAGACTTTTATTATTAGTGTATTTAATGTTAGTTAAGTTTCTCAACCTTTGTTGGGTTATACTATTCTCAAATCAGTAAGTGTTACATAATCTATGCGGTTGCATAAGATTATTGTCAATCCCCTGTATTTCTAAAGGGATGACCATTTTCATATCACGGGTGGGAATTTCCATGGAATAGTACAGAAAGCCCGCAAAACATGTGAAGTCACGTGGGACCTGGTTGGGTCCTCAGTTTCAGTTTGACGTCGGGCAGAGAAGATGTGCTACCTTAACTTGAACTCACTGCATATGCGCACTATGTTAGTCAGATGTTTAGTTACATGAAATGTTAGTTAAGAAAATAACCCAGTTTTGTGGTTGGTGAATGTCTTGGTAACAAGACTGATGAAGAAGAAGAAATGAGTTAAGTGCGACCGACCACCAAGACGCTAGAAGAACTTAAGATGTTAAAGACACCAAAAGAAGAAGAATAGAAGTAAGTAATGAAAAGGGTATACAACATAAGTTTTCTATATATACAGTACAAAAAATGTACGTTCACAATCATTTTAAACAAGTAAAAACATTTCATTATTTCAAACAGATTTATTTGATCCAGAAATGGTACTCAATGATGCTGATAGCTTTTTAATTTAATGCGTCCTAGGATGCACGGATTTGATTTGAAGGAGTCCCCAGGAAATTTTATGAGTCCCAACTGAAATTTCTTAATGAATTTTATCTATGAACAACTAAAGCCATTAACCATACCTTGTACCCATACAGTGTAATTCGTTTCCAAGAAAATATTGAAATGTATTTACAGTTAACCAGAAATGGTGGGGGAAGAAAAAAGAAAAACACTGGGATGCATTGATATGATTTTTCTGCATCCTTTTAGATTTTTATGCATTAGAGACACAGTATGCATACTTATAAGCATCTCTGGGTACTATAAGAAGTACTACCACTACGCTATAGAAGTGTGTGGTATAACGGTTATTGTTGGAGAAAATGGACTCGGCAATCAGAGTTCAAATCCTGGATCAGGTCAGTTTGGAAAATCAGGTTGACATGTTTTGCTAGTGACATATCATTTAATGGCATATCAACCCTTGTGGGCTATTTAATGCCAAATTTTTTTTTTTTTGTGAATATGATTTTTAAGCAAATATTTTGGTTTGGTTTGGTTTTATAAACTGGTAGAAATGATTTTCCTTAATTTCTTGTGTATTAATAAATTGGTAGAATGAATAAACTGTTGGTTGACCCTCAGCCACTACCTTCTAGCACCCAAATGATAAAAAGGGGTTGGGTGTTTGCCATAAGAGCAATTTGAAAAATTGGAACAATCATATAGGTGCTAAGTGTTGACATGAGCAGCCAATTGACCGATTAGGGTCACTCCAACTGTTGTATACCCTTTCTTTTTACTTACTTCTTTCTTACTTCTATTCTTCTTCCGACGTCTTTTCTATCTTACGTCTTCTTCTAACATCTCTTCTAGTGTCTGGACTTCTCTTGGGGACTTTGTGTCTGGTCTTCCAATGGGGATTTCTCTTTATCAGAAGCCCTGTGTCATTGGTAGTTTTTAGATAATAGCACAAGACTTCGATTTAACTTTGATCATATTTTATTCTCGAAATCCCCCACCAGATTACCTGCGCAGATCGAGTCGGAGTGTGCAATACATGACTCACCACCGTCGTGGTTTCTCGCCGACTGACTAAAATCTATTTCTAATCTAAACCAGAAGAGGGTGTCCTCCACCGATTCTCTGGAATCCACTGGAAAGGATCAGGATGAGGTCAAGCCTTGTCACTCATCCTTCAAGGCCGTGGGCTGCAACTTATAACAGCCATTTTGATTTCTACACTACTGTACATAAATATTAACAATCTAATAATTATGTAACACAACTGCCTGTCTTGCCCAAGAAGGACCAAAGTGGACTGTTGCATAACACAAGACCACTTAATACCAGGGTCACATACTGCTCAGCTACATTATCGGTCAACAGGTGGCTCCAACCGACTTCAAAATGAAGAATTAATTTATTGATTTTTATTCTGAAGACAAAATATGTCAATTTGGACTTTCTAAACTTTCTTCTCTCTTCCATTTTATTCCAACCCTTACTCAGAATTTAATTTACCCCTTTTGGTAGAATAAACTGGCTGGGTACCCCTGCAGAGGGGTAAGACCTAACCCCCCCCCCCGTAAAAAAGTGGGTGTACTTGGTTGGTTGTATTATGGCATATCAATCCTTTTTGGATCATTTAATGCTGAATTAAGTCATTTTGATATTCGGTTTCTTACCTGCTCTTGTTTAAATAGTCACCCATCTAAGTATTGAACAGGCTCATTGCTGCTTAACTTTGGTGATCTAGTGGGAACCAATGTTTTCAGCATGACTTGATCGTAAGTAAGTGTACATGGTATGACAATAATCTGCATCTGATTGTGAGGCTTCAGTTCTGGAACTCTGGATAATGTGGAGTGCCCCTTCTTCGCCAATACTCCCAGGTCCACTGACTGCAGAGGATAAACGCCTGTGTATTTTAAGCCCCACCAGCAGGGCTTTCTGGATGGGAAGAGGACAAAAATTGCTCATGTTGTAAGAATTAGCCCATATCACATTTATGGTGGAGGAGTGATTTTCAAGGGGTAGGGCTTTTAGTACCCATTCATTGTCATTACTCCCAGGTCCACTCTGACTGCAGAGGATACAGAGTGTATATATCTAAGCCCCACCAACTTTCTGAGGGTCTAGTGTGCTTTGGCCACTGGCTCGGTCGTGTTGAATTAATAGCGTTGATCTCAGGGGGCTATCCCCTCAGGTAATACCTACCCACTTGGTGGCACGGCTGGGTTTTTGCCCAGCGCCTGAGGCGCCCCTTTGAGGGGGAAGCCGACGGGATCGACGCAATTTTTGTTCTTTCCCACCCATGAGCCTCGGCTTGTGGGTGGGCCCACGTTAAAACGAGGCCTTGTGCCCAGTTCATACAAGTGGGGTATGTGACAAATAAACAGGGCTTTCTGAGGGTGTGGGTTGATAAAAATAGTTTCTGTTCTAAGTATTAACCCATATCCCATTTATGACGGAGGAGGGGTTAGGGGTAGCCCCACCCCCCGAATCTAATACTTTAAATACTTTTTCATTCTAATGATACTAGACTATGATTGAAATATGCCAATTTGATTTTCTAAATTGTCTTCTTTCTCATGCCATAAGATTTTCTTCTCATCCTTACATTAGTGCTGGGGGGGGGGAGATTTTCAGGAGGGGGTTAACCCCCCCCCATTTTAGTTTTAAAATTTAGATACTAAGATGAAATTGAGGTTGTCTTTATACTTCTGTATGCTGAAATGCTTACGTTTTTAATGGTTTACGTTTTTTTTTTTTTTTTTTTTAAATCATGAAGCAATATCTCAAGAGTTTTTGAACAACCAAGTCCTTATGCACTGCTGTCATGAAGAAAGATTTTTTTTTTCGGGGTGGGGGGTGGGGGGTGCTGAGGGTGGATGACAGTAAGCAGCTTGTCCTCCCAAGTCAGATTCCCAGCTGAAGAATAGGATGAGAATGCAGAGAGGGGGGGGGAAGAAGGGGAGGGGGATAAAAGAGTGTAGAAGGGAGGGGGGCGGTTGAGAATTGAGAGACAAAGAAGAAAGAGGGATGTGGAGAAGGAGAGAAATGAATGGGAAAAATAAGGAAAAAAAAAAAAAACTGGGAGAGAAAGCAAGAAAGATTCAGAGGAGACCAAGACAAATAAATAAATAAATAAATAAAAAAAAAGTAAAAAAAAGGGGGGGGGTA
>CM042160.1:87114515-87239515 GCA_023376005.1 Doryteuthis pealeii
GGTTCTCAAGTTAATACATTTCTCACCGACAGTCATCTGTAGGTTGTAAGTTCAATCCTAACCATGTGACAATCACATAGAATATTAACACAGCTTAACACTTGTATCCGGTCATGGTTAACTGAATGAGAACAGTCTACCTCTGTGGATTGAATAAAGAGTTCGGTTTGAAGGTTCTCAAGTTCAACAAGAAGCTATTTCTCTGAATTTTTGAGATGAGGCTTGATAATTTGTATTATTTGGACTATTATCCTCAAGAAGGTTCCCGATTACAACAAGAAATCAAGAAATACCTGAGGAAGGCCGGAGGGCACATCGGCTGAAATGTACAGATAACAATGAAAATGAGGACAATAGTCCAAATAATCCTAATTATTCAACAAGAAGGTTCTCGAGTTTGACAAGAGATACCTGAAGAAAGCCGGAGGGCACTTTGATTGAAATGTTGTGTATATACCAATAAAGATGAAGACAAGTTAAAAAAATCCAAATAATACAAATTATCAAGCCTCATCTAAAAAATTCAATCATCATTTTTTTTTCTCATTTTTTTTTATCCACCCGAGTAAAATCCAAATGCATTTGGCAGAAGATTTGAAGTGCCAAAATAACTGAGAAGAGTTTAAGTAGGATTTTTTTTTTATGTCGAGTAATTAAACTTTAAGTTTATTCAGATGTGATTGACTTAAACACAAATTAATTCTATTTCTTGATTTAATGCAAATGATATTCATATGCACCGAAAGTTGCACACAACATTTAGATGTAACAAAAGAGAAAATGCAGTTTTCAATTGAATGCATTTAAAGAGTCTTTATTTTTATTGTGGTTTTTTGTTTTTAAAGGATTTTTAACATAAAAAAGGCAAGAACTGTGATTTGTTTAGGGAGAAGAGAAGAGAGCTATGATTAAGGGAATATTCTGAGAAATATTACTGGCATGTCTTTGTGGGTGGGTGCTATTGAAGAACGATGCCCCACCCACTTTCTTGTGAGACAAGAGTGGAAATGGAGAGAGAGTGGGAGAGAGAGAGAGAGAGAGAGAGCAGGAGAGCGAGAAAGAGAGAGTAGGAGAGCGAGAAAGAGAGAAAGAGTGAGTAAAACTGTAACAGAACAAGAGAGAGGGAGAGAGAGAATACAAGAGCAAGAAAGGGTGTGACAGAAAGAGAGGGAGTAGGAGACAAAGAAAGAGAGGGAGTAGGAGACAAAGAAAGAGAGGAGAGAGAGAGAAAAGACTAATATCCACATGTGGATATAGAGTGAAAGAAGAAATAACAAAAATTGTATAATTGCATGATAGGTGCACAAGAGAAACCTGTGTATATGTGTGTGGAGGGGGGGGGCTTCTTGCAGCAGAAATGTTTGAAGAATAAGAAAAAAAAAAAAAGAAGAAAGAAGAATCAAGAACAACTCCTAGAAGCAAAGAGACAGTAAATGTATGAATTGATGAAGAAGGTGTAAATGCATCACATTGCATCTTTTCTATGGACATAAATGAATAAAGTTGTTTTAATGTTTCATTGCATAAGAACAATTTTTAAATAGGGATAAAATCAATGGTTTTTTTTTGTTTTTTTAAAGATAAATGCACATCTTCAATGTGATCCTTTTAAGGTTGGTTGGTTGGTTGGATTTTTACGGCATGTCAACCCTTGTTGGGTTATTTTATGCCGAAGACATTTTGTTTTATTCCTTTTAGTTGGGTATTCAATTGTTTTGAAAACTTTTTTCTTATTTAAACACCTTTTTTCTATTTTACCCATAGATGGGACCCTAAATGGTAATACCACTTCGGGTCCGAGTGAACCTGGGAATAATGGCGATGAAGGGGTGCTCCATATTCCCAGAACTCTGAAATTGGAACCCCACCACTAGATGCAGTTTAATGTCATACCTAAGACGTTAAGACCCCCAGTCATCGTCTTCTAGAACATATGATAAAAAGGGGGATTTGCTGTAAGGGCAATATGGTTGGGACAATCATATAGGTGCTAAGGCTTGACATGACCAGCCGATTGATCAGAGGAGGCCACTCTGACTTCCCATCTAGCCTAAATAAGGTCCAAAGTGGAGTGTTGCATGTTATGAACTGCTCAGCCACCAGGAATCTGTCATTAAGCATCATGGGTTGCCACTCATGGCAACAGGTGGCCCCATTGGGGGGATTTTACCCCTCTGTAGAGGTGCAGATATAATGCACTAGTTATTTTATTCAGAAACTTTTACATTTTTTCAGGTCAGTTAACTTGGAACCACATATCTTTGAGAATCTCTGTTATGCCTCAAAGATATGTGGTTCCAAGTTAACTGACCTGAAAAAATGTAAAAGTTTTTAAATAAAATAACTGGTGCATTATATCTTTTATTCATTAATATATCAACACAGAAAATTTCATTAAATTCGCTTAATTCCCTGATTTTTGGTATTTTTTTTCTTTCGTGGGTGTGACATACGATAGTTGAATTTAGGTTCGTTAAGTTCGAATTAACCCTTCCTTCTATAGTAACAGTTCAGCTGTTGGACAAATAATTCCTAGATATCTATTTGTATATTAGAAAGCTGAGGTCAGAGGTCAAAAAGAGGTTGTGATTGAAGCAATGAATATTATTAAAAGTTGAGTCTGCTTAAGAATAATTGAAAGTCAATATTGGAGAAAAGGTAAAACTTGCACTTTAAAATCACATCTTTCTTTCAGTGCTTCACATGTTAATAAGGATATTTTTAATATTTGACACCCAAAATAGAAAAATTTAAATGTTATTTCAGTTCATCTCTTCTGTTTTTTGTTCATTGATCTTTCTCTCTGTATCTATGTAGTTTTTCTGTATCCTGCTATCACCCTGTCAGGAGTCTCTGTTGCACCCATTGTGTGCCCATTGTCTTGTTTTAGGCCTCTTTACTCCAAATGTCTTGTCTTTTGGGACTGTGTGCCCATCATCTTGTCTTTGGGGCCTCTGTGGGTCTATAGTCTTATGTTTTCAATCTCTCTTTGTACCTTTTGTCTTGTGTCTTGACCCTGGGCCCATTTTGTTTTGTTTCCTGGGCCTCTGTGTGTCCATCATCTTTTGCCCCAAACATATTATATGCATCTGTCATTTTTTGTGTACCTGTCAACTTGTGTCTTGAGCCTCTGTGTGTCCATCATGTGTCCCGGGTCTCTATGCATCTATTATCTGATAACCCAGGCCATTGTGTGCCCAGTCGCTTGTCTCTGAGGTCTCTGTTCATCTATCACCTTGTTTCTGGGTCCCTGGCTCATCTGTCACCTTATCTTTAGGCTACTATATATCCTTTGCAGTAAAAGAAACAATGCCAAAATCTCTTGGACAAATGGCTATGGTTTTGAATTTTCAAAAACAACTTTTCTATAGAAATGTATAGGCAGCAATGACAGTACAAGGAGTGTCAAAAAGTACAAAAAATCTCGATACATTTTTGCCACACCTTGTATATGTTCAAAGATTGAGAAAAGAAAGCCATTATGAACAACATTGGATTTTAATCACAGACTAAAGAGAAATAACCAGTAATTAGATTAGGAAACAAAATAAAATTAACAAAAATGACAAAAAAGAATTTGAAATTTTAGTCACAACAATAACACATTGAATTAATGCCAGTTGTTGACTTATTTGAAGAAGAAAAAAAAAAGAAAGATTAATTAAAAGTTTTAAACAAACAAAAAAATGGGGGGGGGGAGAAGGTTCTTGACATATCTTGAAATAACTGAAAAATAAAGTTTGTTTTGGTTAATTTGTTTAATAGCATATCATCTCCTTATGGGTTATTTAATGCCAAAATTTGATACATTTGTAAATGTTTGATTGTAATCATAATTATTCATAGGTTTGGTTTAGTTTCTTTGTTTAATGGCATATCAACTACTTATGGGTTATTTCATGCTGAAATTTAATTTGTTTGGTTTGGTATATTCGTTTAATGGCATATCAACTACTTATGGGTTATTTCATGCCGCAATTTAATTCATTTGTAAATTTTTGATTGTAATCATAACTATATTCTTAATGTTCTATTGTTGTTTTTTTTATAAATTGCACAATTATTTGTTTACACACAGCATTATATGATATCAAGTATTCCTATCTAATACAAATAATTTACACACAGTTGGATTTTTTTTCAAGTGATACTATGATTGATTAATTGGTTAGTTGGGTTTTACGGCATGTCAACCCTTGTTGGGTTATTTTATGCCAAAGATGTTTTGGTTGATTCATTCTTAATGGGTACTCAGTTATTTTTTTTTTAAGCACATTTTTTTTTAACAATTTGTTCTATTTAACCCATAAATGGGACCCTAACAGGTACTACCGGGTCCGGGTGGACCTGGTAGCAATGGTGATGAAGGGGTGCTCCACATTCCCCAGACCTCCAAAACTGGAACTTCACCATCAGTCAGAGTTTAACATCATACCCAGGACATGAAAACCGTCAGCCACCACCTTCTAGCACCCATATGATAAAAGGGTTGGGTCTTGCCATAAGGGCAATAGAGTTGGGGCAATCATATAGGTGCTAGGGCTTGACGTGACCAGCTGATTGATTGGAGGGAGCCTCTCCGACTGCCCGTCTAGCCTAAGGGCCAAAGTGGAGCATTGCATGTTATGATTGATTTTAATGGCATATCAACCTGTCTAAGTTTATTTTATGCCTAGAGGTTAGAGAATCATATTCATTGTATGTTATGCATATCAACTCTTTATGGGTTATTTAATGCTGAAATTTGATTCATTTGTAAATGTTTGATTGTAATCATAATTATATTTTCAACTAGAAGTTGCTACCCAGCATTGCCTGGGTAGAGGAGAGGCGGAAAAACCCTGGTCTACTGATTCGTTTATTTTTCAGATTTACAAATGCTCAACATTTTTATGTAGAATTTCAATGCTATTTCTATGTATATTTTTGATTTTTTAAATATCTTTCGAATATAAATCAAATCTTCATAATTTTTGCACAAAAAGCAAGAACTGGTGATATTTAATGTGTATATATATTTCACTTTGTTGTTAATTGTCTTATTTTCATCCGGACATACATACACAGCAACTGCCCTTTATATAAATATTTACCAGCCTGTCCGCGCAAGCAGGATGTGACACAAGAGTTTTCCTTCTCCTAGACTGGTTACCTATCCAAGGTTAAAGAGCCCAGTCTGCCCTACTATTTACCCATAGCTGGAGGGAGAACATATGCCCTTTATATATATATATATATAATATATATATATATATAGATAGATAGATAGATAGATAGATAGATGTTTAATTGGATGTTTTAAAAATTGCACTTTTATTTTAATTTATCTGTAATCATTTGTTTGTATACAGTTATATGATCAAGTATTTTTAATACAAATAATTTGTACATAATTATATGGTTTAACTCTTTGCCTACTTTAAATCGCTCGCAGAGGCTCTCTCACCACTGCAATCCTAGTGTAAGCCACTGGCACTGGAGCTCACAAGTGTCACTTATAATTAAGCAGAAGGACTCAGCTTACAATAATTATAATAGGACTTTATTTGAATAGAATGAGTTCTGAGGTGAATAGATAGTGAACTTTGAAATATCCCATCTAAAAATATACCAAGAAAATTTGGTACAGCCATGGGGAAACTTGGATGGCAAAGAGTTAAATAATCAAATTAAAGATTTCTTTAACTTTTTGTCTACTTTTATCCACTCACAGCCACTCTCCCACTAACAACTGTTTCTATGCATACCATACCAAAATAAAGTACAAAAACTGATGGTTAGTTCATTATAATTGAGCAGAAGGACTCAGATTACAATAATTATAATATAATAATAGGACTTTATTTGAATAGAATGAGTTTGGAGGTGAAGAAATAGTGAACTTTGAAATATCCCATCATACTGGTAAAAAATACCAAGAAAACCTACTTTAAGCTGGTCAAAGTAGGGCACTCACCACTGTGATCCTACTGTAAGCCGCTGATAGTTCATTATAATTGAGTTGAAGGTTACAATAATAATAATAGGACTTTATTTAAATAGAATGAGTTCTGTGGTGAAGAAAATTTCAGACAGTCATGAGGAAAATTTGGTAGGCAAAGAGTTAAAGCAAGTATTCCTATTTAATAATAACCATTTGTTTGCACACAGTTAAGGTATCAAGTATTCCTATCTAACACTAATAATTTGCAAGCATTATATGGTTTCAATTAAGTAAAAATAGGTCCTTAGTAAACAATTATAACTTCAAGTAACTATTAATACAATTAATTTGTACATAGTTATATGGTATGAAGTATTCTATCAAATACAAATAATCTTTTTATCTATTTGACCCATAGATGTTACCCTAACATGTACTACCACTATGGATCAGAGTGGACCTGGGAGGAATGGCAATGAAGGGGTACAGTTTAGTTTGGTTTCTTTGTTTAATAGTATATCAACCCTTGTGGGTTATTTAAAGTCAAAGCCATCCTTGTAGAAAAACAGTAGTGGTAGAATTTAACCCATAGCTGGGGAGATGAGGGGTTCATACCTTTCCCAAGAGTATTAATCCAAAAGTGAACATAATAGCATGGCTGAAGATTGGGCTTGCTTACTACGATGTCGCTGTCCAACATGTTAACCATGGGGACTCCCTCGATGAAGATGTACACCACACTCCACAAATCTCAAGAACTGGAACCTCATCACTGGATGCCCTCATCTCTTAGAGGGCCTTGGTCATACCCAGGATACCTCCCCCCCTTTTTTTTTTTGAGGGGGAGGGTCTTACACGTCTGCAAAGCTCTATTGACAGGGTTAAAATTAAAATAAAAGAGGGGAAAATATATATTTTTTTTAATGAATAAAAGAGAAATGAAAATGAAAATGAAAATATTAGGTTTCCTTTGGTTTCTTTATTTAATGGCATATCAACCTTCGTGGGTTATTAATACCAAAGCCATCCTTCTAAAAGAATAGTAGTAAAGTAAAAGTAAAGTTGTCAGAGTGGACTAAAGTCGGTATCAGCCAGACAGCGAGGGAGTCTATCCCCTTTTCACTAGCGCTAGAATGTCCGACTAGGAACCACAAGGTCCCAGGTTCGATGGTAGATGGGGCACTCCACCTCAGATGCCAAAACAATCTTCTTGGTCTAGCGCTAGTGAAAAGGGGATAGACTCCCACGCTTTAGGCTACTCCGACGACTTTATTTACATAGCATAATTTGGACAAGGCCAGAAGTATTTGGCACCCAGTGAGAATCCAACTCATTAACAAAGGTTTCTTAATCAAGCTTGTTAGCCATTACACCATGCAAGATGCGCTAAAGATTGCAGTTATTCATAAAGCATAACTGAGTTTTGGTACAAGGCTGTAAAAAGTGTTGGACACTCGATACTCATTAGTAAAAATGCATGAGGTCAGTTCGTTAACCTTTACACCATGATATGATACCCTAAAGTAAAAAAAAAAAAAAAAAAAGTAACAAAATTTCTCATGTGAGTTACTGTTCTTATTATTTCTATTGTCTTCTCCAGTAGAGCAACCGCCTAATTATCATAAGGTTCTGGGTTCGATACCAGCCCTCACCAACTAGACACATGAGTATAGTGTGTGTGTGTGTGTGCATGTATATATGATTTGAATGTATATGTACATTTATTGTATAGTGTGTGTGTTCATATATATATATATATATATATAATTATATACATACATACATACATACATACATATATAATTTATTATAGATTACAATACATTTAAGGGTTGATTGTTATCATTGGTTTAAAAGCAGGGTATTGGCCACTTATCATCAAGACAATGCACTGTGAAAGTCTACTATATTTAATTTCTTCTCTCTATCCCCTCAGTTCTTGTCACATCCGATGATTGTATTTTTTTGGTAAAAGTACATGAAACTACTACAAGGTTCTGGGTTCAATACTGGCCCTCACCAAATCAGCTTGGATCTGTGCGGTAAAATGGAGAGCTGATGGTAGGTGTGGCACTTCACCTTAGACCCCAAAACAATGTCCCTGGTCTAGCGCTGGTGAAAAGGGGATAGATTCCCTCACAGTCCAGCTGATACCTACAATACGCTAATTCGCCAACTTTACTTACTATGTACTTTTCTTAAATTCTTCTGCTAGGCTGTGTTCAATCTATCTTTGGGGTAGGGACATCTTCCTCGAGGTATTGTATCTCTCTTGTAATGAGGCCAATTTAGCTTCAAAGGGGCCGGTTTAGCTCAGTCGGTAGAGGACCCACCTAGGAATCACAAGGTTCCGAGTTCGGTACCGGTCTCCATCAACTCAGTGCATGATTAGCAGTTTGGGTAATCTAATCTGTGCGGTAAAGTGGGGAGCTGATGGTAGGTGTGGCGCTCTACCTCAGCAAAATCAATCTCCTTGGTCTAGCACTAGTGAAAAGGGGATAGACTCCCTTGCTGTCTGGCTGTTACCGACATTAGGCCACTCTGCCAACTTACTTATCCCTCTTGTTCTGTGTTCCATTTCTGTTCTTAAAGTTAATCAGGAACACAGAGACATATTTGAGGTACACACTTTAAAAAAAATTTAATTTCCAATCCTATCTTAACCATGCACATGCAGGAGAACCATCCCAAGATGCAGCATGTACATGGGCTCTCGTTGATTCAGAGTTAACTAAATCTATTTTCCCATAGAGTGGCCTCGTCATGTGATGTCCTCAAGCCAATGAATTGGTTGGTTGGATTTTATGGCACATCAACCCTTGGGTTATCTAATGCCATTGATGTCTGATTTATTCATTCTTGTTAGGTATTCAAAAAAGTTTTTAAAACCTTTTCAAAATCCCTTTTTAATCTATTTAACCCATAGATGGGACCCTAACAGGTACTACCACTCTGGCTCAGGTTAAACTAAGGAGTAATGGCAATGAAGGGGGACTGCACAATCGACATAGCTCCAGAATTGGAACCTCACTATGCAGTTTAATGTCATACTTAGGATGTTAAGACCTTCAGTCATTGCCTTCTAGCACATATATGATAAAATAGGTTGGGGTTTGCCATAAAAGCAATACAGACGGAACAACCATATAGATGCTAGGGCTTGATGTGCCTAGTTGATTGATCGGAGGGGACCTCCCTGACCACCCGTCTAACCTAGGTAAAAGCCAAAGTTGAGTGTTGCAGGTCATAGACTGCTCAGCCACCAGGGTTCCATCCTTAAGCATCACGGGCTGCCACCCACGGCTAAAGGTGGCCTCATTGGGAGGAATTTTACCCCCCTGCAGAAGTGCAGTCGCGCAAATACATACTGTCGCGATTGTTCTGCGGCAATGGTCTGGATTGCAGAAAAGTCATCTGCATTGCACGTGGCCGTGCAGTGATCCATGAAGAGATGGCAATCTACTGATATGATTGTTTTGTTTTGTGGCATATTAACCTTTTTTTTTTCAGGTCATTTAATGCCAAATCAAATCATTTTGATAAACAAAGAACTCAGGTTGGTTACAGTATTTACTGTGTTGATTAAACTGTCACCCATCTAAGAATTGGTCTCTATGTGAACTGAAATAAAACAGAATTCATGTTTTAAACAAGATTGTGCCATCTCCTCATTAAATGGAAAGTGCTTAAAATCAGTAGACCAGATCATATACCTCGGTAGCAATATCTCATCTACTGAAAACAATGTTAACATATGCAAAGCATGGACAGTTATTGATATGGAGGCGCTTGGGTTAGTGGTTAGAGTCGTGGAAAATGGACTTGTCGAGTCGAGTTCAATTCCTAGACAAAGCTGTTGGCATTTCACATAGCGCTAATACCCTTGGGAAAGGTATGAATCCATATATTCTCCCTCCAGCTATGGGTTAAATAGTAGGGCAGACTGGGCCCTTCAGCCTTGGGTAGGTAACCAGTCTAGGAGAGGGATAACTCTGAATTCAAAATTCCTGAGGTCAGTCGTTGATTGGGTTTGTGGCAACCCTTGATGCACCAATTCTTTCCTATCGACTGTGCCATGATGATGAAAATTGATAGGGATGTACTCATCCATTGGTGATACTGTATATACAGACTTATGAACAGTCACGCACCTAAGGTTCATTTAGTTTCTATGTTTAATGGCATATCAACCTTCATGGGTTATCTGTGGGGGATTAAAATAAAACTAAAATAAAATTTAAATTTAAAAAAATGAAAAAAAAAAAAAAAAAAAAAAATGACAAATTCCCATGGGTCTTCACTGGAAGAATCTTCTGCGCATGTGTGAGAAAAGGGACCGACTTCCAGCTCCCAAGAGAATAGCTCGGTCATTCTAGTTTAGGCCGTAACTGGGTCTAGTCACTCCTACTGGTCAGGGAGATATTTCCTTGCCACAGGTGACTATGACCGGGAATAAAGCCTAAATCATACAACCACTTTTTGTCTCTGTCTCTTTTCGTTCCTTAAATTCCTTAATTTTCAGCGCAATCACCAAATGAGATGAAGGGGTTAAAAGTGAAAACCCAAAGAACACGCAACCAGAATATCCAGTTACCTTTTAAACCTTTAAAACACCTCAAACCTCTTGCTACCTCTAATGCTAAATCCACCCTTCTAGAAGAACAATGGTGGTACTATTTAACCCATACCTTGGCGAGAGGGGGGGTAGGCTTCATACCTTTCCCAAATGTATTAGCATTAAAGCGAATGTAATAGTGAGACTTGAGTTTGAACTTGTATGCTATGATGTCGTAGCCCAGGATGTTATCTGCTTAGCCACCGGGACTCCCCTCTCAGACACGGATAAGGAACTATATAATATACATTTTTTAAAACAGACAAGAATTTTAAGGAATTATATATTAAACCGTTTAAGATAAATATATATATATATATACCTGATATATGTCCATACATGAGAATTCTAAGGATATATATAACATATTTAAACAAACATTATATAACATTTTTAAACAATCATACCAGATTTTTTTAAGTGCATAATGTACATTTTTTTTTTCAAACACACATTATTATATAAATGTAAACAGAAGATGTTATTTACTAAGCTTAGCACAGTTTGGTACAAGGCTAGAAATAATGAGCACTCAGGGAGACTTGAATTTATTAAAGTTCTGCTAGTCTAGTTTGTCAAACATTACACACCACAAGACACCCTTGTTTTTTCATTAGGTTGTCATTTGCTAAGTTTAGCTTAATTTGGCACAAGGCAAAAAGTATGAGGCACCCAGTGAGAATCTAACTCACCAACAATGGTTTGCTAATCTAGCTCGTTAAACCATCATACCATACGAGATTCCCTAAACAGAGGATGATGTTACAAATATACGGGATCAACCGGTAATAATGGGTTTACTTCTGGCTCTGGCATTACGAGTTCAAATCCTGAATGCAATTTTACAATGTAAGTGGGACACACCCCACCCAGTCTCCTCTTTTAAAATTCCTAGCAGTAATACTTTGTATACTCTTAAAATCTCCAATGCCACATCCAAGTAGTATAAGCATCCCCCCCTCCAATTCTCTTTCTTTGTAGTCCTAGTTTTATACATCTATTTTGGCATTATGGTATCTGTCTATATTAGTCTGTGGCAATCTATTTCTGTTAAGAGCTTCCTCAACATATCTTTAATCTAAAAAACTCGACCCTTAGTGTAAAATAGTCAAGGGGGAGGGAAAGAAAGAAAAAAAAGAGGGTATCTTAAAACCACACGACCATTCCTAGAAAAAAAAAAAAAAAAAAAAAAAAAAAAGATATAATAATGGTGATATATGAAAAAAAAAAAAATTATCTCTGATGAAATTGCGGCTTTAAACAAATAAAAATAACTATTCATTGTGATAAGCATTCATCACCACATGATTCGCACATGACTGTGCAACAATCAACGATAGCAGTCCAGCCATCATATATTATAGGTAGAATACAGGTATCACACAGGTGAGTATCGGATGATGATAGGGATAATAAAATAGATGAGGTACTCTCGTGTATAGGTCGACCTCGAGGTTAGGCTGACCTTTGATATATGGTCACAAAATCATTTATTTATCAAAATTACATTTTTGAAGCTAAAAACTTGCTCCTAATTCTTCCAGTTATGTGTGAATTTTTAACCTTACAGAATTATTACTTGTGTATAAGTTGAACCCATTTTGTGTGCGTGTGTGTGAAAATTAAGGTCTTAAAAAAAAAACAAGGATGAATACATGTAATATATACAGTAATTTGATACA
Source organism: Doryteuthis pealeii (assembly GCA_023376005.1). Taxonomy (NCBI): domain Eukaryota; kingdom Metazoa; phylum Mollusca; class Cephalopoda; order Myopsida; family Loliginidae; genus Doryteuthis; species Doryteuthis pealeii. The sequence goes on from CM042160.1 coordinate 87,126,736, forward strand.
TCATGGTTTTTTTTACTAAAAATTGAATAGGTATGATGTTGAAAGTTCCAAATGATGAAGTAACTAATTACAGAGTCATTTTGGAGAGGGATTTGTCCGTATGTCCTTGTGCCACTTACACACACACATATATATATATATATATATATATATATGTATATGAAGAAACAACAGATTAATAAAATCTGACAAAATATGAAAAAATATACAAAAATCTGATAGAATTTGAAAAATGTAAATATAGATTCCGAGGAATTATTTTAACAAATAAACATGAAATATTAATTGAATCAATTGTTTTTGTTGCTTTATCTACTTTTCCAATTATATTTTTCACACACACACACACACACACATATATTATATATATATATATATATATATATATATATATAATAATAATGAATGTGTGTATTTGTTTTTGGGGAGAAGATGACTTAACTGAGAAGATATATATATATATATATATATATCTGTGTGTATAAAATCAAGCATTCAGTTATTATTCCATTTTTTTTTTTACATCTTTGAGCAAAAATGAACTATTTCAGTAATATATATATATATATATATATAAGTTAATAAAGAGAAAATAAATGGAAATTCTGTTAACATTTATACTAAAAAAAAGAAAAAGAAATGGCATTAGAAGTTTGATTACAGATTGTTAATGAAAAGATTAAATAAGAATATGAATTTGACTTTTATCTAAAAAGCTTTTGGGCTTTTAGTGTAAAACAGGGTGAACACAAAAAGGGGGGGGGGTCTTAAAATCACACGACGATTCTATCAAATCATTTACATAAAAATATTATTAATATATGTCTATTTTGGTTTGTTGAGTAAGAGAAAATTAAAAATATTCACATTTATAGAAATGACTAAGAAAGATATAAATATTTTCTTATTGTGATAAGAAATACCTATATTCCATGACACAAAAATAAGGACTAGGACAATAATAATAGAATAAGTATTTGTGCTATTTGGAGAACTTTGAGAGATATAAGAAACTACTCTGAATACGTGTGTTAATATATATATATATATATATATATATATATATATATATATATAGGAACAAATTCTATGCAAAGTGTATAGTTTTTTGATAATTGTGGATGTGTAAGGGGTATTAAGAAGCTGGCTGACATACATACAACACACAAAAACACGTTCGATGTGTATTGTGTAGCCACACTGATATACACAGATACAAACTTAGATATAAACGGTCAAACATTTTATATAGAGTACAATGTACATGGGCTTCATTATCTTAAAAAGCTCTCAAAACACATGGACACACTGTACAACACACACGTGATATAATCTGACAGTTTTATAAACGGGCGAAAAAAAATCTCTCAGAATTTAAGAATATACTTTAAAACTAAAAAAGCGACCCCATTAAAAAACTGCACTAAAATAATGAAAATTAAAATAAAATAAGAAGAATGATATCTATTGTGTAGTCAATCATGAGCTATTCATAAAAATATACAAAACAAAACAAACAAAAGTACGTGATGGGGACCGTAGTTTTTTCTCTAAATAGATTTAATTTTCATTTTATCATAATTAATTCGAAGATAGAGTCATTTGAATACAAAAAAAAAAAGCATGTCTAAAAACATTTATTTTATTTTATTTTGTATAAATATAAAACAATGTTTGAAACGTGTAATGTGTGCATGTCTCTCTCTCTTAAAATGCCCGTTTATATGAAAAGCAAAATAAAATCCATATCACATGTACTCCGGTCTTTCACGTTGCTTAGACAAAAAGAAATGTGCAGATAGAAAAAGGACATTTATAAAAAGGTAAAAATGAAAAATAAAACTAAATTTTAAGATTTGTTAGGAGGAAGAAGATAAAAATGTTTTGTTTTGTTTTTCTTTTCGTTATTTTCGGTAAAAATGAGAACGAAAGATTTGAGCCGAGAAAGAGAAAAACAGAGAGAGAGAGAAATGTGTCGGGTTGGATTGTTTTGTTTGTTGTGGAGGTGGTCGAATACAAATCGATCAATTCGATTCTCTGGGTCGAGAGAAAAGATAAATAAACACTTTTCTCTTCTTTTCACTTTACAACAAACAAAAATGGGAAAATAAAAGAAAACAGGAGAATAAAAGAAAACAAAATAGAGAAATAAATTTAAACTTTTAGAAAAAAAGTACAAAAAAAATAATTTAAATAATAAAATAAATGTTCGTACCTTAAAGATTGGTGGATGATATATAAATTCTTTTGTAAGTTATGTCTTTAAAAATAAAAATGCTGAATTTAAAAAATAAAATTCGGCACTCAATTTTTTAAATTTTCAGAGGAGGATGAGATCGCGTGGAAAACAATATGAAAGAAATCCCAAAAATCATTTTCAAATTTAAACCATTTGGATAATAACTTTTTGTAGAGTCAATGTTTGTGTGCGATGAGATTTAAAAACAAAACACAATCAATAGAATAATAAATGCTTCATAAGTGAATTTTTAAGTGATCAGGCAGCAGTGGTGGCCACTCTCTCGTCTACCTTGCTTGCATCTTTTTCCCTGTTTTCTTCTTCATGCTTTCTGTTGAGAACAACAACAACAACAACAACAATGAATGTCGAGAGAGAAAGAGGGAGGAGGAGGAGAGGAAGAAGAAGAAAGGTAGCAGCACAACTGCAACTAAACAAGAAGATGAATGAATGGATGTTAAAGAGAACTTAGTTGTAGAAGAAGAGAACATATACAACGTGTTGGGCATTTGACACGCACGCACGCACGCACATACACTAGAATTTCTGTTAATTATTAAACAATAAATAAATATTAATACTACTAAAAATAAAAATAGTAATTAAATTAATTAATGATAAAAATAGACTTTTTGGAACCGAAAAATGGCTATGATGTAATTATAAAGACATTGTTTTTTTTTGTTGTTTTGTTTTAAATCGTAAATAAACAAAACAGCGTTAATATAAATAAATAAAATACGATAGCATTTTTTTTATTAAAAAAAAAAAAAAATTTTTAAATTTCGACAAAAATATAAATATCAATTACTAATCGGAAACCTTAATTTTTAGCAGACATTCTTTAAAAAAAAAAATCTATTATTAACCCAATGTTCTAATTTACGAAATTATATATACAACAACCCAATAGAGATTGTCATCTGTTATATTCGCTCCTTTTTTTACCGATATTTTCTCTGTGTTCTTTAAAAAGAATTAATCCAATGTTCACGTCATATATAAAATATGAACAGAAGAAAAAAGAAAAACATCTACAAAGTTAGTCAGTGCGATCTAAGTAAAGGATAAAAAGAAATAGGAACCTTCGGAAACTTTTCTTTTTAAAGGTAACTGTCGGGGCCCATTTGGAGCACACATCCCTTTCTCCACACAAGTTTTATCACAGGTGGTCTCTTTAGTAGGATCTCTTTTGTCGGTGGTAGTAATCGCGCACCTGACCGACTGGGTAGTCCTGTCCGTTATCTGTGGTTGTGACGCAGTACACACACTTATTTATTAACTAACAACACCGGTTAGTAACAGTAGTCGGGATAGTAAGGATTGTAGTAGTAGGTCGAAGAAAGAAGACGATCGTCTTGAGGCCAGAACAAAAAGTTAAAAAGTTTAAAAAAAAAAATAAAAAAAAAAAAAAAAAAAAAAAGAAAGAAAGAAAGAAAAAGTATTATAAAGTCAAGTTAGTAGTAAATACATTCCAAATTTCATTCATACATTTCTGGCAGAATCTCAGGTTTATTGTTCTTTATTTTTTTCTAATTTTTTTTTTTTTGGTTGCTTCGAAATGATTCGTAATATAAATTTTGAAAAAAAAAAACAAAAAAAAAAAAAAAGAGAAAAAAAAAAAAAAAGAAAAAGAAAAAAAAAAAAAAACAAAAAAACTTTGGAATCTTTTAACTGAACTAATTTTGGTTTGCCATACAGTCGGGACAATCATATAGGTGCTAGGGCTTGACGTGACTAGCCAACTGCTCGATTGCCCGTCTAGCCCAAGTAAGAACCAAAGTGAAGTATTGCATTGCTTAGTCACCAGGATTCCGTCCTTAAGCATCATGGGTTGCCACCCACGGCCAACAGGTAGCATCATTGGGGCGGAGGGGGGGTGCAGTTGGGTTGGCATATTCTACAGTCTCAGCTGACAACTTTATTTGGTTGCTTGGAAACGATTTGAAATATGAATTATGAAAAAAAAACTTTGGATGTTTTAACTGATCTAATTTTGGCACAGGTCTACCCACAATATTCACAAAACATCATCTATCTATCCATATATCAAGGGTAGTCTGTGTGTATGTATATCCAGAGGAAACAATGAAAATAAAACAATTAACGACAAAGTAAATATATATACACGTTCACTATCACTAGACTAGATTAACAAAAGGTATTTTTTATGTAAGGATTTTTATGGGGCATTCAGTGAGGATCCAACTCGCAATTCAGTAATAATGGATCTAGGAGACTAACTTTTAAAAAAATCTCCTCTCTACCCAGGAGAACGCTTCTAGTTATAAAATAAATTAACTTTGTATTTTACACATTTAGTTTTCAAACCAAAAATAGCCCTAGCCCTTATATGATTGTCCCAACCCTATTGCCCTTATGGCAACCCCAACCCTTTTTATCATAAATGTGCTAGAAGATGGTGGCTCAGGGTCTTCATGTCCTGGGTATGAAGTTAAACTCTATCTGATGGTGAAATTCCAGTTCCGGGGAATGTAGAGTGCCCCTTCATCACCATTACTTCCAGGTCCACTCGGATCTGGAGTGGTAGTACCTGTTAGGGTACCATCTATGGGTTGAATAGAAAAAAATGAGTTCTAAATTATTGAGTACCCATCAAGAATAAATAAAACAAAACATCTTCTGCATAAAATAACCAACCAACCAACCAAAAATAGCAAGTGGTTTTCACTGAGGATCAAGTGACAGTAAGTCTTCTCAGTACTCTAGAAAGAATAGTATTATGAGGATTGGGTGAAAAGTTCATAGGCTGACCAAAATACTCTCATGGAATGACACCAGATTAGGATTATTTTCCAACATAGAAGAATGGACTGCAAAAGGGACTTTTTCCATCGGTGTTGCAGTGCTTGTATCCCATTGATAAAGAAAAATTCACCAATAGCAGATACAACATCATAATAGTGTTACAATTTATGAATGTCATAAATTGTTGGCAGACCCTGTGACGAGAATAAGAACCGTTAACTTTGAGATCAGGAATTGGAAATTTACCGTGATAGTTATGCCCCCCCCTGATCTCTGGAAAACATGACATGTGATGATAGACATGTGACAGATTTTAGTTTAGAGATTTAGATTCAGCCCGACTGTCAAAGAGTTTAGATGTGCTCTGACGCTGGTCTCCCCACGCGGCGAATAAGAATCATGGGCTAGATAAAATAAAAGCTTGATCAAGCAACAAAATGTCTTGTTAATTCAATTAATTGCAATGACCAAAATCAGCCCAAAAGCAAAACCCTTAGTAGAAGAAGTTAGATAGAAGAAGCCAACTATACAAAATGTCGGCCAGAGAAGAAGAAGAAGAGGAAATAGAAGACAGGAACCATGGCAACTGGAAGAGTAAAGATGTCAACAAGTGATAAAGTAAGACCATCTCCTCTCTCCAAGTAAGTCTCTAATCTGCCTCTCTCTCTCTCTAAAATATGTCTCTCTCTCTCTAATCTGTCTGTCTCTCTCTCTCTAATCTGAGAACTCTCTCTCGTTTATATATATATATATATGTACGATGTGGTATATACGAATAGGAACTTTTCAGCTTTTAACTCTTGTAAATATGAATGCAATTCCCTAACCTTTAGGCACAAAATAACCTTTGATCAATCATTTAAGTGTGCAAAATAGATCTAAGATACAACTACATAATATACATGAGGGTTGTTCATAGAACTACATAGCCTGGGCAGGTTGATATGGAGGATAAGCTGTCATTCAAGCAGCAGGTTTCCTCTCTCTTCACTAGTGTTGTGATCCAAAGGAAAGGAAAGGCAACAAAAAAAAAAGAAAAAAAAGACACTGCATTCTAGCAACGATAGTGTCACAAGAATGCACTTAAATTCAGCATTGCACCATCTTAGGGACGCCTTTCATTGGAATGAGGTAGAGCCGTTAGGCATCGGAGGTTTTATAACAGACTTTTCCTTGTCCTAGATAGATTGCCATCCAAGGCTAAGAAGCCCCATCTTCCCCATTTGGAGATTTATGTAACAGTGGTCTATGATACTCTATGAGAGAGTATCAGGTGAGATCAGCATCTCACAGTCCAGTGTTGTTTGTGACGTTTATGACCTCAACAAAATCATTTGGAGTTGCTGAATTGGGCCTCATTTTAAAAAGATATTTTAAAAAGATATTGGAAAATTATTGACTCACTCTAGTATAATAATTTATTTAATACAATATATTATAATTTTCATCTTGTAAGCTGCAAGATTTTCATTTATCTTATTATTATAATGGAGATTGTGTGTTTGTCTGTAACCGAAACAATATCACTACTCAAGTCACAATTCCCTTAGTTATTTACGTTACATTCTTTATTTTTATTTAAACCTCAATTATTAATAAAATTGTTTTACATTATTAATACCATTGACTATATCTCCATACCAATAACATGCAAGTGTATTATATATATATATATATATATATATATATATATATAACAAAATAGCGCTTTACAGTGGGAACAATTTGAATATTGATATTAAAAAATTGATTTTAATAAATATGTGCTTAGTATTATTGATTTCTAATTGTTTGATTTTATTTTAATGAATATGAGCAAAAATCTCAGGGATAAATCTTAAAAGAAATCCATTAACAAGAAGAAATAACTAATCTTATTCTTTACTTCTTATTTTAGCTCAATAGTTGAATTATGAAAATTTAGCAATGAAAGACGAGGGTGATGGAAGAGTAAGTTTCAGTTGTTCTATTTTTTTATTATACCCCCCTCCTCTGTTTCAAATCTTTGTATCTGCATTCTCATTTAGTTTCATTAGCCTTTCTAATTTAATATAATATTTAATTATATTAAAACTTAAATACTTACACCTGGAGGGTGCATATCTTTGCTAGTTCATATAAGAAAAGTCATTGAGGTGGCCTAAAGTCGGTATCAGCCAGAAAACGAGGGAGTCTATTCCCTTTTCACAAGCGCTAGACAAAGGAGATTGTTTTTGGCATCTGAGGTGGAGCACCACACCTACTATCAGCTCCTCACTTTACCGCGCAGATCCCTGTGCTACTCATATGCTAAGTTGGCGAGGGCCGGTATCGAACCAGGAACCTTTTGGTTTCTAGCCGAACACTCTACCAACTGAGCTAAATAAATAATGAGAATTGGGATTGTCTGTTTTTCCTATGAATAATGTCTGATGAAACCTCTGAGGTGGAGCACCACACCTACCATCAGCTCCTCACTTTACCGTGCAGATCCCTGTACTACTCATACGCTGAGTTGGCGAGGGCCGGTATCGAACCAGGAACCTTGTGGTTTCTGATAATATAGAATCATTTCCAAGTTTAAAACATTACACTTAGGGATATTTGCCTCATACCCCACTTGTATGGGCTGGGCACAAGGCCTTGTTTTAATGTGGGCCCACCCACAAGCCGAAGCTCATGGGTGGGAAAGAACAAAAATTATGTCGATCCCTTCGGCATTCCCCCACAAGAGGGGCACCTCAGGCGCTAGGCAATAAACCCAACCCTGACCCTTTAAGTCAAGGAGCAGGTGTTGCCTGGGGGGAAAGCCCTTGGGATCGACGCTATTATTTGTACTTTACCCTGATCCAGTGGCCAAAACACACTGGACCTCTGCCCCGAAGGATGAGTATGCAAGGGAAAACATTACACTTAGTAGGAGTTTATTTCTTTTTAACTTTCTTACATTGGCATTAAATGACCCACAGAGGTTGATATGCCGTTAAACAAAACTCAAACTTTCTTACAAGATTTTTGTTTGTTTAGATTCTTTTAATTCTCTTTATATAAAAGATTCAGATCTTTTTGTGCAGATAGAGGCACAATTATTTGCTGACTTAAACCCCAAGACATTTGGAGAGAAAGACGGAGAGAAAGACGGAGAGAGAGGGAGAGAAAGACGGAGAGAAAGACGGAGAGAAAGACGGAGAGAGAGGGAGAGAAAGACGGAGAGAAAGACGGAGAGAGGGAGAGAAAGACGGAGGAGAAAGACGGAAGAGAGAGGAGAGAAAGACGGAGAGAGAAGGAGAGCTTTTTTTAAATTTATAAAAGTGCTTATTATAACTAAGTATTTACAAAGTGCATTTAAAGAAGAATTTTAAAAGATAAAAAAACATTTGATATAATTTGCACGATCATATAAACACCTACAAACATGTAGATTATCTCTTATTTTATGGCATGTCAATCCTTGTTGGGTTATTTTATGCCAAAGACATATTTATAAAAAAAAACAAAACAAAAAAAAACCCATCAAAACATATTACAGTACATAATTCATTACATTCTATTTTATTATGTTTTTATACAATACAGGGATATTTTTCTGATTTATAAAAAAAAAATCATTAAAAAAATTCGGCTGTTTGGCGGGTGGAACAGATAAATGGCATTTCAGTTAATTTCAATGGGGGAAATTGAAATTGATTTGATATACGCGGAAATTCTGTGATAAGTGGAATGAATTAAAGACATAAGTCAAGTTATAAACTGGAAATAGAAATTCTCTTTTATTCATCTGTTCTCATTCATTTTCTTTTTGCTGTCAAGATAGAAATCATTTCCACAAAGATTAAAATGCTGATCTTGAAAACCAAAAAAAATCCAAATAACCTTGTTTGTAAGATTATCAAGTGTTAATCTTGATTTTCATTATTTTTTCATTGGATTTTATAAGCATTTTCATATAAAACATTTATTTAAATTTTTAAAAAATTATTCTTGTCTTATAAAACAAAAAAGAGAAAGCTGAAGCGAACAGGATTTAACAGGAGGAGAGAGAGGGAAGATATGAAGGAAAATGAAACTGGGAGAAGAGAGAGAAAAAAAATACAGGAAGAAAAAGAGGGGACCCAAAGAGAACTAGGAAGAGAAGGAGAGAGGAGAAAGAGAGAAAGACGAGAGAGAAGGGGAGAGAGGAAAAAGAGAGAGAGAGAGAGGGAAGGAGAAGAAGATGAGGAAGGAGAGAAGGAAGAAAGAGAGGAGAGAGGAGAAGAGAGAGAAAAGAAAGACGAGAAGAGAAAGGAAAAAAGAGGAGAAGAGGAAGAAAGAGGAAAGAGAGAGGAGAAGGAGAAAGAAGAGGAGAGGAAGGAAAGACAAGAGAAAAGAAGATGAGAGAAGAACGAAAAAGGAAGAGAAAGGGAAAGACAAAGAGGGGGAAAAGAGAGGAGGTAAAGGAAACGGAGAGTGAGAAAGGAGACCAGAGTTAGTGTGAAGAAGAGAGAGATTAGAAGGAGGGGGAAGAGAAGTGAGGAGTTGAGAGAAAGAGAGTGAGAAAGAGAGTGAAGAGGAAAGAGAGTGAGAGTGAGAGAGAGAGAGAACGAGTGACGAGAGGGGAGAAGAGAAGCGAGAAAAAAGAGAAAGAAAGATAGATAGAGACCCACGAGAGTGAGAGAAAGGAAAGATGAGAGTGAGAGAGAGAGAGTGGAGAAGAGAATCGGGGAAGAAGGAGAGTGACGAAGTGGTGTGAGGAGATAGGGAGAGAGAGAGACGTTGAGGGAGAGAGGAAGGAGAGAGAAGAGGAGAGAAAAAGAAGAGAGGACGAGGAGAAAAGAGAGAAGAACGAATGGAGAGAGGAGGAGAAAGAGAGAAGTGGGAGAGTGAGAGAGAGAGAAAGAGAGGAGAGCAGAGACGAGAGAATGAGAGGTGAGTAGAGAGAAGAAGAGAGAGAGAAAGGAGAAAAAAAGAGGAGCGGGTGAGAGAGAGAGAAAGAGAGAGAGAGAAAGAAGAGAGAAGAAAGAGCGAGACGGAGAAGAGAGAGGAGAAAGAAAGAAAGAGAGAGAAGAGGAAAGAAAGGAGGAGAAAGAAAGGACGAGAGAGAGAGAAGAAAGAAAAAGAGAGAGAAAAGAGAGAGAGAGAGAGAGAGAAAGAAAGAGAGAGAGAAAAAAAGAGAGAAGAAAGAGAGAGAGCAAAGAGAGAGAGAGAGAAGAGAGGAGAGAGACGAGAAAAGAGTCAAAGAAGAGCAAGAGAAGAGAGAGAGAGAGAGAGAAAGAAGAGACAGTAGAGACAGAGGAAGACAGAGAGAGATTAAGGAAAAAAAACTGGGAGTATGAGAAAAAAATACAGGAAAAAGAGGGGGGACGAAGAGAGATAGGGAAGAGAGAAAGAAGAGAAGAGAAACAAACATTAGAGAAGAATGGAAGAAGATATAGGAGATTAAGGAAAAGAGAACTGAGAGAGAGAGAGAGAGAGAATGACAGGTATGTTCTGTAAAGACCTTGACTTACTGGATTATAGCGTACCCAAGAGAACATTTAAATAAAATACAGCATCTATCAAAAAACCTCAGAAAACATGGAACAAGTGTGTGCAGCGAGACGAGAGAGAGAGAGCAGACCACCTGTACACGCCGCGCCAGCACATACATTTGTGGAAAGGATCAATGAGGAAAGGGGGCGGACAAAAAAATGTAAAACAAAGGATTAATCATAAAGAAAAAGAAAAAGAAAAGACAAAACCAAAGAAAGAAAAAACTTGTACGACTACTGTACAGTGAAAATGAAGCTAGTTTTTTCTTGGAGAAGATTTAATGGGGGCATCTACAAAAGAAGGTCACAATAAACAAATAAGAAACAATTATTATTGATTATCTATCCATGTAATTAGAGTTTTTAGACAATTTTTTCCCCTCTTGAAAAAAAAGATGAAATTGATGCAAATAAAATTCAACAAATTAAAAGCATTTAGTGAATCATATAGTTGTGTGTGTGTGTTGTGTGTGTTGCATGATATGTGCTTTTATCATATAGTATATGTGTGCCTCATATGTATATTATTCATTTATGAAAGGCCGGGTTAGCTCAGTCGGTAGAGCGTTCGGCTAGTTGAGAGGGAGAAGAGAGGGGAGAGAAAGACGGAGAGAGAGAGAGAGCTTTTTTTTTTAAATTATAAAAGTGCTTATTATAACTAAGTATTCACAAAGTGTATTTAAAGAAGAATTTTAAAAGATAAAAAAAAACATTTGATATAATTTGCACGATCATATCACACCTACAAACATGTAGATTATCTCTTATTTTTATGGCATGTTCAATCCTTGTTGGGTTATTTTATGCCAAAGACATCTTATTATAATGGAGATTGTGTGTTTGTCTGTCTGAAGCCGAAACTAAATCACTACTCAAGTCACAATTCCCTTAGTTATTGACGTCACATTCACCATGAATTTATTTTTATTTACCGCAGTTTATTGATAAAATTGTTATACCTTATTAATACTTTTGACTTTATCTACATTCTAATAACATGCAATTGTATTTATATATGCAACAAAATAGCGCGTTACAGTGTGAACAGGAAAGCTAATTTGCATATGTGATATTAAAAGTTTAATTTTATTAAATATGCGCTTGGTATTATTGATTTCTAATTGTTTGTTTTTTCTTAATGAATATGAGCAAAAAACTCGGGGAGAAAAATCTTAAAAGAAATCCTTTAATATAAAGAAATAACAGTAATTTTATTCTTTACTTCCTAATTTAACTAAATAGTTAAATTAGGAAATTCAGCAATAAAAGGAGGGAGTGATGGAAAATGATGGAGAAGACTTGTTTCAAAGTTGTTCTATTCTTCGATTATACCCCCTCTGTTTCAAATCATTTTATTTGGATTTTTATTTAGTTTCAAAAGTATTTCAAATTTAACATATTTCATTACATTAAAATACAAATACTTGCACCCGGAGGGTGCATATATTTGCTAGTATTTATAAAAAAACTAAACAAAAAAACCCATCAAAACATATTACAGTACATAATTCATTACATTCTATTTTATTATGTTTTTATACAATACAGGGATATTTTTCTGATTTATAAAAAAAAATCATAAAAAATTTGGCTGTTTGGGGGGTGGAACAGATTAATGGCATTTCAGTTAATTTCAATGGGGGAAATTGATTTGATATCCGGAAATTCTGTGATAAGTGGAATGAATTAAAGACATAAGTCAAGTTATAACTGGAAATAGAAATTCTCTTTATTCATCTGTTCTCATCCATTTTCTTTTTGCTGTCAAGATAGAAATCATTTCCACAAAGATTAAAATGCTGATCTTGAAAACCAAGAAATCCAAATAACCTTGTAAGATTATCAAGTGTTAATCTTGATTTCATTATTTTTCATTGGATTTTATAAGCATTTTATATAAACATTTATTTAATTTAAAAAAAATTATTCTTGTCTTATAAAACAAAAAAGAAAGTGAAGCTAGACAGGAATTTACGAGAGCGAGGAAGATGAAGGAAAATGAAACTGGAGAGAGAAAAAATACAAAAAAAAAGAGGGGGGACAAAGAGAACTAGAAAGAGAACTAGAAAGATAACTAGAAAGAGAGAGGAGAGAAAGAGAGAGGAGAAAGAGAGAGAGAGGAGAGAAGAGAAAAGAGAAGAGAGAGAGAGAGAGAAAGAGAGAGAGAGAGAGAGAAAGAGAGAGAGAGAGAGAGAAAGAGAGAGAGAGAGAGAGAAAGAGAGAGAGAGAGAGAGAGAGAGAGAAGAGAGAGAGAGAGAAAGAGAGTGAGAGAGAGTGAGAAGAGAGAGAGTGAGAGAAAAGAGAGAGAGAGTGAGAGAAAGTGAGAGAGAGAGAGAGTGTGAGAGAAAGAGAGAGAGGAGAGAGAGTGAGAGAGTGAGAGAGAGAGAGTGAGAGAAAGTGAGAGAGAGAGAGTGAGAGAGAGATTAAGGAAATAAAAACTGGAGAGAGAAAAATACAGAAAAAGTAAAATTGGGAAGAGAAAGAGGGGGGGACAAAGAGAGGGAGAGAGTGAGGGAGAGAGAGAAAGAGAGAGTGAGAAAGAGAAAGAAGAAGAGAAGAAACAACATTAGAGAGAGAATGGAAGAAGATATAGGGAGATTAAGGAAAAGAGAACTTGAGAGAGAGAGAGAGAGAGAGAGAGGGAGGAGAGAGAAGAACCAAATTAGAGAGAGAGAGAGATGACAGGTATGTTCTGGTAAAGACCTTGACTTACTGGATTATAGCGTATCCCAAGAGAGACATTTAAATAAATACAGGCATCTATCAAAAACCTCAGAAAACATGGAACAAGTGTGCGCAGGAGACGAGAGAGAGAGAGAGGGGGGGAGAGACACCTGTACACACCGCGCTGCACATACATTTTGTGGAAAGGATTCAATGAGGAAAGGGGGGGGGGTCGGACAAAAAAATGTAAAACAAAGGATAATCATAAAGAAAAAGAAAAGAAAAGACAAAAACAAAGAAAGAAAAACTTGTACGACTACTGTACAGTGAAAATGAAGCTAGATTTTCTTGGAGAAGAGTTTAATGGGGGCATCTATTAAAGAAGGTCACAATAAACAAATAAGAACAATTATTATTGTTATCTATCATTAATTAGAGTTTTTAGACAATTTTTTCCCCTCTTGAAAAAAAAAAAAAAAAGATGAAATTGATGCAAATAAAATTCAACAAATTAAAAGCATTTAGTGAATCATATAGTGTGTGTGTGTTTGCATGTATATGTGCTTTTATCATATAGTATATGTGTGCCTTCATATGTATATTTATCATATGAAAGGGGCCGGGTTAGCTCAGTCGGTAGAGCGTTCGGCTAGAAACCACAAGGTTCCTAGTTCGATACCGGTCCTCGCCAACTCAGCGTATGAGTAGCACATGAATATGTGTGGTAAAGTAAGGAGCTGATGGCAGGTGTGGCGCTCCACCTCAGATGCTAAAATAATCTCCTTGGTCTAGCGCTATTGAAAAGGGGATAGACTCTCTCGCTGACTAGCTGATACTGACTTTAGTCCGCCCCGTCGACTTTACTTATATGATAATAATAATGAAATGAAATTTATTGTGTACAGTACTCAGGTGCATCACAACTCATCAAAGTCTCATGTCAAGTACACAGAATAATGTATTAGTGTCAGGAACATGAACAGTTTCGGTAATAATATGCATGTATGTGTGCGCGTGTGTGCATATGTATGTGGAGAGTGGCATCAGGTATAGTGTCAGCAGACTACAGGAAGCATGGAGCTTTGAAAGATTCATTGCTTCGGCAGCCTACAACAGACGGGCAGTTTATTCCATGTCTCCGCAATTCTGAGCGTGAAAAATGTTTTCGAAAGTCACGTGAGCAGTGCTGTTTTCTGACTTTGTAGGCATGCCCACGTGTGTTAGAAAGATGGAGATCAAAAAGGTGCTCAAGGTTGCTGTTGTTAAGATGATTAATGACTTTATGAGCGTTTACCAGGTCAGTTGCCAGACATGTGTGCCTTCATATGTACATTTATCATATATATATATATTTACAAACTCCTTTGCACGAGCAGGATACGACACAAGGTCAATTTCTTAAGCGGAGTTCAACAGGTTTGAATTCAGAGTTTTCCTTCTAGACTGGTTACCTAGCCATGGTTAAAGAACCCTGTCTGTCCTGTTATTTAGCCATAGCTGGAGGGAAAGTAGGATTCATACCTTTCCCAAGGGTATTAGCGCTAAGTGAAATACAATTACCAAGTCCAGGATTTGAACCCGGGGCGATGAGTCCATTTCCCATGACTTTAACCATTACACCACACGCTTCCATTTATCATATAGTGTGCGTGTGTGCACATCTATAAGTGTATTTATTATTTAGTGTGTGTATGCCTGTATATGTGCATTTATCATATATATAATGTGCGTGTGTGTGCATGAGTATGTCTACGTGCATTTATCATATAATGTATGCATTTATGCGCATGTGTGTGTACATGTGCATTTACAATATAGTGTGTGGTATGTGTGTGCGTGTATCACGTGTTGTTGAAGGCTGAAAAGTAAAAAGAAAAAAGATCTCTAAAGATTCCTCAGTACCAGCAATACCGTTATCCACAAAATAGAATATGCAACTAATATATATATTATATATATATATATATAATATATAATATATATATATATTGATTTTGTAGTTTTGGTAGAATTAAATACTAGCAAATATGTGCATTAAGCATTACATAGATTGTTATTGTATATTTTTTTTGTATAATTTATTGTAAAGGCAACAATAGGATTTATATGTAATTAGCAGGACCTGTAGGTATACCACAGTATGATAACTTAAGTATTACGTTTGATATGTTTACTTAAGAGCTATTGCAAATTGTTCAATATGTAACAAGTATAATAATCAGAATGGTCCATTATATAGCTGGGGTAATGACAAATAAATAAGAATTTGGCAGATAAGCAACAGCAGATAATCAGGATTTACATTTTTTCCTTTCACCTAGGTGATCTGATGGTTTCATTTTTAATCAGAGTGTGTTTCAAGATGATAATGGTCTGAAGATTAAGGAACAAGAATATTAATATATAGATAACAATGTTAAATGTTTGAAATATTCATTTTTCCTAGAAATAAATTCATCTTTTTAGGAATACTTTGTTTTACTGTTTTCAATATCATTATATATATATATATATATATATATATATTATAGGTTCTTCACAACGAATGAACATGCTACTATCAAACACACTCGCCTACCCGGATTTTAACAGCATGTTAAACCCACTATAATACTTGAACATTTATAACTCTTCTATAATGCTCCCTTTCTAATAATGTATCAACAATTTCTTCAAATAAGAAATTTTCTCCTGAAGATGACCGAAGGTCGAAACTAGTTGAGATTAAACAACATACAAGAAATATTCCTGATTGTCTTAATAATAATTTTTGTTCACACTATATATATATATATATATATATATATATATATATATATATATTCATTTTCCATTTTTTCACATGCAATGATCACATCATCAGCTTTCGTATATAAACGCACATATAAAAAATAACGATAAATAACATTATATTCACACATTTACCATACACTCAACATTTTCATTTTTCTCCCTTACAAACATTTCTTTTGCATTGTCCTGATGGTTTATCATAAACAGAAATACTTAAGTATAGACATATAAATTTTTTCCTTTGATCATAACATCCTGTATCTATTATATTTTTTTTAAAACATTTTCTTCAAACACACATTATATATAATGTGTGTGTGTGTGTGTGTGTGTGTGTGTGTGTGTAGATATTGTAAAAATTTGAAAAAACACAAGTTTATAAACAAATAATGTTTATTTCGCCTATTTTGCAGTGTTTCGGTCTGTTTCGATAGACCTTCATCAGAGGCTTTCGTTAGTCTGAGGAAAAATATATTATTACTGAAAATAAGGTGTCTGCGAGCCTCTGTTTTTGGTGTGTTAGGCTTTTCGGTTGATCTTGAAATGTGAGAGAGAAAAAATCTATTTAAAATTGTTGACAAACGCGTTCGTAGATTTTTTTAAAAGAATGCGTAACGGTTAACTCGATAATGCTAGGTGAAATGTGTGTGTGTGTGTGTAAGTATGAGTGTGTATTATATTAAAATATAATTAATAGAAAAATATATATAGCCTATTTAATTGAAATATCAACATCCCCCATTTATTCTTTATATATGTGTGTGTGTGTGATCCGGGAACAGCAGAATCTTGACCTACATCAAGATCAGCAGATAAAAGAAAAAGCAGGGAGGCAGGTAGCAAGGTGGGATATGAAGGATGCATGCTGAAATACATGAGCCCAACAACGTGAAGATACAGCCACTAATTCCCCCCCCCCAAAAAAAAACAAAAAAAAAACAGGGAAAATAAGAAGATCCCGCTCACTAACAACAAAAAAAAAGGTACATATATAAATGAATTGACATTCACTGTATTTCTTAACAGGTGCATTGTCTTGAAGAAGGGTGGCTATCATGCTGCTTGGAAACCAATGGTAACAATGGCACCTTAAATGTATTGTACACTATATATATATATATATATATATATATATATATATATATATATACATCCCCCCCCCATGACACTTCACATGGTGTAATGGTTAGCAAGCTAGATTTACAGACCATTGTTAGTGAGTTTGATTCTTACTGAGTGTCTACTTCAGCTAAGCTTAGTAAATAACTATATGTACACACACACACATATATTTTTCATATTTGAGTAATATTCATAAGCTGCAATATACAAAAAAAACCATTGTTTTTAAACTTTTTCTATAATACCAAAAATGCCCTGATGATGGTTTGCTAAACAAACCGAAATATAACATTGTCTCCAACAATAAAATATCATCCCTCTGAACACCTTGTTTTTTTTCATTTTCTTTTTAATATATGCACACACCCCCTATATTTAGGATAGAATGAAGAATTCTAATAATCATTTCATAGTTATCTCTTCTATTGAGAATCTAGATAAAATTGTATTCAGTGAGAACACAGACCCCCACAAATCCATTCAGTTGCAAAAAGTGGACTGAAAATAATTTCAAGTGTAGGAGATGCTACTCAACATTTTTGGCAATCTGACCAGAAAAATTACTTACCCCCCCAATACTTATATATCTCCTTCAAAGTATTTTTGTTGGATATATAAATTCACAAAATGTACTTACAAAAGTTGGTTTGTATTTGTGTGTGTGCCATTTTGATTGGCCAAATTTTGGGGTGTCACATTCTATAATTTTGATGAGATTACTAGAGATAAAAGAAAAAAAAAAGAAAAAAAAGTGAGAGAAAGATACCCCCCCCCAAAAAAAAAACAAGGTTGCGTACAGGTTGCCAAAAAACCCTTTAACTGAGTAAGCTCTGATCAATTGGCTGGTCATGTCAAGCCCTAGCAGCTATATGACTGCCCAACCCTATAGCCTTTATGGCAACCCCCAACCTTTTTTATCATATGGGTGCTAGAAGGTGGTGACTGAGGGTCTACCTGCTCTGAGAATGACATTAAACTCTATCTGATGGTGAGGTTCCAGTTTTGGAAGTTTAGGGAATGTGGAGCATTCCTTCATCACCATTGCTCCCTGGTCCACTCTGACCTGGAGTGGTAGTACCTGTTAGGGTCCCATCTATGGGTTATATAGAAAAATGTATTTATAAAAAAATTGTGTATCCGTTAAGAATGAATTTATTTCAAAACTTTATGGGCATTAAATGACCCACTAAGGTTGATATGCTGTAAAACAAACCAAACCAATCAATTGAGCGAGATCTTTTAGTCTTTGTAAATAGAGAACTTAGCCATGTCAGTATTACTGTATGGTTGCACCATTTGGACTTTAATGAAACATCTGGAGAAAAAACTACATGAATACTTCATAAGAAGGCCCCAGCACTAACTTTTTTCATGACTGTCCCGAACAAAAATTATCAACCGTCCCGAATGGGGTTTGGACCATCCCGAAACCAAAATATTTTTGTTTAATTCATTAGCATCATCTATACTTGTCAGTCATCAGTAGCATAATAACATGTAATAAAACATTAAGAAAAGCTGAAGCAGTGATAATTAATTCTAGATATTTGGACAAAAAATCCATTTCCTAGTGTGTTTTGAGCTAAAAAAAAATAATTCTTTACTTTAAGTTACCCTGAGTAGGGTTAGTAGTACATAATTCGGTCCTTTTAAACTATCTTCCTCCACCATTATTCATTACATGGCTTTGAGAATAGACCTGCGGTGCCGTAGCCTCATTTTGTGGTCAGTATTCAGGCAATCACTGGACGGCCATTATTGGAATGTAGTACTATCTTTTAGAAAATTTTTTTTACTGTCCCCGGCAAACTGTCCCAGATGATGAATTGATCGTCCCGGATGTAATTTTTATCGTCCCCGGGACGGCGTTAAATATCAACCCCTGTTTACAAGGATGCTGCATGCTGTTTGAACAAATTCTGGAAGCAGCACCCAACAAACAGGAGCTGTACAGCCACTTATCTCCCATCTCACAAACCATCCAAGTAAGATGAGCAAGACACATTAGGCATTGCTGGAGAAATAAGGATGGACTCCTATGGATTATTTAACATGATAGACCGGTGTTGGCTAACAAGCAAAAACTTACATTCATCAGTTCTGTATGGACATTGGATGCTATCTAGAACACTCACCAATGTACCGATAGGGATGAATGGCAAGAGAGAGTCAAAGGAATCGGTGCAATCAGCACATGATGATGAGTAAGATCTCCTTTTTGTGGGATCTTTTAGTCATATCTCAGAAGACTTGCCAATGTATTGATAGGGACAGATGGCATGAGAGAGTCCAGGGAATCAGTTCTATCAGAACATGATGATGATGATGATGATCTCCTTTTTGTGAAATCTTTTAGTCTTTGTACATAGAGAATTTAAATGCCCTGATTCTGTGCCATATCTTAGACTTACCAATGTACTTATAGGGACAGATGGCACGAGAGAGTCAAGGGAATCTGTGCTGTGAAGACATGAAGCTGATAATGATGATAGGGAAGATCTCCTTTTTGTTGGGATTTTCTATTCTTTATAAATAGAGAACTTAAATGCCCTGTGTCATATCTCAGAAGACTTGCCAATGTATTGATAGGGACAGATGGCACGAGAGAGTCAAGGGAATATGTGCTGTCAGCATTTGATGAAGATCTCCTTTTTATTGGGATCTTTAAGTCTTTGTAAATTAAATAGAGAATCTAAATGCCCTGGTTCAGTGCCATATCGCAGACAAAAAAAAAAAAAAATGCAAGAATACAAAGTCGGTTGGCACCAAGCATGAGAAAATGAAAATAACATTCGAGATAAATCTTGTGTTATATTTTTCAGGCAAACAATAAGTGCAAAACTCTAAGTTGTTGACATAGATTTGGTGACACGTTGAAGTTGTCGAGTCGAGATGTTCTGATGAGAGTGGAGATGAGAAATGTCAAATAAAACTGGTTGGAAAACTTTGCACCTTGATTCCCTCTTCCCCTCGTTCGTCAAAAGTTGTCATAACTAACAAACCCTAAACGAATGTTTTCAAACAAACTTGTTTAAACATTCAAAATTCTCCATAATCTATGCTCCTCCCTTTTTTCTTCTTCGAAATGTGTCAACCTCATTTTTCTCTGTGACATGGACTGAAGTCTGAGTTTTGTTTAATACAATGGAAGGATTGGGTTGCTTCTTTCGTAGGGAGCAGATTTAATTGAGTCCCCACTCACCAAGGTCTAATATTAGTATACATTATTTTAAAACTAAAATTAAAAAACCTTTAAAATATGGAATGGGGTGACAAGACTTTTGGACTACCCTGTACATTATCTATTATTAAACTAAAGCTGAGTTAATCAACTTTTGCTTCCTAAAGGCTTTTTTACTGTTTAGTTTAATGACACAAAAATTATACTAAATTATTCCTTACTTTTAGGATTGAATTACGTTGGAAAAAAATTCTGTTTTAATTGGTTCTAATTAGTCATAATTTGCAATTAAGTCAAAAATCAACCAATCTCTTACTTTACTGTGTCTATCTCTTTCTTCCCCTCTATGTATCTCTTGACTACCTCCTCATTATATAATGTTAGTTTCTAGAGAGAGAGAGAGAGAGGAGAGAGAGAGAGAGGTGAAAATTTGAAATGTATTTCTATGCATATAAATTTCACAACCAGCAGCTTAGATGAGGTCAAACATTTCCTTTCTTACAAAGCTAACAAAATGATTTTAAGGTCTCGTCCAGCCGTATTTTTTTTTTTAAAAAATTTTATTCGCTTTGCTAACTCCCTTTTCTCTAATCTCAATTATCTACTCAGAGCTGAATGGGTCACGTTTTGTCTAGTTTTTAAACTAAAATTAATAAACCTTTAAAATATGTAAGGGATGACAAGACTTTGGACCACCCTGTACATTATTTTCATCTAAAATTAATAAACCTTTAAGATAATGCTAAATAAAGTACAGAATATATAAAAAGAAATTTAAAAGGAGAATCATCTTAAGTTTGATATGATTAATATACTTTATATAAAAATCCACCTGATAAATCCATTATAATAAAACTCTTAAAACTTTGAGTGTTATAATAATGAAAGTCTACTATATATATATTGATTTTGATATTCATATTAGGAAGAGGGAAATCATTATTGAGAGTAATATGCTAAATTAATCAAATCCATACCAGATATAGAATTATTTATAGAAATACTGTACACTAATCAGAATTATATATATATATATTTACCAACCCCTTAACACGAGCAGGATATGACACAAGGTCAATTTCTTAAGTGGAGTTTAACAGGCTTGAATTCAGAATTTTCCTTCTCCAAAACTAGTTAAGCCATGGTTAAAGAGCCCAGTCTGCCCTATTATTTACCCATAGCTGGAGGGAGAGTAATTTGATGTGTATCTTTCTCAATGGTATTAGCGCTATGTGAAATGCAAACAGTCTCATCCAGGATTTGAACTCAGGTTGACTCCGTCCATTTCCACGACTCTAACCATTACATTTTTGCTGAGGTGGAGCATCACACCTATCGTCAGCTCTCCACTTTACCACACAGATCAGATTACCCAATCTGTGCTACTCATATACTGAGTTAGCTGGGACCTGTATCGAACTCAGCCCCCTCTTCCATTATATACTAACAATGAATAAACAGAAAGACAAGATCAGTTCATTTTCACATACAGAAACATTTAATAAGTGTATTTTCCAACCCCTCTGAACAAGTTTAACAGGTTTAAATTCAGAGTTTTCCTTCTCCTAGGCTAGTTACCATACCAAGGTTAAAGAGCCAGTCTGTCCTACTGTTAACTCTTAACTAGGGGTGGGGGATATGTGAATGCCTCCATGGGAACTCAGATAAATCTGAATTCATATGTTTTAAACAAAATGGAGACTTCTCCACACTGGATGGTAGGCCCCCTAAAATTAGTAGACTAGTTCACCTACCTAGGTAGTAATATCTCATCTACTGAAAGCAATGTCAATCCATGCATAGGAAAGGCATGAACTGCTATAAACAGATTATCCATTATAGGAAAATAATTTTTTTTTCACCACTTTTAAATATGCTGTCTAAATAGCTGATCATAGTTTAATAAAGTATGAGATTTTTCAAGTTTTTGTTAAAGTTAGTGTACCAAAAGTTGTTATATATATATATATATATATATATATATATATATATATATCTTATTATAATGGAGATTGTGTGTTTTTTTTGTCTGTAACCGAAACTATATTACAATACAAATCACAATTCCTTTTGTTATTTACATCACATTCTCCAGGATTTTATTTTTATTTAAACCTCAATTATTAATAAAATTGTTTTACATAATTAAGACTGTTGACCATATCTACATACTAATAACATGCAATTGTATTTAAATATACAACAAAAGAGCGGTTTACAGTATGAATGGGAAGGCTAATTTGCATATTGATCTTAAAAATTTGATTTTAATAAATATATGCTTAGTATTATTGATTTCAAATTGTTTTTTTAATTTTTTTATTGAATATGAGCAACAATTTCGGGGATAAATCTTGATTTCATTAACAAGAAGAAATAACTGTAATATTATTCTTTACTTCCTATTTTAACTAAATAGTTAAATTAGGAACATTTACCAATGAAAGACGGGAGTAATGGAAAATGATGGAAGAGTTAGTTTCAAAATTGTTCTATTTTTTGATTATACCCCCTCTGTTCCAAATCATTTTATCTTCATTCTTATTCATTTTCATTAGCCTTTCTAATTTAATATATTTTATTATATTAAAACTTAAATACTTGCACCCGGGGGGTGCATAAATTTGCTAGTATATATAATGATAGATCTTGTCACCAAATAATTTCTGTCCTATTAGATGATTGTAGCAATATTTCTTTTGTGACTTTTAGTTCCAGCGATCGTTCTATGAGTAATCACTTTTTAATTTACACAGCAACTAACCATTTCTTTACAGTGGAAGGCCATCTCCCCAATTCTGCTAAAAGTACCCGTGAGAGTACATTTGACTCCTCCTCAGGCCAAGTTCATCGTTGCAAGTCCCCCAACACAAATGTGACAAGCAAGATAACTGTTTTTGTTGTTGACATTGTCCCCGTGCAATTCCAGATAATAAAGACATTTAAAAACAAATTTAAAAAAAACATAGAAATAATTCAGCTATTTGCTTACACTTTTTACTGTCTTGTTAATTTCTTTTTATCTTCTCTTCCTTCTGTCATTTTTAGGGGATTTTAAATTTCTACCAATTTGGGTTTTAACTCTTAACATCCTGTTGAGAATTTCCCAAATACAGAGCCTCATTCCTATAAGGATTTATCAAAAACTGTCTAAAAACGGCCTTTTTATTTAAAGTTACCCGAGATATTTCCCTTAAATCAAAGACTTCTAAACATGTTTAATATTACATTTAAACAAAGGCTATCGTTTGAGGCAGATTAGGAAATTGTGACTTCTGGCCGGGTGGAATGAGGTGGTATAGGACGTTAAGAGTTAATGCAAAGACCTCTTCTTTCACTTAGAGGAAGAAGGAACGAAATGAAATGAAAGCTGGAAGAAGAAGGTCTTGCATATTATCCTTATTTGAACATGTGTTCCTACATACTATCATTTTCCTTATGATATGAGAAACGGAAAGGTCAGACTACACTAAAAATACTTGAAGTTTGTAGTAAAAAAAAAAAAACAATCCCTTTGTAAATTTAAAAAAAAAACTTATACAAAATCAGTAATGTCACACATGTGTATAGTTAGTACTATTACAATTGAAAAGGCAGTAGTAAGCCAACGTACAGTATTATTAGGAGAGTGTTCAATATCTGTGATAGAGTGTTAATATATATATATATCAGAATGTGGTTAATTAATGCCTGAAGAATATATCAGAAGATCTGAAACATGTATCACTAATGTAAAATAATAATAAAAATTTTCTTTTAAAAAACATAATCCATTTTGCAGACCTTCTTTTCAATAAAATATTTAATTTTCTCCCGTTGGACCCATAACAACACTTTTATATATATATATATATATATATATATAATAATTGGGGCCATTTTAGCTCAGTTGGTAGATCATCCACCAAGGAATCGCAAGGTTCCAGGTTCAATCCCGGCCCTGCCAACTCAATGCATGAGTAGCACAAATTGGGTAATCTGATTTGTGTGGTAAAGTGGGGAGCTGACAGTAGGTTTGGTGCTCCACCTCAGCAAAAAAAATCTCCCTGACCTATCACTAACGAAAAAGGGGATAGACTCCCTCGCTGTCCAGGTGATACCGGCAATTGCCCACTCCGCCAACTTTAGTTTTATATATATGCTAATTAAACAGTCATTTTCATGAGTTCAGTTGGTTCGAATAATCAGTGGTCAGTGTTTTATAAGACACATTATTTTCTATAAAAATAAAAAATCCTATTATAATGGAGATTGTGTGTTTTTCTGTCTGTAACCGAAACTAAATCACTACTCAAGTCACAATTCCTTTAGTTTAATTTTAACCTCAATTATTAATAAAATTGTTTTACATTATTAATACTGTTAACCATATCTACATATTAATAACATGCTATTATATTTATATATACAACAAAATAGCGGTTTACAGTGTGAATGGGAAGGCTAATTTGCATATTGATATTTAAAATGTGATTTTAATAAATATGTGCTTAGTATTATTGATTGCTATCCGTTTGGTTTTATTTTAATGAATATAAGCAAAAATCTCTTCAATGAATCTTAAAAGAAATCCATTAACAAGAAAAAACAACTGTCATTTTATTCTTTACTTCCTCTTTTAACTAAATACTTAAATTAGAAAAAATAAGAATGAAAGACGGGAGTGATGGAAGAGTAAGTTTCAGTTGTTCCATTTTTCGATTATACTCCCTCTGTTTCAAATCTTTTTATCTGCATTCTTATTTAGTTTCATTAGCCTTTCTTATTTAATACAATATTTTATTACATTAAACTTAAATACTTGCACCCTACGGAGGGTGCATATATTTGCTAGTAATAATCATCAATAGTGAAACTTGAACCTGAGATCATAAAGTTAAGTTTTTTTTTTTTTTTGTGACAAACACCTTAATAACTCAAAGAATCCTCAAACTGGATAGGATTCATTCTCTCTCTGTCTGTCTCTCTGGTGCACATTCTCTATCTCTCTCTTTAAATCCCATCTCTCTCTCTCAGATCTTTAATCTTTGTAAATAGTTTGAGATAAGAACTTAGTTGCTCTGGTTCTGTGCCATTCCCCAGACAAAGAATGCAAGAATTGGTTGGCACCAACAGAAGAAGAAAATGTAACATTTAGAAAATCTTTACCACATTCCAATGCAAAATCCGTTTTTTTCTTTTTTTTTTCTCAGACAACAGGAGTGGTTGGATCTGAAAAATTAACTTTTGTCTAGTTTTTTTTCTTTTTCTTTTTTGTTTCGATTAAATCACACTCATAATTTGAAAAAATTGTTCAATAAAAAAAAAAAAAATTAAAAAAAGATTTAATTATTATTTGCGAATTAATGGAATTTTTTTTTATTATAGATAAAATCAATTTATGGTGTTGATTAAAGAATTAAATAAATTGGCTTTCAACATTATTCTGACTTCAAGTTGGAAGTACGTGGGCAAATGGACTCGTCGACCCGAGTTCAAATCCTGGATGAAGCTACAGTTCACATAGTGCTAATACCCTTGGGAAAGCTACAAATCCAACTAAACTCCCTCTAGCTATGGGTAAATAGCATGACAGACTGGGCTCTTTAACCTTGGTTAGGCAACCAGTCTAGGAGAAGGAAAACTCTGAATTCAAACCCGTTAAACTCCACTTAAGAAATTGACCTTATGTCACATCCTGCCCGCTTGGGGTGGTCACTACTAGAATAGAATCAGTCCTAATTAGTGATCTATTTTCAATTATTTAAAATATGAAATTTAAATACAATGTAGTCATTCATTAAGTGACAGAGTCAATTTCTTATGTTGTATATCCGTATATACCCAACATGGGGTATATAATCAAAAAAGGACATTCGGTGATAGAGAGAGAGAGATTGAGACTTCATTTCTTCTTTACTGTTTTCTGCTGTCATCTTGTTGTCTAGTCTTCTTCTTTTAAGGGCTAGCTTTTTAGTCATGCAATTAATTAACTCACAAGACTTTTTTTCCCTTGATCAAGATTTATTTAACCCATTCTTATTCGCCGTGTGGGAGAATCAACCTCGGAGTGGCACGTCTACTCTGCGTCAATCTCAGGTTGAAACTAAAAACTAACTAGTTACATTTTTCTCATGGCGCGCTAGATTTGTGCCTCTCTAGGGGTCAGTTGGAGGTCATCCAACGGAAAACTACCCCCCCCATGCTTTCAACTCCAATGAACCTATTTCAAATTAACTAAAGATTTACACTTCTCTCATAAACATTGATTCTTGTTTCGATCAATTTATTTTTCATTTCTTCTGTTGACCGTTTTCCATTTTCCAGGAATTTCACTTGGAATTTCTTGACATCTTTTTTGGTCTACCAGGTTTTGCCATTAGATGGGTGATTGTTTCGAAACAACAGGTACTCTAAGCAAACTGATACCAAAGTTAAGCAGCAACAGTACTGTTCTGAGATGGGTGACCACTTAGGAAGAGCTGGTACTGTAAGCAACCAGTTTACCAAACTCTTGTCACCCCTAAATATTTTGTTTTAGGGGTAAGATGATTACATAATATAACCGGAAATTCTAGAAAATAATTTGATTTTAAGGTTGTTGTTTTTTTTTTCGAGGTAAATTCCATAACTTATGAAATTAAGATAAAAAAGTTAAAACAATATGTAAGGGGGTGACAAGACTTTCAGTCCACCCTGTACATTATTTTCAAACTAAAATTAATAAACCTTTAAGATAATGCTAAATAAAGTAACAGAATATTATAAAAAGAAATTTAAAAGGAGAATCATCTTAATAAGTTTGATATAATTAATATACCTTATATAAAAATCCACCTGATAAATACATTATAATAAAACTCTTAGTATTATAATAATGAAAGTCTACTATATATATATATATATATATATATATATATAATATATGAAATGAAAGCTGGAAGAAGAAGGTCTTGCATATTATCCTTATTTGAACATGTCTTCCTACATACTATCATTTTCCCTATGTTATTTTAATAGATACAGACTACACTAAAAACAATTGAAGTTTGTAGTAAACAAAAAAACAAACAATCCCTTTGTAAATTGAAAAAAAAAAAAAAAAAAAAAAAAATCTTATACAAAATCAGTAATATCACACATTATTTATATTCACACACATCATATATATATATATATATATATATATATATATATTCAGCCTTGGGTAGGTAACCAGTCTAGGAGAGGGATAACTCTGAATTCAAAATTCCTGAAGTCGGTCGTTGATTGGGTTTGTAGTAACCCTTGATGCACCAATTCTTTCCTATCGACTGTGCCAAAAAGTATGGATGGTCCAACACAAGCCTTCACCACAATAAACAAATCACTGTGTGGGTGTTCATTGTGTGTGTGAACCCGCATGCGTCGAAAATCGACGTGAGAGTCCATAATATATATATATATATATATATATATATATATATATAGAGTAGACTTTCATCATTTTGATATTCATATTAGGAAGAAGGAAATCATTATTGAGAGTAATATACTGGATCAATCAAATCCATATCAAGCTATGATCTTATTTATAGAAATACTCTACACTACTCAGAATTGGTCAATTTCTTAAGTGTAGTTTAACAGGTTTGAATTCAGAGTTTTTGTTCTCGTAGACCAGTTGCCATATCAAGGTGAGATTCATACCTTTCCCAAATGTTATGATTGAGTTTTATCAATAAACAACACTGAATCTGGAAAAGGTTAACAAATAGATTTATTACCTTTTGGTACAAGGGGGGGGATATAAATAAATAGAGTCAGTTCTTCAAACAACAGTACTGAATACACTATTAGCAAGACTAGGTACTACTCAACCAATACTCTCGTGTAGTCTATATCTTTTATGTGATTCATTGGAGGAGTCCAACTTTCTTGTTGGGGAAATATCCTCCCTTACAACACCAAGGATATTAGCACTATGTGAAATGCAAACAGTCTTATTTAGGATTTGAACACTGGTAGCTGAGTCCACTTTGCACAACGATAACCATTACGCAACAAGTGCCTCCTATAAACATTATGATATGAGCAGAAGTACAAAGAATACTAATAAAGCCACTTCATACCACAGTCTCTAATTAGTCAATGCTATTGACCTGTTATTGTTTTACACATTAGTAGTGTTAAGAAATGTTCATAGCATAATTGTTACATATACTGGTAATTTATGAGGAAGTGCGTCCCGGTCTCCTGCCTTAAAAACTGCTACCCGGTGACTATCGAAATAACAACCCCAGCTCGTCGTAATTCTGGTTTATTTATCGTAATTTGTCATAATTCTTGTTTAGATATGAAGATGGATATAATAGTTTGGAATAGACTGAGATAGATAAACAAACAAAATAATATAGATAAATATGAACAAATGGAGATAGATATTTTCGACAAGTAAATGTATTTGGGGGGGGGGGGTGATCGCATCTTTTTTTTGTCGTAATTCTTGTTTATTTAAACTAAAAACAAGACATTAAACAAACAGGAATAAAAAAAATCTTAGTATTTAAAGTAATATAGATAAATATGAACAAATTGAGATAAATAGATATGAAGATAGATAGTTTTGAACAGACTGAGCTGGGTCGTTATTTTAATAGTCACCGGGTAGCAATTTTTGAGGCAGGAGACCGGGATGCACTTCCTCATAAATTACCCATATACTTACCAATCCTTCTGTATGAGCAGGATGTGACACAAGGTCAATTTCTTGCTTTTGCCAAAGTTGTAAAGGTGACAAACCACATTGAAATGTAAAATGCTGAACTCGCCTGATACTCTCCAAGTTTGCCTCTATGTCCTGGAGCAAAACCTCAAAAAGAATCCACAGTTTTATGCCAACCTGACCTTGCTTAACGATTGAGGTTCTTGCAAATCGAGCAAAATTTTTTGAACCATCTGGTTACTGTACTGGGACCAACTGTCCCTTCATCTTTCACACAACAAATCGTTTTGATTGATTTCATAGCGTCATAGCTCAGTTCAAACTTGTAAACATAACTTTCTAAATTAGATTCCACTGTATGTTCCCATCTAATAATGAAAACACTTTTGATCACCGTTTTATTGGGGGGAAATGTCAACATTAATTGCACAGCCATCAAAACAAAAACACTGTATTAAAATTGTTTCCATTAGATTTCTCTTTCAAGGTTTTAAATTAATAAACAAATAAAAAAATATAGAGAAACAAACTGATGCCATTGAAATTATTGTATTTATAAATAGCATTATGACAAAGAAAATCAAAACTAAGGGCAGGTAACTCAGGTACATTTACAGCAGAAATGATACAAAGTCAGAGACTATTTCATCATTAGGTAATTTATGAGGAAGTGCTTCCGGTCTCCTGCCTCAAAAATTGCTACCCGGTGACTATTAAAATAACGTCCCCAGCTATGTCGTCTTGGTGGTGTTACTTGAAAGAAAACAACCAACTTAGAGCGTTAAATGTAATTTTAGAGGGGGGGGGGGCTTCTCTTTTTTTGTCGTAATTCTTATTTATTTATCATAATTTGTTTAGAAATTTATTTATAGAAATGTGTTGTAATTCTTGTTTAGATATGAAGATGGATATCTATCTATCTATCTATCTACCTCAATTTGTTCATTTTTTACTTTGTTTATATATATCTATCCACCCATCTCCATTTGTTCATATCAAAAAAGAGAAGCCCCCCTCTTCTAAAATACATTTAACGCCCTAAGTTGGTTGTTTTCTTTCAAGTAACACCGCAGAGACGACATAGCTGGGGACGTTATTTTAATAGTCACCAGGTAGCAATTTCCTTATAAATTACCCATCATTATATTGATGTACAAAATAGGACCCTCTTCCATCTAAATCCTTTAAAAAAAAAATTTTTTTTAAATCTATTTCAAATTTTATAAATTTCCTGAATATTTTTTTAAAAATGGAAACCACCCAAAATTATTTGAGAAAACTTTATTTTTTTTTTATTTTTAAAAACATGCTAAAAAAATAACTAAAATTAAAACAATGATTGATTAATTGACTTTAATGGCATGTCAACCTGTCTAGGGTTATTTTATGCCTAAATGTTAGGGAGTTGCATTTATTATATGTTCATATTTACATTTTTTGCGTATTTATTTCTTAAGAGTTCTTTTTTTTTTTTAACAACGTTATGTGATATCAAGTATTCTTATTTTAAACAGATCTATTTGATCCATAGGCCTGACAGGTACTACCACTCTGTGTGTCAGAGTTGACCTGGAAGTAATGGAAAAGAAAGGGTACTCCACACTCCCAAGATATCCAAAGCTGAAGCCTCACTATCAGATGTAGTTTAGTGTTATACCCAGGACACTCCATTTATTGACGGGGAGTTACAGTCAGTTCTTAGCCCCCACAGATAGGGGAGAAACTTGGAAAAAAAATTATAATGCCATAATAAAAAACCAACAACACATATCTAGCCTATCTTGATATTTTTTTATCTGCATTTTTATTTTTGTGTGCATGTGCAGTATTTTGTGCAGACGTATCTTTGTGCAACTTTTGATTTCTTAACTGAGAATTTGTCTTGAGAGTATGATTTGAGAATATGAAGGTATTATACACCTTCAAGAGGCGTTTGCGTTTTACTAGGAGAGTACTATCTATTGAGCAAGGAGAGTATTGTCTATTGAGTAATGAGAGTACTCTCTATTCTACAAACTGTTGCCTTTCTTTCTTTTTCTAATTTCAAACCAAGAATTCAAGTCACACCATAATAAAAAACAAACAACACATATCTAATCTATCTTGATACTTTTTGATCTCCATTTTATTTTTGTGTGCAGTATTTTTTGTACTCACCAGACGTATCTCCGTGAAACTTTTGATTTCTTAACTGAGAATTTGTCTTGAGAGTATGATTTGAGAATATGAAGGTATTATACACCTTCAAGAGGCGTTTGCGGTGTAACAGGTTGTGACAGAGAACACAAGGTGAGTGGTGGGTGTGAAGGCTTGCTGTATTCTCGAAGGAAGCGGGCTAGGCTTTGCCTAGCATGTAGGACCAATCTAGAATCGAACCCGCGTCCTTCAGAATGCAAAAGGACGACACATTGGCGCCAGAGTCGAGATGCCACAGTCCCCTATGTGAGTGCAGACACCCAGATGATCGGGGGAAATGGTGTATAAGTAGAAGTGGGGTGACGGCAGAAATGAGTGTTGCGACATTAGCTGCTAAGGATTGTATCGACGACGATAAAGTCGGTGTTTTTTGCCTGCGAGAAGGCGTTTGACTCGCTTCTTTTAACACCCCCCCTCAACAAAGACCTGTTGATTTGAATATTTATTTTCCCCCTCTATTTTTTCCCTTCTAGATGGGTATTGTCATAGGAAATGGATACGGCGATGCGAGTTCAAATCCTGGACATGACAGTTTGTATTTCCCAGTGCTAATATCCTTGGGAAAGGTATGAATCAAATTATTCTCTTTCCAGTTATGGGGAAAATACTAAAGCAGACTGGGCTCTTTAACCTTTGAATGGCAACTAGTCTAGGAGAAGGAAAAAACTCTGAATTCAAAACTGTTAAACTCTGCTTAAAAAATTGACCTTTTGTTGCATCCTGTTTGTGTGAAGGGGTTGGGTAAATACATAGAGACCTTCAACATTTGGCCACTTAAAAAAAAAAGATCACCAGCAAAGAGAGTACTATTGAGCAAGGAGGATACTATCTATTGAAGAAGGAGAGCACTATCCATTTTGCAAGGAGCACAAGGAGAGTACTATTTTACTAGGAGAGTACTATCTATTGAGGAAGGAGAGCACTATCCATTTTAGAAGGAGCACAAGGAGAGTACTATTTTACTAGGAGAGTACTATCTATTGAGGAAGGAGAGTACTATCTATTGAGCAAAGAGAGCACAAGGAGAGCACTATCTATTTAGGAAGGAGAGCACTATCCATTTTGCAAGGAGCACAAGGAGAGTACTATCTATTGAGCAAAGAGA
The DNA here is from genome assembly GCA_023376005.1 of Doryteuthis pealeii. Taxonomy (NCBI): domain Eukaryota; kingdom Metazoa; phylum Mollusca; class Cephalopoda; order Myopsida; family Loliginidae; genus Doryteuthis; species Doryteuthis pealeii. The sequence goes on from CM042160.1 coordinate 87,158,974, forward strand.
GTACTGTTTATTTTACAAGGAGAGCAAAGAGAGTACTCTCTATTGAGTAAGGAGAGTACTGCCTATTGAGTAAGGAGAGTACTCTCTATTCTACAAACTGTTGCCTTTGAAAGTATAAAATAAAAAGAGAGAATTCCTCCAACCTCAATTCATATTGAACAGAGTTTTAAAGATCTACTTGTCTTTGTTCCTAATAGCCTTTTAGCCAAATCCACAATTCAATGAATTTTTATAAACTTAAATCCAGACAATCCTCTTAAATTGTTATAAGTAGAAAGAGAAACGTAAGATGAAACATGCAGTTTGGCTTTACATCATTTTGGTGTTGTTTTTTAGTTGTATTTAAAACCGCAATCAGATTATGTCAATAGGATTCATCTAATGATGTTGATTGTCATTTAGATCAGGTTAAAATTTGTTAAATCCTTTTCATACACACAAATAATTAATAGACACATTCACATTAAAACTAAAGGAGACTAATAATGATTTCATACGTACACAATAATAAAATCCAATGGAATGAGAAAGAATTCCCCTGAAGTTAATTTACATCCGGTTTTTTTTTGCAATACCTCCCCCTTTTGCTTATCAAATTAATCCTCAAAGAATGTGGGATGCAAAAACACGTAACCAGCAATAAAAAAAGATCAATAAAATGAATTGATTATTATATATATATATATATATATATATAATATATATAGTATTATAGTGTGTACAGAAATAACCTACCCGAGTTTCACCATAAGGATCTTCTGGGTTAAATCCACTGAATTAATCAAGATATTGATTAATTACAGCTAACTGAGGGAGTTCATGTTGTGATTATCGGTATTTTTACCGATAAGTCATTTCTTTTAAATATATAGTGATGCTGATAGCTTTTTTATTTAGTGCATTCTGGGACATCCTTAAGTCTCATCAGATGGGAAGTCAAAATAATTTGACTTATTTTAATTATTTTAATTTCCCATCTGATGAGACTTGATTTGGGGAGCTTTATTAAATCAACTTAGATTTATAAAAGCCCCAATTTTGTTCGAAATAAATTTATTATGGAATTACGGTGTTGAGTTTTTCCTTCCTTTCAAAGATAAATATTGCTCAGTATATAATCTAAAAAGATTATTATACATTTAGTGATTTAAAGATTCACTGTATTTATACATACTGGATCATACAATAATAATACAGTGTATCTTAGAAATCACATATAGAATCATCCCTTACTACCAAGTTTTGGATACCTCACATCTATATATATATCTAACGAACCTGAAAATTTATGTAAAAAATAATTAAAAAGTAAGTGAATCCAATACTCCATAATATCGAGTTCATTCATTTATTTATTTTTAATGCTTCACAATAACGCCTAATTTAAAAAACATTTTTAAAAAAAAATATATATATATATATATATATATATATATATATATATATATATTGAATGTATAAAAATAAATTAAACTAACCTTCAATTTGTGAAAAAAAAAATCCAGAAAAAAATTGGGTTTTCATGTGTTTGGGGGTGAAAATGAACCCTAAAAGAGGTGAATAGGAGATGATCTTTTGAGAGAATGAAATTGTTCAAAACAACAAAGGTTATTAAGTTTAGTAAGTAAAGAATTATCTATTGAAGTTAAAAGGACATTTTTGTTAATTAGAAAAGAAAATCTCTTAAAAGAATTGAATAGAAAAAGGAAAAAAAAAGGTCAAATAAAAAAACTTGTCAGAAGGAAAAAAGGAAAATTATGATGAATTGTCAGATGAAGACTTTCTCGTTTGGTAACAAAAGAACAAAAAAATTGGACTTTAACGTCTCGTTGGATGATGGATTGGTTTACCCTTGAGTTGGACAAAACCTAAGAATAATTACATTTAGCTCATTAATTATTTTGGGGGGTTATTTATCAAAACAACTAGCTGAACCCATAGAAATTCTACAGAATATATGTGGAATAATTGCACAAATTTAAACAATTAGGAATATACAGGGTGTTTCAGAAACATTGATATCATTATGAATCTTTGTGTGGTTTAATTTGATGCTATAATGAGTATATATATATATATATATATGTATGAAAAGAAAAAATGGATTCGAATTCCGACAGTGTAAAGAAATATATTGTTTAGAAAAAAAACAAAAAAAAACAACAAAATTAAGTCAAAGATTGACTTACAGATAGCCAACGCTAAAGCGTTTCGGTTTTAATAAAAACCATCAACAGGGCTTAATATAATAATATTGATTCATATGAAAGGAATGGTGTAAAAATAAGCAAAAAGTTAGTGAGCCTTAATATGCGATGTTAGATGGCTCAACTCTGCAACCAAATATATATATATATATATATATATATTATATATATATATATATAATATATTATAATAGCTCTATTTTATTATATTAAGCACTCTCCCAATAATTCTGCACTTTGGCACACTGTTCCAGTAAAAGCTGAAACAGTGCTAATCCACACTATATATATATATATATATATATATATATATATATATATATAAAAGTAAAAAAATACAAAAAGACTTAGAGATTTAGCCTTATAGTCCATTTCAGGAAGAAATATATATATATTAATTTGGGGGGGGGGGTAGTCTATTGTATCAGCCAAGCAGTTAAGGAGTATATCCTCTTTTCACTAGTGCTAGACCCGGATGATTATTTTTGTGTCTGAGGTAGAGTGCCACACATACCACCAGCTGTCCACTTTATTGCATACATCGAAGCTGGGCTACTTATGTGCTAGGGCTGGTATCAAACTGGGAACCATGTGGCTCTTAAGCGGATGCTCTATGACGGAACTAAACTGGCCCTATGTGTGCGTGTAGGGGGGGGGTCAACTAAAGGTCATTACCTATCAATAATATAACCCCCTCCGATTTTGAATTTCAACAAATTTTAATTCAAAACCTAACTACACTTACAGACATAATCTGTAGGCTACCCACAAATTATGTCAAATGTACAATGGGAGGTAAGTGGCCATACAGCTGCAATTATGCAAGGGCTGGCTTATTGCCTGGTGCCTGAGATGTCCCTGAATGAGAATGTCTATGGTATCCAATTATTTTTTTTGAAAAAGGGAGGTTTGCTTTTTGTGTGGCACTCTGCATTAAACTGACCTTGTGTCGCATTCTGACCTCATTTGGGAAGCAAATAAATAACCAAACTAATTCTATTATCTCATCTATGGGTTAAATAGATTAAAAAATGTGTTTGAAAACAATGTCGTTTGAAAAAAGATTTTAATACCTTACAAGAATGAATAAAACAGTGTCTTTAGCATGAAATAACCCAACAAGGGTTGACATAGTATTATCTGTGTTATTCGGACTAATGTCCCCATCTTCATTGTTATTTGTACGTTTCAATAACAATGAAGATGGGGACAATAGTCTGAATAACGCAGATAATACTAATCTTCAAGCCTCATCTCAAACATTCAGAGAAAGGGTTGACATGCCGTAAAATCCAGCCAGCCAACTTCTATTATCAAAAACTTTTTCATACGAATTGCTGTGTTGTGCACATTTCCACCCATCTTAACAAACCTGTTTGTTCTGTTATTGTGACAGCATGTATTTAAAAAAATATGATTTTTTCTTTCTTTTTTTCTAAATTTTGCATCTGAAGACCACAATGTGTCAGCATGGGAAAACACAGAAACACTGGGGGGGGGGGGATGACTATTACGCTATCTACACCTCTCGGGGGGGGGGGGTAATTGTGCTCAACTTGCTTATTATCATATTCACAACATTTCAAATGCTGTGCACACTGTCCTTCAGGTATCTTATTGTTTGTATTTACTCAACACCTCCGCCACGGGCAGGGTGAGACAGCACCAAGAAGTTTGCCATCTCCTAAACTGGTTGCCTAAACATGGATAAAGAACCCAGTCTGGCCTACTATTTACCCATAGCTGGAGGGAGAATAGTTGGATTCATACCTTTCCCAAGGGTATTAGCATTATGTCAAATACAAACAGCCTCGTTCAGGATTTAAACTAAAGTAAGCTGAATCCACTCACTACAATGATAACCGTTACGCAACGAGCACAATTTGGTAATTTACCAAGATTTTGCTTAGTTGTGGCACAAGGCCAGGAGTATAGAGTACCCAGTATGACCCAAACTTACCAGTAATGATATCAATAGAATTAATAGTACCATATCATGTTTTCCTTCTCATAGATTGGTTTCCTAACCAAGGATAAAGAATATTTCTCTTTTTAACTCTAAACCATTTTTTTGGTTTGGTTTGGTTTGGTTTTTGTTTTACGGCATATCAACCTCAGTGGCTCATTTAATGCCGATAATGTGAAATAAATTCATTCTTAATGCATAATACAATTTTGTTTATCAACTCATGTTTTTCTATTTAACCCATAGATGGGACCCTAACAGGTACTACCACTCCGGGTCAGAGTGGACCAAGGAGCAATGGTGATGAAGGGTGCTCCACATTCCCCAAACCTCTAAAGCTGGAACCTCACCATCAGATAGAGTTTAACGTCATTCCCAGGACATGTAAACCCTCAGTCACCGCTTTCTAGTACCCATATGATAAAAAGGGGTTGGGGCTTGCCATAAGGGCAATAGGGTTGGGGCAATCATATAGGTGCTAGGGCTTGACGTGACCAGCCAATTGATCGGAGGGGGCCTCTCCGACAGCCCATCTAGCCCAAGATGGAGTATTGCAAGTCATGGATTGCTCATCCACCTGGGTTCTATCGTTAAGCATCACAAGTCGCCACCCACGGCCAACAGGTGGTCCCATTGGGGGAATCTTACCCCTCTGCAGAGGTGCAGTCGGTGCATTCTAATGCCCCACCGACAGGGCGGTCTAAACCATTTTCTAAGAGCTGATGCTCTCTGGTATTTTCAGGTGGTCTAGTAGATAAAGAGTTAATAAGGAGAAGCAAGATATACGTATTAACATTTTACAATTTGATTCAGGTTTCAAATACAGTTGCGGCAGCGGGGGAGTGATTCCCTTCAGAAAATAGTTTTACTTGCACATTGTTATATTCATGTATGATAATAAAGAAGAAGAAAGAAGGCGAGAGAGTGAAAGAGAGATAACTTGCTGACCAGGATGTTGTACAACCCACTTTATAGCAGGGGCAGAAGAAATTGCAAGAACATAATAGAATCAACAAACGGGGTGGGATTTATAAACAAAAATGTACAAGAGGTTTCCTTAACACTCTGCACTGTTAAACACTTCCGATACCACAGTCTTTGCCACAAAAACTTTTTACATTTCCAAGTGACTGGAGTTTGAATTTGTTTACTACAATATCACACGTCAAGCCCTAGCACCTATATGATTTTCCCCACTCTATTGCCCTTATGGCAAGCCCCAACCCCTTTTTATCATATGGGTGCTAGAAGGCGGTGGCTGAGGGTCTACATGTCCTGGGAATGACGTTAAACTCTATCTGATGGTGAGGTTCCAGTTTTGGAGGTTTGGGGAATGTGGAGCACCCCTTCATCACCATTGCTCCCTGGTCCACTCTGACCCGGAGTGGTAGTACCTGTTAGGGTCCCATCTATGGGTTTAAATAGAAAAATGTATTTATAAAAAAATTGTATTATCCATTAAGAATTGATTTATTTCAAAACTTTATCGGCCTTAAATGACCCACTGAGGTTGATATGCCGTAAACCAAAACAATATCACAGCCCTGCACGTCAGCCACGACACGATAGAGTAAATAATTGTGCTGTGCTATTCATTTTTAACTTGTTTATTTTTTTATCTTCATATATAAACATTTATTTTGGAAATAACTTTTATAATAAAGACACATTATGGTGGACGCGTGTTAAAAAAGAATTTCTTAATTTCTCATTTGTTCATTTAACTGTTACTTAGCAACAAGATAAAACTCTTCCTATGTTTACATTTATCATAAATTTATCAGAACAAAAGGGGAAAATTTAATTTTTGGAAATTCATTGTATATATTTCGCTATAATTTCTCTTTTGTTTTTATCTAAAAAATATCAAGCTACGTCCAGAGGAGAGGGAGTCTGAATGGCATAAAGTGATGGACTGCGACATCGTAGTAAACAAGTTCAAAACTCCAGATGCATTCACTTTCAGGTTGATACTTTTGGGAAAGGTATGAACCCTTTCATCCTTCTACTAGCTATGGGTTAAATAGTACCACTACTGTTCTTCGACAAGGATGGCTTTGGCATCAAATGAACCATGAAGATTGATATGCCATTAAAACAAAGAAACCAAACCAGAGTAGAACATTTAAGTGGATTTGACATAATGGACCCCCTCCCCAGGAAAAAAAAAAGAAAGTTTTCCACAAAATATTGTGTAAACAAAAATCTCCTAGAAGTAAAAGAAGTAAAGTTGTCGGGAGCGACCTAATGTCAGTATCAGCCAGACAGCAAGGGAGTCTATCCCCTTTTCACTAGCGCTAGACCAAGGAGATTATTTTAGCGTCTGAGGTGGAGTGCCACACCTACCATCAGCTCCTCACTTTACCGCACTGATCCCTGTGCTACTCATACACTGAGTTGGCGAGGGCTAGTATCGAACCAGGAACCTTCTGATTCCTAGCTGAACGCTCTACCGACTGAGCTAAACCGTCCGAGAGAACTTATATTAAAACTTAATTTTCTCTCCCCATACGATTGGATATTAAGCTAAACTAAGTAATTTGAATTAATTTCACATCAGAACAAGTGCTGTTAGCAAGATAAGAAAATTAAAAAAAATTCTTCCTATTGTAGTTTAATGGTTTGCAAGCTAGTTACGCATATCCATGACTATTGAACTGCCTAACGGAATCCAAGCTGTGATTTCTGTCAGGGTTTTCTCCCTTAGCAATGGTGTATTAGTTAGCAAACTAGTCTCGCAGATCTATTATGACTGAATAGCAAATTTGATCCTCGATGAATGCCCCATACTTGTGACTTTGTGTCACATTCTACCCATGGTAAATGGTAACGTTTATGGGAGGAGGGGAGGGGGAGAAGAAAGAGGGGGAGAAGAGAGGGAGAAGAGAGAGAGGGGAGAGAGAGGGGGAGGGGAAGAGAAGAGAAGAGAGGGGGAGAAAAGAGAGGGAGGGAGAGAAAAGAGAGGGGGGAAGGGAGTGAAAAGAGAGGGGAAGGGAGAAAAGAGAGGGGGAAGGGAGAAAGAGAGGGGGAAGGGAGAAAGAAGGGGGAAGGGAGAGAAGAGAGGGAGTGAAAAAGAGAGGGAGTGAAAAGAGAGGGAGAAAAGAGAGGGAGAGAAAAGAGAGGGAGAGAAAAGAGAGGGAGAGAAAAGAGGGAGAGAAGAGAGAGGGGGAGAAGAGGGGGAGAAGAGAGAGAGGGGAAGAGAAGAGAAGAGAGAAGAGAAGAGAAGAGAGGGGAAGAGAAGAGAAGGGAGGGGAGGGGAAGAGAAGAGAGGGAGGGAGAAAGAGAGGGAGGGAGAAAGAGGGAGGGAGAAAAGAGAGGAGGGAGAAAAGAGAGGGAGGGAGAAAAGAGAGGGAGGGAGAAAAGAGAGGGGGAAAAAAGAAGGGAGGAAAAAGAGAGGGGGAAGGGAGTGAAAAGAGAGGGGGAAAAAAGAGAGGGGGAAGGGAGTGAAAAGAGAGGGGGAAGGGAGAGAAAGAGGGAGAGAAAAAGAGAGGGAGAGAAAGAGAAAGAGAGGGAGAGAAAGAAGAGAGAAGAGAGGGAGAGAAAAGAGAGAGAGAGGGGAGAAGAGAGGGAGAGAAGAGGAGAAGAGAGAGAGGGGAGAAAGAGAGGGAGAGAAGAGAGAGGGGGAGAAAGAAGGGAGAGAAGAGAGAGGGGGGAGAAGAGAGAGAGGGAGAGAGAGAGAGGGAGAGAAGAGAGAGGGAGAGAAGAGAGAGGGAGAGAAGAGAGGAGAGAGAGGAGAGAGGGGGAGGGAGGAATCTTCATGGAAAATTTAATGTAGCATTGTTTACATTTGTTTTTTCTTTCCCTTTTGAACATTTGATTTGATTTTTGTTTATATTATTATTATTTACTAATCTCAGTTTAATCTGAGCCAAGGTTACAATTTCTCACATCATGTTTTGTCTTGACAAACAAGTAAATACAATCTATTGTCACATAATACTTATTACATTACCATAGAAATTTTATACACTAAATGTAAAAAAACAAAAAACTATCTGATAACCTGTAACAGAAATCAATTTATATTGAAGCTTCTATTTAAAAAGTAGTGAAGGGTTCTAATTAGCATTTCATAGTTAACAATTGTCCATGATGATGTTGATGCTTCTATTTAGGAAGGAGTGAAGGAATCTAATTGACATTTCATAGTTAAATGCTTTTTGTTTTATCCAAATGATGGATTTCAGTTGACCAATGCTACTGTGTTCTCAACTCACCAACACGAATGATGTCACAATCCTAAACACATAGACAAGCAAAATTACCAATACACATTAATAATAAACCAACTAAAAAAGAAAAGTTTTTAAAAGAAATTCATATTAAATGCCATAATATTTACTAGCAGGACCTATATGTTAATTTGATTATTTTAATGTTTGATATGTCTACTTAAGAGCTATTGCAATAGTTCAATATGTAAAAAGTATAAAAATCTTCATATGATAATGATATATCTTGATATATAGGGTGGCCCATAATGATGGGACACATTTTATATATATATATATATATATATATATATATATATACACAGGGTGGACCATATAGAATACTAAGTCCAATTACCGTTGAATTGGCAAGACAAGACAGCAAACAGTCGTAACTTAATCCAATGCTGTGATGCCGTAAAGACCACTGCAAAGTGGCAAGATTTATGGAGCCTCAGAGGACCCTACAAACCAAGCAGCCAATCAGGACTCAGGGAATGGACTCACCCAAATGCATGAGTGGACTGTTCTGAATTCCCATAAATACCAGTTGTCTTGACACTGGTGCAGTTGTGCTTGGCCAGTCACATTGCTCAAACCAATTGTTGACGGACTTACTTCAATAGACCATAATGATGGAATACATTTTAAATGCTATTTTCTCAGATTATAAAAACGACACAAAGTACTAAAAATATGTATTACATAACTGACACAGAAGAGTTTTACATGTTATTTAAGATTTGAATATTACATTAAGTTTTTATTACTCTGAGGCATTGATTTTGGTGATCCTCATAATGCCGTGGAGTCCAAAAGAAATTGCATGTGTAGTCGAAGAATAATTTGCCAACCAAAGATCCATTGTTGCAGCCCAAAGAAAATTCAGACAGCATGGAGTTTTTAAACTGTTAATTTGTATTAATTTCACTGATCACAAAGACACAAACATATAGAATTTTCCAAAAGTCAAAGAATTTTCCATGGTCAAAGAAATGCATGTAACTGGCTAGCCAGGGTTAGTCCAACCCTGTTATATAATAAAATGGTGTCTAGAGCAGTAGTTTTCAAACTTTTTGGTGTTAGGACCACTATTTTGGGGTCTATCTCATGGAGCCCCATATAAATAAAAATGAAATATTGATCCTTATATAATATAAAAATTAAATTTATAAAAAATATTTGCACTGTTCTGCCACAACTACCATTCACGTTCATATTTTCTATACATACACACATACCTACCTTATTTTCATGCAGGTTGTGAACCCTTTTTCTGCAAATTATTCATGTTAGATTTTTAAATAACTATTTAAAGTAACTGACTTGTTTCTGCAACCTGTGTAATGGGGTTGGACACGTGGCAGTACACGCGCACAAGTCGCGTGAACACTGCGTCCCTTTGTCACAACTTGGGATCAATTGAAAATATCTTCAACAACGGACACACAGAAAAGAGGCAACTCCGAGTAAAGACGCATCTCCGATCTCTCCATAGCTGAACATTTTTTTACCCACTCTTATTTATGGTCTGTTAAGAAATTTTAACTTTTTCCTTTGTATTATCTTGTAAATTTGTTCGTTTGTGTTCATCTATATCTATCTATCTATCTATCTATCTCTCTCTATATATATATATATATAAGATTTTTGGATGTTTGTTTTTTATAGAAGCATTATTGAATAAATTATTATTTATATTTTGCTTGAAGGCAATTATAATGCATGTATCGCATAAAATTCGATAATTATAGAAAATAATCTCGAAACAGTCTGTATGGTGTTCTGCATAGCGAGCCATCCTTTGCCGGGATTCACTTGTCAAGATTATTTTCTATAATTATCGAATTTTATGCGATACATGCATTATAATTGCCTTCAAGCAAAATATAAATAATAATTTATTCAACAATGCTTCTATAAAAAACAAACATCCAAAAATCTTTTTCACTTCGCCGAAGAGCTTACGGCCGGGTTTGTTTACTAAATAAACGTCCACTTACCTACTATGGTAGAGGCGTATAATAGTATCATTGACAAGGTTAATTTCGCAGGGATTGTTCGCTATGTACCGGTGGCCGAACGGATATGGTCTCTGACTATGCCTGTGAAGTCCCGGTTTCGATTCCTGTTGGAGGGGAATCGTTAGTATACATCGCTGAAGAGATTTAATAAAGTCAAAACAGTCTGTACGGTGTTCTGCATAGCGAGCCATCCTTTGCCGGGATTCACTTGTCAAGATTATTTTCTATAATTATCGAATTTTATGCGATACATGCATTATAATTGCCTTCAAGCAAAATGTAAATAATAATAATAATAATATATATATATATATATATATATATATATATATATATATGAGGAAAAATGAGTAAAGAAAAGAAATGTAGATGGATAAAATGAATTTAATCGATATCACATTAATCGATATCACTTACACATGTGTTTCGGTCAGTTTATGTGTGTGAAAATATTTCGCACACATAGAAGATTCGACCTTCATCAGAGTGAACATTTTATATATATATATATATATATCATTCTAATTAATTCCATCGTCTTCAGTTTTTTCCTTTATCGTTTACTATTTTCTTAGACCATCTTGGTTAAACTATTTTCAAGTTACCCAGTCTAACAGCACAGAATATGCACCGAGTAATGACATTTGGGAAACCCCTGTTATATAATAAAATGATGTCTAGATTAGTAGTTTTCAAACTTTTTGGAGTTAGGACCTCTATTTTGGGGTCTATCTCAGTGACCCCCATATAAATAAAAATGAAATATTGTTGATCCTCATATAAATAAAAATTAAATTTATCAAAAATATTTAAGGAAAATCACATCTAATGTTTGCACTGAGTAATGACATTTAGTGAGACAAATGTACTTGTCTTGTTTGGCACAAATTATCAATTCTTTGAGATATTTTTGACAAAGATAAATGTAATCAACCTGGCGCCACAATTCTAGATCTGTTTTTGGTAAGTGCTGAAAATGCTGTTTTGCAGAAATGTTATTGCAGAACGTAGCAGTATTTTTGACCACAATTTAAGGTAACAATGTATACTTAGATGTTAATTCAAAATTTTGAGAGTGGTTGTTGGTTGGTTAGATTTTACAGCATGTCAAACCTTGTTGGGTTATTTTATACCAAAGATGTTTAGTTTTATTCATTCTTGATGGCATTCAAATATCTTTTCAAACAATTTTTTTTTTTCAAACATGTTTTTTTTAAAACTCATTTTTTGTCTATTTAACCCATAGACGATACACTAACAGGTACTACCACTCCGAGTCAGAGTGGACCTAGGAGTAATGACAATGAAGGGATACTCCACACTCCCAGAATTGGAACTTCACCACTAAATACAGTTTTACCCAGGACAATGTTTAAACTGTATTTTCAAAGGTGTGTACTAGAAATATGAATTTGCGGTCCTTCAAGACTCCCTTTGCAGTGACTACACATCCCTGCTGTTGATGTTGCAGACACTGTGTGGTCTGAGGATCAGAGGTTCTGCAATGCCAACAATTCATTCCAAGGGGAAAATTGTGAAAAAGATTGACATTTTGCCTACTTTAAGCCACTCACACTACTGCAATCCTACTGTAAACCACTAGCAGCAGCTCTCACATGTATCTCTTATTACAATAATAATGGGACTTTATTTGAATAGAATGATTTCTAAGGTGAACAGATAGTGAATTTTGAAATATCCCATTATACAGGTAAAAAATACCAAGAAAATTTGGTACAGCTGTGGGTGAAATTTGGTAGGCAAAGAGTTAAGAAAACTGTATAGCAATGATTTTTCTCCACTCTTGATAAATCTACTATAAATTCAGAGGTGCTTCAGCCAATGGAAGACTCATAGGAATACGTGTTTAATGCCAAGGAGTCTATTTTTGAAGAAAATTAACATTTCATAGAGTTTTTTTTTTGTATTGGCAATGAAATCTTCAGTTTTAAGGGGTCTTTTTTTTTTTGTTTTGTTTTTACACACACCTGCTATATTATCTCATAGGGAAGTTGCAATTTTGGATATCTGGGAGTGTAGAGTACTCGTTCATTGCCATTACTCCCAGGTTCACCCAGATCCGGAGTGGTAGTACCTGTTAGGATCCCATCTATGGGTTAAATAAAAAATAAATTAACAAAAAAATGTATTAAAAAAATTGTTTGTTTGTTTTGTTTTGTTTTACAGCATATCAACCTCAGTGGGTCATTTAATGCCGATAAAGTTTTGAAATAAATCAATTCTTAATGGATAATACTATTTTTTTATAAATACATTTTTCTATTTAACCCATAAATGGGACCCTAACAGGTACTACCACTCCGGGTCAGAGTGGACCAGGGAGCAATGGTGATGAAGGAGTGCTCCACATTCCCCAAACCTCCAAAACTGGAACGTCACCATCAGATAGAGTTTAACGTCATTCCCAGGACATGTAGACCTGCAGCCACCGCCTTCTAGCACCCATACGATAAAAAGGGGTTGGGGCTGGCCATAAGGGAAAAAAAAATTTTTTTTAAATAAAAAGTTAAAAAAATGTTTTCAGTGAATAAAACAAAATGTATAATTATGATATTTCAGACTGTTGTCCTTATCTTTATTGTGCAAAAACCACACGTTCAGGCCACAGTAACATCGAGCTCTGTTTTAGGCATTTTTTTTAGTAGCCTGAACATTGTGTTTAGACACAAAGATGAGGACAACAGTCTGAAAAATCATAATTATTCATATCAAGCCTCCTCTTATAAATACACATGCAATAAATTAATGTTTTCGGCATAAAATAACCCAACAAGGATTGACATGCCATAAAACCAAACCATCATATAATTAGCAAGAAAAACAAAAACAAAAGTTTACTTAAATTTTTTTTTTTTGCTATAGTAACATATAGTAACATTACCACCAGCCTTTAATATTAAAAAATACATTTAAATACACGTTAAATTAACAAATACATTTAAATACACGTTAAATTAATAAATGCATTTAAATACATGTTACATTAACAAATACATTTAATGTAACATGTATTTAAATGTATTTATTAATGTAACACATTTTACACATGCATTTGAATACATGTTACATTAACAAATACATTTAATGTAACATGTATTTAAATGTATTTATTAAATGTAACATTTTAAACAAATACATTTGAATACATGTTACATTAACAAATACATTTAATGTAACATGTATTTAAATGTATTAATGTAACATTTTACACATGCATTTGAATATATGTTACATTAACAAATACATTTAATGTAACATGTTACATTAACAAATACATTTAATGTAACATGTTACATTAACAAATACATTTAATGTAACATGTTACATTAACAAATACATTTAATGTAACATGTTACATTAACAAATACATTTAATGTAACATGTTACATTAACAAATAAATTTAATGTAACATGTAATTTTACATTAACAAATACATTGAAATACATGTTTAAATGTTGAGGTCATAAAACAATGGTGATGATCTTCCACTTTTTGTAGAAATAGCAGCAGAAGACACTAAACACAAAAGGTGTTTAATAGCTCACCTGAGCGCGGACGGTCCCAGATTCTCAACAAATTCCTGTTTATGGTACAATTATCCGTAATGTCCTGAATCAAAGACATTCTGGTTCCGTCCCGTCCCAACCCTGTCAAAAAAACGTGTTGGCCCTTCACAACATAGAAAACACAGTGTTTTCTGGTGACGCTGGCAACGCGCAATAAACAACACTCTCCAAATTAGAAATAAAATAGTAATAATATCCGGCAATGAGGGATTAAATATTTATTAGCCATGAAAGTCGAATTTACCTGCAGGCAATTGAGTCGAGGAGGCGGATACAGCTAATCTGAATATGGAGGAGAGATTTTAAGTAGGTTGTTGTTAATGGCTACTGTGGGTGGGGGGAGAGGGGTTGGCTGGTTTAGTAGTTTTATTTTATGGCATATCAACCCTTTATGAGTCATTTAATGCCGTATCAAGTCATTTTGATATCAGGTTGCTTACAGTACCTGCTGTTGCTTAAAGGGTCACCCATCTAATAATGGGGGGGGGGGATCTCATGATATGGAGGCGGATTTTTTTATGGCTATTTCTTTCATCTTAATATTTAATTGCGCATAATAACAATTACTCAGACCCTTTTATCTTTAATTTTATTATTAGATGAAGTTGTTTTTGTTGTATGTTATCGTTTTCTTTTATGGCATGTCAACCCTTTTCAGGTCATTTTTTTTTTTTTTTTAATGCTGAATCAAGTCATTTTTGATTAACAGAGGATTCAGGTTGTTTAGGGGCCGGGTTAGCTCAGTCGGTAGAGCGTTCGGCTAGAAACTACAAGGTTCCTAGTTCGATACTGGTCCTTGCTAACTCAGCATATGAGTAGCACAGGGAGCGTATGAGTAGCACGGTTAAGCTGATGGTAGGTGTGGCACCCCACCTCAGATGCTAAATACAATCTCCTTGGTCTAGTGCTATTGAAAAGGAGATAGACTCCCTCGCTGTCTGGCTGACACCGACATTAGTCCGCCCCGTCGACTTTACTTTTACAGTACCTGCTGTTGCTTAAGTGGTCACCCAATTAAATATTGAAGAGGCTTATCGCTGCTTAACTTTGGTGATCTAGAGGGACCTGGTGCTTTCAGAGTGACTTAACAGTAATTTGTTGAATAGCATAACTACTTTTGAATGTAAGGTGGTCAAGAATTGGGGGATCAGTTTACAACTTGGTTATAATACCAAAATGATCCCTCAATTTACATCCAGAAACACAAATGGCTAAAAACAATATCTGATTTGGGTTGGTTTATTTGCTGAACAAAATTTGTTGTTTTGTTTTAAAGCATATCAATCCTCTTCCAGGGCATTTAATGCCGAATCGAGTCATTTTTGATAAATAAAGGACTCAGGTTGTTTACAGTACCTGTTGTTGCTTAAGTGGTCACCCAATTAAGTATTGAACAGGCTAATTGCTGCTTAACTTCAGTGCTTTCAGCGTGATTTGACTGTAATTCATTAGATGAAACATTATCAGCCATTATCAAATTTGGACTAAAAAGGGGAAACCTCAAGAGAAAAACTGAAACTCTTTTAATAGCAGCACAAAATAATGCCATGAGAGCCAATTAAAGCAAAAATTGATAATACACAAAAGAATATCAAATGTAGGTAATGTTGGTTGGTTGGTTGGATTTTAGTTAGATTGAACAATAAATTCATAATAATAATCTAGAAAATAATCAAAAAATCTAGAAAACAAAAATGAGAAGAAAAACAACTGTATGGATATTTCAAGTGACAAACTAATGAAATTGCACACAAATGAAATGGGAATGTCTAAGGGAAAACATGAAGAGAGAAACTGTATGTCTTTTAGTAGCAACACAAAATAATACAATAAGAACCAATTATATCAAATCAAAACATTGATAAATACACAAAAGAATAGCAAGCGTAGATTATGTGGTGACAGAGATGAAAAGATTAATCACATAAGCGGATACAGCCAATTGGCACAAAAAGAATACAAGACTAAACAGCACAACTGAGTGGGAAAGGTGATCCACTGGGAATTGTGCAAGAGATTAAAGTTTGACCATAAATGACAAATGGTATATACACAAACCAGAATCTGCCCTAGAAAATGAGACCCATTAAAATCCTCTGAGATGTTCAGATACAAACCCAATCACTTTGAGATATCACTTAATCTCAACCAGATAACCAGACCAAGTGTTGATTAACAAAGAAAAAAAAAGAACTTGTCATCCAGTAGATATTGGGATTATTTTATGCCCAAGGGGCAGGGTTAGCTCAGTCGGTAGAGTGTTCGGCTAGAAACCACAAGGTCCCTAGTTTGATATCGGTCCTTGCCAACTCAGCGTATGAGTAGCACAGGGATCTGTGCGGTAAAGGAGCTGATGGTAGGTGTGGCGCTCCACTTCAGACACCAAAAACAATCTCCTTGGTCTAGCACTATTGAAAAGGGGATAGACTCCTTCGCTGACTAGCTGATACCAACTTTAGGCCGCCCCGACGACTTTAGGTCCAAGACATTTTGTTTTATTCATTCCTGATGGTATTAAAAAAAAATTTTTTTTCAAACTCAATTTTTAAAATCATTTTTTTCTATTTAACCCATAGATGGGACCCTAATAGGTACTACCACTCCAGGTCAGAGTGGACTGGGGAGTAGTGGCAAAAAACTTCACCATTAGATGCAGTTTAACATCCTACCCAGGATAAACTTAGATCTTGCCAGAGACTTGAAGAAACTGTAAAAAAAAAAAATGTCAATTGTAGTTGGTGAACTTAGAATGGTCCCCAAATGGAGGAATTTGAGAATAGAGGAAGAATCAAGACCCCCAATATTGTTAAGATCAGCTAGAATAATAGAAGAGATCTGAAAACCTAATAAGACTTGCTGTCCCTCAGCCTCCAGTGAAAGACCACCAGTGAAAGCTGGTGTGAAAAACTCACAATAGGTATTTTTAAAAATCACTTTATCACAGCCAGAAGACGAGACTTGGTAATAATTAACAAGAAATAAAGAAACTTGTCAACTTGTAGATTTTGTTGTCTCAGTGAAAAAGAAAGAAAACAAAAAGATAGACAAATACGTAGATCTCATCAAAGAACTGAAGAAACTGTGGAACATGAAGGTGAATGGGATAGCAATTGTTGTTGATGCCATTGGAACCATCTCTAAGAGTTTGGAAAACAGACTGGAGGAATTGGAAATCAGAGGAAAAACCAAGACCATCCAGAGGACAGTGTTAAGATTGGTTAGAATACTCAGAAGAGTCCTGGAGACCTGAAGAGACTTGTTGCCACTTAGGTTCCAGTGAAAGACCATCAGTTAATGCTGGTGTGAAAAACTCACAATAATAATAATAATGATAATGAATAAAATATTCTTTGATTATTAATAAAATAATCTATTAATAATGGAGATTGTATTTCTGTCTGTAACAAAAACTACGTCACAGCTTACGTCACAATATTCTTATGCTATATACACCCAAAATTTGAGTAAGCAATTTAAAAAAATGTTTTTTAATCTTGTCCCTTTTTTTTACAGTAACTAGAAGTTAACTAAAAAGTTTACAAATAAATAAATACCTACGATTTTGTGTAAAATTGACGTGGAAAATATTCAAAATAATTGTTTGATTATTACATGCATGCAACATTTTATTTGAGAGGGACAGGGCTCAGTTTTCATTTCAAATTGTTTTTTTTACTCCTTTAATAAATATGAGGATTTGTCTTACTTATGATACAGACCCTCTGACATTGAATTTTTAACTCCCACCCTCTCAGGCAATGTCTTTCAAAAATTAATTTGTACGATGCCCAGAGGGTGTCTTCTGTTGCTAGTAATAATAATAATAGTAAATCAGCTTTTGCACTTTTGGTGTAGTGGGAGAGCCGCTGTGAGCAGCCTAAAGTAGGCAAAGAGTTAAATCCCACTTCATTTGTTTATAATAGTCCCATGTTTGCACAGTTATATTGTTTCAACTATTCCTATTAAATACAAATCATTTCTTGGTATTTTTTACCTGTATGATAGGATATTTCAAAGTTCATTATCTATTCACCTCACAACTCATTCTAATCAAGTAAATTCCTATTATGATTGTAAACTGAGACCTTCTGCTGAATTATAATGAACTAACCACCAGTTTTTGTACTTTCCTTGGGTATAGTATGCATAGAAAAAAGTTCCTGGTGGGAGAGCCACTGTGAGCGGTCTAAAGTAGGCAAAGAGTTAAGAAATAGAAAGAAAGAAAGAAAGCTTGTGTAACTGATTTTAACAGTATTTCAATCATTCTAGGGTTAGTTTAGCCAAGAGGTTAGGGAATTGCATTCATTGTATGTTCCATATTTACATATTTTGTGTAGTTGTTTCTTAAGAGTTTTTTTGCACATGGCCCTATTGAATATGGATAAACAAATCTATTTGACCTATAGATGGGACTCTAACAGGTACTACCACTCAAAATCAGAATGGTACTGGAAAATAAATTGAGGAATACAAAATTAGTTAAATCTTTTATATTTATTTGCTCTAAAAAATAAAATTAAAAAATTAAAAAAGTAAAAAGAATGAAATAAGAAATTTAATATTTTTCTTGTCAATATTTCCATAAATTGTTGAGTGGGAAATATAATTTTATGCAGGGCTGGCATGTACTACCCCTGAACCCTAAAACTGGGATGGTAAGACCCGGAAGGATGGGCTTCATACATTTTCTATGAATACTACTTATGAAAAGTGACATGTAGTATAGTGGGGGGGGAGTCCACATATTTTATGAATACTAATTTATGAAAATTGACATAAAAAAAAAACTGAAACTATAGGTGCCCCCCCCCCCCCCGTATCATAGATTTCGGGGGGGGCATGAGACCCTAGCACTGACCCTGTTTTATTAAGATATTCTGCTGGATTACACTGTGATTTATAACTAATAAAAAAATATGGAGTATAAAACAGTAATTCCCGTGAGACATTGATTTTCAAACAAAGGGAGGTAACTCAACCAGGAATAGACTTTTCTCTGTAGGTTTACGTATTTAGTACAAAATGTATAGGGAAAAAAAAAATGAAGCCTTCCTACCTGAAAAGGAAAAAGAATCAGAGCGTATCGAACAATATTTTCTTGGAACTATGAAACAATAATAATGAAAGTTTACCCATGGAAAATCAATTCCCTTTCAATGCATGGGAAAGTAAAAAAAAAATGTAAATAGTAAAACTGTTAGATGTTAAATACTGAAAAGAATAAATTAAAAATGTATTTTAATAATTGGAAAGTTTGAGGTGAGGCTACTCACAAATAGTAAATTTGCTACGCATACTCATTCACCCCAGGGTAAGGTTTTAACAAATTCTTTTGATAATTTGCTTGAAGTGTTGTTAAGTAAAGCATATTATTATTTATATTTTAAAGGCAATTACAATGCGTATAAAATAGTGTCCAATGTCTAATTAATTTCATGTGTTCATAACGTCCACTATATATATATATAATATATATATATATATTATATATATATAAAAATGGAAAGGAATGAATCCACAATATGAGGAAAAATGAGTAAAGAAAAGAAATGTAAATGGAACATTTTTTCACGCTCAGAATTGCGGAGACATGGAATAAACTGCCTGCATCTGTGTAGGCTGCTGAAGCACTGAAGCTTTCAAAGGCCTCCATGCTCCTGTAGTCCGCCAACACTATACCTGATGCCACTCTCCACATACACATGCACACACATACATCCATATTACTACTGTGAACTGTTCATGTTCCTGGCACAACATTATTCTGTGTACCTGACATGAGACTTTGATGAGTTTGGTGCACCTGAGCACTGTACACAATAAATACATTACATTACAAAATGAATTTAATCGATATCACATTGTTTCGGTCAGTTTATGTGTGTGAAAATATTTCGCACACATAGAAGAATCGACCTTCATCAGAGTAAATATATATATATATATATAAACACACAATTTCAAAAACAATCTTGAAGATGAAGATACTTCAAAATTAATTAGACATTGGACACTAATTTATATGCATTGTAATTGCCTTTAAAATATAAAGTAAAAAGTAAAGTCAACAGGGCGGCCTAAAGTCAGTATCAGCCATACAGCGAGGGAGTCTATCCCATTTTCACTAGCGCTAGACCAAGGAGATTGTTTTAGCATCTGAGGTGGAGCGCCACACCTACCATCAGCTCCTTACTTTACCGCACAGATCCCTGTGCTACTCATAACGCTGAGTTGGCGAGGATCGGTATCGAACTAGGAACCTTGTGGTTTCTAGCCGAACGCTCTACCGACTGAGCTAACCTGGCCCTTTTAAAATATAAATAATATAAATTCTTTTGTTTCTCAAATGAGAAAGAGATTCTTATCAAGAGGAGGGTGGGTCTAACAAATTGAACAATAACATTGGCTTGTGTTAAAAAAATCTTTTTCCAAATGTCAAATGATATATAATTGCCATTTTATGTTGAATTCAAAAATACCATTCATTGTGTTTGGTCAGGTCTGGTTTTTAAGATGTGCTTGAATACTTCACAACATGTTGTACATAACAATAACACTTATTCAAAAGTCTGTGGACTCTACTTGTCACAAATAAATAGTTATAATACTGTTCTATATTATTATTTATATTTTTGCTTGAAGGCAATTACAATGCATATATCGCATAAAATTCGATAATTATAGAAGATAATAATAACAAGTGAATTTCGGTAAAGAATCATTCTGTGTGTAGAACATCGTACAGACCGTTTCAACTGATGAGACTTAATAAAGTTGAAACAGTCTGTACGATGTTCTACACACGGAATAATTCTTTACAGAAATTCACTTGTCATTATTATCTTCTATAATTATCGAATTTTATGCGATATACACATTGTAATTGCCTTCAAGCAAAAATATAAATAATAATATATACTTTATTCAACAATGCTTCTAAAAAAACAAACATCCAAAAAATTTTACTGTTCTATATATTTCAAGTAAGAACTTGTATCTTAAATAATTGATCTAATTAGAAAAAATGAGTATGAGTTTTGGATTCAGCGTAAAAAAAAACTGCTTTAAAATCAGCTATTATATATTCGACCTTGAAAACATTTTCAGGCCATTATAATCAATGGGAATCCATGTTGTTGCAAGACTTAGATAAACTTTACAGAATTTAAATCTTTTAATCTCCAAAAGAAAAAAAAAAAAATTAGCAAAGTACTTTTCTAAATAAAATAATTTTTTGTCTGAATTTTTTTTTTTTTTTTTTAGATGAGGCTTAAAAATTTTATTATTTAAATTTTTCGGACTGTTGTCTTCATCTTTATTGTTATATACACGTTTCGGCTGATGTGCCCTATGGCATTCTTCTTCAGGTGTTTCTTGTCATATTCAGGAGTCTTAACGAACTTCAAACTGAATCCTTTATTTAATCCATTAGGATAGATAGGTCTCATTACGTTAACCACAACCGGATAAAAGGGTTAAATGTTATTCTATGTTATTTTCGTCTGTAGTTGGAAAGTCCCTTATATTAATTCCTTTGCAGGTAGGGTGACATTTTTGTCTTGTTTATCAGTAGCTCAATGCGAGGCATTTTTCCATTGGCAGCTTGGTCCGTGTATCTTGAATCCTGTGTTCCTCAGTGTTAAGCATGAACAACTGAACACCTTTCCACCAAGGCCTTTAAATAGTTAACCAACTACATAATCGAGCATGTTGATTGGCTGATTCAGTCCACGCAGCCTAAAAGAGTCTATAGATTTAAGTTGTGACCTCCAGCACACCTTATATATATTTACCAACCCCTCTGCACAAGCAGGATGTGACACAAGGTCAATTTCTTAAGTGGAGTTAACAGGTTTGAATTCAGAGTTTTCCTTCTCCTAGACCGGTTGCCTAACCAAGGTTAAAGAGCCCAGTCTGCCCTATTATTTACCCATAGCTGGAGGGAGAGTAGAATTCATACCTTTCCCAAGGGTATTAGCACTAAGTGAAATGCAATTACCACACCCAGGATTTGAACTCGGGGCGACGAGTCCATTTCCTATGACTTTAACCATTACACCACGCGCTTCCTACACCTTATATAACTAAAAATATTCCAACAAAACCTCACCTCAGATGTATTAATCCTACCATTTGATGACATTTGGTTTTTAAGAGAAATTCAATTTAAGAAAGAAAAAAATTACTTACCGAAAATATTTGAATTGGTTCGGCACTTGAAATAGTTTGGTCCTTTCTCCAAGAGTTGACTTGGAGATTTTGTCAGGGTGCACGATGTCACTTGTAAGGCCATTCCTTTCACATTCATTTGTTCATTCAGAATTCCTTCTTTTTTCTTCTTCTTCTTCTTCATAAGATAGAATCCATTATGATCAAAAAAGCCGGAACAAAATGTCTTAATTCCTTGAAAAGTTTAGAAGTTTCGTATTGATATGCGACGGGATGGGAAGAAAATACTGGGGAAATTATCAATATTCCCCGAGTCGAAATGAGGGCAAGGAAACTAAAGCCCAATATAAAAATCCCTCTTTATTAATTAAGAGATAAAAATGAAAATAAGTCGTATCTAATAAAGGGAATTGGATGCGTTATTGAGGGAGTTTGGTTTGGGAATTCTCTTAATTATTTGAACAGTAAAGAAAAAAATGTTATCAAGGAAGATGTTATAGCGGCGAACAAAGAGAAAGGTATCGATTACCAAAAACAAGATTTGTTGTGTGACATAATTTAAGAATTTGAATTAAAATTCTGAAATTCTATGAAAAATTAAAATGTCATGGACGTGTGGCTTGAAAATTTAGTTTAAGTAAATTAATTATTTATACTTTTTAAATATTTAAAAAAGATATTTTTAACCATCAATTTTTGTAATAATTATCATTAGTATAATAATAATTATTACATTTAATTCCTGTATGGCCTGAAAATTTAATTCAGGTAAGCAAGTTATTCATACTTTTTAAATATTTAAAAAAATTTTTTAAGCATCAATTTTTGTAATAATTATCATTAGTATAATAATAATTATTACAATTAATTCCTTTGATGTGTTTTTTGTTATTTTTATTTTAATAATAACTTATTTATATTAAATATAATAACAATAATTATAATAATAATTGTTATCTATTACTTTCACAGAAAGCAAAAATGATGATTCAAATAAAAATTAAGGAATAAATTAATTCCTAAATGGTTATATATTTTTTTTTAATAAAAGAGTTTATATACACATCTATTTCATGATATATACTATTTGATAAAAAAAGACAGCAGTAAGCTTTTTAAATATGTACAAAGGGAAATAACTGTAAATTTGTTCCTTTATATATTATAGATTGTTGTTCAATTCTGTAGACTATTTAAAATTTATTTCTAGTTCATATGGTTTAAATATCTTTTCCCTTGAATAAAAGTAGTTTTTTTTAAAGAATATAATGACTTATAACAAACATACAAAAAAGAAAAAAGAAAAAAAAACGTCTACTTATTTTTTATTTTTCAGGAAATTAAAAATAATGTCTGCCATATGTTCAACAAAATGAAGGTGACTAATTTTTTTTTATCTATGGAGATTCTGTGATTTTCTAAGCAGACATCTTAATATTCACCTTTAAATGAAATTTCTTTTAAGTTTTGTATTCAGTAGAAAAATCTCTTCTGTAAATGTACAATTAAAATGTGAATGTGAATTATTTTTCTTTTAAAAATACACGTGTGGAATTTACTTATTTCATGGAGACTTCAAATAGTCATCACTTTAAAACGTAAGGAAGAGTTTTAATTTAGGGTGTAACTAAAAGTTGGAATAGATCATGAAAAGAAAGAAATTAGTTAAATAAGGAGGATAAAAAAAAAAACAAATCCTAAATGTTGGGATTTATAAAGAAAAAAAACATTAAAAAAAAAATATAAATAAAAAATAAAAAAAAGATGAAACTATGGACAAAAAAAAATTCCCCCAAAAAACTGCTCTTTGAAAATTACAGATTTAAAATTAGTCTGTAGACAAAAAGTGAAAAATGTTTAGTGAAGAAAAAGTTGTTTTAAGATGGAAGTAATTAATCCAATTCATTGTTTGATGAACACTTTACAAAAATCTCAATTCTGATTTTCACTTGACTTTTCATTCGTTTCAAGATCTTGCGTAAATAATCAGAGTAATCTGAAAAAGAAAAGAGAGAGAGAAAAATCCTTAAGCAAAGAATGAAGGTAAATAGTTTAAAGTAAATTGAGCTTATAATGATTATCAACACAAACATTTGGTTTTGTTTGGCTAGGCAACCAATCGAGGAGAAGGAAAACTCAGAATCAAACCAGCTTTACTCTGCTTAAAAAAAATTGACCCAAAAACCATTGGAAAGAGAGGAGAAAGAGAGAAGAGAGAGAGAAAGAGAAAGAAAGAGAGAAAGAAAGAAAGAGAGAGAGAGAGAAAGAGAGAGAGAGAGAGAAAGAAGAGAAGAAAGAAGAGAAGAGAGAGAAGAGAGAGAAGAAGAGAGAGAGAGAGAAAGAGAGAGAGAGAGAGAGAAAGAGAGAGAGAGAAAGAAGAGAGAGAGAGAGAGAGAGAGAGAGAGAAAGAGAAGAGAAAGAGAGAAAGAGAGGAGAGAGAGAGAAGAAAGAGATAGAGAGAGAGAGAAGAGAGAGATGAGAGAGAGAGAGAGAGAGAGAGAGAGAGAGAAGATAAGATAGAGAGAAGAAGAGAGAGAGAGAGAGAGAGAGAGAGAGAGAGAGAGAGAAAGAGAGATGAGAAAGAGAGAGAAAGAAAGAGAGAGAAAGAGAGAGAGAGAGAGAGAAAGAAGAGAGAGAGAGAGAGAGAGAGAGAGAGGATGTGGATAAATAGTAGGATAGCCTGGGTCCTTTAAGCAAACTGTCTTGAAGGAAAACTCAACATTCAAACCAGCTTTACTCCACTTAAAAATTGACCTGTCACAATAGAATTTTTAAAACAACAATGGACATAGTAAAATAGAAATCAAGGGGGGGTCCATAAGTAAACAAAAAAAAGGGGGGGTGAGAACCACTTAACTAGATGAACAAACATGATCCTATTGTAAGTCAAGGTATAACAGGGTGGCAGCAGCACCCTCAAGTTCATGAGAACACATTTGGATGGTTTCAGGAATCTTAATGGCTTCATCTTTCTTAGGACAGAATATCAATGGAGATATATTCATCTTACAAGAATTGAATAAAAGAAAAACTGTTTAGAAATTAGAAATAAGGAATTGTAAATGAAAATCCTAATCAGCACAAGTGAGAATTGAACTTGGAATAGATCAAGGAAATTTAGCAAAATTTGATAAAACTGAGTTTCACCTACTTAAACTTGCAACAAACTGATAAAGGGTTGACAT
This sequence comes from Doryteuthis pealeii, assembly GCA_023376005.1. Classification (NCBI taxonomy): domain Eukaryota; kingdom Metazoa; phylum Mollusca; class Cephalopoda; order Myopsida; family Loliginidae; genus Doryteuthis; species Doryteuthis pealeii. The sequence goes on from CM042160.1 coordinate 87,184,324, forward strand.
GAATAATGGGTTGAAATTCCTTTATGATATCAAAAGGTCATTGATAGGTTTTTTTTCTCAATCAGGTAAGTAATCTTTATTGGTTGTTGCATATCAGAGTAAGACATTGAATGAGGAAGTTTATTATAAAAGGAAAAGAAAAATGCACTTTCAAATTATTTGCTCTTGATTATCAGAGTAAGGTCATATGACATTGAATGAAAATGTCTTTTGTTTTGGTTTGGTTTGTTTTGTTTTACGGCATATCAACCTCGGTGGGTCATTTAATGCCGACAAAGTTGTGAAATAAATTCATTCTTAATGCATAATACAATTTTGTTTATAAACTCATGTTTTTCTATTTAACCCATAGATGGGACCCTAACAGGTACTACCACTCCGGGTCAGAGTGGACCAGGGAGCAATGGTGATGAAGGGGTGCTCCACATTCCCCAAACCTCCAGAACTGGAACCTCACCATCAGATAGAGTTTAACGTCATTCCCAGGACATGAAGACCCTCAGTCACCGCCTTCTAGCACCCATATGATAAAAAGGGGTTGGGGCTTGCCATAAGGGCAATAGGGTTGGGAAAATCATATAGGTGCTAGGGCTTGACGTGACCAGCCGATTGATTGGAGGGCCTCTCTGACACCAGTCTAGCCCAAGATAGGGTCAAAGTGGAGTATTGCAAGTCATGAACTGCTCATCCACCTGGGTTCTATCCTTAAGCATCATGGGTCGCCACCCACGGCTAACAGGTAACCCCATTGGGGGAGTCTTACCCCTCTGCAGAGGTGGTTGGTGCATTCTAATGCCCCAGCCAACAGGGCGATGTTTTTTGTGGTGTGAGAATTAAAAGAAATAGGAAGGTGAGTGTAGGATTTAGTTGGACACACAGGTCAGTTCTCAGCAGTATTGCAAATTAAGTCTGTTCTGAGAATATCACAGTGAGTTGGTAAGTGGTTTATATAGCAGGCTGAGCTGTTCCATTATGTTGTTTGGACAAGCTTATTCTCTGGGATTTGATTGGCTACTGATTTTGGTGTGGATACTGTGATATAAAGAAAAGCGTGCAATCACCCTCTGTTGATGATCGAAACCCGGGAGTTAAGAGAAGCGCTGCTTTAAATCGTTTGCTTCTCGTTATCTGCGAGAAGATGAGAGAAAATGCACGAACCCCAGGAGATAAAAGCAGCGATTTGAGCTAGCGTGGGGGAGTCTTAGACGACGTTATTACGAGGGGATTGAAGAAGGTGAAGAGGAGAGAGTTGCAGTTTCGGAAAGTTAAAAGCGGTGTAAGATTTGAACGCATCCCGATGGTGAAGAATAGAAGGGGAAGATTCTACAGAGGACGAGCGGACTGAATCCCAGAATTCAGTTGACTCACAGATACTTTGATCAATATATACATCACATGACTATGTTATGGTTGATTGGTTGTTTTGTTTTACGGCATATCAACCCTTTTTGGGTCATTTAATGCAGTTCATTTTGATATTCAGTTGCTTACAGTACTTGCTGTTGCTTAAATGGTCACCCATATAAGTAATGAATAAGCTCATCACTGCTTAACTTTGGTAATCTAGTGGAACCATAAAGACTATGTTATGGGAGTTAGTACAGGGTCTGTATGTGGTTACAGCCTGCCTGTCTTTGTCTGCCAATTGGACGCTAGCTTGAACCTTCTTAAGAAGGTGAGTATCATATCTTGATTCTACATGTGTCAGATGAAGCAAATTGTGTATCCATCGAGACAAAGTAAACTATTTACTAACTGTAATAACAAATAAAAAAAAAGAAATATCTATCTACACAAATAAGGGATGTTGTATATTCTCTGGATTCTGATTGATTGCTGGTTTTGGTGTGAATACTTTAACCTATATATACCCATCACATAACTGATGGGAGTTGGCACAGAGTCTGTATTTAGTTAGCCTGTCTGCCTACTGGACACTAGTTTGGAACCTTCTTGTAAAGGGGAGTATCATATCTTAATTATACATGGAGGAATCAAAAGTTTTGTGATTTAACACAACTTTGATCCCACCACCAAAAGAAACTTTGATTCTTCCCCTTCACAAAAAGGTTCCAAGCTAGCGTCCAGTTGGCAGACAGCTGTAACTAAATACAGACTGTGGTTATGTTTATTTTGTGATTTAACACAACTTTGATACCCACGATCAAAGTTGTGTTAAATCACAAAATAAACATAACAATTGTTGTGATATAAATATTATGGGAGTTGGCACAGAGTCTGTATTTAGTTACAGCCTGTCTGCCATTGTCTGCCAACTGGACGCTAGCTTGGAACCTTTTTGTGAAGGGGAAGAATCAAACGTTTCTTTTGGTGGTGGGGATCAAAGTTGTGTTAAATCCCAAGATAAAAATAACCATCGTTGTGAAATAAATCTGTTTAATTTGATAGTAAAGTTGTTTCCTGTTTGTATCATGTTGTGATGTCTCGTGTGATTATTTGCTGACATTTGTAACTCAATGACTTTCATACCAAACATTACAATGAGATTATATAACTGTAAGAGAAGAAAAAAGAACATTTCTACAAGTTTCAATTTCTACCTAATACATAGACACACTTTTAGCCAGAGTTGGATTTTAGACTTTGGGTTACCCAGGACACTTCTGGTTAGGTGTCTCCACATTTGACTCTATATAGAAATTAAATTAGGTACATGAGAAATAAATTTAAAAAATAACTTTGGAAATTTGAATTTTTTTAAGTGAACTTATTAGCATAAGCATATCTGAAGCTCGCTCATATCTCAAATTTTAGCTGACAACACAAAGCAAAAAAGTCTACTAGATACTAGATAATGCGTAAGTTAAGGTACCACTATATATATATAAAGTCGTTGGGGCGGCCTAATGTGTGTATCAGCCAGTCAGTGAGGGAGTCTATCCCCTTTTCAATAGCGCTAGACCACGGAGATTGTTTTTGGTGTCTGAGGTGGAGCGCCAGACCTACCATCAGCTCCTTACTTTACCGCACAGATCCCTGTGCTACTCATACACTGAGTTAGCAAGGCCGGTATCGAACTAGGAACCTTGTGATTTCTAGCCGAACGCTCTACCGACTGAGCTAACCCAGCCCAAATATATATATATATATATATATATATATATATATATATATATGGTATTCGTGGAAAAAAAGTGACTTACCGGTGAAAATGTCACAGTGGTTAGTTGATTCAAGTTTCACAATAAGGCAGCGATATAACAAATATAAAGTGCTCAATATGTTAGTAGAGCAAATTTATTAACATAAAAGGTACACGGTATTAACCTACTCGAGTTTCACCATAAGGATCTTAAGGGTTAAATCTACTGGATTAATCAAGATATTGATTAATGGCAGTCGATAATCAACTGTTATCGCAAAAAAACACACACGTGTAATCGACTGCCATTAATCAATATCTTGATTAATCCAGAAGATCCTTATGGTGAAACTCGAGTAGGTTAATACCGTGTACCTTATATATATATATATTATATATATATATATATATATATATAGAATACGTGCTTAATGAAGTCACTTATATAAATACTACTTAACAAAGCGTAATAGGCCGAAATCATACAGAGATTGATCATTTGTTAGCCTTACATTTAATAGTTAAAATAATTAATTATTAATGAATTAACTTTAAAAATTAGGTTGACTCAATTAAGCACATATATTTGTTTACGTAACAAACATTGTTTGCGATATGGCTATTCAGCCGACAATATTGGGAGAATATGTGCTTAATTGAAGTCGAACCTAATTTTTTTTTAATTCATTTAATTTTTTATTTAAATGTAAGGCTAAACAAATCGAGAAAAATCAATCGTATGTACATTTCGGCCTATTAAAGTAGTAGTAAATATTCCTCTTAAGTGACTTCAATTAAGCACATATTCTCTATATTATATATATATATATATATATACTTGATTTTCTCTCTTAAATGGGTTTTGCCCAATTACTTGACAACTGTTGTCTAGAATTACTGAAATAAGGAAGTATCCTGACTAATTATACCTTTATGTACTCAAGATTGCCTTTATCTTTTTTATTTTCCCTCCATAAAAGATAAAAGGTGTTGATATCTAGTTACCAGGAAATCACAAATTCAATCTCTGGGTCAGGTAGGGTAATATACTCTAATTCAGACGAAGAGATATCAAGCAATATCTCAGAATGAATTTACATATTCACCAACCCCTCCTTCTCCTAGACTGGTTGCCTAGCCAAGGTTAAAAAACCCAGTCTGCCCTGCTATTTACCTATAGCTACAGGGTGAATAGTTGAATGTATATCTTTCACTAGGGGTATTAGCATTATGTAAAATGCAAACAACTTTGTACAGGATTTGAACTCGGGTCGATGATAACCATTACACCACGTACCTCAACTCACAGATGAATTTACAAGAAATGATTAACTGATACAAGATATTCTCTAAGCACGGACAACAGACAATATTAAATGTAACATAATAGGGAGATTTGTTTGTTTTGTTTTACGGCATATCAACCTCAGTGGGTCATTTAAGGCCGATAAAGTTTTGAAATAAATCAATTCTTAATGGATAATACAATTTTTTTATAAATACATTTTTCTATTTAACCCATAGATGGGACCTAACAGGTACTACCACTCCGGGTCAGAGTGGACCAGGGAGCGATGGTGATGAAGGGGTGCTCCACATTCCCCAAACCTCCAGAACTGGAACCTCACCATCAGATAGAGTTTAACGTCATTCCCAGGACATGTAGACCCGCAGCCACCGCCTTCTAGCACCCATATGATAAAAAGGGGTTGAGGATTGCCATAAGAGCAATAGGGTTGGGAAAATCATATAGGTGCTAGGGCTTGACGTGACCAGCCGATTGATCGGAGGGGGCCTCTCCGACCACCCGTCTAGCCCAAGATAGGGCCAAAGTGGAGTATTGCATATAATAGGGAGAGAAAGAGAATGGAAAAAGCCAGGAATGTAAGAGTTATGTGTAGGTAATATGGAAAGTTTTTAGAATGAGTCAGCATAACGCCACGTGTTGATTTCTTATTGGTCAAGAGACATCACGTGGTGAAGTGTGGAAGAATAAGAGTGAGGAGTGAGGAGTGAGAATGTAAGGTCAGTTTGGAACGAAGCGATGGCTAGGTCAGATGAAAGTCGGCTATGTAAGGCATGTTGACTTGGGGGGAAATAAAAATATCTCGTGAGAAAGAAATAAGTTTGCCTTGTGTTATTATTAAAAACTATAAATGGCACAACGCAAAATATCCTCCATCATCCCAAGTTGGTTCCAGACTCAAAATATCAAAGAATGCCAACATCAACTCAACATCAGATCCAACAACCAGATTCCAGCCCTTCAAAGTAGAAAAGGACTACAGATAAGTAAGTAAAGTCGTTGGGGCGGCCTAATGTCGGTATCAGCCAGACAGCGAGGTAATCTATCCCCTTTTCACTAGCACTAGACCAAGGAGATTATTTTAATGTCTGAGGTGGGTATCGAACTAGGAACCTTGTGGTTTCTAGCCGAACGCTCTACCGACTGAGCTAACCCGGTATACCATGATTATTATTATCGACACATCATCACTCCATTCCAAATGAGAGCTGCTATGCAACATGAATAGTTAAACTCCACTTTAAAAATTGACCTTGTGTCACATCCTGCTTGTGTTGTTTGTTGGCATCCTTTCATCTAGATGATGGTGATGTCCATTTTTTTTTTTTTTTGTTTTTTTATCTGCAACTGTGTGAGTGGCTGAACAGACCAATTCTTGAATGGCAATCTCTAGTGCAGTGACTGCAAACAAACAATGATGCTTGCTGGAGTTGCTGTTGTCTTTCCTTCCTTCTGGCTATCTTTCCTCTCTTTTTCACTCCTTTTCATCCCTTGTTTGACGAGGAGGCGCCAGGTCACACGGTCTTCTGCACAAACCTCCCATGTGTTGGTGTTGATGTAGCATGTCTTCATGTCCTTCTTGCAGACATCTTTAAAGCGCAGGCGTGGTCTCCCTACCGGTCGGGTGCCTTCTACTAATTCACCATACAGTTGCTTGTGTGGAGGGGTTGGAAAATATATATAAAAAAAGGGGGGGTGCAGTAGATTTTACTTTTTAGGGTTTCAGGTCGACTGGTTTTACTATCTAATTAACAGGTAAAGAATAAGAAAATAAAAATTAGGTAATCCTAGGTCAGGTCAGGTCAGGTCAGATATTATTCTATGTTTCCTTATTCACATGACACTATAATATTAAACACTGACTGTACAAAGTGAAAACTTAAGTTGACAGGTAATGTGGTTCTTTTCTTTTTTTCTCTCCAGGTATGTGAGGTAAATATGCACGTTAAGTAGACAGTTACATAAATAAACAACATAGGTAGGAAAGTAAATAAATAAGAAAACTGGTTTTACCTGAGACGATTGTAGAGAGAGAGAGAGAGAGACAGAGGGAGATAGGGATAAAAAGAGGGGGATAAAAAGAAAGAGTGAAAAAGAAAGAGTGATAGAGATAGAGTGATAGAGAGAAGAGAGTGATAGAGATGATAGAGATGAGAGAGAGTGATAGAGAGAGTGATAGAGAGAGTGGAGAGAAAGAGAGAGATAGAGAAAGAGAGAAGATAGAAGAAGAGAGAGATAGAGAGAGAAGAGATAGAGAGAGTATAGAGAAAGAGAGAGAAAGAGAGAGAGATGATAGAGAAAGAGAGAGAGAGAGAGAGATGATAGAGAGAGAGTGAAAGAGAGAGAGAGAGAGATGAGAGTGATAGTGAAAGAGAGAGAGAGTGATAGAGAGAGGAGAGAGAGTGATAGAGAGAGAGAGAGAGAGAGACATAAAAGAGATGAATAATCACTCAGTTTTAAATATTGTTATATACACAACATTTCAGTTGGATATAAGCATTGAGTTAATACAGTTCTAAGTGACAATCATCTAGAGGTTACAGGTTCAATCCTGACTACAGGCAAACAATAACAGAATACTTAACATAGCTTAACACTTGTACCGGTCATAGTTAACAGAATGAGAACAATCTACATCAATGGGTTAAAGGGTTTGGTTCAAAGTTCTGTGAAGGTTCAACAAGAAACATCTGAAGAAGACTAGAGGGCACATCAGCCGAAACATTGTATATATAAAAATAAAGATGAGGATACAGTCTGAAAAATATGAATGATATAAATTAATCAGCCTCATCATCTAAAAAAATTAAAAGAGAAATACCTGAAGAAGACTGGAGATCACATTAGCTGAAAGCTTATGTATATATAATAATAAAGATAAGGATAACAGTTCGAAAATTGTAATTAATATAAACTATCAAGCCTCATCTCAAAATTCAACAAAAAACACCTGAAGAAAATCAGAGAGCAATTGGCCGAAACATTGTGTACATAACAATAAAGATGAGGATAACAGTCTGAAGAATGTAAGTAATACAAATGTCAAAAATATCAGATTCAAATTTAAGAGAAATAAAACCTTAAATAGTTTCGCTACGCCTCCGGTGTTAGTCAATGCGGCCCTACAACTTGCGAACGGCCAGGACTCCTCGGTCCGTGTTTCAAAACGAGTCGGGTAGGTTGCCGATGCATGTCACTGACCCGAGGTGACGGGCGGCTGAAAAGAGGTTACGAGAGCGCGCGTCATAGAAACCCACCCCTGACACAGAGGACGAGACGGATAAACGCCACGGTACGCAATCGGCATGGCTGCACCGGCTTTCCGAAGGCTCCGGCGCCCACCCAAGATGGTGGGGTAGACAGTCAAAGACACGCCAGAGTTAGCCCAACGGTAGGCCGGATCGCCACGTGTGAACGGATCGCGTTACGGTTCCTCCGTCCCCGGCAGAAAATGATGATGTTGAAGTGAGGGAGTCAGTATGCTGTTGAAGCGATCAACAGCAACCAGCTAAGTCAAGTGAATTTGCAACGAAGCAGCTGATATATATATAAATATATTTACACCCCTCCGAACGGGCAGGATGTGACACAGGGTCCAATTTATTAAGCAGAGTTCAACAGGTTTTGAATCAGAGTTTTCCTTCTCCTACACTGGTTGCCTAACCAAGGTTAAAGAGCCCAGTCTGCCCTACTATTTATCCATAGTTGGAGGGAGAGCAGGATTCATACCTTTCCCAAGGGTATTAGCGCTAGTGAAATGCAATTACCACGCCCAGGATTTGAACTCGGGGCAACGAATCCATTTCCCATGACTTTAACGTTACACCACGCACTTCCAAGCAGCTGATATATATGGCATTCAGGAATATTTCCATATTTGCATGCTGCTGAATTTAGTGGGGGCTATGGTGGCTTAGATAAATAACCACCATTCTGTACTGTGCTTGTGGCAATGCAGGAACTGTATTTGAGTTACAGCTTGCTTGCTACTTTGTCTGCCAATTCGATGGTAATTGGGCTTCTACAATGGGATTATGAATCCTAATCAAAAACAATCAAACCTGAAGTTTTAACTCTTATTTAATTCATTAAATATCTATCAATCCATACAATAGGTATGGCCAAAATTTCAGAACGACAACGCCCCCCCCCCATTTTAAAGCATTATAAGAAATCTAAAATTGTAAATAGTCACTTATCTTAATTTTTTCCCCCTTAAAAACTTACATACAAATAATATTTCTACAAATTTCTTATCATAACAATTAAATAAACCACATTAAAAGAGCACATCTTCAAGTAAGAAAAAAAACAAAAAAAAAACAGCAAAAATGTGCCATTTGAGAGATACTGATTTTAATTTATAATATTCTCCTGTTTTAAAGATTGTAAAACAAATCATTTTCATATTTGTTTAACCTTTTTCTTCATAATACAAAAAAAAAAAAAAACAGGTTAAGTTTTATTCATTTTTTTTCCAGAGTTTTGTTGAATTTAATTCATGGGGAGTTTTTTTTTTTCTTTTTTTTTATATAAAACACACACGAGTTTTTTAAAACTCATTTTTTTTCTTTCCAGTTGAATGCATTCTAAGCTACCCCCTACAAGGCTGATATGAGATTGTCAGTGAATTGAGGTCTTAAAAGAACATGAATAACATGCATTGATATTTCTGATAGTGTAATTCAGGAATAAACAAAAGAAATAATACATTCAAGTAAAAAAAACAAAAAAACTGTTTTCTTTAGAAAGAGTTGCCTTAATTTATGTGAGTATTTATAAAAACATTTATTGTGAAGACCCGTTTGACTGGTCCTCTTCTGTTTATCAACTGAGTTCTACTCATTAGGCACTGAGTAGATTATTGTTATTTTCATTATCATACTATTGTGATTGATTTCTTCCCGAGATAACAGGACTTTCCAGTGATAGTTTTATTGTAAGAACAGAAAAAAAATAAAAAAAAAATAAAACAAGTTTATTTCTCAGAATTTTTTGAGATAAGGCTTGATAATTAGTATTATTTGTATTATTTGGACTATTGTCTCATCTTCATTGTTATCTGTACATTGTTTCGGACAATGTGCCCTCCAGCCTTCTTCAGGTATTTCTTGTGGGACTCAGGAACCTTTTGTTGTAATCGGGAGTCATCATCGAACTTTGAACCTAACCCTTTATTCAGTCCACAGGGATATCCTGTTTCATTCCACTAACCATAGCTGGGGTAACAGGTGATAAGCTGTGTTAATAATTCTATGTTACTGCTGCCCTGACCAGGATTGAACCAGCAGTCTAGAGATAACTGTCACATCCTAACCTTTATCCACTAGGCTATGTGTCCAATTGGAAACCAATCAGCTGTTGTGTTTAAGATCACATGATCAAGTGCTGATATATGAATTTGAAAATCTACCTCAGTCAAATTGAATTGAAACTTGAGATACTATGTACAGGATTGATTGATTTCAATGGCATGTCAACCTGTCTCGGGTTATTTATGCCTAGTTTATCAATGAGTATTTTAAATTTATAGTCAAATCATTAATACACAGAATAAATCTTATTCATTAATGTCTATGAAAATTTGAGTTAGATTTGCCTCAAAACAGCCCATGTTATTAAGGCATTTGCCTCTCACCCCACTTATGAGGGAGGAAGACACAAGGGACATTTTTTATGTGGGCCCATCCACAAGCCGAAGTTCAGGGTGGTAGTCACAAAAAATTGTGTTGATCCCGTCGGCATTCCCCTCGAAGGGGGCGCCTCAGGCACTGGGCAATAAACCCACCCTGCCCCTTTAAATCGAGGGGCAGGTGTTGCATGGGGGGGGGTAATATCCCCCTGGGATCAACGCTGTTAATTTACATTAACAAACACAGGCCCCGAAAGGCCCATGTTATTAGCATTTAAAATATTGCAACGTGTCCTATATATATCCTAAAATATAGGTTTACATAATATATGGTGTGATTAATTTGCATACTGGTTTTACAAAACTGGGTTAATAAATAATTACTTGGTGTTATTGATTTAATATTATTGTTTTATTCTCAATGTATTAAAATCAATCCTATAAATGATTTTTATATAGAAAACCTATTAAGATATAATTAACATAAGTATAATCTGTTTATATGCTTTCTTATTTAATAATGAAATAATAATGAAATTTATTGTGTACAGTGCTCAGGTGCACCACAACTTCTCAAAGTCTCCTGTCTAGTACACAGAATAATGTATTAGTGTCAGGAACATGAATAGTGTACAGTAATAATATACATGTATGTGTACAGTGCTCAGGTGCACCACAACTCCTCAAAGTCCTCATGTCAGTACACAGAATAAGTATTAGTGTCAGGAACATGAATAGTGTACAGTAAATAATATACATGTATGTTGTACAGTGCTCAGGTGCACCACAACTCCTCAAAGTCTCATGTCAAGTACACAGAATAATGTATTAGTGTCAGGACATGAACAGTTTACAGTAATAATATGCACGTATGTGTACAGTGCTTCAGGTGCACCACAACTCATCAAAGTTTCATGTCAAGTACAGAATAATGTATTAGTGTCAGGAACATGAATAGTGTACAGTAGTAATATGCATGTATGTGTACAGTGCTCAGGTGCACCAACAACTCATCAAAGTTTCATGTCAAGTACACAGAATAATGTATTAGTGTCAGGAACATGAATAGTGTACAGTAATAATATACATGTATGTGTACAGTGCTCAGGTGCACCACAACTCCTCAAAGTCTCATGTCAAGTACACAGAATAATGTATTAGTGTCAGGAACATGAATAGTGTACAGTAGTAATATGCATGTATGTGTACAGTGCTCAGGTGCACCACAACTCATCAAAGTTTCATGTCAAGTACACAGAATAATGTATTAGTGTCAGGAACATGAACAGTTTACAGTAAATAATATGCACGTATGTGTACAGTGCTCAGGTGCACCACAACTCATCAAAGTCTTATGTCAAGTACATAGAATAATGTATTAGTGTCAGTAACATGAACAGTTTACAGAGTAATATGCATGTATATGTGCGCGTGTGCATATGTATGTGGAGAGTGGCATCAGGTTAGTGTTGCGGACTACAGGAAGCATGGAGGCTTTGAAAGATTCAGTGTTTTTGGAGCCCACAACAGAACGCGGGCAGTTTATTCCACGCCTCCACAATTCTGAGACTGAAGAAATGTTTCAGAAAGTCATGTAGCTGTGCTATTTTCTGACTTTGTAGGTATGCCTACGTGTGTTAGAAAGATGGAAATCAAAAAAAAAAAAAAAATATTGTTAGTCTTTCTAATTTAATATATTTCATTATATATGCCCGAATGCACATATTTGTTGGTTGTTTATATAAATTGTAGCTTTTTTTTTTCTGATGGTAAAAAAGTATCTTTTCTCTTTTTTATTATAACACCACTTTGATTATTTTAGTAACCATGGTGACAATCACAGGTATTTATTACCTTACTATCTCAGCTCGAATACAGTGTAATTATTCATTACAAAAAAAAATACTTTTTCCTAATAAAGTGTAATTATTCATTACAAAAAAAAAAATACTTTTTCCTAATACAGTGTAATTATTCATTACAAAAAAAATTATACTTTTTCCTAATACAGTGTAATTATTCATATACAAAAAAAAAAAATACTTTTTCTAATACAGTGTAATTATTCATTACAAAAAAAAAAATACTTTTTTCCTAATACAGTGTAATTATTCATTACAAAAAAAAACTTTTTCCTAATACAGTGTAATTATTCATTACAAAAAAAAATACTTTTTCCTAATACAGTGTAATTATTCATTACAAAAAAAAAATATACTTTTTCCTAATACAGTGTAATTATTCATTACAAAAAAAAAATACTTTTTCCTAATACAGTGTAATTATTCATTAACAAAAAAAAAATACTTTTTCCTAATACAGTGTAATTATTCATTACAAAAAAAAAAAAACTTTTTCCTAATACAGTGTAATTATTCATTAAACAAAAAATACTTTTCCTAATACGTGTAATTATTCATTACAAAAAAAAATATACTTTTTCCTAATACAGTGTAATTATTCATTACAAAAAAAAAATACTTTTTCCTAATACAGTGTAATTATTCATTACAAAAAAAAATACTTTTTCCTAATACAGTGTAATTATTCATTACAAAAAAAAATACTTTTTCCTAATACAGTGTAATTATTCATTACAAAAAAAAATACTTTTTCCTAATACAGTGTAATTATTCATTACAAAAAAAAAATACTTTTTCCTAATACAGTGTAATTATTCATTACAAAAAAAAATACTTTTTCCTAATACAGTGTAATTATTCATTACAAAAAAAAAAATACTTTTCCTAATACAATGTAATTATTCATTACAAAAAAAAAAAAAATACTTTATTCTAATTCAGTAATTATTCATTACAAAAAAAATTTTTTTTTTTTCTAATACAGTGAATTATTCATTACAAAAAAAAACAAAACACTTTTTTTCTAATACAGTATAATTATTCATTACAAAAAAATACTTTTTCCGACTACAGTGTAATTATTCATTACAAAAGAAGAAAAAAAAAAGGCCTGCGTGGTGTAGTGGTTTATTATCAGACTTAATTAGCTGATTTTTTAGTAGACTTAATTAACTTATAATTGGTAGGTTTAAAAAAAAATCTGAGTATCTTTTTCATCTGAAAAGTTTTAATGCAAATTTGGTGATACCTACTGTATCCAAACTTCCCAAGCAGTTGACAATTCTTTCAATATTTTGTGGAGCAAACAGAAATAAATACAAACTGATAATTATAGATATAATAGTCTATTATTATTTAGCAAGTCACGCAACTTGTTTTGCAAAAAAAAAAAAAAACTTGGTGTGGCCATATTCATTTATGACCTCGAGTTCAATTTTATTGCCGTGTTCAAAACTATATAAAAAATGCATTTGTTTACGTGGGATGCATGACCTGGGCGGAGAATATATATATATATAAAGTTAGCCAGAAAGCCTCGAAAAGATCGTAAATAAAACTCTTCAACAGGAGACGTGTCTTTTGTTTAATTCTACATGTATAAATGAAAAGAATGCTACCCATATACATATAAATATACAAAACTTGTTGGTAAATCCTTGCGGTGAGAAAAACCCGGCAAATAGTTTGATTGTAAAAATATAACTACAAACATCACTCGGGGAGAAATATTTTTTGGAATCTTAGCCCTGAAGAACACTAAGCAAAACTTTTAGTAGGTTATAATATATATTTATAATATATATATGAATAAATAAGAAAAAGACTAAGTTTTCAGTAACTGAAGGAAAAACTCTAAACTTGCTTCATTACAAATAATTTATTTCAACCGTATTAATACGGCATCTTCAGTAATCACAAGACATGACTCTTACTAATTCCTCAGTAAGAGTCATGTTCTTGTGATTACCTGAAGATGCCGTATTAATACGGTTGAAATAAATTATTGTAATGAATCACGTTTAGAGTTTTTTTTTTTTTCATTACTGAATATCTTACTATGTCCTTCCATTCACTGGTATTAGGCACATTGAGCTCTCCTTGTGGTCTACCTACATCAGCTTGGCTAACCACACATGGAAGATACCTAATTATAGAAATATTAATATATATATTTTTTTTTTTTTTTTTTTTGAAGCTCATCTTCAGATGGAGTTTAGTGTAATACCCAGAACCCCCCCCCCCGGAAGGTCTTACCCCCCTGCAGAGAGTACAGTTAATGCATTCTAAGCCTGCCAAAGGGTGATATATAATCGTGAGTATCGAATAAAAAAATAAAAAAATCATGTATTCTAATAAATCAACTACAGAATCACTAGAGTACCTCAAGTGCTATATTAAGCTTGGCTAAACAAATTGTTTAATTAGTGAGTGCTCCATATTTCTTGCCTTGTCCTGACTATGCTAAGTAGTAAATGACACTATTGTAATCATACAAAGTGGTAGTACCTGTTAGGGTCCATCTATAGGTTAATAGATATTGAATTTGAAAAAAAACTTTGAATACCCAACAGAATGAATAAAACAAAATGTCTTCATCATAAATAATCCAACAATGGTTGACATGCAGTAAATGACAACTATGAATCATATCGAGTGGTAGTACCTGTTAGGGTCCCATCTATAGGTTAAACAGATTAAAAAATGAGTATTAAATATATGTTTTAAAAATTTGAGTTTGAAAAAAACTTAATTGAATACCAACAAGAATGAATAAAACAAAATTACTTTGGCAATAAAAATACCCAACAAGGGTTGTCATGCTGTGAATTCAACCAAACTTATAGAATCATTGATATATTAATACTGATGTTCCTAAATCTTCCACCTGCAACCCCTCTGGTTAAAAATAAAACAATTCAAATTGTTCAAGATGCAATGCAAAAATGTAAAATCCAGATTATTTGGTGTTGCTTAATCGCAGATTTCTTTATTTGTCCCATTAATTTTACCCAATTCTAAAAATGAAACATTCCAAAGTCTTGCATCTTGAAATGTAAAATAAAATAGAATTGGAAAAAAAAAGTTACATGTTTGTTTTATTTGTAATATTGAAATTGTGAATTACGAAATATATTTTGGTAATTTTGATCTTATGTCATCCTAATTGCCTTAACTTACGCTATGTTTGACCGAGCCAGCATCAGGCGAATTTCCGGCCCAACTTAGATATTTTCCGAGTTGTGTTTTTGTCACTTTTTTGTCGGCAAATTAATGTAGCTATCTTAACCCCCCCCCCATTTCCATTGGCAAATCAATGTAAATATTTTACAATCCCCTTTCCCTTTAAGAATGAGTGTGAGAGAGTAAATCAAGATTATTATATTCTATACATATTGAACTATTTAGCAATAGCTCTTAAGTAAAGATATCAAACATTGTGATAATCAAATTATCATACTGTGGTATATCCATAGGTCCTGGTAGTACTAGCAACAATTGTATTTACTTTTTTTTCTTTCTTTTTTTTTTACTAAATTTAAACAACTATTAAGGAAAGAGTTTTTTTATTCTGAAACAGGACGTCTGATTGCTCAAGCAAAAAAGTGACGTAACAGGTACTTTGATGAATCATGGGTTGCATGACTGGAGAATCTTGAAAAGAAATGACTTTTCTAATTTGGTTATTTTTTTTTTTTTTTTTTTTTTTATTTTTATTTTTTTAAGTAAACAAGATAGGTACAACAAGTGCGACATGCTACTGGGTATGTTTCAAACTGGAAATAGGAAACCAACTTAAAAAAAGAAAAAAAGATTATATATATATATATAATATATATATATAATATATTATTATAAAAAATCAAAGCCTGAAGAAGATACCAGAAGATCTGAAATGCGGACCTTCTTTTTATAAAATATTGAATTTTTCCGTTGGAACCAAAACAACATTTATATATATAATATATATTATATATATATATTATATATAGTTAAAAATTAATGGTAAAATTAATGACTGGATGAAATAAAAATGAAAATTAATGAAATGAGCGGGATAAATGAAAAATCCTTTCCAAGGGACCCACTCTCAAAAGTATTAAAAGACTTTTTGAGAGTGGGGTCCCTGATAGAAAGTTTTTTCTCATATATATTAGACTCCTTTGAAGCATCAAGTTAATATAATTATTCTATAAGTTATTAGAGAAGATAAAATCCGTCTGTCTCTCTCTCATATATATATATATATATATTATATATATATAATATATATATATATATAACCCCCCCACACGCAGGTTTAGCTTGGTAGAGCGTCCGACTAGGAATCATAGGGTTCCAGGTTCAATACCAGCCCTCGCCAACTCAGCGTATGAGTAGCAACAGGGACCTATGTGGTAAAGTAAGGAGCTTATGGTAGGTGTAGTGATCTACCTCAGACGCGAAACAATCTCGTTGGTCTAGTGCTAGTGAAAAGGGGATAGACTCCCTCACTGATTGGCCGATACGAACTTTAGGCCACCCCGATGATTTTACTTACTTATAAATAAATGAATAAAAATAACCTAACCTATGATTTTTTAAATCTATATAATTTCATATCATCATCGGGTCATGTTGACAGCATAGACACTTATAATTCTCTCACACCAACCATCCCTATTGGTCTTTGCCACTGGCAGGTCTTCGGCATGGCATCTAGAATCCATGCAGAGTAGGTTAATGTAGGTTTTTTGCTGGTCATCTTGTGATGTGCAAGGCAGACTGGCTTGGTTTCTTAGTTTAATGGCATATCAACTTTCATGGTTTATTCAATGCCAAAGCCATTCTTTTAGAATGACAGTAGTGGTACTTTTAACCCATAGCTGGGGGATGAGGTTTTTTTTATACCTTTCCCAATGATATAAGTCTGAAAGTGAACATAATAAAGACTCTGAAGTTCAAACTCACTTAGTACGATGTCACACTCAACATGTTATCCACTATGTCACTGGGAGTTCCCCTATCAGTCTCATGTATTGAGAATTTTGATATATAAGGAGGTGTGTGCTAGATACCCGCTCCTACTTATAGACTAGGCCATAATCATGTGACCTATCTCTTGCCAATCACTGGCAGTACTTGAGGTTGATTACAATACTTAAACCAACCCTACTGGACATAATTACTTCTGACCTTCGTGGACGACGGACATAGGATTAAATCACTGGACCTTTACCAATACGCAGGAAGGACTTATACGCTTACCAAAGGATTCGATATCGCAGGACTTACTTTAAGCCCTTTTCAACTGGCCAAGGATGGCATTTAAAAACTTTACATCATGAATGATTGATTTTAATGGCATGTCAACCCATCAAGGGTTATTTTATGCTAAGCAGTAGGTTGGGAGGGATGGTAAAATTTATTTTGTCTTTTTTTCAGGATTTTTCCTGATTTGACAGTAGGGATAAGGTTATAGGGTAAAGTTCAAGTTTGTTATAAGTGATAGTTTGCAGAAAGTTTCTTCAAACAATTTTATAAACAAATTTTTCTATTTAACCATAGAGGGACCCTAACAGTACTACCACTCCAGGTCAGAGTGGACCAGGGAACAATGGTGATAAAAGGGGCACTTGACATTCCCCAGACCTCCAGAATTGGAACCTCACCATCAAGTAGAGTTTTAACGTCATTCCAGGACATGAAGACCTCAACCACCCCTTCTAGCACCATATGATAAAAAGGGGTTGGGGCTTGCCATAAGGTAATAGGGTTGGGAAAAATCATATAGGTGCTAGAGCTGGACGTGAACAGCTGATTGATCGAGGTTCCTCTCCGACCACTGAATGTCCCATTAATGAGGTGGGGCAGAAGTAATCGGGCAGTTAACATTTTTTATTATAATAAAAAAAAAATTTTAAAAATAATGACTAATGATGTGAAAGATAGATTGGTCTCTTTTAGCATTAGTAAGGCAACTAGTAAGTTTTTTTTTTTACTTATCATGAAATCTGATATGTATATAATGGATCAAGTCACCCGTGGTATAACAGTTACCGTAGTAAGAAATGCACTAGGTGACTCAAATTCAAAACCTGGACAAGGCTGTTTGCATTTCCCTTTGTGCTAATTGCCCTTGGGAATGGCATGAATCCATTTCTTCTCTCTCTAGTTATGAGGTAAATAATAAGGCAGACCGGGTTATTTAGCCTGGCCATGGCAACCAATTTAGAAGAAGGAAAACTCTGAATTTAAACTTTTAAGTAGTACATATGTATGTCCCGAGAAACTAGGAAAAGTGAAAAAAATAATGACCAAGTAAATATAATATCACATTCACTATCCCCAGATCTTGATTTATGTGCAAAAGTAATGAAGATTTGATTATATCATTGAAGATATTCAACACTTAAAATTTACATAGTAAATAGCATTGAATTCTGATAGGCCAGGTTGACTGTGTTTGCCACTGTTAAACATAACAATCAATATCTTGAACTAAAATTTAGTATCGTTTAAAAAGACTATATAAAAAAACAATAAAGATATCAGGTAATTCCACAAACATAAGTAATTTTTTCTATATTTTTTTTTTAAATAAAAAAATTTTTTAATTAACATATTTTTAATAACTTAAAATAATTTTATGAAACACCTGTTTATTAAAACAAATTTCTTACTATATTTTATATGTGATTCTTCCTTCTACCCAGGTGATGCCAGGTAGCCCCTTCTAGTACATATATAAAGGACAAGTTGTGGTAGTATATATATGTATGTATGTCCAGAGGAAACTATGAAGATGAAAAAAATTCAACAAGTAAATATAATAATATATATATTATATATATATATATATATATATACACTATATATCACATACTATCACCAGAACTTGTTGCTTTTTTGCAAAATATAATGAAAGATTTTATCTTATATTCGTAAAGATATTTCAAAATTAGGATTTGAAGTGAAGGGAAAATCATTTTGGTGGCCATTTATGATTAAAATGTAAACAAATCAATTATAGAAGAACAAAACAATCAATGGATCTGTGAGACTAACTTCTTTTTTATATCCCCACCTCTACCCAGATAATGCTGGGTAGCCTTCTTCTAATTATTATATAAATGCAAATAATTGTAAAATATCTTTTTTCTTTTTACTTTTTTCTGTTTTGCATTATATCAGACTTTGATTCTTTTTATAAATCAGTTTGCCTACCGTGTGGTGAGTAGAACAAACATCTTTGTATATAAATGTTTTGTTACTTTTAAAAAAAGATATTTTCAAATTATTGCATTTAATTAATAAATTTAGAAGAGGCCTACCCAGCATTAAATCTGGGTAGGAGGTGGGGATAAAAAAGAAGTTAGTCTCACAGATCCATTGATTGTTTTGTTCTTCTATAATTGATTTGTTTAATTTTAATCATAAATGCCCACAATGATTTTCCCTTACTTCAAATCCTAAATTTTGAAATATCTTTAGCGAATATAGATAAAAATCTTCCCATTATTTTTGCAAAAAAAGGCAAGTTCTGGTGATTAGTGAAATGTGTATATATATATATACTATATATTATATATTATTATATATATATATTTTATTATTTCTTTGTTTGTTAATTTTTTTTCATCTTCAAGTTTCCCTCTGGACATACATACATATATATAACTCACCAACTGTCTATAATATATGTACTAGAAGGGGCTACCTGGATCAACTGGGTAGAAGGAATGACATCACTTAAAAATATAGGTAAGAAATTTGTTTTATAATAGCAAAGGGTGTTTCATAAAAATTATTTTAAGTTACTTAAAAATATGTAATTAAATAAATTTTTTTGAATTTAAAAAAAAATTAGAAAAAATTACTTATGTTTGTGAATACCTGATATTTTTTGTATTTTTTATATAGTCTTTTTTAAACGATACTAAATTTTTTATTTCAGATATTGATTTCGTTTATGTTTAACAGTGGCAACACAGTCAACCTGGCTTTTCATGAATTCAATGCTATTACTATGTAAATTTTAGTTTGAATATCTTCAATGATATAAAATCAAAATCTTCATTACTTTTTGCACTAAATAAAGATCTGGGATAGTGAATGTGTATATATATTTAACTGTCATTATTTTTTTTCACTTTCTAGTTTTCCCTCGGGACATACATATGTACTACTTAAAAAGGTTTAAATTCAGAGTTTTCCTCTTCTAATTGGTTGCCATGGCCAGGCTAAAATAACGCCGGTCTGCCTTATTATTACCTCATAACTAGAGAGAGAAGAAATGATCATGCCATTCCCAAGGGCAATTAGGCACAAAGGGAAATTGCAACAGCTTGTCGCAGGTTTTGAATTGAGTCACCTAGTTGCAATTTTCTACTACGTAACTGTTATTACCACGGGTGACTTGGATCCTTATATACATATCAGATTTCATGATAAGTAAAAAAAAAAACTTAACTAAGTTGCCTTACTAATGCTAAAAGAGACCATCTATCTTCACATCATTTAGTCATATTTTGTAAAATTTTTTTTTTTATTATAATAAAAAATGTTAACTGCCCCGATACTTCTCTGCCCCCTCATTAATGGACATTCGTGGTCGGAGAGGAAACCCTCCCGATCAATCAGCTGTTCACGTCCAGCTCTAGCACCTTATATGATTTTCCCAACCCTATTGCCCTTATGGCAAAGCCCAACCCCTTTTTAATCACTATGGGTGCTTTAGAAGGCGGTGATGGAGGGTCTTCATGTCTGGGAATGACGTTAAACTCTATCTGATGGTGAGGTTTCCAGATTCTGGAGGTTGGGGGAAATGTAGCACCCCTTTATCGGACCATGCTTCCCTGGTCCACTCTGACCTGGGAGTGGTGTACCTTAGGGTCCATCTTGGGTTAAATAGAAAAACTTGAGTTTATAAAAAATTGTTTGAAAGAAACCTTTCTGCCAAATTTTTTTCTATCACTTATAACAAAACTTGAACTTTACCCTATATACCTATCCCTAACTGTCAAAATCAGGAAAAAATCCTTGAAAAAAGACAATAATTTTACCATCCCTCCCAACCTTACTGCTTAGCATCACAATAACCCTTGATGGTTTGACATTGCCATTAAAATCAATCATTCATGATGTAAAGTTTTTAAAATGCCATCCTTGGCCAGTTGAAAAGGGCTAAAGTAAGTCCTGCGATATCGAATTCCTTTGGTAAGCGTATAAGTCCATATCCTGCGTATGGTAAAAGGTCCAGTGATTTTAATCCTATGTCCGTCGTACGAAGGTCAAAGTAATTATGTCCAGTAGGGTTGGTTTTAAGTATTGTATCAAACCTCAGAGTATGCAGTGATTGGCCAAGAGATGGTCACATGATTATGGCCTAGTCTATAAGTAAGGAGCGGCGTATCTAGCAGCACACCTTTAATATCAAATTCTCATACATGAAAGACGATAGGGGGAAACTCCCGTGCATAGTGGATAACATGTTGGAGTGTGACAATCGGTACTAAGTGAGTTTGATACTTCAGAGTCCTTTATTATATGTTCCTTTCAAACCTTATATCATTGGGAAGGTATAAAAAAAACCTCATCCCCCAGCTATGGTTAAATAGTACCACTACTGTCATTCTAAAAAGAATGGCTTTGGCATTGAATAACCCATGAAGTTGTATGCCATTAACTAAGAACGCAAGCAGTCTGCCTTGCACATCACAAGATGACCAGCAAAAACCTACATTAACCTACTCTGCGCATGGTTCTAGATGCCATGCCGAAGACCTGCCAGTGGCCAAAGACCAATAGGGATGGTTGGCTGTGAGAGAATTATACAGTGTCTATGCTGTCAACATGACCCATGATGATATGAAATTAATAGATTAAAAATCATAGTTAGGTTTAATTTTTAATTCAATTAATTTATCATAAGTAAAAGTAAAATCATCGGGGTGGCCTAAAAGTTGGTATCGGCCAATCAGTGAGGGAGTTTCCCCTTTTCCCTAGCACTAGACCACGAGATTAGTTTTCGCGTCTGAGGTAGATCATACACTACCATAAGGCTCCTTACTTTAACCAATAGGTCCTGTGGCTACGTGACTATGGTAAGTTNAGGAGAGAGATTCGGAGGAGGCGGTACAGCAATCTGAATATGGAGGAGAGATTTTAGTAGGTGTTGTTCATGGCTACGGAGGGGGGGGGAGAGGGGTTGGCTGGTTTAGTTTTTTTAAGTATTTTAGTAGTATTTATTTTATGGCATATCAACCCTTTAATGAGTCATTTAATGCGACAAGTTATTTTGATATCAGGTTGCTTACAGTCCTGCTGTGCTTTAAATGGTCACCCATCTAATATGGGGGGGGGGAATCTCATGATATGGAGGCGGATCTCTTTTTACTGGCTATTTCTTTCATCTTAATATTAATTGTTCCATGTACAAACAATTACTCAGACGGCCTTTATCTTTAATTTTATATAGATGAAGTTGTGTTGTTGTATGTTATCGTTTTCCATTTATGGCATGTCAACCCTTCAAGGTCATTTTTTTTTTTGTTTTAATGCTGATCAAGTCATTTTTGATTAACAGAGGATTCAGGTTGTTAGGGGCCGGGTTAGCTCGTCGGTAGAGCGTTTCGGACTAGAACCACACGGTTCCCTAGTTCCGATACTGGTCCTTGCCACTCAGCATTATGAGTAGCACATGGAAGCGTATGAGTGCACGGTAAGCGAATGTAGGATGTGGCACTCCACTCAGATGCTAAATACAATTCCTTGTCTAGTGCTATTGAAAAGGGGATGGCCTGACTGGCTGACACCGACTTTAGACCGCCCAGTCGACTTTACTTTTACTTTTCAGTATCCTGCTGTTGCTTAAGTGGTCATACCCAAATTAATATTGACAGAAGGCTTATCGCTGCTTAACACTGGTGATACTAGAGGGACCTGGTGCTTTCAGAGTGGCTTAACCGGTAATTGTTGAAATAGCATACACTACTTTGAATCTAAGGTGTCAAGAATTGGGGGATCAGTTTACAACTTGGTTATAATACCAACAATGATCGCCTCAATTTACATTCCAGAAACCACAAAATGGCATAAAAACAATATCTTGATTTGGGATTGGTTTATTTGTGATACAAAATTTGTTGTTTTTGGTTTTACAGCATAATCAATCCTCTTCCAGGGCATTTAATGCCGAATCGAGTCATTTTTGATAAATAAAGGACTCAGGTTGTTTACAGTACCTTGTTGTTGCTTAAGTGGTCACCCAATTAAGTTCATTGAACAGGTTCATGCTGCTTAACTTCAGTGCTTTCAGCGTGATTTGACTGTAATTTTATTAGATGAACAATTATCAGCCAATTATCAAATTTGGACTAATAAAGGGAAAACACTCAAGGAAAAACTGAACTTTTAATAGCAGGGCACAAAAATAATGCCATGAGAGGCCAATCAAAAGCAAAAATTGATAATACCACAAAGACTATCACAATGTGGTAATGATTGGTTGGTTATAGATTTTAGTTAGAATTGAACATAATCATAATAATAATCTAGAAAAATATCAAAAAATCTAGAAAACAAAAATAGAAGAAAACACTGTACTGGAATATTTCAAAGTGACAAAACTAAATGAAATTACACACAATGAAATTGGGAATGTCTAGGAAAACTGAAAGAGGAGAAACTGTATGTCTTTTTAGTAGCAAACACAAAAATACAATAAAAGAACCGATTATATCAAAGCAAACTTGATAATACACAAAGAAAAGCAAGGAAGTTATGTGGTGACAGAGATGAAAAGATTAATCACATAAGCGGATAGCAGCCAATTGCACAAAAAAGAATACAAGACTAGACAGCACAACTGAGTGGGAAAGGTGAATCCACTGGGAATTGTGCAAAGAGATTAAGTTGACCATAAATGAAAATGGTATATGCACAAACCAGCACATCTGTCCTAGAAAATGAGAACCTATTAAAATCCTCTGAGACTTTCAGATAACAAACCCAATGATTTTGTAAATATCATCTAAACTCAAACCCAGATAACGCAAACAAGTGTTGATTAACAAGAAAAAAAAGAACTTGTCATCCATAATATTGGGGTTATTTTATGGCCCAAGGGACGCGGGTTGGCTCAGTCGGTAAGAGCGTTCGGTACTAGAAACCACAAGGTTCCTAGTTCGGATACTGGTGCCCTCGCCAACTCAATAATAATGAGTAGCACAGGGATCTGTGCGGTAAAGTAGGAAGCTGATGGTAGGGGTGGCACGCCACTTCAGACGCAAAAACAATCTCCTTGGTCCTTAGCACTAATTGAAAAGGGCGATGACTCCCTCGTCTGACTGGGCTGATACTGATTTAGCCGCCCGAGAACTTAGGCCTCAAAGACATTTTGTTTATTTCATTCCTGATGGTATTGATTTTTTTTAATCATTTTTTTTCTATTTTAACCCGCATAGTATGGGACCCTAATAGGTACTACACTCCAGTCAAGAGTGGACTGGGGAGTAGGGGCAAAAAACTTCACCATTAGATGCAAGTTTAACATTCTACCCAGGATAAACCTTAGATCCTTGCCAGAGACTTGAAGAAGTGTAAAAAAATGTCAATTGTAGTTGGTGAACTTAAATGGTCCGCCAAATGGAGGAATTTGAGAACAGAGGAATAATCAAGACCCCCCCCCCCCAATATTGTTAAGATCAGCTTAGAATACTTAGAAGAGTATCTGAAAACCTAATAAGACTTGCTGTCCCTCAGCCTCAGTGAAAGACCCCAGTGAAAGCTGGTGTGGAAAAACTCACAATAAGTATTTGTTAAAATCACTTTATCACAGCCAGAAGACGAGACTTCGTATAATTAACAAGAAATGAGAAACTTGTCAACCTTGTAGATTTTCGTTGTCTCAGTGAAAAGAAAGAAAACAAAAGATAGACAATACGTAGACTCATCAAAAAGAACTGAAGAAACTTTGGAACATGAAGGTGAATGGGATAGCCAATTGTTGTTGTGCCATTGGAACGATCTCCAAGAGTTTGGAAAACAGACTGGAGAATTTGGAAATTCGAGGAAAACCAAGACGCATTCCGAGGACAGTGTTAAGATTGGTTAGGATACTCAGAAAAGTCCTGGAGACCTGAAAGAGACTGTTGCCTACTTGGTTCCCAGTGAAAGACCATCAGTTATGCTGGTGTGAAAAACTCACAAAATAATGATAAATAATGATAAATGAATAAAATATTCTTCTGATTCTTAAATAAAATAATCTATAATACATGGAGATTGTATTTGTCTGTAAACAAAACTACTCATAGCTTACATGCACAGCTTACGTCACAATATTCTTATGGCTATATACCCAAAATTTGAGTAAGCAAGTTTAAAAATTGTTTTTTTTACTCTCGTCCCCTTTTTTTTTTTTACAGTAACAAAGTTTAACTAAAAGTTTACAATAAATAAATACCTACGATTTTGTGCAAATTGATGTGGAAATATTCAAAATAAATTGTTTGTTATTACATGCACGGCAACATTTTAATTTTGAGATGGACAGGGCTCATTGTTTTCATTTCAAAATTGTTTTTTTTTTTTTTTTTTTTACTCCTTTAATAAATAGAGGATTTGTCTTATGCTACAACCCTCTGACATTGAATTTTTTAACTCCGCACCCTCTCAGGCAATATCTTTCAAAAATTTTATTTTTACGAAGCGCAGAGGATGTTTTTCTGTTGCTGGTAATAATAATAATCAGTAAAATCAGCTTTTGCAAGCTTTTGGTGTGGTGGGAGAGCCGCTGTGAGCAGCCTAAAAGTAGGCAAAGAGTTAAATCCCACTTCATTTGTTTATAAAATATCCATGTTTTGCAGCAGGTTATATTGTTTCAACTATTCCTATTAAATACAAATCATTTCTGGTATTTTTTTACCTGTAGATGATATTTCAAAGTTCATTTATCTATTCACCTCAAACTCATTCTAATCAAGTAAATTCCTATTATTATTGTAATTTTGAGTCCTTCTGCTCAATTATAATGAACTAACTCACCAGTTTTTTGTAGCTTTCCTTGGTATAGTATGAATTAGAAAAAAGTTTCCTGTGGGGAGGCTACTGTGAGCGGTCTAAGTAGGCAAAGGGTTTAAGAAATAGAAAGAGAAAAGAAAGCTTGTGTAACTGATTTTAACAGTATTTCAACGCATCTAGGGTTAGTTTAGCCGCAAGCAGGTTAGGGAATTGGCAATTCATTGTGAATGTCATATTAACATATTTTGTGCAGTTGTTTCTAATGAGTTTTTTCTTTTTTTGCACATGGCCCTATTGAATATGGATATTTTTTAAACAAATCCTTATTTGACCTATAGATGGGACTCTAACAGTACTACCCAACTAAATCGAGTGGTACTGGAAAATAAATTGAGGAATGCAAAAATTAGTTCAATCTTTTATATTTATTTGCTCTAAAAAAAAAAAAAAAAATAAAAAAAAAAAAAAAAAAAATCTTTTTAAATTTAAAAAAAGGAAAAAAGAATGAAATAAGAAATTTAAGAATTTTTCTTGTCAATATTTTCCATAAATTGTCGAGAGGTAAATATAATTTTTATGCAGGGCTGGCATGTACTCTTCCTGAACCCTACAATGGGAATGGTAAGACCCGGAAGGATGGGCTTCAAATACATTTTCTAATGAATACTACTTAATGAAAAATGACATGTAGTAATAATGGGGGGGGGGGGTCCACATATATTTTTAAGCATACTAATATTTATGAAAATTGACATAAAAAAAAATAACTATACCCCCCCCGTATCATAGATTTCGGGGGGGGGGGTGCATGAGACCCTAGCACTGACCCTGTTTTATTAAGGATATTCGCTGGATTATCACTGGTGATTTATAACTAATAAAAAATAGGGGTATAAAACAGTAATTCCGTGAGACATTGATTTTCAAACAAAGGGAGGTAACTCACCAGGAATAGACTTTTCTCTGTAGGTTACGTATTAGTAAAAAATGATAGGGAAAAAAAATAGAAGCCTTCCTAACCTGAAAAGGAAAGAAATCGAGCGTATCGAAAATATTTTCTTGGAACTATGAAACAATATAATGAAAGTTTACCCATGGAAAATCAATTCCCTTTCAATGCAATGGGAAAGTAAAAAACAAAAAAAATGTAAAATAGTAAAACGTTGATGTTTAAATACTGAAAAGAATAAATTAAAAATGTATTTATATAATTGAAAGTTTGAGGTGAGGCTACTCACACAAATAGTAAAATTGTTATGCATACTGCATTCAACCCAGGGTAAAGTTTAACAATTCTTTATGAATTTGCTTCGAAGTTAATAGTATGATTAATTTTATTAGGCAATTACCACAGGATGGCGTGATCACAGATGAGTGTCCAATGTCGATAGATCAGGTTATAGCCCCCGCAGCGTGCCACTATACGATATTGCGGAATCGACTATATATATAAATTTTGGTACCACGATAAGCAGTCTCAGGCGTGCTTATTATCTGTAGGCTGCGGCATAGCGATCTAACTAATGCAGCATAGAGAAGCAATGGGCATAGCTCAGGTAATGGTGTAGAACTCATGACAACTGAAACGCAGCTCAGAGAGCAGCAATGTACGATGCAGCTTTGACACGGGCGACAGCAAATACTTGATCAGCTACTGATAGTGCAGGAGATGCTGGCCTAGTACGGACTCCTAGAATATATGCGTGGGAGAACGGGTGAGGAACGAGTTGAGCATGATATCCAGGCTAATGGCGAGGCATGATGATGCATGATGATAGCAGTATATGCATTATATAAAATCAGAGTGCAGCTAAGAGCGAAACAATATGTCAAAGACATCTTTGAAGATGGCAGAGTATCTATCAATGCTAATTAGAGCATGGGCAGCGTGAGATCTTAATATGGCGATGTCAGGTGTGCGTTAAGACATATATGAGTAAAAAGTACGTGCAAGCCGAAGGGGCGTGCCTAAAGATCGGTAGTCAGCCATGCTAGTCCAGAGTCGTCTGCGAGTGATTGGAAAGTCACGTGGCTGAGCAACGACCCTAATAGCATGAGATAACTGTTTGTGGACGCATCGAGATGCTGTGTGATCATGAACAAAACGTGTGACAAGCAACTACCAAAGGCTGCGCACCACCAAGCGCACACAAGAACTCGTTACCATCTGTGCAGATGAGGCCAGACCTTGAGATGAGCGAAGGACGTGGGAATGTCATGTGTACCGTGGTGATGAATATTAATATTTTATATATATAACAAGCATCAAAACTCTAGTAAATACTCTTTTAGACTGACCTTTATTGCTTTAGCTTTAATTAGTTAAAAAGCAGGCGCAAGCGTAATCAGCGCAGGATCATCTTAAGCGCTAACCGGGTGTAGACGAGGCGCACCTCATAGTCTATTCGCAGTCTTCTACATAAGCTATTGGCGAATCGTGACTGACTTGTTACCGAACGTTAGAGCCCTTTAAAAATATAAATAATAATAAATTCTTTTGTTTTCTCAAATGAAGAAAGAGATTCTTATAAGAGGAGGGGGGTATACAAATTGAAACAATAACATTGGCTTGTGTTAAAAAATCTTTTTCCAAATGGTCCAAAGGTTTACCAAATGAATATAATAATTGCCATTTTATGTTGAATTCAAAAATACATTCATTGTGTTTTAGTCAGGTCCTGGTTTTTAAGATGTGCTTGAATACTTACAACATGTTGTACATAACAATAACACTTAATTCAACAGCTGTGGACCTCTACTTGTCACAAATAAATAGTTATAATACTGTTTCTCATATAATTAATTTATATTTTTGCTTGAAGGCATTAACAATGCATATATCGCATAATAAATCGATAATTAATAGAAGATAATAATAACAAGTGAATTTCCGGTAAAGAATCCATTCTGTGGGTGTAGAACATACGTAAGACCGTTTCAACTGATAGACTAATAAGTTGAAACGCGTCTGTACGATGTTCATATCACGGAAATAATTCATTTACCGAAAATTCACTTGTCATTATTATCTTCTATAATATTATCGAATTTTTATGCGATATACACATGTAATTGCCTTCAAGCATAGAAATAAAATAATATATATACTTTATTTCAACAATGCTTCTAAAAAACAAACAGCTAAAAATCTTATGTCTATATATTCAAGTAAAACTTTATCCTTAAATAATTGATCTAATTAAAAAAATGAGTAGAATTTTGATTCAGCGTAAAAAAAAAACTGCTTTAAAAATCAGCTATTATTAATTCGACTTGAAAACATTTTTCAGGCCATTATAATCAATGGGAAAATCCATGTTGTTGTAAGAACGTAGATAAACTTTACAAGAATTAAATTTTTAATCTCCAAAGAAAAAAAAAAAATTAGCAAAGTACTTTTCCTAAATAAAATAATTTTTTGTCTGAAATTTTTTTTTTTAGACGAGGCTTAAAAATTTTCATTATTTAAATTTTCAGACTGTTGTCTTCATCTTATTATTATATCACAACCGTTTCGACTGATGTGCCCTATGGCCTTCTTCAGGGTGTTTCTTGTCAATATTCAGGAGTCTTAACGGAACTCGAAACTGAATCCTTTATTTAATCGATTAGATAGATAGTCTCATTACGTTAACCACAAACCGGATAAAAGGGTTAAATGTTATTCTATGTTATTTTCGTCTGTATTGGAAAGTCCCTTATATTAATTCCTTTGCAGGTAGGTGACATTTTTGTCTTTGTTTATTCAGTAGCTCGAATGCGAGGCATTTTTCCATTGACAGCTTGGTCCGTGTATCTGAATCGCGTGTGTTCCTCAATGTTTAAGCATTGAACACTGATGCCTTTCCACACAAGGCCTTTGAATAGTTAACCAACTACATAATCGACATGTTGAATTGGCTGATTCAGTCCATGCAGCTAAAAAGTACTATGATTTAAGTTGTGACCTCCAGCACACCTTATATATATATTTACCAACCTCTCTGTCACGGCAGGATGTGACACCAGGTCAAGGGTTCTTAAGTGGAGTTATAAACAGTTTGAAATTCAGAGTTTCCTTCTTCCTAGAACTGTTGCCTAACCAAGGTTAAAAGGCCCGAGTCTGCCCTACTATTTCCCATAGCTGGAGGAGAGTAAGAGAATTCATACCTTTCCCAAGGGTATTAGCACTAAAGCTGAAATGCAATTCCACACCCAGCGATTTGAACTCGGGGCGACGAGTCCATTTCTTAATGACTTTACACATTACACCAACGCCTTCTACACCTTATATAACTAAAATATTACAAAACGCTACCTCAGATGTTTATCCTACCATTTGTATGACATTTGGTTTTTAAGAAGAAATTCAATTTAAGAAAGAAAAAAAAATTACTTACCGAAAATATTTGAATTCGGTTCGGCACTTGAAATAGTTGGTCCTTTTCTCCAAGAGTTGACTTGGAGATTTTGGTCAGGGTGGCACGATGTCACTTGTAAGGCCATTACCTTCACATTCATTTTTTCCATTCAGAATTCCTTCTTTTTTCTTCTTCCTTTTCTTCATAAGATAGAATCCCATTATGATCAAAAAAGCCGGAAAACAAAATGTCTTAATTCCTGAAGAAGTTTAGAAAGTTTCGTATTGATATGCGAACGGGATCGGGAAGAAAATACTGGGGAAATTATCATATTCCCCGAGTCGAAAATGAGGGCAAGGAAACCTAAAGCCCAATATAAAATCCTCTTTAATTAATTAAGAGATAAAAATGAAAATAAGTCGTATTAATAAGGGAATTTGGATGCGTTAATTCGAGGGAGTTTTGGTTTGGGAATCTCTTAATTATTTGAAGCAGTAAAGAAAAAAATGTTATCAAGGAAGAATGTTATAGCGGCGAACAAGAGAAAGGTATCGATTACCAAAACACAGATTGTTGTGTGACATAATTAAGATTGTGATTAAAATTCTGAAATTTCTATGAAAAATTAAAATGTCATGGAACGTGTGGCTTGAAAAATTTAGTTTTAGTAATATTAATATTATTAGCCTTTTTTAATATTTAAAAAAATTTTTAACCATCAATTTTTGAATAATTATCATTAGTATATATAATAATTATACAATTTAAATCCTGTAATGGCCTGAAATTTAAATTCAGGTAAGCAAGTTATTCATACTTTTTTAAATATTTTAAAAAAAATTTTTTAAGCATCAATTTTGTAATAATTATGCATTAGTATAATAATAATTTATTACAATTAAATTCCTTTGATGTGTTTTTTGTTATTTTTATTATTAAATAACTTATTTAATTAATAAAAACAATAATTATAAAATAATTGTTAATCTCCTAGGTTATTTCACGAAGCAAAATGAATGATTCAATAAAATTAGGAATAAATTAATTCCTAAATGGTTATATATTTTTTTTTATATAAGAGTTTATATACACATCTATTTCATGATATATCTATTTGATAAAAAAGGACGAGCATAGCCTTTTTAAATATGTACAAAGGGAAATAACTGTAAATTTGTTCCTTTATATATTATAGATTGTTGTCAAATTCTGTAAGACTTTTAAAATTTATTCTAGTTCATATGGTTTAAAATATCTTTTCCCTTGAATAAAAGTAGTTTTTTTTTTAAGAATATAATGACTTATAACAAACATAACAAACAAAAAAAAAAAGAAGAAAAAACGTCCCTACTTATTTTTTATTTTTCAGGAAATTAAAAATAATGTCTGCCATAATGTATCAACAAAATGAAGTGACTAATTTTTTTTTTTTATCTATGGAGATTCTGTGATTTTCCTTAAGAGACATCTTATATTCACCTTTAAACGAAATTTTTAAGGTTTTGTATTCAGTAGAAAATCTCTTCTGTAAATGTACAAATTAAAATACTAACAACAATGTGAATTATTTTTCTTTTAAAAAATACACGTGTGGAATTTACTTATTTCATGGAGACCTTCCAAATAGTCATCACTTTTAAAGTAGAAGAGTTTTAATTTTAGGGCTTGTAACTAAAAGTTGGAATAGATCAGAAAAGAAAAGAAATTAGTTAAATAAGGAGGATAAAAAAAAAACAAATCCTAAATGTTGGGATTTATAAGAAAAAAACATTAAAAAAAATAATAAAAAAAATAAAAAAAGTTGAAACTATGGACAACAAAAATTCCCCCCCAAAAACTGCTCTTTGAAATTACAGATTTAAAATTAGTCTGTAGACAAAAAGTGAAAAATGTTTAGTGAATTGAAAAAGTTGTTTTAAAGATGGAAGTAATTAATCCTAATTCAATTGTTTATGAACACTTTACAAAAATTCAATTCTGTTTTCACTTGACTTTTTCTTCGTTTCAAGATCTTGTGCCTAAATAATCAGAGTAATCTGAAAAGAAAGAGAGAAGAAAAACAATCCTTAAAGATAAAGAATGGAGGGTAAATAGTTTGTAAGTAATTGAGCTTATAATGATATCAAGCAGCAAACATTTGGTTTTGTTTGGCTAGCAACCAATCGAGGAGGAGGAAAACTTCAGAATTGCAAACCAGCTTACTCTGCTTAAAAAAAATTTGACGCCAATCATTTGCACTAAAACCATTGAAAAGAGAGAGAAAGAGAGAGAGAAAGGAGAGGAGAAAAGAGACAAGAAAGAGAGAGAGAGAAAGAGAGAGAGAAGAGAGAAAGAGAAAGAAGAAGAAGAAGAAAAGAAGAAAGAAAGAAGAGAGAGAGAAGAAAAGAAAGAAAGAAAGAAAGAAAGAAAAGAAAGAAAGAAAAGAGAGAGAGAGAAGAAAGAGAGAGAGAGAGAGAGAAAGAAAGAAGAAAGAGAGAGAGGAGAGAGAAGAAAAGAGAGAGAAAGAACAAGAGAGAGAGAGAGGAAAGAAAGAGAGAGAGAAGAAAGAGAGAAGAAAGAAGAGAGAAAAGAAAGAGGAGAAAGAAAGAGAGAAAGAAAGAGAGAAAGAAAGAGAAGAGAGAGAGAGAAGAGAGAGAGAGAGAGAGAGAGAGGAGAGAGAGAGAGAGAGAGAGAGAGATGTGGATAAATAGTAGGATAGCCTGGGTCTTTAAGAAACTGTCTTGAAGGAAAACTCAACTTTTCAAACCAGCTTACTCACTTAAAAATTGACCTGTCACAATAGAATTTTAAAAACAACAATGACATAGTAAAATAGAAATCAAGGGGGGTCCATAAGTAAACAAAAAAAAAGGGGGTGAGAACCACTTAACTAGATGAACAAACATGATCCTATTTGTAAGATCAAGGTAAAGCAGGGTGGCAGCAGCACCCTCAAGTTCATGAGAACACAATTTGGATGGTTTCCAGGAATCTTAATGGCTTCATCTTTCTTAGGACAGAATATCAATGGAGATTATTACATCTTAACAAGAATTGAATAAAAGAAAAACTGTTTAGAATTAGAAATAAGGAATTGTAAATGAAAATCCTAATCAGCACAAGTGAGAATTGAACTTGAATAGATCAAGGAATATTAGCAAAATTTGGTAAAACTGAGTTCACCTACTTAAACTTGCAACAAACTGATAAAGGGTTGACATGAATAATGGGTTTGAAAATTCCTTTATGATATCAAAAGGGTCATTGATAGGTTTTTTTTCTTCAATCAGGTAAGTAATCTTTGTTGGTTGTTGCATATCAGAGTAAGCATTGAATGAGGAAGTTTATTATAAAAGGAAAAGAAAAATGCACTTTCAAATTATTTGTTCTTGATTATCAGAGTAAGGTCATATGATATTGAATGAAAATGTCTTTTGTTTTGGTTTGGTTTGTTTGTTTTTACGGCATATCAACCTCGGTGGGTCATTTAATGCCGACAAGGTTGTGAAATAAATTCATTCTTAATGCATAATACAATTTTTGTTTATAAACTCATGTTTTTCTATTTAACCCATAGAGTGGACCCTAAACAGGTACTACCACTCCGGGTCAGAGTGGACCAGGGAGCATGGTGATGAAGGGGTGCTCCACATTCCCCAATCCTCCAGAACTGGAACCTACCATCAGATAGAGTTTAACGTCATTCCCAGGACATGAAGACCCTCAGTCACCGCCTTCTAGCACCCATATGATAAAAAGGGGTTGGGGCTTGCCATAAGGGCAATAGGGTTGGGAAAATCATATAGGTGTAGGGCTTGACATGACCAGCCGATTGATCGAGGGGGGCCTCTCACAACCGCCCATCTAGCCCAAGATAGGGTCAAAGTGGAGTATTTGCAAGTCATTGAAACTGCTCATCCACCTGGGTTCTAATCCTTAAGCATCACGGGTTCGCC
The DNA here is from genome assembly GCA_023376005.1 of Doryteuthis pealeii. NCBI lineage: Eukaryota > Metazoa > Mollusca > Cephalopoda > Myopsida > Loliginidae > Doryteuthis > Doryteuthis pealeii. The sequence goes on from CM042160.1 coordinate 87,218,506, forward strand.
ACCGCCCACGGCCAACAGGTAACCCCAATTGAGGGAGTCTTACCCCTCTGCAGAGGTGCAGTCGTGCATTTCTAACGCCCCAGTCCAACGGGCGATGTTTTTTGTGGTGTGAGAATTAAAAGAAATAGGAAAGGTGAGTGTAGGATTTAGTTGGACACACAGGTCAGTTCTCAGCAGTATTGCAATTAAGTCTGTTCTGAGAATATCACATTGAGTTGGTAAGTGGTTTATATAGCAGGCTGAGCTGTTCCATTATGTTGTTTGGACAAGCTTATTCTCTGGAATTTGATTGGCTACTGATTTTGGTGTGGATACTGTGATATAAAGAAAAGCTGTGGCAATCACCCTCTGTTGATGATCGAAACCCGGGAATTAAGAGAAGCGCTGCTTTAAATCGTTTGCTTCTCGTTATCTGCGAGAAGATGAGAGAAAATGCGCGAATCCCGGACAATAAAAGCAGCGATTGCACTAGCGTGGGGGGAGTCTTAGGACGACGTTATTACGAGGGGATTGAAGAAGGTGAAGAGGAGGAAGTTTGCAGTTTCGAGAAGTTAAAAGCGTGTAATATAGATTTGAACGCGTCCCGATGGTGAACAATAAAGGGGAGTTCTACAGAGGACGAGCGAACTGAAATCCAGAATTTCAGTTAACTCACAGAGATTACTTTGATCAAATATAATACCAGTCACAGATATGTTTATGGTTGATTGGGTTGTTTTGTTTTAACGGCATATCACCCTTTTTGGGTCATTTAATGCTAATGTTCATTTGATATTCAGTTGCTTACAGTACTGCTGTTGCTTAATGGTACCCATATAATATGAAAAGCTCATCACTGCTTAACTTTGGTAATCAAGTGGGACCATAAGGACTATGTTATGGAGTTAGTAAGGGTCTGTATGTGGTTACAGCCTGCTGTCTTTGTCTGCCAATTGGACGCTAGCTTGAACCTTCTTTAGAAGTGTGAGTATCATATCTCTTGATTCTACTGTGTCAGATGAAGCAATTTGTATCCATGAGACAAGTAACTATTTAATAATATAATAAAATTAAAAAAAAAAATGAAATATCTTTAACATACAAAATAAGGCATGTTGTATATTCTCTGGATCTAAGTTGGCTGCTGCTTTGGGTTGAAATACTTTACCATATAATACCATCAATTAACTGATAGGAGTTGCCAGAGTCGCTGTATTAGTTAACAGCCCTGCCTGTCGTCAACTGAACGTCATTTGGAACTTCTTGTAAGGGAAGAATCAAAAGTTTTTGTTGGGAAAGGAGGTGATCAAATTGTGTTAAATAAAGATTAAAATAACATCCTTGTAAAATAAACTAATATGGAGTTGGTACAGAGGGTACTATATTTAGTTACAGCCTGTCCTGCATTGTCTGCCAACTGGAACGCTAGCTTGGAACCTTTTGTGAAGGGGAGATCAAAGTTCTCTTTGGTGGTGGGATCAAAAGTTGTGTTAAATCCCAAGATAAAATAACATCTCTTGTGAAATAATGTTTTAATTTGATAGTAAAGTTGTTTCCTGTTTGTATATAGTTGTGATGTCTCGTGTGATTATTTGCTGACATTTGTAACTCAATGACTTTCATACCAACATTACAATGAGATTATATAACTGTAAGAGAAGAAAAAAGAACATTTCTACAAGTTTCAATTTCTTACCTAATACATAGACACACTTTTAGCCAGAGTTGGATTTTAGACTTTGGGTTACCCAGGACACTTCTGGTTAGGTGTCTCCACATTTGACTCTATAAATAGAAATTAAATTAGGTACATGAAAATAAATTTTAAAAAATAACTTTGGAAATTTGAATTTTTTTAAGTGAACTTATTAGCATAAGCATATCTGAAGCTCCGCTCATATCTCAAATTTAGCTGACAACACAAAGCAAAAAAGTCTACTAGATACTAGATAATGCGTAAGTTAAGGTACCACTATATATATAAAAATAATTTTATATAAGTATAACGTCTCGGGGCGGCCTAATGTGGTGATCAGCCAGTCAGTGAGGGAGTCTATCCCCTTTTCAATAGCGCTAGACCAGGGATTGTTTTTGGGTCTGAGGTGGAAGCGCACAACCACCACCATCTCCTTACTTTACGCACAGATCCCTGTGCTACTCATACACTGAGTTGGCGAGGGCCGGTATCGAACTAGGAACCTTGTGTTTTCTAGCGAAGCTCTATCCTACCGACTGAGCTAACCCAGCCCAATATATATATATATATATATATTATTTGGTATTTGTGGAAAAAAGTGACTTACCGGTGAAAATGTTTCACAGTGGTTAGTTGATTCAAGTTTCACATAAGGGCACGATATAACAATATAAAGTGCTCAATAGTTAGTAGAGCAAATTTATTAACATAAAAGGTACACGGTATTAACCTACTCAGTTTCAATAAGGATCTTCAGGGTTAAATCTACTGGATTAATCAGATATTGATTAATGGCAGTCGATAATCAACTGTTTATCGCAAAAAACCACATACTGTAATTGACTGCCATTAATCAATATCTGATTAATCCAGAAGATCTTATGGTGAAACTCGAGTAGGTTAATACCGTGTACCTTATATATATTATTATATATATATTAATATATATATATATATATGATTATATATATATGCATAGTGGTAAATATTATGGTTTCACACTCAATAGATTAAAGATTCATTGTATCCATCATCAGATGAGCATCAGTGTTTTGAAATGTAAAGCTAAAAAATTGATTTTTTTTAAAACTGTGGTTCGATTCTAAGCGTTATTGTGACGTAGATTGTATTACTGATGTAATTAGAGTTAATTTTATATTAAAAATATAATTATAATAAACAAAACTTGCATATGGTGTTAAAGCCAACGCAGGTGTTCAATTGAATTTTTTTTTGTTTTTTTTTTTTCTTTTTTTTTTTATAAATAATAAAGGAGAGCAAAAATTAGGGAATCAATTAGTCATGGTAAGTGACACAGTAAAAATTCTGTTAATATGCTACATTTCAAACGAGTTACTTCTCTTTAATATATAACAAGTTATATATATGACTTGATTTTCTCTCTTAAATGGGTTTTGCCAATTACTTGACAACTGTTGTCTAGAATTACTGAAATAAGGAAAGTATCCTGATAATTATACCCTTATGTACTCAAGATTGCTTTATCTTTTTTATTTTCCCTCCATAAAAGATAAAAGGTGTTGATATCTAGTTACCAGGAAATCACAACATTTTCAATCTCGGGTCAGGTAGGGTAATATACTCTAATTCAGACGAAGAAGTATCAAGCAATATCTCAAGAATGAATTTACATATTCACCAACCCCTCCTTCTCCCTAGACTGGTTGCCTAGCAAGGTTAAAAAACCCAGTCTGCCCTGCTATTTACCTATAGCTACAGGGTGAATAGTTGAATGTATATCTTTCACTAGGGGTATTAGCATTATGTAAAATGCAAACAACTTTGTACAGGATTTGAACTCGGTTCGATGATAACTCATACACCACGTACCTCAACTCACAGATGAATTTACAAGAAATGATTAACTGATACAAGATATTCTCTAAGCACGGACAACAGACATATTAAATGTAACATAATAGGGAGATTTGTTTGTTTTGTTTTACGGCATATCAACCTCAGTGGGTCATTTAAGCCGATAAAGTTTTGAAATAAATCAATTCTTAATGGATAATACAATTTTTTTATAAATACATTTTTCTATTACCCATAGATGGGACCTAACAGGTACTACCCTCCGGTCAGAGTGGACCAGGGAGCGATGGTGATGAAGGGGTGCTCCACATTCCAAACCTCCAGAACTGGAACCTCACCATCAGATAGAGTTTAACGTCATTCCCAGGACATGTGACCCGCAGCCACCGCCTTCTAGCACCCATATGATAAAAGGGGTTGAGATGCCAAAGGGATTGCCATAAGAGCAATTAGGGTTGGGAAAATCATATAGGTGCTAGGGCTTGACGTGACCAGCCGATTGATCGGAGGGGGGCCTCTCCGACCACCCGTCTAGCCCAAGATAGGGCCAAAGTGGAGTATTGCATATAATAGGGAGAGAAAGAGAATGGAAAAAAAGCCAGGAATGTAAGAGTTATGTGTAGGTAATATGGAAAGTTTTTAGAATGAGTCAGCATAACGCCACGTGTTGATTTCTTATTGGTCAAGAGACATCACGTGGTGAAGTGTGGAAGAATAAGAGTGAGGAGTGAGAATGTAAGGTCAGTTTGGAACGAAGCGATGGCTAGGTCAGATGAAAGTCTGCTATGTAAGGCATGTTGACTTGGGGGGGGGAAATAAAATATCTCGTGAGAAAGAAATAAGTTTGCCTTGTGTTATTATTAAAAACTATAAATGGCACAACGCAAAATATCCTCCATCATCCAAGTTGGTTCCAGACTCAAAATATCAAAGAATGCCAACATCAACTCAACATCAGATCCAACAACCAGATTCCAGCCCTTCAAAAGTAGAAAAGGACTACAGATAAGTAAGTAAAGTCGTTGGGCGCCTAATGTCGGTATCAGCCAGAGGTAATCTATCCCCTTTTCACTAGCACTAGACCAAGGAGATTATTTTAATGTCTGAGGTGGGTTCGATCGAACTAGGAACCTTGTGGTTTCTAGCCGAACGCTCTACCGACTGAGCTAACCCGGTATACCATGATTATTATTATCGACACATCATCACTCCATTCCAAATGAGAGCTGCTATGCAACATGAATAGTTAAACTCCACTTTAAAAATTGACCTTGTGTCACATCCTGCTTGGTGTTTGTTGGCATCCTTTCATCTAGATGATGGTGTAATGTCCATTTTTTTGTTTTTTGTTTTTTTATCTGCAACTGTGTGAGTGGCTGAACAGACCAATTCTTGAATGGCAATCTCTAGTGCAGTGACTGCAAACAAACAATGATGCTTGCTGGAGTTGCTGTTGTCTTTCCTTCCTTCTGGCTATCTTTCCTCTCTTTTTCACTCCTTTTCATCCCTTGTTTGACTAGGAGGCGCCAGGTCACACGGTCTTCTGCACAAACCTCCCATGTGTTGGTGTTGATGTAGCATGTCTTCATGTCCTTCTTGCAGACATCTTTAAATCGCAGGCGTGGTCTCCCTACCGGTCGGGTGCCTTCTACTAATTCACCATACAGTTGCTTGTGTGGAGGGGTTGGAAAATATATATAAAAAAAGGGGGGGTGCAGTAGATTTTACTTTTTAGGGTTTCAGGTCGACTGGTTTTACTATCTAATTAACAGGTAAAGAATAAGAAAATAAAAATTAGGTAATCCTAGGTCAGGTCAGGTCAGATATTATTCTATGTTTCCTTATTCACATGACACTATAATATTAAACACTGACTGTACAAAGTGAAAACTTAAGTTGACAGGTAATGTGGTTCTTTTTTTTCTCTCCAGGTATGTGAGGTAAATATGCACGTTAAGTAGACAGTTACATAAATAAACAACATAGGTAGGAAAGTAAATAAATAAGAAAACTGGTTTTACCTGAGACGATTGTAGACAGAGAGAGATAGGGATAAAAAGAAAGAGTGAGAGAGAGAGATAGAGATGAGAGAGAGAGAGAAAGAGAGAGAGAGTGATAGAGAGAAAGAGAGAGAGAGTGATAGAGAGAGAGAGAGTGATAGAGAGAAAGAGAGAGAGTGATAGAGAGAGAGTGAGAGATAGAGAGAGAGACGAATAATCACTCAAACAGTTTTAAATATTGTTATATACACAACATTTCAGTGGATATAAGCATTGAGTTAATACAGTTCTAAGTGACAATCATCTGGAGATTACAGGTTCAATCCTGACTACAGGCAAACAATAACAGAATACTTAACATAGCTTAACACTTGTACCCGGTCATAGTTAACAGAATGAGAACAATCTACATCAATGGGTTAAAGGGTTTGGTTCAAAGTTCTGTGAAGGTTCAACAAGAAACATCTGAAGAAGACTAGAGGGCACATCAGCCGAAACATTGTATATATAAAAATAAAGATGAGGATAACAGTCTGAAAAAATATGAATAATATAAATTATCAAGCCTCATCTAAAAAAATTAAACGAGAAATACCTGAAGAAGACTTGAGATCACATTAGCTGAAAGTTTATGTATATATAATAATAAAGATAAGGATAACAGTTCGAAAAATTGTAATTAATATAAACTATCAAGCCTCATCTCAAAAATTCAACAAAAAACACCTGAAGAAAATCAGAGAGCACATTGGCTGAAACATTGTGTACATCTTAAAATATAAGTCAATTGGATGATGAGTCTACATACTAACAACATGCAAGACAATGTGAACGTAATAGAAGAATCTTAAAAAGATAAAATGATAAGTGAAAGAGTAAGTTTCGTTTCAAATACTTCATTAGCCTTTCTAAATTAGTAACGTCTGAAGAATGTAAGTAATACAAATGTCAAAAATATCAGATTCAAATTTAAGAGAAATAAAACCTTAAATAGCTTTCACTACGCCTCCGGTGTTAGTCAATGCGGCCCCTACAACTTGCGAACGGCCAGGACTCCTCGGTCCGTGTTTCAAAACGAGTCGGGTAGGTTGCCGATGCATGTCACTGACCCGAGGTGACGGGCGGCTGAAAAGAGGTTACGAGAGCGCGCGTCATAGAAACCCACCCTGACACAGAGGACGAGAAGGATAAACGCCACGGTACGCAATCGGCATGGCTGCACCGGCTTTCCGAAGGCTCCGGCGCCCGCCCAAGATGGTGGGGCGGACAGTCAAGATGCGCCAGAGTTAGCCCAACGGTAAGCCGGATCGCCACGTGTGAACGGATCGCGTTACGGTTCCTCCGTCCCCGGCAGAAAATGATGGATGTTGAAGTGAGGAGTCAGTATGCTGTTGAAGCGATCAACAGCAACCAGCTAAGTCCAAGTGAATTTGACACGAAGCAGCTGATATATATATAATATATATATATTTACCAACCCCTCCGAACGGGCAGGATGTGACACAGGGTCAATTTATTAAGCGGAGTTCAACAGATTTTGAATTCAGAGTTTTCCTTCTCCTACACTGGTTGCCTAACCAAGGTTAAAGAGCCCAGTCTGCCCTACTATTTATCCATAGTTGGAGGGAGAGCAGGATTCATACCTTTCCCAAGGGTATTAGCGCTAAGTGAAATGCAATTACCACGCCCAGGATTTGAACTCGGGGCAACGAATCCATTTCCCATGACTTTAACCATTACACCACGCACTTCCAAGCAGCTGATATATATGGCATTCAGGAATATTCCATATTTGCATGCTGCTGAATTTAGTGGGGGCTATGGTGCTTAGATAAATAAATCACCATTCTGTACTGTGCTTGTGGCAATGACGGAACTGTATTTGAGTTACAGCTTGCTTGCTACCTTTGTCTGCCAATTCGATGGTAATTGGGCTTCTACAATGGATTATGAATCCTAATCAAAAACAATCAAACCTGAAGTTTTAACTCTTATTTAATTCATTAAATATCTATCAATCCATCAATAGGTATGGCCATCAGCTCCTTACTTTACCGCACAGAACGACAACGCCGGTATCAAACTAGGAACCCTAGCCGAACACTCTACCGACTGAGCAAAACCGGCCCCATTATAAGAAGTCTAAAATTGTAAATAGTCACTTATCTTCATTTTTCCCCCTTAAAAAGCCTAAACTTACATACAAATAAATATTTCTACAAATTTCTTAATCATAACAATGAAATAAACAACATTAAAAGAGCACATCTTCAAGTAAGAAAAAAAACAAAAAAAAAACAGCAAAAATGTGCCATTTTGAGAGATACTGATTTTAATTTATAATATTCTCCTGTTTTTAAAGATTGTAAAACAAATCATTTTTACATTTGTTTAATCCTTTTTCTTCATAATACAAAAAAAAAAAAAAAAAACAGGTTAAAGTTTTATTCATTTTTTTTCCAGAGTTTTGTTGAATTTTAATTCATGGGGAGTTTTTTTTCTTTCTTTTTTTTTTATATAAACACACACGAGTTTTTTAAAACTCATTTTTTTTCTTTCCAGTTGAATGCATTCTAAGCTACCCCCCTACAAGGCTGATATGAAGATTGTCAGTGAATTGAGGTCTTAAAAGAACATGAATAACATGCATTGATATTTCTGATAGTGTAATTCAGGAATAAACAAAAGAAATAATACATTCAAGTAAAAAAAACAAAAAAAAAAACTGTTTCTTTAGAAAGAGTTGCCTTAATTTTATGTGAGTATTTATAAAAACATTTATTGTGAAGACCCGTTTGACTGGTCCTCTTCTGTTTATCAACTGAGTTCTACTCATTAGGCCACTGAGTAGATTATTGTTATTTTCATTATCATACTATTGTGATTGATTTCTTCCCGAGATAACAGGACTTTCCAGTGATAGTTTTATTGTAAGGAACAGAAAAAAAAAAAAAATAAAACAAGTTTATTTCTCAGAATTTTTGAGATAAGGCTTGATAATTAGTATTATTTGGACTATTGTCCTCATCTTCATTGTTATCTGTACATCGTTTCGGACAATGTGCCCTCCAGCCTTCTTCAGGTATTTATTGTGGGACTCAGGAACCTTCTTGTTGTAATCGGGAGTCATCATCGAACTTTGAACCTAACCCTTTATTCAGTCAACAGGGGTATCCTGTTCTCATTCCACTAACCATAGCTGGGGTACAGGTATAAGTTGTGTTAATAATTCTATGTTACTGCTGCCCCTGACCAGGATTGAACCTGCAGTCTAGAGATAACTGTCACATCCTAACCCCTTTATCCACTAGGCTATGTGTCCAATTGGACAACCAATCAGCTGTTGTGTTTAAGATCACATGATCAAGTGCTGATATATGAATTTGAAAATCTGCCTCAGTCAAATTGAATTGAAACTTGAGATACTATGTACAGGATTGATTGATTTCAATGGCATGTCAACCTGTCTTGGGTTATTTTATGCCTAGTTTATCAATGAGTATTTAAATTTATAGTCAAAATCATTAATACACAGAATAAATCTTATTCATTAATGATCTATGAAAATTTGAGTTAGATTTGCCTCAAAACAGCCCATGTTATTAAGGTATTTGCCTCTCATCCCACTTATGAGGGAGGGACACAAGGACATTTTTATGTGGGCCCATCCACAAGCCGAAGCTCATGGGTGGTAGTCACAAAAAATGTGTTGATCCCGTCGGCATTCCTCCTCGAAGGGGGCGCCTCAGGCACTGGGCAATAAACCCAGCCCTGCCCCTTTAAATCGAGGGGGCAGGTGTTGCATGGGGGGGGGATATCCCCCTGGGATCAACACTGTTAATTTACATTAACAAACACAGGCCCCAAAAGGCCCATGTTATTAGTGCATTTAAAATATTGCAACGTGTCCTATATATATCACTAAGAAATATAGGTTTACATAATATATGGTGTGATTAATTTGCATACTGGTTTTAACAAAACTGGGTTTAATAAATAATTACTTGGTGTTATTGATTTAATATTATTGTTTTATTCTCAATGTATTAAAATCAATCCTATAAATGATTTTTATATAGAAACCTATTAAGATATAATTAACATAAGTATAATCTGTTTATATGCTTTCTTATTTAATAATGAAATAATAATGAAATTTATTGTGTACAGTGCTCAGGTGCACCACAACTCATCAAAGTCTCATGTCAAGTACACAGAATAATGTATTAGTGTCAGGAACATGAATAGTGTACAGTAGTAATATGCATGTATGTGTACAGTGCTCAGGTGCACCACAACTCATCAAAGTCTCATGTCAAGTACACAGAATAATGTATTAGTGTCAGGAACATGAATAGTGTACAGTAGTAATATGCATGTATGTGTACAGTGCTCAGGTGCACCACAACTCATCAAAGTCTCATGTCAAGTACACAGAATAATGTATTAGTGTCAGGAACATGAATAGCATACAGTAATAATATACATTTATGTGTACAGTGCTCAGGTGCACCACAACTCATCAAAGTCTCATGTCAAGTACACAGAATAATGTATTAGTGTCAGGAACATGAATAGTGTACAGTAGTAATATGCATGTATGTGTACAGTGCTCAGGTGCACCACAACTCATCAAAGTTTCATGTCAAGTACACAGAATAATGTATTAGTGTCAGGAACAGGAACAGTTTACAGTAATAATATGCACGTATGTGTACAGTGCTCAGGTGCACCACAACTCATCAAAGTCTTATGTCAAGTACACAGAATAATGTATTAGTGTCAGTAACATGAACAGTTTACAGTAGTAATATGCATGTATGTGTGGAGAGTGGCATCAGGTATAGTGTTGCGGACTACAGGAAGCATGGAGGCTTTGAAAGATTCAGTGTTTTGGCAGCCTACAACAGACGCGGGCAGTTTATTCCACGCCTCCACAATTCTGAGACTGAAGAAATGTTTCGGAAAGTCATGTGAGCTGTGCTATTTTCTGACTTTGTAGGTATGCCTACGTGTGTTAGAAAGATGGAAATCAAAAAAAAAAAAAAAATATTGTTAGTCTTTCTAATTTGATATATTTCATTATATATGCCCGAATGCACATATTTGTTGGTTGTTTATAATAAATTGTAGCTTTTTTTTTTCTGATGGTAAAAAAGTATCTTTTCTCTTTTATTATTATAACACCACTTTGATTATTTTAGTAACCAGGTGACAAATCACAGGTATTTATTACCTTACTATCTCAGCTCGAATACAGTGTAATTATTCATTACAAAAAAAATACTTTTTTCTAATACAGTGTAACAGTATATATTCATTACAAAAAAAAAAAAAAAAAAAAAAAAAAAAAAAAAAAAAAAAACTTTTTCTAATACAGTGTAATTATTCATTACAAAAAAAAAAAAAAGGCATGCGTGGTGTAGTGGTTATCAGACTTAATTAGCTGATTTTTTAGTAGACTTAATTAACTTATAATTGGTAGGTTTAAAAAAAAAATCTGAGTATCTTTTTTCATCTGAAAAGTTTTAATGCAAATTTGGTGATACCTACTGTATCCAAACTTCCCAAGCAGTTGACATTCTTTCAATATTTTGTGGAGCAACAGAAATAAATACAAACTGATAATTATAGATATAATAGTCTATTATTATTTAGCAAGTCACGCAACTTGTTTTGCAAAAAAAAAAAAAAAAAAAACTTGGTGTGGCCATATTCATTTATGACCTCGAGTTCAATTTTATTGCCGTGTTCAAAACTATATAAAAAAATGCATTTGGTTTACGTGGGATGCATGACCTGGCGGAGAATATATATATATAAAAGTTAGCCAGAAAGCTCGAAAAGATCGTAATAAAATCTTAAAACAGGAGACGTGTCTTTTGTTTAATTCTACATGTATAAATGAAAGAATGCTACCCATATACATATATAATATACCAAACTTGTTGGTAAATCCTTGCGGTGAGAAAAAACCCGGCAAATAGTTTGATTGTAAAAATATACTACCAAACATCACTCGGGGAGAAAAAATTTTTTGGAATCTTAGCCCTGAAGAACACTAAGCGAAACTTTTAGTAGGTTTTATATATATATATATATATATATATATGAATAAATAAAGAAAAAGACTAAGTTTTCAGTAACTGAAGGAAAAACTCTAAACTTGCTTCATTACAATAATTTATTTCAACCGTATTAATACGGCATCTTCAGGTAATCACAAGAACATGACTCTTACTAATTCTCAGTAAGAGTCATGTTCTTGTGATTACCTGAAGATGCCGTATTAATACGGTTGAAATAAATTATTGTAATGAATCACGTTTAGAGTTTTTTTTTTCAGTTACTGAATATTTTACTATGTCATTCCATTCACTGGTATTAGGCACATTGAGCCCTCCTTGTGGTCTACCTACATCAGCTTGGCTAAACCACACATGGAAAGATCCTAACTTATATAATATATATATATATATATATATATATATATATATATATATTTTTTTTTTTTTTTTTTTTGAAGCATCATCTTCAGATGAGTTTAGTGTAATACCCAGACCCCCCCCCCGGAAGGTCTTACCCCCTGCAGAGAGTACAGTTAATGCATTCTAAGCCCTGCCAACAGGGTGATATATAATCGTGAGTATCGAATAAAAAAAAAAAATTTATGTATTCTAATAAATCAACTACAGAATCAAACTAGAGTACCTCAAGTGCTTACTAAGCTTGGCTAACAAATTGTTAATTAGTGAGTGCTCCATATTTCTTGCCTTGTGCCTGACTATGCTAAGTAGTAAATGACAACTATGTAATCATACAAAGTGGTAGTACCTGTTAGGGTCCCATCTATAGGTTAAATAGATATTGAGTTTGAAAAATTTGAATACCCAACAAGAATGAATAAAACAAAATGTCTTCATCATAAAATAATCCAACAATGATTGACATGCAGTAAATGACAACTATGAATCATATCGAGTGGTAGTACCTGTTAGGGTCCCATCTATAGGTTAAACAGATTAAAAAATGAGTATTAAATATATGTTTTTAAAAATTTTGAGTTTGAAAAAAACTTTATTGAATACCCAACAAGAATGAATAAAACAAAATTACTTTGGCATAAAATAACCCAACAAGGGTTGTCATGCTGTGAAATTCAACCAACTTATAGAATCATTGATATATTAATACTGATGTTCCTAAATCTTCCACCTGCAACACCCTCTGGTTAAAAATAAAACAATTCAAATTGTTCAAGATGCAATGCAAAAATGTAAATCCAGATTATTTGGTGTTGCTTAATCGCAGATTTCTTATTTGTCCCATTTAATTTTACCCAATTCTAAAACATTCTAAATAGTCTTGCACCTTGAAATGTAAAATAAAAATGAATTGGAAGAAAAAAATTACGTTTGTTTTATTTGTAATATTGAAATTGGGAATTACGGAATATATTTTGGTAATTTTGATCTTATGTCATCCTATTGTCTTAACTTACGCTATGTTTGACCGAGCCAGCATCAGGCGAATTTCCGTCCCAACTTAGATATTTTCAAGTTGTGTTTTTGTCACTTTTTTGTCGGCAAATTAATGTAGCTATCCCCCCCCATTTCCATTGGAAAATCAATGTAAATATTTTACAATCCCCTCCCCTTTTAAGAATGAGTGTGAGAGAGTTAAATCAAGATTATTATATTCTATACATATTGAACTATTTAGCAATAGCTCTTAAGTAAAGATATCAAACATTGTGATAATCAAATTATCATACTGTGGTATATCCATAGGTCCTGGTAGTACTAGCATAATACTAGCAACAATTGTATTTACTTCTTTTTTTTTTTTTTACTAAATTTAACAACTATTAAGGAAAGAGTTTTTTATTCTGAAACAGGACGTCTGATTGCTCAAGCAAAAAAGTGACGCAAACAGGTAGTTTGATGAATCATGGGTTGCATGACTGGAGAATCTTGAAAAGAAATGACTTTTCTAAATTTGGTATATTTTATTTTTTTATTTTTTATTTTTTTTTTAAGTAAACAAGATAGGTACAATAAGTGTGACATGCTACTGGGTATGTTTCAAACTGGAAATAGGAAACCAACTTAAAAAAAGAAAAAAAGATTATATATATATATATATATATATATATATTATAAAAAAAATCAAAGCCTGAAGAAGATACCAGAAGATCTGAAATGCATATGGACTGAAAAAAAAAAAAAAAAAAAAAAAAATTTCTTAATCTTTTTTTTTTATAAAATATTGAATTTTCTCCCGTTGGAACCAGAACAACATTTTTTATATATATATGTGTTAAAAATTAATGGTAATTTGAATGACTGGATGAAATGAAAAAGGAATATGAATGAAATGAGCGGGATAAATGAAAAATCCTTTCCAAGGGACCCCACTCTCAAAAGTATTAAAACACTTTTTGAGAGTGGGGTCCCTGATAGAAAGTTTTTCTCATCTATTATTAGACTCCTTTGAAGCATCAAGTTAATATAATTATTCTATAAGTTATTAGAGAAGATAAAAATCCGTCTTCTCTCTCTCATATATATATATATATATATATACACACCCCACAAGCAGGTTTAGCTTTGGTAGAGCGTCCGACTAGGAATCATAGGGTTCCAGGTTCAATACCGGCCCTTGCCAACTCAGCGTATGAGTAGCACAGGGATCTGTGTGGTAAAGTAAGGAGCTTATGGTAGGTGTGTGATCTACCTCAGACGCGAAAACAATCTCATTTGGTCTAGTGCTAGTGAAAAGGGGATAGACTCCCTCACTGATTGGCTGATACCGACTTTAGGCCATCCCAATGATTTTACTTACTTATAAATAAATGAATAAAAATAAACCTAACGTATGATTTTTTAAATCTATTAATTTCATATCATCATCGGGTCATGTTGACAGCATAGACACCTATAATTCTCTCACACCAACCATCCCTATTAGTCTTCGGCACGGCATCTAGAATCCATGCAGAGTAGGTTAATGTAGGGTTTTGCTGGTCATCTTGTGATGTGCAAGGCAGACTGGCTTGGTTTCTTTGTTTAATGGCATATCAACTTTCATGGGTTATTCAATGCCAAAGCCATTCTTTTAGAATGACAGTAGTGGTACTATTTAACCCATAGCTGGGGGATGAGGTTTTTTTTTATACCTTTCCCAAGGATATAAGTCTGAAAGTGAACATAATAAAGACTCTGAAGTTCAAACTCACTTAGTACAATGTCACACTCCAACATGTTATCCACTATGTCACTGGGAGTTCCCCTATCAGTCTCATGGGTTGAGAATTTTGATATATAAGGTGTGTGCTAGATACCCGCTCCTACTTATAGATTCGTCCATAATCATATGACCTATCTCTTGGCCAATCACTGGCAGTACTCTGAGGTTGATACAATACTTAAACCAACCCTACTGGACATAATTACTTCTGACCATCGTGGACGATGGACATAGGATTAAATCACTGGACCTTTACCAATACGCAGGATAGGACTTATAAGCTTACCAAAGGATTCGATATCACAGAACTTACTTTAAGCCCTTTTCAACTGGCCAAGGATGGCATTTAAAAACTTTACATCATGAATGATTGATTTTAATGGCATGTCAACCCATCAAGGTTATTTTATGCTAAGCAGTAGGTTGGGAGAAATGGTCAAAATTGATTGTCTTTTTTTCAAGGATTTTTCCTGATTTTGACAGTAGGGATAAGGTTATAGGGTAAAGTTCAAGTTTGTAATAAGCGATAGTTTGGCAGAAAGTTTCTTTTAAACAATTTTTATAAACAAATTTTCTATTTAACCCATAGATGGGACCCTAACAGGTACTACCACTCCAGGTTAGAGTGGACCAGGGAACAATGGTGATAAAAGGGCACTTGACATTCCCCAGACCTCCAGAACTGGAACCTCACCATCAGATAGAGTTTAACGTCATTCCCAGGACATGAAGACCCTCAACCACCGCCTTCTAGCACCCATATGATAAAAAGGGGTTGGGGCTTGCCATAAGGGCAATAGGGTTGGGAAAAATCATATAGGTGCTAGAGCTGGACGTGAACAGCTGATTGATCGGAGGGTTCCTCTCCGACCACTGAATGTCCCATTAATGAGGTGGGGCAAAAGTAATCGGGCAGTTAACATTTTTTATTATATTTTAAGGCAACTAGTAAGTTTTTTTTTTACTTATCATGAAATCTGATATGTATATAATGGATCAAGTCACCCGTGGTATAACAGTTACCGTAGTAAGAAATGCACTAGGTGACTCAAATTCAAACCTGGACAAGGCTGTTTGCATTTCCCTTTGTGCTAATTGCCCTTGGGAATGGCATAAATCCATTTCTTTTCTCTCTAGTTATGAGGTAAATAATAAGGCAGACCGGGTTATTTAGCCTGGCCATGGCAACCAATTTAGAAGAAGGAAAACTCTGAATTTAAACCTTTTAAGTAGTACATATGTATGTCTGGAGGAAACTAGGAAAGTGAAAAAAATAATGACAAAGTAACTATATATACACATTCACTATCCCAGATCTTGATTTAGTGTAAAAGTAATGAAGATTTGATTTATATCATTGAAGATATTCAAAACTTAAATTTACATAGTAATAGCATTGAATTCTGATAAGCCAGGTTGACTGTGTTTGCCACTGTTAAACATAAACAAATCAATATCTTGAACTAAAATTTAGTATCGTTTAAAAAGACTATATAAAAATACAATAATAGATATCAGGTATTCCACAAACATAAGTAATTTTTTCTATATTTTTTTTTTAAATTCAAAAAAATTTTTTAATTACATATTTTTAATAACTTAAAATAATTTTATGAAACACCCTGTATTATAAAACAAATTTCTTACTATATTTTTATATGTGATGTCATTCCTTCTACCCAGGTGATGCCAGGTAGCCCCTTCTAGTACATATATAAAGGACAGTTGGTGAGTATAAGTAAAATATATATATATGGTGATAGTGAATGTGTAATATATATATATATATATATATATTATATATATAATATATATATATATATATATATATACACATTCACTATCACCAGAACTTGCTTTTTTGCAAAAATAATGAAGATTTTATCTATATTCGTAAAGATATTTCAAAATTAGGATTTGAAGTGAAGGGAAAATCATTGGTGGCATTTATGATTAAAATGTAAACAAATCAATTATAGAAGAACAAAACAATCAATGGATCTGTGAGACTAACTTCTTTTTTTATCCCCACCTCTACCCAGATAATGCTGGGTAGCCTCTTCTAATTATTATATAAATGCAAATAATTTGTAAAATATATTTTTTTAAAAAGTAACAATCAATTATACAAAGATGTTTGTCTACTCACCACACGGTAGCAAACTGATTTATAAAAAGAATCAAGTCTGATATAATGCAACAGAAAAAGTAAAAAGAAAAAAGATGGAGGTCTTTACCAGGTGTTCAGTTTAGACAATGTAGGTCTTATAGTAGATGTACCGCCAAAGCTAGTACATGTAGGTCTATATATATACACACACATATATATATATATATATATATATATATACACACACACACACACATATATATACACACACATATACACACACACACATTGACAGCAGCAAGAGAAAACTTGCCAACAATCCAGACAAATGGTTAAGAATTTCTGTCAAAGTCAAAAGTGAGTGACGTGGGGGTGGGGGTGGGGGGCCGATTGGGTCTCTGTTAAGCAAAACCAAATAACAGTTGCAAAGTGATTTTTATTCATCTATTTATTCCTTGTAAGCATACTTAAATGAAAATGAGATATATAAAAAAAAAATTAATAAAAAACACAATATACAAATTAGGTCACTTTAGGGACATTTTACATGGTGTGTTGCAGTTCATTGTCATGGTTACTGAACTTTACACACCACCCTTCAGAAATTATCTGTGTGTGTATTATATATATATATATATATACACACACACACACCCACAGTGACAATTAAAATCCATAAAATATAAATAAAGATAAAAACTTAAATACTTCAGGATTTTTAGCTCTAAAAACGTGTAAAAGTGCTCAATAAAAGGTGAACGGTTTGAATTTATACTATATGTTAAACTAAACAATTCACTTTTAATTGTACGTATGCATATATATATAATGGACCCTCCCGTCGATTTCGACGTATGAGTGTCTAAGAGCAAAATCAGTTTGAATGTTTATGGCGATTGTGAGATTTCAGTCCAGCCATATATATATATATATATATATATATATATATAATGAATAGGGAATGAAAAAATGAGAAAAGTATTTGCATGGAAATGTGCTCAATGCTAATAAAGCAGAGCAGATTTATAATCAATGGTAATATTATGGGTTTACACTCATAACTTGAAGTTTCATGGTAATCCAATATCCCAAGTAAGAGCTGATATGATGCGTTACATGTTACAGGACTACTTAGTACTCAGGTCACAGTCCACTTAACCACCACAATCCTGTCTTGAGGCATTATGGGTCACCATTTATGGCCAACAGATGGCCCCAATGGAGGGAAGTCTTACCCCCTCAGTAGAGGTGCATTCAGTATATTCTACAGCCCAGCCGACAGAGCGGGCCTGAGCATCAGAGTACGGCAGATATGAACTCTTCTCATATTTTTTTTTATAAATTAACTTCCAATGATATTCATTCTGCTGACAATGATGAAAAATAGATGTTGAAATATCATCCACTAAAAAACTGGAGGTAAACGATATCTGACTAAAAAAACAAGACAGTCAATTCTGTTTAAAATTATTTTGAAAATATCATTGTTAAAAGTGAATAACTAGATTAACCCTTTCAATCACCATGTTTAACTAAAATCAAATTCCTAACACTGTGCTATGCGCTAATACAATTGAATTTAATATATTCCGTTTGCTGTCCCGTATTTTTGCAGAGAAGTTTCTCATTATTTTGACATTAAATTTGACTATCAGCAACCCCCACCCTCATTTTTGCTTTCAGATTGTTGCTATGGAAATATTGTAGAAGCAAAGGATATCAGTCACATGATACCGAGAAGGTCTTGGAAAAAGTTATCAGTAAGTGAAACTAATGACTACGTGTCAATTTGGATCACAATGACTCAAGATATAAATGACATGCTCATTGGTAAACATTACAAAAGATAATCGTTAAAAAAAAGAAGAAAAAAAAAAAGACAATAAAAGAAGCCCCCCCCAAAAAAAAAAAAAAAAAAAAAAAAAACAGCAAGAACTTTTTCTGATATTATCCAGAAAAAAATATTTTTATTGTTTTAATACAGTGGGCTAAATTTGATGTCTTGAGGACATTTGAATATAACATATTCTAGGCCACACCAACAGGGCATTGTGTGTGTGTGTGTGTATGTATATATATATATATATACACACATAGATAGATAGATAAAAGGATATGAAAACAGACAATATGCTGTTAAAGCAGATTCATTTCCTTTCTCTTAACTTTATATATATGTGTGTAAAGTAAAAGTAAAGTCGACGGGGTGGCCTAAGTCGGTATCAGCCAATCAGTGAGGGAGTCTATCCCCTTTTCACTTGCGCTAGACCAAGGAGATTATCTTAGCGTCTGAGGTGGAGCACCACACATACTGTCAGCTCCTTACTTTACTGCACAGATCCCTGTGCAACTCATATGCGTGTTGGAGAGAACCAGTATCAACTAGGAACCTTGTGGTTTCTAGCCGAACACTCTACCGACTGAGCTAACCCGGCCCGTATATATATATATATATGTAATATTGTAAAAATTGAAAAAAAAAAAAGTCTCATAGACGAATAATGTTTATTGCACCTACGCTGCAGTGTTTCGGTCTGTTTAGATCTGTGGTTCTCAGCCATTCAGAGTAAAATAGGGTAAAACGGGTGCATGGGTAAAAAAAGGTTGAGAACCATTGGTTTAGATAGACCTTCATCAGGGCTTTCGTTAGTTTAAGGAAAAAATAAATTATTACTGAAAACAAAAAGTCTGCAAGCCTCTGTTTTTGGTGTGTTGGGCTTCTTTTTTGTCAATCTTCAAATGTGAGGAAGAAAAAATCTATTTGAATTTTTTACAATATTACATACTGTCAGATTCACTTCCATTTTTTCTTCACACAGACACACATATATATATATATTATATATACATACATACACACACACACACATACCAACACCTCTCCGTGAGTAGGATGTGACACATGGTCAATTTCATAGACTAGTTGCCTAACCAAGGTTAAAGAGCCCAGTCTGCCCTATTACTTACCCATAACTGGAGTGAGAATAGTAGGATGCATACCTTTCTCAAGGGTATTAGAGCTATGTGAAATGCAAAAAGCTTTGTTCAGAATTTGAACTCTGGTCCCTGAATTCATTTCTTACGATGATAACCATTACACCATACACCTCTACACTGTTCAAGAACTGAGTATACTTGATTCCTTACATGTGCACTTGGGACATAAGAATCAACTCATTTTTTATACTTTCTGGAATTCTTTGCATTTTATATGACATAGTAAGCACATTCTACTTTTACTGGCCAATAGAAAGAGCATTTTCTGAATTTTTTAGATGAAGCTTGATAGTTAGTATTATTTGTATTATTCAGACTATTGAACTCATCTTCATTGTTATCTGTACGTTTCGGCCATGTACCCTCTGGCCTTCTTCAAGTATTTCTTGTCGGACTTGGGAACCATCTTGTCATAATTGTGAGCCATTACGGAACTTTGAACCAAACCTTTATTTAGTCCACGGGGGTATCCTGTTCTCATTCCGCTAACCATAGCTAGGGTACAGGTGTTAAGCTGAGTTAATTATTATTCTATGTTACTGCTGCCCCTGACCAAGACTGAACCTGCAGTCTAGAGATAATTGTCACTTAGAACTTTCTTAACCTAACTCCTTTATCCACTAGGCTATGTGTCCAATTTAACAATGAAGATGAGGACAATAGTCTAAATAATACAAATAATACCAACAGAAAGAAGTTGTGAAAACTGATTTGCATATTATTAGTCTACTATATATATTGTGGGGGGTGGGGTATTTACAGCATGTCAATCCTTGTTGGGTTATTTTAAGCCGAAGACATTTTGTTTTATTCATTCTTGATAGGTATTCAATTTTTTTTATTTAACCCATAAATTGGACCCTAACAGGTACTACTACACTGGGTCAGAGAAGACCTAAGAGTAATGACAATGAAGGGGTACTCCACTCTCCACAGAGCTCCAAAATTGGAACTTCATCACTAGATGTAATTTAACATCATACCCAGGACACTTATGGAGTGTATCTAGAAATTAATCAGTGCAATGAGGGTTAAACTTGGATTTGACAAAAGTGAAACCATAAATTAAGAGTGAGTTAAGTGTGAGGAAAAAAAAACCTCAGTCTTCTTACCTGATACAGCACATCATTCTATGTCCAACCT